>CM048751.1:207550740-208270740 GCA_026315105.1 Locusta migratoria
AGAGAGAGAGAGAGAGAGAGAGAGATTCAAAATGGCAACAGTGTTGGGCACACTCATCGTGGAGAGCACCACAACTGACAACTGTTGGGGACTCTGTGGGCAACAGAGCTCGCTGTGCAGACTGTACTTAAGGATGTGCAAAGCCACACTGTCTCATGTTTCATATGTTGTTCGCAAAGTGTACTGACTGATGTTATTTTGTGTGACTCGTATTCTATGCTAAGTTCTTGTTGCCTGTGCTAGGTTTGCTGCTATTAGTGTATTACTTTAGTAATTGCCCACAGAGGTGTTATTGTGTTGTCTGTATGAACACTAATTGTACTCATACATGAGACACACTCATAAATCTTTGCTTAATTTTTTGATGTCCTTTTTTTTTACTTACTGTGCCATAATTTAATTTCATAATCCTTGCTGTAAGTACATACTGTTTTTGAAGATGAATTCAGAAGAGTTGTAAATATAGCCAGTCATTTATTTCATTTTGATAAGATTCTGTCTTTTAAATATAAAAAATAGAAAACGGATGACTTACCCAAAGGACAGGCGGGTCGACAGACACAAAAAATCACACACAAACACACATGCTAGCTTTCGCAACCGTTGGTCGCTTCGTCAGGAAAAGAGGAAGAAAGGAGAGGAGAAAGGAAAGGATACGGGTTTTAAGGAAGTGGAAAAGGAGTCGTTCCAATCCCAGGAGTGGAAGGATTTACCTTAGGGGAAAAACCTTCCTTTTTTTCCCCTAAGGTAAGTCTTTCCACTCCACTCTTGGCTGAAAAGAAACCGATTTCCAGCCATTAAACCGTGACTTTGATGACTCGAGTGCAGGACATGAATGTCAACTAGATACTGACTCAAGCATTGTTTCATTTTTTAAGATCTTTATGTCTGAAGAACTGTTACAATTTATTCCACACAAAATAAATCAATTTTATAGTTATACCAGAGACAATAATACAGACTCTGTGAATCTGTAAATTCTCGACTGTCAAAAGCCATGCAGGAGTAGCCGAGTGGTCTGGAGCGCCACGTTATGGATCGCTCGGCCTCCTACGTCGAGGTTTTGAATCCTCCCTCAGACGTGGATATGTGCGTGTTGTACTTAGGTTAGTTTAAGTAGTTTGTAAGCTACAGACTAATAACGTAGTAGTTGAGTCTGATAGATTTACAAACAGTTGAACATTTGATTTTTTTTACTGTCAAAATGGAAAGAAACTGGCTCTCAGGAAATGTGTCGTTTTGTTGCTATTTGCCTTCTAATGGTGCAAGTTAAGAAGTTAAAATTAAGTAATTATTGGTCCAGAGATACACTTCTAAACACACCAGTTTTCAGCAAAATTATGTCCCGAGACATTCTACTTCTGACAATGCTCTGCGTGTACCAGGTGACAGTTTGTTTAAAATTAGGACAATTGTTGACAAAGTTCATGAGACGTTTCACAGTTCATTTCATCCACATCACAAGCTTTCTATAGATGAAAGTCTCTTGCTGTTTAAATGATGATTATCTTTAAGCAATATATTCCATCCAAGTGAAGTAGATTTGGGATAAACACATTTGTACTGTGTCACTGTCAGAGTGGTTACATTTTGGATTTTATTGTATATACAGGCTCAACAACCGAAATTGGGTTCTACAAGTTAGAGAATAGTGGTGATGTAGTGGCAACTCTTATGGAACTATATTTGGAAAAGGGTCATATTCAATTTGTCAATAATTGGTACTACATCCCAGACCTCTTCCTCTGGCTTCACAACCATGGAACAAGCCGCATGTGGCACTGTTCATAAGAATAGGCGCAACATGCCAAAACTACAGAAGAAATGAAAATGAGGAAAAACTGAGTTTATGTCCCCTGACAAGTTCCTTGCTATCAAGTGGTGCGATAAGGGAGATGGTTGAAGCAGAGAAGACTGACAGAAATACTGGTGAAAAATAAGGAAACTGCAGAGTACTGTACATTACAATTCGAATATGGGGTCAGTTGACCATTGTGACATGTTACTGAGCTCAGTGAGATCAAGTCCTTAACACTGTGAAATGGTACAAAGAATATTTTTTTCAAATTCTGGATTTGTGCATTTTAAATGCTCATGCTCTCCATGGGACAGTAACAGGGTGGTAAGGGAGAGTGTAGAAAAATATGCCTCTGAACGGAAAAGAAGCTGATGGGGGAAGGTGCTACGACAACGAGAATCCTCTACATGTCACAGGGAGACATTTTACAGATGTTATTGTGAGTGAACTTTCGCAGAAAGGTACATTAATGCGTAGACGCGTCATTTACACAAAACAGAAAGTGTGCCTATAAACTAGATACCAATGCAAAACTTGCAATGTTCCAGTATGCGTTGCACCCTGCTTCGAGACTTATCATATAACGAGGTAAAGCCCACATAAAAAATATAATCAGAAGGTACAAACAAGATAATATTCAATGATTGTCAGAACTGTAGTGACTGGGATATAGTCACTTTTACATAAATGAAACTTTGTATTTGAGAATCTTGTGATATTAGGTTACTGTTTCAAATGTTTGTATAGCTTATGGGTCTTCACCACAGGGTCATCAGTCCCTAAACTTACAAACTACTTATGAACTAGCTAACACTAAGGAAGGCACAAATATCCATGCCCGAGGGGGGATTCAAACCTCCGACTGTAGTGGCCGTGCCGATCGTAACTGGAGCGCCTCAGTCCCCTCGGCTACCACGGCCGGCGCTTATCTTTGTAAAAGGTGGCTTGATTTCATTTATTCTAACAAAAGCTTGCCTGAGATATAACAGCTCAAATTTGCTAGAAATTCATGCTTACTATGGGCAACTTTGTGAATGAAGTCAAACAAGTGATTTCATCTCACCCAGTATTATTTCGATGATAGTTAAATTTCACCATTGTTCATAGAGGATGTTAACGATTGTTCACATAAAATTTCTTTGAAATCGTGATGTTCGAGTGGGAAAATATTCCGAAATTAGGCAATTTCACATGGACTGGCCCATACCAGTAAGCAGTTTAAATGCACATAAAGACTGTCCAGTAATATATCAGAAAATTGAAAGCCACATAAAAAGTATGCAGATACATTGTGTCGGTGATCACATTCAGAAGGCGAGACAGACACGACCTTTGGTTCCAGGAAAATTCAGCACAGGGCGAGGGAGGCCTAGGGGTGGGCTCAGCACAGACAGCGGTTGGTGTGCCCCCCCCTGCCCCCCCCCCCCTCCCCTTAAACACAGGTTGGGCATTTGGGGGATTAGATAGTCTCAAGGGCGCACTCGACTCGGAAGGCAGGACAGGATGCATGGCTTTAGCAGCGAAAGGGTTAAATGGAGTGTGGCAAAATTCATTTCTTTAACACCTAGTGACTAGCACTTTAATGTGTTTTCCTGAATGGTCATTCTCCCAGTGGAGTTTCGCATTGCAAAGGACTTTTTGTCACAAACATAAAAGTTAACTTCTTTTAGATAGACACTGCATTGCTCCTGCAAACTCAGTTTATGCGTTCCTATTTTTAACACACTTCAGTCATTGTAAGAGTAGGCTTTCTTGTCATTGTCAACAACAAAAATCAGGCAATGTGATCGCATTTTAAATTTATGTTTTTGTTGCTAATGCAAGTAGCCTGCCTCAGGGTGTGGGGGAAGGCAACTTGCGATAGTGGTTGAAGTGCCATGCAATTTTATAAAATGACAATAGGAGAAAAGTAAGCCACCCCAAAATTAAAGCAACTGGTATATATTTGCCACTTTTCTAACAAATTCTGTATTTAGTGCAAGGTTGCTGTAATTGTATCCGTGTAGCAAATGAAGGAAATGAACAAAAAGTATGCTACAACATTGATTAGCATCATATTAAAAAATCTTACATTATACATTCGCAAGCAATGAAGGAAGAAAATATATGCCAAAAATATAAGAAACAGCTTTGGTCACACGAAATCTTTATTTGACTATTGCAAATCAGTATTGGTCACCAAGTGACCATCTTCAATGCTAGAATCACTCAGTGGCTGAAATCAATTTGCAATAGGCAAATAAAGATTTCACATGACCAAAGCTGTTTCTTATACTTTTAGTGTTATTAATGTGATCACTCTGCACATGTCTCCAGATGGAGCCATCTGTAAGAAAATATACTGTTTGAAGTCTTCTAGTACAGTTTTATAGGCTGGAATTAAAAAAAAAAAAAAAAAAAAAAAAAAAAAAAAAAAAAAAAAAAAAAAAAAATTATTTTTTACTTTTATCGACTTTGATGCTTCTCTATAACTGACATTCAGATATAAGTGAAATATCCTTGATCTTTCAGTAACATTATTTATCACAGAGACATCTCATCAACTCTGTGATAGCTCCATAGTGCACAAATGTCTCTTGGCAACTTTAGCAGAGTGGCATATATAGCACATATATAGTTAAGCATCAAGTATTTTTTACCAATCATAACATTCGCTCTTTTGGAATCTTTAATTGGTGATTTCACATATACTTCTTAATATATTACAATCAGTTAAAGTCTGTTGCCTATATATTAAGATGTTTTAGTGGTTGATCAATAAATTCCATTGAAATAACTAATTATAGTAAACATAATTGAAATTTAGCCTTTATAGCATATATGAATTTTGTGAAGCTCTAGTATTTTGACTGTTAAAATGTAGGTTGTCATCTTCATTGACTTCAAGAAGGCTTATTACTCACTTGATGGACCCACTCTCACGAAGATCCTGCAGGAACTAGGCCTTTAAGCAACACTAGGTCATAAGTAAAGGTCAGATGAAAAGGTAATAAGAGAAGCTGGTAATTTTAAATTTCATTGCAAAAATATTCTATTACTGTATGTATTGCTATGACACTTCCAACAGAACACGTGGCACAGTGGTTAGCATCACAGATTGCTGTGCTTGCGGTCCCCAGTTCAAATCCCGCCAAGGGCAGAAAAATTTATTTATTTGTATTTACTATTTCTAGAATGTTCTACATGTTTCTTATGTTTGATGTAAGTTTAAGAAAATTCTTTGTATGTGTACATTATGGAACACTCCAAGCAGAAGTCAGTTTGTACAGAGTGTACGCTTCTGTTAGCAAGAAACATATTCTAAGTGTAAAGTGTTGAGCTCTATTTATGAGCAGCCTTCGAATTCCGGACTGCCTGCAATTTTCAACATGACACTTTCTGGTAGAGGCACCAAGTATCCTGCAATACATCTGCAGCATTGTGGAGCCGATAAGGCAGCGTAAGAGATATCACTCACATGGACAAGAACCATAATACAAAGGGTATATCGACTGTCTCCATCCAAAAGTCCATGTCATCAAAAGACCCATGGATGCCAAACACCGGTAAGCCAGCTGCACATCACCCACCAATCGCTATTCTCGGTAGCTGGGAAAAATTCCAGGCAGAACTTAAGATGATGATTGGAGACCACTAGTAGCAAGTCTGTTTATTAGAAGAGAAACTGAAGAACAGGGTGCAATGGCATGGTAAGTCAACAGAAGTCATATATACATTGTGTTTTGGCCCTTTGTCATATAGTTAACCTGGATATGACGGAGGCAGCTAAAGTTTCACACCTGATGAAGGGCATTGTGGAAAACATGTATCAAGCTCTTCAGCTCAAAGACGTTTTGACGACACAAGAGTTTATCCAATGGTGCCAGAAAATTGAAGAGATGCAAGGTTTTTTTTTTTTTTTTTGTGGTTTTAGGGCGCACAACTTCTATGGTCATTAGCGCCCAGCCAAGAACATAGATTCGCTATGATCTAAAAAAATGTAGACTGTCAGAACATCAACAAGAGGCTAAAAACGAAAGATAAAAGACAATTAAAAGAGTTAAATATCCTTGGATAAGTTGGCCAAGTTGATAAAACGCAAAACTCGAGCAGCTGCTCGTGTGTCATCAGCTAAAATTCCCTCCAGAGTAGACGGAAAGTTAAGGGCTACACGGAGATGATTAAAATTAACACAAGTCAGTAAAACATGTCGCACTGTCAGCAGTTCACCGCAGGAGCATAGCGGTGCAGGTTCGGCGGATAGCAAGTGACGGTGGCTGAAACGGCAATGACCGATCCGCAACCGAGCCAGGATGACCTCCTCCCGCCGAGAGGGGCGTGAGGATGTCCTCCAAGCGGTCGGGATCGGTTTGACAGTTCGCAATTTATTGTTGTACAGTGAAAGCCACACACTGTGCCATTGCGACACGATACTCCGGCGAAGAGCCCGTTGAACATCGTCCGATGGGACGCAAAAGGTAGCCATGCGAGGCAAAAGAGCTGCTGCCTTGGCTGCTGTGTCGGCGGCCTCATTCCCGGGCACACCCACATGGCCAGGGACCCACAGGAAAGAAACGTGACAGCTGTCATCCGCCAGCAACTGGAGGGAGCGTTGGATCCGATACACGAGAGGATGGTTCGAGAAAGGGTCCTTAAGACTCTGCAGGGCACTAAGGGAGTCAGAACATATGGCATAGAAAGGGTGGCGGTGGCGGCAGGTATACAAAACGGCCTGGTGGAGGGCGAAAAGCTCAGCCGTGAAGTTTGAGCACCGGTCAGGGAGCTTGTATTGGAAACGGTTGTCCCCGACGACGAAGGCAGATCCGACACCGGCAGTGCTCTTGGAACCATCAGTGTAAATAAATACGGCATTATCGAACCGCGAACGGAGTTCGACAAGCCTCGAGCGGAATACCAAATCCGGAGTGCTCTCCTTGGGGAGCGAACTAAGTTCGAGGTGTGTGTGAACCTGGGCCCGATGCCACGGTGGCAATGGGCTTTCGCTCAACCGAAGGGTGGAAGGAAGGGTAAAATCGAGCCGCTGTAGCAGGCGGCGAAACCGAACTCCCGGTGGAAGCAAGGCAATCGCAGACAACTGATATTGGCGATCGAGTGAGTCGTCAAAAAATAATCTGTAAGATGGATGGTTGGGCATCGACCGTAGGCGGCATGCGTACCGACACAAGAGTATGTCACGTCGATTGGTCAAGGGTAATACAGCAGCCTCGGCATACAGACTTTCAACAGGGCTGGTATAAAATGCACCGGTCGCCAGACGTAATCCACGATGGTGGATAGAGTTGAGACGGCGGAGAATCGACGGCCGTGTTGAAGAGTATACAAGGCTTCCATAGTCGAGCTTCGACTGAACAATGGCCTGGTAAAGGTGAAGCAGGACGGAACGATCCGCTCCCCATGACGTGCCACTGAGGACACGAAGAACGTTAAGGGATCGGGCACAACGGGCAGCCAGGTAGGACACATGTGTGGACCAGCAAAGTTTCCGATCCAACATGAGTCCCAAGAATTTTGTAATCTCCACGAAAGGGAGAGCAACAGGGCCGAGACGTAGAGAAGGTGGAAGAAATTCCTTGTATCTCCAGAAATTGATACACACAGTTTTCTCAGTGGAGAATCGGAAGCCGTTTGCGATGCTCCAGGAATATAGACGGTCAAGACAGCGTTGGAGAGAACGCTCCAAGAGACACGTCCGCTGGGCGCTACAATAAATTGCGAAATCGTCAACAAAAAGAGATCCGGAGACGCCGGCTGAAAGGCAATCTACGATCGGATTGATTGCAATGGCAAAGAGCGCCACACTCAAGACGGAGCCCTGTGGTACCCCATTCTCCTGGCAAAAGGTATCTGACAAAACAGAGCCCACCCGTACCCGGAACTTGCGATCCGCCAAAAACGCTTGAATGAAAAGAGGAAGGCGGCCCCGAAGGCCCCATGTGTGCAATGTGCGGAGAATGCCCGCTCTCCAACAGGTATCGTATGCCTTCTCCAAGTCGAAGAACACTGCTACTGTTTGACGCTTCTTTAGAAAGTTGTTCATAATGAAGGTCGACAACGTAACGAGGTGGTCAGCAGCAGAGCGGTGTCGACGAAAACCGCATTGGATATTAGTCAGGAGGCGGCGAGATTCGAGGAGCCAGACCAACCGAGCGTTAACCATGCGTTCCATCACCTTACAGACGCAGCTCGTCAGGGAAATGGGGCGATAACTGGAAGGAAGGTGTTTGTCCTTCCCTGGTTTGGGGATGGGGACAACAACGGCTTCACGCCAACTTGTGGGAACATGACCTTCAGTCCATATGCGATTGTAAGTACTAAGAAGAAAGCACTTGCCCGCAGGAGAGAGGTTCTTCAGCATCTCAATATGAATGGAATCGGGCCCGGGAGCAGAAGACCGGGACAGGGCGAGAGCACGATCTAGCTCCTGCATGGTGAAGGCGACGTTATAATTTTCACGATTAAAAGAGCGGAAAGAAGGCGGCCGTGCCTCCTCTACCTGTTTGCGAGGGAGGAAGGCAGGGTGGTAATGGGCAGTGCTCGAAACCTCCGCAAAGAAACGACCCAATGCGTTTGAAACATCAGCTGGGTCCACGAGGACTGCGTTCTCCACGGTCAGGCCAGGAATCGGGGAGTGGACCTTGATGCCGGACAAACGGCGTAGGCCACCCCAGACAACCGTGGAGGGAGTAAAACGGTTAAAAGAACTAGTAAAAGCAGTCCAGCAAGCTTTCTTGCTGTCGTTTATGATACGACGGCACTGCGCTCTCATACGTTTGTAATTGATGCAATTCTCCAAAGTTGGGTGGCGGCGGAAGGTGCGTAAAGCACGGCGCCGGGCTCGAAGCGCGTCGCGGCAGGCTGCAGTCCACCAAGGGACCTGGACACGACGTGGAGAAGAGGATGTACGAGGTATGGAACGTTCAGCAGCAGTGAGAATAACCTCTGTGAGGTATTCGACCTGACTGTCACAGTTGGGAAAATTCTGATTGTGAAAAACAGCCATGGAAGAATAAAGCCCCCAGTCGGCTTTAGAAATGTTCCAACTGGTGGGACGTGGAGATGGGGTATGATGTAGGAAGTGGATGATACAAGGGAAATGGTCACTCGAGTACGTGTCAGAAAGTGCATACCACTCAAACCGACCGGCAAGCTGAGGAGTGCATATTGCGAGGTCTATATGGGAATAAGTGTGTGTTGTGTCAGAAAGGAAGGTCGGTGCACCGGTGTTGAGGCAGACAAGATCGAGGTGTTGGAGAAGGTCCACCAAAAGGGAGCCTCTTGGACAAGGTGTCGGAGAGCCCCATAGGGAGTGGTGGGCATTAAAGTCGCCTACCAACACGAAAGGTGAAGGGAGCTGGTCAACAAGGTTTAGCACATCTGCCCTAGTAAGGGCAGATGACGATGGCGAATATATATTACAGAGGGAGAAGGTAAATGTGGATAAGGTGATGCGGACGGCAACTGCCTGTAGGTGAGTGTGCAAGGAAATGGGATGGAAATAGACGTCGTCTCGAAGGAGCATCAGAACCCCTCCATGGGCTGGGACACCTTCCATGGGTGGCAGGTCGAACCGCACAGAGGTGTAGTGTGGAAAGTCTGCACGATCACGTGGACGCAACTTAGTTTCCTGGAGGCAGACTAGAAGCGGGCAGTGCAATCGAAGGAGTAGTTTTAACTCCTCCCGATTAGAACGAATGCCGCGAATGTTCCATTGAAGGAGCGCCATGATAAAAATGAGAGAAGAAATAAGGATAAAAACCAAGTAGCGAGCGGGGTCACCTCGACGGCCGCTGAGGACCGGATTTCGAGGGAGCACTGCTATCGCTGTCTGGGGGCAAAGGGTCATGTTCCATTGGTTCGACCGACGCGCCTGCCACCTCCCTGAGTTGATCAGGAGGGGCAGTTTCCACCGCCGGTAAAGGGCCGGGCGCCCGGCAAACGGAGCGTCCCGGTGAAACAGAAGACGGCCGAGGCCGGCAACTGTTGGACGGCGTGACAGATGGGTCACGCCTCGGCGGGGAAGGAGAGGAACTCTTTTTCTTGTCAGCTCTTCTGGAAGAGTGACGGCGGGAAGAGGCAGTTGACGGTTGGGAAGCCTGAGAACGCAGAAAATCCTCACGGACGGGTTCCTTTTGCAAGGTCCGGGCATCTTGTTTAGGTGCCCGCGGTTTACTAGAGTTTGACGAAGACTGTACCCTAGAAGCAGCAAGAGGGAGCGGGGACGTGGAACGGGCAATCTTCGGGCTGGCGGATCGCACAACTGTGTCAGCGAAAGTGAAGTCACATGTCTGGGTACTGGAATCCTTGGTAGGTCGAGTTGAGGTGAGTACCTTACTGTATGTACCCGCTAGGAGGACAGTGGGCTTTCGACTCGCCAACAACTTACGAGCGGCAGATGTCGATACCTTCTCCGTAACCCGAATTTGCTGGATTACCTTCTCATCCTTGTATACAGGGCAGTCGCGAGAGGAAGCCGCATGGTCACCGTTGCAGTTTAGGCAGAGAGGGGACGGAGGTGGGCAATCCCCCTCATGGGCGTCCCTACCACGAGTGACACACTTTGCTGCATTTGGGCAATGTTCACGGGTATGGTTGTACCTGTGGCACTGAAAACAGCGCGTTGGGTTAGGTACATAAGGGCGGACGGAGATGACTTCATACCCTGCTTTGACCTTCGACGGGAGGTCAACTTTGTCAAACGTCAAAAACACAGTACGAGTCGGTGTCAGATGGTTATCGACCTTTTTCATGACCCTGTGGACGGCTGTCACACCCTGATCGGACATATACACCTTCCACGGGTGGCAGGTCGAACCGCACAGAGGTGTAGTGTGGAAAGTCTGCACGATCACGTGGACGCAACTTAGTTTCCTGGAGGCAGACTAGAAGCGGGCAGTGCAATCGAAGGAGTAGTTTTAACTCCTCCCGATTAGAACGAATGCCGCGAATGTTCCATTGAAGGAGCGCCACGTATCTTCATCAGACAACCCGTCAAGGGATCTCGTGAAGACTACCCCCCGCGACGAGTTGAGTGTGCGGTGCGCTTCGACCTTAACTGGAAAAGTGTGCAACAACGTAGTACGTATCAGTTTTTGGGCTTGGAAGGCACTTTCCACTTCCAGCAACAATGTGCCATTGCGCTGACGTGAACAGGTTTTAACAGGGCCAGCAATTGCATCTACACCTTTCTGTATAACGAAAGGATTGACAGAATTGAAATCCTTTCCGTCGGTGCGAGAGACAACCAGAAATTTAGGTACATTAGGCAGAGTCTTTTTAGGCTGAGGCGAGTCTAACTTACGTTTCTGGGTCAACGTCACGAAAGAAGATAAGGAAGTCATCGCGGAAGTGTCCCCCGTGATTACCGGCGTCTCCGATGGCGCGCTCCTTCCTAGTGGGGGCCCTCTCCGAGGGCTTACCCGCCTTAGGTGATTGTTCACACCTCAGGTCACACCTCCCGAGAACTGACGGAGGGACCAATCGGCACGTTCGGAAGGTACCAGCTCGGGTAATCACCCCTCCCTGGGCCTGGCCTTTACCAGGGGGTACGTACGTGCCTTACTTGTCTACCCGGGGCGGGGAATTACGCGTTACCCCGTCACCTGCTACGCACGATAATGCGTGGGTCGGCCTTCAGACACGCACAGGGAGGAAAGAAGAAGAGGATAGGAAAGGAAGAGACAGAAGGAAAGAAAAGAAGTGTCTCAAACGCCGAGGCGGAGACTAATGAGGAGAAGAAGGCTAGGAGAGTTCAAGGAGAGAAAGACAGAAAACGAAGGGTAAGAAAGGAAGGAACGAAGGAAGAAAAACCACAACAAGAACCACCGTATCTCACGAAATATGCCCGTCTCCGGGCGAAGGCATAAACCGGGAGGGAAAGTGAAGCAGCCTGGGGCAGAAGAAAGGCTGCTCCGGCTCGGGGCCCCGTGCGCGCCACACACGTACCCACAAAAGAACTGTGGGCCCCCTGGGGGGTGAGATGCAAGTGAGGAGGGTTGGACAAAACAAGTACGATAGACTCCCGAATCTAGTCCCTATGGCCATTATGGAAGACCAGCATGACTTTGCTTCTTTCATACAACAAATTGTGAGAGAATTACAACAGTTTATGGCAGCTGGGGCTGTGGGACCAAGCGAACATTAGATTATGGCCATGGATGTCAGTCCTGTATGTCATGAGGGAGGTGATACTGCTAAGGAAGAGGTATTTGAAACATTAGTGTCTGTCAGCTCCACCAATCACACCAAGAATGGCCTTGACCTATTATGACTTACACCACACCCACCAAATGGCAGCTTAGGAAACAACCGATGCAACCACTACCAAATCCTCTGGCAACTGTGAAGCATTGCAGGAGGACAGATATCTGGAGGACAGAAGACAACGTGCCATTGTGTTTCCACTGTGGCCTTCCCGAGCACGTCATATGATACTGCAGGGAAAGAAGACAAGTATTTGACAATTATTAGACTGCAAGATGCCAACCATCAGAGCATTGCTTTCAATGGCAGTCAACTGATGGTTATTGTCGACCTATGGAACAAAGTCTGTCGCCGTATCCTGCATGTCATTGCTCTCCAACATGTCGCCGCTGTTCACAGTTGCCTTACAGAGATTCCAGTCGCTCGCCTAGCCACTGTGTTCAGGAAAACTAGGTGAGGTGACCATGTACAGAGGTGAGTCCTTCATGGACGACAGTTGCAAAGTTAGTGGGAAGTCTCAATGACATCATCATCGACAGTGAACCTGTCCAGGCACCAGTTGATTCAAGAGATTCCTTCTCTGTATTGTCGAATGACTACCGCCACAAACTAAAGAAGATAATGTTCTGTGATACAAGAGCAACTGTGCAGAAGGTTGCAAATGGAAAATATGTCCAGCCGGCAGGAACATGTGTGCAAGAATAACTAACAACAAGAGGACCCAGCCTTTTGAAATTGTCGTTTTAACAGAATGTAGCCATGACGCCATCCTTCAGGCATCCCAGGCTGTCATTGACTGTGGAAGATCTGAGCTACAAATTGAGGAAGCTGTTCCAACGAGTACACTTAACATATACTTCCCTGGGAGGTTGTTTGCTGTCGCGAATGTTGAGATACCGCCGTTAACAATGAGAAGAGTTCCGGCCGGCAGCCGAAATGACCAGTTGGATGGTGAAGTGATAATCAGTATAACAAAGAAAATCTACATACCAGCAACTACCATAAGCATTACAGGTGGTTGAGGAGAACTTCAGATCACTAATTTTCACGAGCAATCACAACTCATTCCTACAGGAATGTGTGTTGGAACAGCTGAACCAGTCCAGGACGGTGAGCTCAATGTCATCAATGAAGTCTCACGCTCTGCTGTTACTGCCATCTATGCACTAGAGGAAACTATTATGGCATTGCATATAGGGCCCAGTCTGATGCAGGAACAACTTCAGCAGGTGTTAACCATACTACACCAATTTTCAGGTGTATTTCAGGCCAGGCACTGCCTCATCGCCCAGAGTGCTAAGTATCATAATTTAATTGCGTGAAATTTTGTTGCCAGTTAATTTCTTAATTTTCATTAGTGCTTCTGTTCTTAAGAGGTTTCTTCTCACCTACTTGGCAGATTCATTTGTACTCCTGTTATAAGAGTTTATTCTCACGTATTTTGATAAATACCATGTGTATAGTTTTCATGTGCTGCAAGCTATGTGATTTAAGTGTCTTATTGTCACTTTCTTATTTCATGTTCTGCTTTAAGAAAGCTTATATTCCCGCGTGTTTGATAACAGTGTATTCCATAGATTTTCTTGTTTTATTTTGAAAACTGCCGGACTCAGTTTTGTTGTTTTGACAATGTAGTAACCACTACCCACAGTTCAGTCAGCTACCAGCCGCCTACGTTAAAGTACTAGGCTAGTTAAAAGTTGATTATTTAGTTTTCTACTTTCTACAGTTAATTGTATGAATAGGGTGGATAGGATGTGTGCCTGCTGTGTGTGGACGCAGGAGGAGTGGGCCGCAGTTTGCGAACAGCTGCGGTCAGCCGTCTTCAGCCTGCTGTCTTGTGGTACAGCAGTGGTGGGGAGTCTGGTGCGTCGAGTGGGACACCTCAGGTGTCTCATGCTTAACCCTCTCTCCCTGCTACTGAGGCACCTTCAGGTGTACTGGACATGGTCGAGCCGCCCTTTCTGCAAGGGGAGTGGCGGGTTGAACGGCATTCGCATTGCTCGAGACGGAAGGCCAATGTGGAGGCTGGCCATCCGTCCACGCCCGCTTGTCCTGCGAGTGGACGCATGACCACTCCTTCAGCAGGGTCTGAGCAGGTGCCCGGGGGGGGGGGGGGGGGGGAGCTGGCGAAATTGGTGAAAGCTGCTGCCCTTGCACGTGGGGTGCAAGAAGAGCTGTTGATTTGTAGCATTGTCCCCAGGATTGATTGGGGTCCTTTGGTTTGGAGCCGAGTGGAGGGTCTGAACCAGAGGCTTTGCCGACTGTGTGACAATCATGGCTGCAGATTTCTGGATCTGCGTTATTGGGTGGGGACTTGTATAGGATGCCCCTAGATATATCAGGGGTGCACTACACTAAGGAAGCAGCTTCTCAGGTAGCAGAGTACTTGTGGAGTGCGCATGGTTTTTTTTAGGCTAGGTGCTAACTCTGATGAGCACTCGCATGTCAACATTTAGACAGAGAATTCAGGTTGCTTTTGACTGTCAAAATATTAGCCGCAAGCTTTCAAAGTATTAAAAACAAAGTTCTCGAATTTGCCACATGCATGGAAATTATTGTGCTCAGATAGTTTTAGGTACCAATAGTGGGCTAAATCATCATGTGGCAAGTTCAGAAATATTTAGTGAGGTGTGGAATGTATATTGGAAAGATAGATCGGACACAACTGGAGGAGAGTTCATTGCTGTGGACAAAGATATTGTTTCTACTGAGATCGAGGTTGAAAGTAACTGTGAAGTTATCTGGGCACGTATAACAGGTCTAAAAGAAGTTAATAGTTGGGTGTTTTTACCGTCCCCCAGTGCTGCTGTAGCAGTTTTAGAGTCATTCAAAGAAAGTCTACACCAGATAGTGCATAGGTATCCGGGCCATGTAATATTAGTCAGGGGAGACTTCAACCTTCTAGTTACATTTCAGGCAGTACAGACAAGCATTCTTGTGAGCTACTTTTGGACACATTCTCCGAAAACTTGAGCAGTTAAACCGGCAACCTACGTGCAATGGAAATATTTTAGACCTTATAGCCACGAACAGGCCTGACCTTATTAACGATGTCCGTGTAGATAGAGGAATTAGTGATCATGATATCATCATAGCGTCAATGGTGACAAAAGTTCATAAACCAATCAAGAAGGCTAGGAGCGTGATTTTGTTGGAAAGAGCCGATAAGCAATTGTTAGGATTGCACTTAGAAAATGAATGGGCATCATTTAGTTCCAGTACTATGGATGTAGAGGAATTGTAGACCAAATTTAAATGCATTATACAGTACATAAAGGGTTAGAGAAATATCTGCCTGTAAAGTTGATTAAGGATGGAAATGATCCGCCATGGTATAATAATAATGTTAGTAAGCTACTGAGAAAGCAAAGACGGTTCCACTCTTGGTTAAAAAAAGAAAACGCAAATGATGACAGGCGAAAGTTAGTAGAGATTCGAGCGTCTATAAAAAGATCGATGTGCGAAGCATACAATAATTACCACAGCGATTACTTAGCAAAAGAGCTTTCCGAGAACCAGAAAAAATTCCGGTCCTATGTAAAATCGATAAGCAGGTCAAAGCCCACTATCTAGTCACTTGATGATTCCGGGGCAGTAATAGAAGAAAGCAAACGGAAAGCTGAAGTTCTAAATTTAACCTTTGGGAAATTTTTCACGCAGGAGGACTGCACAAATTAACCATCATTTGATCAACGTACTCATTCCGAAATGGAGGATGTAGTAATAGATATTACCGGTGTAGAGAAGCAGCTGAGAGAGCTAAATACAAAAAAAGTCTGCTGGTCCGGATGGAATACCAGTTCGGTTTTACAAAGAGTATTCTGGGGCATTTGCCCCTTACTTAGCTTGCATTTATCATGAATCTTTAATTCAGTGCAAAGTTCCTAGTGATTGGAAAAAAGCGCAGGTGACTCCCGTTTATAAGAAAGGAAAGAGAACTGACCCACATAATTACAGGCCAATATTGTTGACATCAGTTTCCTGTAGAATTTTCGAGCATATTCTCAGTTTGAATATAGTCAATTTCCTTGAGACAGAAAAGCTTATTTCTACAAACCAGCACGGATCCAGGAAACATTGTTCATGTGAAACTCAGCTTGCCCTTTTCTCACATGACATCTTGCGAGCCATAGATGAAGGGCAACAGGCGGATTGTGTTTTTCTCGACTTCAAAAAGGCGTTTGATGCAGTACCAAACTGCAGACTGCTAACGAAGATACGAGCTTATGGATTAGGGTCACAGATTTGTGACTGGCTGGAAGACTTCCTAAGTAATAGAACACAGTACATTGTTCTCAACAGCGAGTGTTCATCAGAGACGAGTGTATCGTCAGGTGTGCCCCAGGGGAGTGTGATAGGACCGCTATTATTTTCTATCTATATAAATGATCTCATGGACAGAATAACTTGTAATTTGCAGATATTTCCCTACGATGCTGCGGTGTATGGGAGGGTGTCGTCTTTAACTGACTGTAATAGCATACAGGGTGACTTAGACAAAATTTCTAGTTGGTGCGAAGAATGACAGCTAGCTAACAATGTAGAAAAATGTAAGGTGATGCGCATGAGTAGGAAAAACAATCCCACAATATTCGAATACAGCATTAGTAGTGAGCTCCTTGATGCAGTTGCATCATTCAAATATCTAGGCGTAACATTGCAGAGTGATATGAAATGGAACAAACATGTAAGGACAGTTGTGATTAAGGCAGACAGCTGACATCGGTTTATTGGGAGAGTTTTGGGAACATGTACTTCATCTGTAAAGGAGACCGCGTATAAAACACTTGTATGGCCACGTCTTGAGTATTGCTCAAGTGTTTGGGACCCGTGGCAAATCAGTTTAAAAGAAGACATAGAAGCCGTTTAGAGGTGAGCAGCTAGGTTTGTTACTGGTAGGTTCGACCAATGCGCGAGTGGAACGAAAATGCTCCAGGAACTCAATTGGGGATTGCTGGAGGAAAGACGACATTTTATTCATGAGGAAATTTAGAGGGCCAAAATTTGAAACTGAGTGTAGTATGATCTTTGCTGCCAACTACTTACATTTTACGTAGTGATCACAATGACAAGATAAGAAAAATTAGGGCTCGTACGGAGGCATATAGGCAATCTTTTTTTCCTCATTCTATTTGGAAGTGGAATAGGAAGGGAAATGCCTAGTAGTGATACAGTGTACCCTCCGCCACGCACCTCACAGTGGGTTGCGGAGTATGTATGTAGAAGAGCCAGATGAAACAGCCCAAACACTGAATCAATACTGGGGATCATCCACCAATTAGCCAGCGTTCGTACAGAGTATCGCCAGCTGAAAGACAAATACACCGTCAGTGCTCTTGGAACCATCAGTGTAGATAAATATGGCATTATCGAACCGCGAACGGAGTTTGACAAGCCTAGAGCGATATACCAAATCCGGAGTGCTCTCCTTGGGGAGCGAACTAAGTTCAAGGTGGGTGTGAACCTGGGCCTGATGCCAGGGTGGCAATGGGCTCTCGCTCAACCGAAAGGTGGAAGGAAGGGTAAAATCGAGCCACTGAAGCAGGCGGCGAAACTGAACTCCAGGTGGAAGCAAGGCTATCGCAGACAACTGATATTGCTGATCGAGGAAGTCATCAAAGGATAATGGGTAAGATGGATGGTTGGACATCGACAGCAGTTGGCATGCATACCGACACAAGAGTATGTCACGCCAGGAAGTCAAGGGTAATACAACAGCTTTGGCATAAAGACTTTCAACAGGGCTGGTATAAAATGCACCAGTCGGCAGGCGTAATCCCTGATGGTGAATGGAGATGAGACGGCAGAGAAGGGACAGCCGTGCAGAAGAGTATACAAAGCTTCCGTAGTCCAGCTTCGACTGATCAATAGCCGGGTAAAGGTGAAGCAGGATGGTTTGATCCGCTCCCCATGATGTGCCGCTAAGGACATGAAGAACATTAAGGGATTGGGCACAATGGGCAGCCAGATAGGACACATGTGGGGACCAGCAAAGTTTCCGATCCAACATTAGCCCAAAGAATTTTGTTGTCTCCATGAATGGGAGAGCAACGGGGCTGAGACGTAGAGTTGGTGGAAGAAATTCCTTGAATCTCCAGAAGTTGATAAACACAGTTTTCTCAGTGAAGAAGCGGAAGCCGTTCGCAATGCTTCAGGAATATAGGCGGTCAAGACAGCATTGAAGACAACGCTCCAAGAGACACATCCACTGGGTGCTGCAATAAATTGCAAAATCGTCTACAAAATGGGATCTGGAAACATTGGCTGAAAGGCAATACATGATCGGATTGATTGCAATGGCAAAGAGAGATATGCTCAAGACGGAGCCCTGTGGCACCCCATTCTCCTGGCGAAAGGTATCTGACAAAACAGAGCCCACCTGTACCCAGAACTTGTGATCCACCAAAAACGCTTTAATAAAGACAGGGAGGCAGCTACGAAGGCACCATGTGTGCAAAGTGCGGAGAATGCCCGCCCTCCAACAGGTATCGTAAGCCTTCTCCAAGTCGAAGAACACTGCTACCGTTTGATACTTCCTTAGAAAGTTATTCATAACGAAGGTCGACAAGGTAACGAGGTGATCAGCAGCAGAGCGGTGTCTATGAAGACCACATTGAACATTAGTCAGGAGGCGTCGAGATTCGAGGAGTCAGACCAACTGAGCTTTAACCATGCGTTCCATCACCTTACAGACACAGCTCGTGAGAGAAATGGGGCGATAACTGGAAGGAAGATGTTTGTCCTTCCCTGGTTTGGGAATGGGGACACACAATGGCTTCACGCCAACTTGTGGGAACCTGACCTTCAGTCCATATGCGATTATAGGTGCTAAGAAGGAAACACTTGCCCGCAGGAGAAAGGTTCTTCAACATCTCAATATGGATGGAATCGGGCCCAGGAGCAGAAGAACAAGACAGGGCGAGAGCATGGTCTAGCTCCTGCATGGTGAAGGAGACATTATAACTTTCACGATTAAAAGAGTGGAAAGAAGGCGGCCGTGTGTCCTCTGCTTGTTTGTGAGGGAGGAAGGCAGGGTGGTAATGGGCAGAGCTTGAAACCTCCGCAAAGGAGTGGCCCAAAGTGTTGGCAACATCAGTGGAGTCCACAAGGACTGTGTTCTCGACGGTCAAGCCAGAAATCGGAAAGTGGACCTTGATGCCGGATAAACGGCATAGGCCACCCCAGACAGCCGAGGAGGAAGTAAATCAGTTAAAAGAACTGGTAAAACCAGTCCAGCAAGCTTTCTTGCTGTCTTTTATAACACCATGCCATTGAATATTCATAGAATATATGACATCAACTGAGATTGGGCAAAGCTGAAAATGTGTACCCAGCCGGGATTCGAACCCGGGTCTCCTGCTTTCTAGGCAGTTGCGCTGACCCCTACACCACTGGGGACACAGTGATCACCGCACCTGGAAGGACTACCCATGCACGCCTCCCGTCAGATACAAATTCCCAGCTTCGCCCTGCCCATAGTATTCAAACTCGTAGTTATAACTAAGAGTAAGAGTAAGGGCTTCAAACTTGCCCACCCTCCCCACTAACAATAGGATCATTGCCCATCACCGGCATATTCTATATATATACATGTCGCGTCTGTTCCGAAAGAACAGACGTCACTTCTGATCGTGTAGCTGTTATTATTTAATATTCATAGAATATATGACATCAACTGCGATTGGGCAAAGCTGAAAGCTGGGTACACGTTTTCATCTTTGCCCAATCACAGTTGATGTCATATATTCTATGAATATTAAATAATAACAGCTGCAGGATCAGAAGTGACATCTGTTCTTTTGTTGGAAAGAGCCGATAAGCAATTGTTAGGATTGCACTTAGAAAATGAAGGGCATCATTTAGTTCCAGTACTATGGATGTAGAGGAATTGTAGACCAAATTTAAATGCATTGTACATAAAGGGTTAGAGAAATATCTGCCTGTAAAGTTGATTAAGGATGGAAATGATCCGCCATGGTATAATAATAATGTTAGTAAGCTACTGAGAAAGCAAAGACGGTTCCACTCTTGGTTCAAAAAAGAAAACGCAAATGATGCCAGGCGAAAGTTAGTAGAGATTCGAGCGTCTATAAAAAGATCGATGTGCGAAGCATACAATAATTACCACAGCGATTACTTAGCAAAAGATCTTTCCGAGAACCAGAAAAAATTCTGGTCCTATGTAAAATCGATAAGCGGGTCAAAGCCCACTATCTAGTCACTTGATGATTCTGGGGCAGTAATAGAAGAAAGCAGACGTGACATGTATATATACCATGCCATTGCACTCGCAGTTGTTTATAACTGATACAATTCTCCAATGTTGGGTGGCGGTGGAAGGTGCGTAAAGCACGTCGCCAGGTTCTAAGAGCGTCATGGCAGCTGCAGTCCATCAAGGCACCGGGACGCGACGTGAAGAAGAGGATGTATGAGGTATGGAATGTTCGGCAGTGGTGTGAATAACCTCTGTGACGTATTCAACCTGACTGACACAGCTGGGAAAATTCTGATAATGAAAAACAGCCATGGAAGAATAAAGCCCCCAGTCGGCTTTGGAGATGTTCTAACTGGTGGAACGAGGAGATGGGGTATGATGGAGAAGGTGGATGACACAAGGGAAATCATCACTCGAGTACGTGTCAGAAAGTGCATACCACTCGAACCAACACACAAGCTGAGGAGGGCATATCGCGAGGTCTATATGGGAATAAGTATATGTTGTGTCAGAAAGGAAGGTCGGTGCACCGGTGTTGAGGCACAGAAGATTGAGGTGTTGGAAAAGGTCCACTAAAAGAGAGCCTCTCTGACAAGGTGCTGGAGAGCCCCATAGGGGGTGGTGGGCATTGGAGTCTTCTACCAACACGAAAGGTGAAGGGAGCTGGTCAACGAGGTGTAGCACATCTGCCCTAGTAAGGGCAGACGACAAGAACAAATAGATACACAGGAAAAAGGAAAAGGTGGAGAGAGTGATGCGGATGGCAATTGCCTGTAGGTGAATATGCAATGAAATGGGATGGTAACAGACGTCGTCCCGAATGAGCATCAGAACCCCTCCATGGGCTGGAGTACCTTCCACAGGGGGCAGGTCGAAACACACAGAGGTGTATTGGGGGAAGTGTGCATGATCACATGGACGTAACTTAGTTTCTTGGAGACAAACTAGAAGCAGGCAGTGTAATTGAAGGAGTAGTTTTAATTCCTCCCGATTGAAACGAATGCCGCGAATATTCCTTTGAAGGAGTGCCATGATAACAAATGAGGGAAGAAAAGAAGGAACAAGCAAGTGGGGTCACCTCGATGGCTGCTGAGGACCGGACTTCGAGGGAGCACTGCTTTCGCTATCTGGAGGCAGAGAATCACGTTCCATGGGTTCGACCGACGTTTCTGCCACCTCCCCAAGTTGATCTGGAGGGGCAGCTTCCACCACCGGTAAAGGGCCAGGTGCCCAGCTGACAGAGCATCCCGGTGAAACAGATGACGGCCAAGGCCGGCAACTGTTGGACGGCGTGACTGAATAGTCACGCCGCGGCAGGGAAGGTGGAGGGGGGGGGGGGCTAGCCTTTTTGTGAGCCGCCTTAGAGGCATGACGAGTAGAAGAAGCGGTTGATGGTTGAAAAGATGGAGTTTTTAGAAAATAGTCACAAATGGGTTCTTTTTTAGACCTCTGGGCAGCAGATTCAGTTGCCTGGGATGCGTGTGAGCTGGTCGACAAATGCACTGTAGAATGGGCAGTAGGAATCGGTGAGGTGGAATGAGCAATTTTGGCCTAGCCGATCTGGCAACTGTCACAGAAAGTGAAATCACAGGTCTGAGTGCCTACCTCCTTAGTTGGTCAAGGGGAGGCGAGGGCCTGGCTGTAAGTACCTGATGGGAGTACAGCGGGCTTCCTACTCGCTAATAACTTCCGAGCGGCATAGGTTGAAACCTTTTCCTTGACACGAATCTCCAGGATGACCCGCTCGTTTTTATAGATGGGGCAGTCCCAGGAAGAAGCAGCATGGACACCCATGCAATTAATGCAGCGAGGGGATGGAGGTGGACATTCCTGTTGAAGGTCAAGAAGATAGTATGCGTCGGCATGAGATCATTGTCAACTTTCTTCATAACACGATGAACATCCGTAACTCCCTATATAGTTGAGTATATCCTCGTCTGATAACCCATGCAGAGATCTTGTGAAGACTACCACCCTCCACCCCCCGTGAGGAATTGAGGGTGCGGTGAGCCTCCCCTTTCACAGGAAAAGTATGCACAAGTGTAGCCCAGAGTAATTTCTGTGCCTGAAAGGCATTCTCAATTTCAAGCAACAAGGTCTGCGCTGTGTGGAGCAGGTCTTCAAGGGACTTGTGATCGCATCCACACCCTTCTGAATAAGAAAAGGATTTACAGAAGAAAAATCCTGATCATCAGTATGAGATACTACAAGGAACTTGTGAATGTTAGGCAAGACTTTCTTTGACTGAGATTTGTCATGTTTCCGATTTTGGGTCAGGGTTATAGTAGATTTGGAAGGTTTCATAGCGGAAGTGTCCCCCATGATTACCGGTGTCTCCGATGGCGCGCTCCTTGCTTGTGGGGGCCCTCACGGAAGGCGCACCTGCCTTAGGTGACTGTTCGCACCTCAGGTCACACCTCCCGAGAGCGGACGGAGGGACCAATCGGCATGTTTGGAAGGTACCAGCTTGGGTTATCACCCCTCCCTGGGCCCGGCCTTTACTGGGGGCGGGGGGGGGGGGGGTTGTATGTGCCCTACATGTCTACCCGGGGTGGGAGTTAAGCCTTACCCCGTCACCAGCTATGCAGAGTGTGGATTGACCTTCAGATACACACAGGGAGGAAAGAAGAGAGGAAGGAAAGAAAGGGATGAAGGAGGGAGAATCTCAAATGCCAAGGTGGAGATTAAAGGGTTGGGTCGAGGACAAGGAGAAAGGAGCAAGAGGGGAAGGCGAAAGAACAGGAAAGGAAGAGGACCAAGAAAAGGAGAAGTCTCGGAGTAAGGGAAAAAGAAACCTTTGACTGAATGAAAATGCCAGTCTCTGGGTGAAGGCACAAGAGTGATTCAACACATTCAAAAAAGCTCTTGAATATTACCATCAATAAAACCCATTTCACACTGTAAGTTCACAGAGGTTGCAGCTTCTTACAGCCACAAAAGCAATATTAAAAGAATAAACCTATGCTTGCTGTTGTATGTTTATCCTTGGCTGAGAAAAAGTTACTCTAGAAAAATCAGAGTAACTTTTTATTCAATTTTTATTTGTAATTGAAAAATTCTATATCTTGACAAGTACACTACAAATACATGATGATGCCTAAAATTGCACAATCTGTACTATAAATTAAAAAAAGATACATTGAATTTTAAAACGAAATTGCTTCACTTGTCTGAAAGCAAAATAAAACAAGGAAGATATTGGTATAACTCATTATGTGATAAGACTTATTGGTTTGCTTGTAATTTATAGATTAAACTTGAGTCTCCATAATAAAAAATCTGATATTAGATTGCAAAATTGCCAAACTATATTTTATTTGTTGTGTTACAGATTATTCACAATGATGTAAAAATCATTCACATGGAGATTTATTTATGTGTACCAATGTAATTACTCGGTAAACTGAAAAGGTATAGTATTAACGGTATATCTTTTACAGGAATGGTGTCTTGCCTTCATAACATAATGAAGATGCTGACAACCTGCAGCTTGTAAATAGAAGGCATTTTATTAATGTGAATCAAGATAAAAAAAAGTGACCGCTCTTGTCCTCTGGTGTATCATGCTCCTGTCCTGACAGTATTATAAATATAGGCTATGTCTGTTGCTTGCATCAAAAAGGTTAACATTTATTGGTTTACTGCACAACGGTTGATTAGTAAATGTCTCAATAACAAAAGTTTCTTCCTTATAAAATTATGTGCAAGGGATTAATTTCAAAGAAAAAAAATAATTTTTGAGGTTTCATACAAAATGTGAGCCATAATTGAAATTTTGCAAAAAGGCAATTCAAAATAATATTTCTTGAGAAGTTTTGAGACTCGTGTAGTTAACACCTAAAGCTGTACACAATCACAACTGAAACAAAGTTGTTACAAGAAGAAACAAAAATGTACTTAGTTGCTGAGGCCAGTGATGATGGAGATTAGTACTAAGTGATTAATACATGAATTAAAAGAACAAACTATGGAGAAATATTTATTATTCTTCTGTTAAGTTTATCAGTTTATTAATCAGTCTAATACCAAGAAATAACTATAAGTCTCATTACAGTGAATAAATCCAGATATGTCAGCACCATTGTGGTTTAAAAATATTCTAGATACATTTAGTTGAAAGTAATTGCTTCAAGTTACGCAACAAAATTGTAAATGTGCAAATAGCCTTCTCTCCCTTTGCCTCTATACACACACACACACACACACACACACACACACACACACACACACACACACACACACACAATTTCAAACCAATAACAGCCACTCTTAAAGACCAGTTATATTAATATTGCTGGTACATAAACCCTACCAAACGTGTATTTCTTTAGTACAATACACAATACCTGCCCAAAGTGTGAATGACGTAGACAGGTCTCTTAATAAATATACTGTTCTAGAAATAATTTTCTTAATACTGTGACATGGTATCTTTGAACAAGCTGCAGAAATGTGCAAATAAGGAAACTTATAAGTCAGTGCAAAGCATACCCACAACTGTAGACCATTACAGTTTGAAGAATAAATGTATGCTATATTCAATAAACAGTCCACCAAGCTATAACTAAGATAAATATAGTAACAATATAAGCAAAATTACCACATTTGAAAAAAAATGCATTGAACATGAATACACACAACTTAAGACAGAAGAAATGATCAGCTACACTGCATTTATATGAGAAAGTGGAATGTTATGAAACTTTATAATAAATTGCACATTAAAATGAGCTACACAGCCAGTAAATATGTTCAGTACATACAATCATTTTTCACTTATCAGTCAAAAATATTGCTATTAAAGTATATCAAATTTAATAAAATTTAATAATTAACTAAAAGTTTGGAGATAGTTGTCCCATTTCAACAAAACAGTTTCATAACAAAAAATATCTAAAAACACATAATTAAATATAATATTGATTTGATAGCCACAATGAATATCACAATATGAAAATGGTAACTAGAGTATTTTGTGATACAAAATTGTGTTTCCTACATGTTTGACAAACACAAGACTTTTACGTACATGTAAATCACTGCATTTGTATCATAAGAACAATGAATTCATAATAAAAATAAATGTTTACCTTAGTTATACTGCTAGCTGCCAGCAGAAAGCAGATTAATTATAAAATATGGAGATATAGCTATTTTAAGCACGAGAATAATAAATTCAAATTAAAAATAAACAACTATTTACTTAGTTACACTTCCAGCTGCCAAAATGAAGCAGTATTAATGACAGAATTAGAACTTTGGTAAATCCATGTATGTCAGTACACAGTTTTAATTTTTATTCTCCTCCAAAGACATTTTTGATACTACCATTAACAATAAAAGTATACAAAACTGTATACTAACACAACTGTTAATGAGGACTATAATTCAGTTCTAAAAGCAAGAACATTAAACAGGAAGGGGAGAGGCAAGAACTGTAATAACTAGGTTTCAGAAATTACTGCAACCATTAGCCCTTTTTTTATGAAGTTATTTATTAGACCCTAATCGGTTTCAAGCTTGCTAGCAGTGAAACACTAGATGGTTTGTACACTATCCTACAAAGAAACATACTTTCACCTAAATGTATTTTATGTACCACTTGATGATGAACTGATAGGCAGCTCGAAACTGGTTAAGGTCTAATAAATAACACCATTGAAGAAAAAGCAACTAGCTGCAGTATTTTCTGAAACTTAAGTTACAGTTGCAGAGTTCATATCCATAATTGATAAAAGTTTTAACTGTAATAATTTCGTCTGTATTCGGATGGTAATTTTATGAGAGAACACAATAAATAATTGCCACTGACAGGAACAACAGCAGCTGTATGCTCCTATAAAAATAAATATTTGATATCATTAATAATAAAAGGGCAAATAACATTAAATCAGGAAGACATGTGTTACCCCATACAATTATGTTTCAATATCAGTACTTCACATGCACTGGCTTGGTGCAGAGGTGCCCACAGGGACTGCCAATGGGGGCAGGTGCTCCTAGTAAGACTTTGTTTACGAATACGAAAAAGGACCTTGATTTTTACGAACTGAAATTATCAAAGAAGTATCTGCAAAACACTGATAAAATGACAAAGCATCATATAATAATGTCCTCAGTGGCAGATTAAGGCTGTTGGAGGCCTGGGGGTGGTAGCAAAACAAAATGAGGCCCCCTCAAGACGAGAGGTCTGTCGCCCCGCCCCCCTCCCCTTCCGCTTCCATTCTGCCACTGAATGTCTTCAAAATATCTAAACCACATGTATGGGGAAAATGTTTTGCACATAGTGACATCAGAACCTGCGGGCCCTCCTACTTCACATACACCTTTATAGTAAAACAATAATCTCATTTTAAATATTTAAAATATAACTATTAGAAACAAAAGTAGTGTATAAATACTTCAAAACTTTTTTTTAAATATGAGCATTTGGTATCATTTCTTTGCGAGTAGAGTATTAAAGCTTCGACATTAATAAGCATCAAAATATAATTATTAAAACCATCAGGAAAACCAGATAGGCTTATATCAGTGTTATAAAACATTTAGTAGATCAAGGCATAAACTTTGTCTGAATCATAATGACACTAGAAATCAACTTCATGTTTTCCTTGTCACAGCAATTCAGACCATCACACACATCTTTTATACTAAATTTGAAAACAACTGACAGTCAACTCACTATTTCATGACAGATCCATCTCTGTTACTGTATATGAATAAAAATGTATGTTTCAACAATATTCTCAAGAAAATTTACAACATTCTTCTAAAATATGTATTGTATAATGATCTTTCTATCTTTTTCATGTATTTCTTTTGTATTTCCTATTCTTTCATTCTGTTTTTTACCAGAATGCTTAAAACATATTGCATAGTCTATAAGACTACAAGTTTTGGAATAGCTGTTTTTAGTCTTAATTTTCAAATTTTATAGATTTACATAATTTTCTGGCCAATCGCATATAAATTCATGAGCACTTCCAATAGTGCTCATTGCTAATATTTTGAAAGACCAAAAGTATCAGAAAATACAGCTAATAACAAAAATTTCCACAGCTATAAAGAAATAAAAGAAAAACCAACACAAATACTGCTAGTGATGGTTAGAAAAGAAGAGACACCATGTTAGCTAGAAGAACAGATGTTAATTACCAACCATCACTGCAGAAACTGCTCAAGTAGAGCTCTGTTACATATGTTTTGACAGTCAACAATACTACTGTTTCAGATAGCATTAAATACTGAAAAGGCAGATGCATACAAAATTGACCTATGAAACACAACATAAATATTTCGTCCAGAACTTAGGAGTTGATTGACATATTTTGCTGGTAGCCTCCCATGACAACCTCAGTGTGATCATCACTTCGACCATCAACTGGAGTTGGGGCCTGCTCTGCCATTTCAGCCTCATGCATCCAATCTTCAATTTCTGCACGGTACATTCGGCGCTGCAAAACTTCCCGGTTACGGGGCCGACATCCAATGTAAGTTGCTGTCCCCTGAAGCAAAGATTAGTGATATGTTATCAGCACCCCTTTTAAAATCTATAACAATGGAGCCAGGTCCAAACTCCTGCTAGTTAAGTTTCTTTTAAAAGGAAGAGTCAGTTGAAGAAACTGTAAAATTAAAGGAAGATAGTTCTTGTCCTCAGGAGACAGAATTACACGATTTTCAATATATACATTTAAAACTTAAACAACAGATAGTGTCTTCTAGAACTATTATTAGTTCCTTTGGGAAGGAAGAGGAATACATTTGGAGAGGCTGGGAAAGAGTATCAGGCTTCTCAAATCCAGGCTGAGAGAGACTGGCCTGTTGTGAAGAAGACAAGAAGAGAAGGAGTCTCTCTAACTCACAGCTATGAACAGAAGATAACCCATTTATTATTCACCATAATCAACAGGCACTAAAAGTTCCAATGCAACTGTAGACCTATCTGCATAGAAAAAATCACAACATTAAAATGTGAATAAACAGGTTGATTCAGGAGAAATTTAACAATTTGTGAGGTGATTTTATATGGGAAAAACTGAAAAAGTCCTATGTGTGTGATTTTTAATCATTATGAAAGCGCAGTGGTTTGAAGACTACATACATTCACAAATGAATATGAACACAAGTCTGAATATTATTTACCAAAATATTGCGTAGATGCTGTGATTAGCAGAAAAACTGTGGGATAAATGACTCATCCCCCTCCCTACGGGGGTATGGGAATTCTCGGATTCTCCAGCAGATGCCATCTCTGTGAAATTTCAACACTGCACAGAGGCAACAGCTGCAAGCCTACCCTCTGAGCAATCATGAGTTGGATCAAGGGGCAGTCATAAAGCTATGTGCATGACATGCTTGAGTATAGTTTAATGGAGTAATTCCATTGTGTCCATGAATATGAACATGCCACATATGCCATGAAGAGTATGTAAAATTTTTGTTTGTGTACAGTTATTGGAATGACAGTGCCCATAAAGCTATGACAAAATACCACAGATACTTTCCTGATAAATGAACCCCCTGCACCAGGATATTTCCCAGGTTTTTCAACATTACCTGAATCTGGAACACTACTCAATGTACACATAGTACCAGAATATAGTGTCAACCAATTAGTTGAGGAAAGTGAAGACATTACTGTGATACTACAATAGTATCTCAACACCAGTACATGACACATATTCCACAAACATGAGTGTAGCATTGTGCCCATTCCATATGCAGCCCATGTAACATCTGCATCCAGGCGACTCAGTAAGCAAACAACAATTTCGTGAATGTTTGGGTGTATACAGAGGCACCAGGTAATACACTTAATTTACAGGTGTGACCACATTTACATTCAATGGTATCGTCACACCTGCAATTCTCATACATGGGTAATGGAGAACCCGCAAGAAAGTAGAGAAACAATATTTCAAGTTAGGTTCTCAGTGAATGTCTGGTGTTGTATGATTGGTGACCTGGATATAGGGCCTGCATTCCTGTCAAATTGCACGACACCTGCAGCATACATACATTTCCTGACACAAGACCTACCTGAACTTTTGCAATCATAACATTATAGTAATGATGACAAGTGTAACTGCAACATGATCGATTACTTATTCAGTGTACCAGAAAAGTATCCCAGTACCTGAATAACATGTATCCTCAATGGTGGACTGCCCAAGGCAGACAAATTAACTGACTTTCCATTAGAATCTTGACTAAGGGGCTGCTTAAAGAGGTTTGTATACACTACAGAGAAGAATAGATGTGAAGCACTTTTTAACTCTCAGCATAAACACTATTGCCAGTGTTAAAGTTTGTTGAGATATTGTTCGATCTGCAACACAACACACCTTCAAAAGAAAGCAAGGTGGCTCAGTGGTTAGCATAGTGGATTTGTATTCAGGAGGACAGCGGTGCAAACCCATCTCTTGCCATCCAGATTTAAGTGTTCCATTATCACTCCAGGCAAGTCCCATGACGGTTCCTTTCAAAAGGCATACACTATTTCCTTTCCCACCCTTAACAAAAGCAATCCATGCTTGTGCTACATCTCTAATGACAACACTGCCGATGAGACCTTAAATCTTCATCTTTCTTGCTTTCTTACATCCTTCAACACATTTATAAGTGCACTGAGATGGAGAGGCGGTTTTTTGGGCACCACTTGCAGAGGGGGGGGGGGGGGGGTCATTCATATCTCCTGCCACTATGTCATCCACAACAGTGCCTACACAGTACTTTGATATGTAATATTCGCTTCTGTTTTTATAAACATTCAAAGATGTATAAGTCTTCATTTGACCTGTTCGAGTTCTGTAACAATCCAAAACTGGACAAGTGCTCATAGGACTGACACTGTTTATTTAACAATATAATTCAACAATATAAACTGGCTAGTTTGCAACTTGCCACAGAGACATTCATTGAGCTGTGACAGGCTCATAAAAAAAGGACACTCAAACACACAGAACTCAGCTTTTGACCACAGCCTTCATCAGAAAAAGGAGACACTCTCATTCCTACAATTGCACAGGCGTACTTCACAGACACACAACCGACATCTCTAGCTTCTATGTTCCGAGTAACACTCTGCGGTGATGGGATGGGAGGGGGAGCAGGAAGAATGCAAGGCAATGGTGGGAATGGATATAGTGCTGCCTGGCACAGCACGTAATAACTAGATGGGTGTAAAACAAACAAACAAACGAACACACACACACACACACACACACACACACACACACACACACACACACAAACACAAACACAACACACACAGTATAGAATAGAAGGAACAGGAAATGTTAGTTGTGATGTGCATGGGGAAAATATTTACCATAAGTTGAGGCCTGGATAATACTGGATCCGAAGCATGAACTATAAAAGTAATTTCCTTCTGTGCAGTTCATAACAGCTGATAGTGGGAATGGGGGAGGGCAAGGATACAGATTGTCAGGGTTGTGAAGCAGTCATTTAAATCAAGCATATTATGCTTTATTATTTTTGGTTACAGTTTGGTGGTGGCCATTCATTCTAATGGTTGGTAATCATACCAATAGAAAAAGCTGTTTAGTGTTTGCAACACAGTTGGTAAATCACATTGTTGCTGTCATACCTTTAATGGAAGATAATTAACCTGTGATGGGACCGGAATAGGAAGTGCTTCCTGGATGGATTGGGCAGGTGTTGCAATAGTGTCTTCCTCAGGGTTGGTTGAAGGGAGGAAGGGACCAAATGGCTGGGTCATCAGTTCCGTGACCTCTAATGGAATGCAAGTAAGTATGTAGTGCGGCTAAGAACATGCCGATAGTAAAATGGAGTTAAAAATCAATGATTCCAACAGGAATAAAACCAACAGAAAATACGTAATTCTGTGATGCACTTCTCTACAGTTATATAACGTATAATCATTAGTGACAAGCATGTACAGACTATACATAATGAGTGCGGAATGCAGTATTTGACATGGAGCACCAAGAGGAGTGGACATTCCACCAAGATATGGGCCACAGATTGTAGGGCTCCACCATGTGAGAGGGGGGGGGGGAGGGGGCTCATTGGACAAAATAAAACCATGTGTCAGTCTGGAATGTCCGATGCGGAGACGGCAAAGGACATTAAATTCCCTCCAAGAAGGGTGTAAGGAAGAACTCCAAGCTGCAGTGGTCGACTTGATGGAGTGGAGTTTATTATATGGGGCAGCAGTCTGCCAGGTGCTGTCCCACTCTCATATGAGCAGAGATCTCATCTGTACCTGCAACTCTGCAGCCAGCATTGCCTAGGGGAAGGGGTAGTCAATTACATCTGCTCTAGCCAACTGATCAACCTGTTCATTCCCTAGGATATCCACACATGACTGGGGACACAAAGAAAAGCAATGAGGCAGACGGCAAGATGAAGATCAGGAGGAGATTGTGGATATCAATGACCAAATTAAAACACAGTCCAAGGCAGACTGTCTTATAAAATGAAGTGCTTTATAATAGCCACCAGTTCTGATGTAAACACAATTCATGATTCTGGCAGATAATGGCATTCTATACCAACGGGAGATGTAATTGTATATCCTGCATAACCAGCAGATTTCGATCCATCAGTGTAGAAGATCGTGGCACCCAGAAATTCTGCAAGTACTAAATGTAACAAATGCTGGAAGATTATGGGGGAGATTGAAGCTTTTGGACATTGAAAGAGATCCAACCAGATTTGTGGCTGGGGTACCACCCAAGGGGGTGCGCGCAGTATAGCATGGAGCGTACAATCAAAGGAGAGCAGATGGAAGTTCCTACAAAGGGGAGCAAGCCACATTCCAACAGGTAATCCCACTCGAGGGTAAGTATCAGGAGGTCAAGGACCATTGCCTGCTAAAAGAACATTATATGTGGCATGACCAGCGAAATGTTGAATGCCAATAGCATAGGACAGCAAAAGCAGATGCCACTTAATCTGAGGAGGGAGGATTCCCACTTCGGCAAGGAGACTAACAACAGGGCTGGTCCAGAAAGCACCCGTAGCCAAGCGGACAACACAGTGATGGCCTGGGTCTAAAAATTTCAGGGCAGAAGGAGCTGCCGAGCCATAAACCTGGCACCAATAATCTAATCTGGACTGAATCAGAGCCTGGTAGATATGAAGGAATATTGTATGATCTGCACCCCAGGATGAGTGGGCTAGGAAACAGAGGGCATTAAGCTTCCGCATGCAGCTTATCTTCAGCTGATGGCTATGTGGCAGCAAAGTCAGTTTTTTATCAAAATGGAGGCCCAAGAACGGTGCTGTGTCACAACTTCCAGGCACTGAGTACCCAAGAAGAGTTCTGGATAAGGGTGGACTGTAGTACGCCGACAAAAATGCACTACGCTCAACTAAGAAGTGGGGAACTGAAATCCATGAGAGAGAGCCCATTTGGAAGCCCACAGAATAGTAGCGGGAGCTGTACCATATGCAAAAGTCATCGACATACAGTGCAGGAGTGGCAAGTGGCCCAACAGAGCTCACCAGCCTATTGATGGCGATTAGGAGGAGTATTGAAAAACAGAACACTGTGGTACATAGTTCTCCTGGATCCATGGTGAGCTGAAGGAAGAGGAGACCCTTACTCAGAACACGCAGTGGGATAAAAAGTGACTGGTAAAAATCAGTTGGAGCCTCATAGGCCTCAGTCATAAAGGGTAGATAAAATATGTGTCTTCCTCAGGGATATGATCACTTTGAGAAGTGGCGGGGAGGGGATGGCTTAGGGATGGACTATGATGTTAAAGAGGTAGGATGGGCAACAGATAGCCACTTTCAAGGGAGTTGAGAGGCTCTTTGCCAGAGCATCTCTCATTTCAAGGCATGATGAAAGAAAATCAAAGTCTTATGAAGAATGTGGTTTAGTTTTTCCAACCCTGGGTGGTATTGGGTAATGAGGGGGATGCTCTTTTGTAGTGGTTACTGGAGGTGGAGGAAGGATTGGGTGTGTGTGGGGATTTATCATGAGGAATCTGTCTGTGGACTAGGTCCTGGGGATAGTGTCTCTCTGTGAAAGCCTTAGCAAGATTCAGCATATCAACAAAGGTGGTTTCATCACTGCAAAGGGGCAGATTTTTTGTCTGGAAGGGATGGCAACTGTCAAAATGTAGTTACTGTAGGTGGTTGGTGGGTTAAATGTGGACAGAAGTGTGAAATGAGCCATTACTGAGGTGGAAGTTAATGCCACCAAAATCCTCAAACCAAATAATTCTGGATGCCCAATTGTATCTGGTTATTGTGTTCTTCCTAAAGAATTTCAGCCCTCATTGACCAACATCTTCAACCAACTGTCCGAAATCTATCCTCCCGCATCAAGGATACCAACTACTTGCTTCACCAGCTCTCTGCCAACTCCACCCCTTTAATCCCTGGATCCTTAATCATCAAAGTTTATGTCACCTCCCCATACACCCACATTCCTCATGTACATAGCCTTGTCCCTCTTCAACACCACCTCTGCCAAAATTCTACATAAGTAAAAGCCGATACCTCCTTCTGGGTAACCATCACTAATTTTATTGTAACAAACAACTACATTCCTTTGAGGGTAATGTATACAATCAAATGTGTGGCACAGTCATGAGCATCTGAATGGCACCATCTAATGTCAATGTGTGTACTTCCCCAAACTCCAAGCCTCTGTTCTTGTTCAGCTTCAATGACAATATTTTCATCATTTGGACCCAAGGTGAAGACACCCAAGACCTAGTCCACAAGATTTCCCATGCCACACACACACACACACACACACACACACACACACACACACATACCAAATCCTCCATCCACTCGCAATAACCAGCTACAAAAACCCTCTCATCACTCAGTACCACTCTGGACTGGAACAACTAGACCACATCCTTTACCAAGGTTTTGATTTTCTAACAAGCCTTTAAATGAGAGACATCCTAGTCAAGATCCTCCCCACCCCTACATGAGTGGTGTTCTGTCACCCAGGAATCTTCCACTACCTAGTTCCTCCCTATGCCACCTCCCACATGGAAGACCCTGTTGCAAGACCTGACAAATCCACCCACCCACCACTTTCTGTTCCAGTCCCGTCACAGACTAATCCCAGCCCCAACAAAGGAAGGGTTAGCTCTGAAAGCAGCCATGTGGCTTATCTACTTTGCTGCAATCACTGCACAATCTTTTCTATTGATATGGCTACCAACCAGCTGTCCATTGGAATGAATGGCCACCAGCAAGCTGTAGCTGTGGTAAAGCATGCATGTGAGCACAACATGCTTCACAAGTTGTCATTTTTTCACATATGCAAATCACCAGTGAGGGAAAAGAAGCAATCAGTGCCAATCAATCCAAGGATTAAGAGAGGGTTTTGATGTCTGGTCTTCTGACATTTGTCATCTAAAGCATTAGACCTTATAAATTAAGAACAAAATCTTCATTTAAAATGATCAAAATTTAGAAACTGTAAATACAAGACAAAATGGATTTCAATGCATAGATATTCTAGGTATTATTAGTTAAGATTATAAACTGAAGCTATAACTGTGATTCACAAATTCACTTTACTTACATCTACAACCAGATCTGCACGCAACTTTTCTAGTAACTGGAAATCTTGGACCCACATCTGAAGTTCTTCCCATTTTACATCAACCTCTTCATGTAGCATTTTCTCCTCTGAAAGATTAAATGCGCCTTTAGTAAAATCACAAATACAGTAGAGTTAATTAATGACAAAACACTTTTCTACTGTAAAATAATGAATACTAATCTCTAACTTTTTCACAATCAGATGAAGCATCACCCTCATCAATAACCAAAACATTGACAAATAAAATGATTTTTAATTAAATGATGATATTAATAAGCTCAAAAAAGAAAAAAAAAGACAAGACTGCAGTTTGATTTAATTATAAACAATTGGTTTTGATGTGCTTTGCCATCATCTTTTGGTCACATATATTTTTACAATATTTACAATATGGAGGTAAAAAGTTGAAGTGCAACATTGCACTTAGTCAAGATATAATATCAACTTGTTAGGATATGAACTAATAAATATGGGTTGCCGTTCTTATGAGTAGATGAAGAAGCTTGCTGAAGACAGAGTAGGGTGGAGAGTTGCATCAAACCAGTCTCTGGACTGAATACCACAACAACAAAAACAAAAAACCACAAATTTGCCTTTAAAATTTTTAATAATGGTGTAAATGGGTTGTATTATTAGCCCAAAATTTTTGTAACTGGCTAATCCTCAATGTGTTATGTTTTGAATGGGACTAAAACAGTTTGTGATTTAAGAAATTCATAACATATTCTCATAATTAATGAATTCCTATTGTATAAATGTTTAGCATACCAAACCACTATTTGCAATTTCTCTCACGATACATTAGAAATGGAAACAGAAGAGAGATTATGCTCATTGAAAGCAGTTTGTTGTTATGAAGTATTGCACAGTCTTCATCCTAAAACCTTTGATACATTTTGCTATCAGCACATGCTTCTTTTATTGTACATCACAAATTTTCTTTTCAACTTAAGTTTTATTTTGGTGTTATTCTCTGATTTTTACATTTTTCTGCTGCATTATTATTCTGCAGTAGTGCGCTGGACTAAAGTTCTTGTCATTCAAAATTACTAAAAAGAATTGCTGATAACTAAAAACTGGCACTTACAGTTTAGATGTGGCTTGAGCCTTAGTGACCATATGCCTACTCTACACATCTCCTCCATTGCTCACGATTGCAAGCCTCTTGCCACCACTTGCCTCTTCCTAGTCCCAGGCCCTTGGTGTCACTGCCGATAGTGTCCTTCCACTGTGACTGCGGTCATCCACACCACCACCTTCCAGCTACAATTCTCAGAAACACATCGTGGGGTATTCTTCTTTAACCCTACATTACTCTCACTGTGGACTATGAATCAGCAGTTTTATCTTTCCGCCAACAATAAATTATAAATTCAATATTTCCAGTTGCTGCATTTTCTACCTTCCCCTCCTACTGTAATGAATTACTGGCAGCAGCTACAGTTAGTTATTATTGTCTGAAGGATAAACTTATGAGATATGGAGTGTCAGCCCGTGTGTATGCATTCTTGTGGCACAGTTCTGTCATCATTCTTGTACAATGTATTTCCTTTATAAAATTACAAAATATATTTAATAACATTTAGAAAAATTATTGAAATGGTTTGATGAACAACTTGGTAATGATGATTGTAGTGATCTGAAGTCAATCATCAAAAATGATCACTATTGTAAAAGTGAACCGTCTCTGAAACAAAATAATTCTAGCTATAAATTTGACTTACATGTTGGAAAAGATGGTATGCAATGTAGTCCTTGACCTTTAATGCACAACAGAAGAGTAAGAACACCTCAACGTAATACTGTCAAGCATTTACCGGGAGTCATAGGCGAAGCAAGTACCCAACTGTTTGTTTACAGCTTTTCTTCTCAGACAACAAGACATTGTTTGCTGCACCAATATTTACATCACTAACAGCCATTCTAAATATCCCAGAGAAACAGATTCTGCAGAAACTAATGTTCAATAAATCAAGGCTTGTTTAGGACTCCTTTTTGTGGCAGGTCTGCTACCAAACTCGCACACAAATTTACTAGATTCTGAGCTGTAGGTGGCACTGTAGTGGAGTACTTTAGATTTTCAATGGGCATAAATCGATTTTGTTTCTTGCTGACATGTCTGAGATTTCTTGACATCAGAGAGAGTTTATCAGAAGGAAACAGACAAATTAGCTGCTGTCCAATTCTTGATAGACCAGTTCAATGAAAACTGCAAGAAATATTACAGATTATCAGAACCAGTTACAGTGGATGAAATGCTGGATGCATTCAGAGGCAGATGTCAATTTATACAATATCTTCCCCCAACATCGGTAAAATATGGTATAAAAATGTTTGCACTTACAGATGTGAAGATGTTCTATACAGCCATTTAGAAATATATTGCATGAAACAGGTGGATGTGCATTATCTGTGTGATAAAACACCTCTAGCTATTGTCAAAAGGGGAAATTCATATCCAAATCTGACAAATGTAATGTGTGATAATTGTTTCACATCAATTCCACTAGCCACTGACTTGTAAAATGACAATCTAGCAATTGTTGGAACAATTTAAAAAAATAAAATAAACTTGAAATTACTACATTTATGACTGTAGCCAAAAAAATGTCCTGTGGAATTCAGCATTTTTGCATTTAGGAAGAATGACACTTGTTTCATTTAAAACTAATAGAGACAAGGTTGTTCTGGCACTGTCTACTTTATATGATGATGATAGCAGTATAGACAGTGCTTAGGAAAAGTGCAAGTTAGAAATTATAACATTTTACAATGAGACTAAATCTGGTGTGGATAAAGTTGACGAGATGAAATGCGCATGCTATGTGACCCATAATTACCAGAAGATGGACATTTACAATTTTTTTCTCCTCTTTCTAAATATTGCTGGAATCAATGGATGAGCAATTTAGGTTCAACAGTTCTCAGAAATGACTATCTAAAGGTTATTGGCACAGAACTGTTGCATGATTATATGGCAATGAACCAGTCATCTAAGTACTTTAGTGAACATCAAGAATTGTATCACATAAATGTTGTGATTACTACCAGCTCAAGCTATTCCTACAACAACTTGAGGAAGTTTCAACTTCCATGATATTAAGAAAAACAGACTAATGACATTTTCCTACAATTTGTGCAATAAATTTGTATGTCAGGAACATGTTAATGTATATCTGTGTAGTGAAAGCAGTGAAAATAACAACCACCATGAATGATTTGCCTGAACTGACAGTGATGACAAAAACCACAGTTAAAAAGAAAAAGTAATTTACTTATGATAACTTTGACTAGTATGCATTTCTAAAAACAGTGAAAAATCCGAATGAACATACATTTCAGTGAGTACAGTGAAGTTTTATATTGGATTAAGGGTAAATTATGAGTTAAAATATTTATGTTATTCAGTCTCAAATATATTATATTCCCAAACCATAATGTCAGAATTATTCAGGAAAATGGTATAAAATGCAATGTGGACTAAGTCCACACGCATGTACCGGAGGGAAAAAGAAATCTCGCGTGTTGTGGAGGGTTAACTCATCCTCGCTACATGTCTAACCCTAGTTAATTGTCTTTGTATCCTTCTTTAATAGGTTTTTCCCCTTCCTCCTCTACATTTTCCTGTTTCTGTGTCTATCACAAGGCCATAGAATTTTCTTTCAAAAACATGTAGTTTCTCTTCATCTGTTGTCTTAAAGGTAAAGGTTTCATACATTACCACCTTCTCAACAGAGATCTTTTCTCAGCACCTCCTGAAAGCTAAAGTATGCTCTATTGTCTACAACAATTCTTGCATTTATCTCAGTTTCATAGTGGTTCGGGTCACTGAAGAGACTACCAAGATACTTAAAGGTACTTGCCCTTCTGAAATAAAGACTGTCCACCACGAGTGAGTCCCTATCACTTGCTGACTTGCTCAGGACCATATCTTATCTTCACTAACTTGCAGGCCTGCCATCCTAGCAATTTTACAGTGTGTACTAGCCATTCTTCTGAGCTATTCTTGACACAGGAGAGTGTTGTGGGACCATTGCTATTCGCAATATATGTAAGTGACCTTGTGGATAACATCGGAAGCTCACTGAGGCTTTTTGCAGATAATGCTGTAGTATATCGAGAGGTTGTAACAATGGAAAATTGTATTGAAATGCAGGAGGATCTGCATCGAATTGACACATGGTGCAGGAAATGGCAAATGAATCTCAATGTAGACAAGCGTAATGTGCTACGAATACATAAAAAGAAAGAGCCTTTATCATTTAGCTACCCTATATCAGGTCAGCAACTGGAAGCAGTTAATTCTATAAATTATCTGGGAGTAGGCATTAGGAGTGATTTAAAATGGAACAACCATATAAAATTAATCATCGGTAAAGCAGATGCGAGACAGATTCCTTGGAAGAATCCTAAGGAAATGCAGTCCGAAAACAAAGGAAGTAAGTTATAGTACACTTGTTCACCCACTGCTTGAATACTGCTCACCAGTGTGGGATCCGTACCAGGTGGGGATGATGGAGGAGACATAGAAGATCTAACAAATGTTCAAATGTTTGTAAATCTATCGGACCAAACTGCGTGGTCATCAGTCTGTAGCTTACAAACTACTTAAACCTAGGTAAACTAACTACGGCCAACACACACACACACACCCATGCCCCAGGGAGGACTCTAACCTCCATGGCGAGCAACCGCGCGCTCCGCAGCGAGATGATTTAGACCGCTCGGCTACTCCACCGCGGAGAAGATCTAACAGAGAGCAACGTGCTTTGTTACAACATCATTTAGTAACAGTGAAAGCGTTATGGAGATGATAGATAAACGCCAGTGGAAGACTCTGCGAGAGAGATGCTCTGTAGTTTGGTACGAGCTTTTGTCGAAGTTTTGAGAACATACCTTTATTGAGATAACTAGCAGTATATTGCTCCTTCCTATGTATATCTTGCGAAGATATCATGAGGATAAAATCAGAGAGATAAGAGCCCATACAGAGGCATACCAACAATCTTTCTTTCTGTGAACAATACGTGACTGGAATAGGAGGGAGAACTGATAGTGGTACTCAATGTACCCTCTGCCACACACTGTCAGGTGGCTTGCAGAGTACAGATGTAGATATAGTCTACCGCTGATTAAGATTTTACCATCCACCATAAGCCAGTCAAGTTCAAATTCAAATGTTCAAATGTCTGTAAATCTATCGGACCAAACTACGTGGTCGTCAGTCCATAGCTTACAAAGTACTTAAACCTAGGTAAACTAACCTACGGACAAACACACACACCCAAGCCCCAACCTCCATGGCGAGCAACTGAGCGCTCCGCAGCGAGGTGCTTTAGACCGCTCAGCTACTCCACTGCGGCACCAGTCAAGTAATTGACATGGTGTCTAGAGGTAGACTGGGGTCAGTTTTTGTAAACTCCCATCTATTTTTCTTTCTTTGTAAAACAAGGTTGAATAATATAAAGGAGAGGGCACGAAATTAGCATTCCACAACATACCAAAGGTGTTCTACAGGATTCAAGTCAGGACTCTGTGCAGGACACTCCATTACAAGGATGTTATTGCGCGTGCGCGCTTGCGCGCGCGCGTGTGTGTGTGTGTGTGTGTGTGTGTGTGTGTGTGTGTTTTTGTTTACCTATCCTTTTCCCCCAAGGGAAGTCTTTCCTCTATTGGGACTGGAATGGCTCCTCACCCACCCTTTAAAACCCCTTAAAACTACCTTTCCTTTTCCCTCTCCATTCCTGCTCTTTTTCTGATGTGAAAGCTTAGCATTTGTGGTTTGTGTGTGTATCTACACACCTGTGCTTTTTCGCCTGGTAAGTACACCATCATTATTTTTATATATAATTTCATATTAAAATGATTGTACATCTTGGACCAGCTGTTTATGCTTTACACATATAATACACAGAACAAACTTGTATTTCTGTCTTATTTGAAAACAAATACAGAAAGGAAGACACCAAAAGAGCAAAACAAACAGAATTGTTAAAAATAAAAATAAGTACCAATATGGACATAGAAGAGCAATGCCACTGCAGTATTTCTTTCTGTTTCTCATAGCCACTATTTCTATCTTCATGTACACTGACTTCTTTTAAAACAATTTTTACTGAAATGTAGTCTTAAATAATACACAGAATTGTCCCTTATTATAGTTAAAGATCTGAAGCAGAATATGGATTTGCACAAAACTGTTTTGTTTGCAGGTTATACGAGGAGTGATGCGAGACATAAGTAAACCATGCGGCCGCAGGTGGTGCCACGGTGACAGTGGGTGCTGAAATATCAAGTTAGGGGCACTCAGAGCCTGTAAGCACCTTCAAACCGTTTTGAGTGCTAGCGGAGATATTTACTGTTGACATTTGAATCAAATTCTAAAATTCCTACTATGTATTGTACAATTATTGGGAACTCAAGGATCGGCCTTTTGATGGAAAGAAGATACCCTACTTGAAAATTTTACAATGAATACAACAAGTAAATCACTATTTTATTATAGTAGACTGTATGCCCAACATTAGCCACACCAAGTAAGCACCTCTTGTTGAAACATTCATAAAAAATTTAGCTATTGTTATTTAAATTAAGTAACATTTTTTGGGCTTTGTTTCCATTATCGATTCTTCAGGTGAAGACCTCGCAGATGTATTGTTCAAATCGTTAGGAGCACAAGTCATTCCTTTAAAAGCTATAAGAGGCCAGGACTACAAACATGGTTCCGCAATGAAAGGAAAAACAGAAAACTTGATTTACATCCTAGCACTTTTTATTACTGTGTGGGAACCGCTGCTTGAACTTTGTCATCAATGATGCAGCTCAGTCATGCAATATTGTTGTAGACTGCTTCAGCACTATGCCAGAAATATTTAAATTCTTTTCACTTCTACTCAAAGTTGGAGCAATAATGGGAAAGTAGAATTGAGGCACTGTTGCATTATGCCTTATATGAAGCTTCTCAAGATCAGAAACTTGATACATTTGAAGGGACACTACCATCAGACTTTCTTTTTTTGGCACGAGATCCTGCATAAAACAAACATAGTTAGTGAACTGTTGTAAAATGTCACAAATGACCTGCAAAGTTCAATAGATCTTATTAAAAGTGTAAAATTATTTGTGGAAATAATGACATCAGTTCAAGGAGAAAACATCATTAGAGATTGCGAAACAGATTGCAGAAAAAATTGAGGTTGATGCTAACTTTGAAAAAGAAACTCTAGTTTGGCCATAAAAACTAGAAAAAAAGTATATATATGTACATAAAAATTCTTCTATGAGAATTAAGATGAAACTGTATATTCCAGTAAAAATTCATTTAAAGTTAACTACTTCTTTCTCATACTTGACACAACAATAGCCTCATTATAGGTGAGATCTGAGCTAATGGAACACAATATGAACATTTCAAATTTCTTTAAGACACTGAAAGCTTAGAGAAGGGTTTAAATGAACAAGAGTTCAAGAAAGCCTGTTAGCACCTTCAAACCACTTTGAGTGATGGAGGAGACTGTGACGTGAACGGAGATTATCTGTTTGAAGAACTGCAAAATTTTTCCACTGATGCTACCCCTTGGAAGACACGCAGCTGGAGCCTTGTCTTTCATAACCAAACATGGTTATGTGGACCTTTTTCCAAATGTTTTTGTTGCATTGAGAATTCTTCTAACACTCCCAGTATCAGTGGCCAGCAATAGTTTTTCAAAGTTGAAACTTATAAAGACATACTTGTGATAAACTTTAAGCCAAGAGCACTTCAGTGAACTAGCAACTTTCCCCATTGAAAATGATCTGCTAAATGAAATGGAAACAGATTTACTGTTGAACAAGTTTTCTAAATTGAAAAAGGAAAACCTGGTTTACATTTGAAAAGATTTCAACAATAATTGTCATTCTCTGTAATACAGTGGAATCTCGTTAGTATGTACCTCATTACCGCATTTTCCTGCTTAGTACACCTATTTTTGGAAGTCCCGACCCCGATTGCCTTAAACGCATGTTAACACAACTTGTTCATACGTTTTCCATTCCTGCTTAGCATGTTCAAATTTGCCGGAGTCAATGCAGTGTATTTCAGTGTCTGTAATTCTGCACATCACTGGCCATGTTAAAAATGACAATGACCCTGCAGTTTGTATAGGTTGGCATTAGCTCTGATGACTTGTGAGCTACTGATAAATGTCAATTTGCAGGAACGGTGTGGTAGCAGCCATTATGAATGACAAACCTTGTGTATCAGTTGCTGACCATCTTTGTTCATGTGTATTGTGTGTTCGCTCTGTAAGTATCTCTCAGTGTATAATTTTCTTGTTTTGTTGAGAAAACTTTACCGACATCATAGGGATACCACTAACAAGATAGTAAGGCAGTTCACTAACGAAGAAAACTGGATCATCATTAAAGAAATTGACAAAAATCCACACCTGAAGTGTGTGTACATTGCACGGAAACTCAACATTCCTACATCGCCACTGAACACTATTGTGAGCAAGTGGAAAATAATAGGAAACTGTAAAAGAAAATGTATACATTACAACCAATTTGCAGAATTGAAAAATGTTCTCCTGAAGTGGTTCAAACGAGCTCATGCAGCAAACACAAAGCCACATATTTAACACAAAAGTAGGAACTCTAAGATTTTAGAGCCGACACAGTTTAGTGTATAAGTGTTTTCATGATGAGGTGGGAAGTGTTAGCAGTGAAACTGTCAAGGCATGGAAAGATACTCTTCCATCCATAATTGAGAATTACAGTCCAAATGATATTTTTAAAGCTGATGAAACAGGCCTATTTTTTCACCTAATGCCTGACTAAACGCTTTATTTCAAAGGGAAGAAATGCAAAAAGTCCATGATGTTTCAAAAATGTGCAGACATTCCAGTGCAAATATATGTGTAATATCAAAGCATGGGTAACAACGAGTATATTTGAAGAATATCTGCATGCTTGGGAAGCAAGGTTGGGTGTCAGAAACAGGAAGATCATCCTGTTTATTGACCAATGTGCAGCACATCCCAAAGATGCATCATATCTTCGTAATATAAAGGTAGCTTTTTCCTGCTAATTGTACAAGTCACTTTCAACCACTTGACCAAGGCATTATAAAGTGTGAGGAACAAAAGTGTAGAAAAATTCTTGTACAGAAGAGGCTAACATGTCTTGACAGTACAATGAGAAAGGCAACTATTTTCAATGCCAAGCATTTTGTGAGACATGCACGGGATTCTGTTCATGAAAGAACAATATCAAACTGTTTCCAGAAAGCTGGCTTTAATCGGATACTAGCACTTACATAGAAAATCACTTCAGAAGAAAATAAAGTAGCACAAGTAATTACTGCATCAGAAATCAATGAATTTGCTTCTGAACAGTAGTGGTAAGTTGTTGGATGGGATGAAAGTTCCTCTTGCAGTAGTTTCAATGTGTATGCTGAGTGTGACGAAGATGTTGTCATACGTGAGTGAATGACAATTGATTATTTACGTGCTGCAGGAGCAGATGGTTCAAAACCAAGAAAGCAAAGATGCTGATGAAGTAGAACCATTGCCAGTTCCATCAATGTCCAAAGCCATTGAAGCCATGGACACAAACAGTATGTCCCAAGTTTCGATGTTGACAATGACGTATTGAATGCATTAACAAAGATAGACAATACTGTGTTGAAATTAGGGCAAAAGAAACAAGCAAAGATTGACATGTTTTTCAAACACCTGTAAAGGCTGGACAACACAGTGTTGTACAATGTAGTGTGGTTAGGTCAATGTACATATTCTTAGTTTTAATAATGATAACATATCACGACTGATTCAATGATGCCAAAAGATGAAGTGAACAATGTGTGTCAAGAACATCTGTGTAAACTTAGCCTGAATAAGTGAAATCATTAAAGCCAGGTCCATATTTAATTTTTATTCAAAGTGTTGTAGGTGGTGGTATCACTATATTAACCAATTACTTTCTTTATACAGTACAGTATTTTATGTTTTACGTGTTACATATTGGTATTGTTATCCACAGTAAAACTGAAATTGGATGCCAATATGGTTAAAATATAAGATATATGGAGGTATATTTTGTGCACAAAAAATTGTCTCAAAATGAAATTGGTGGGCCCGGCAGCTTGAATGCTGCCTATGTCGCTGTATTTTAATATTTTTGCTTCCTGCACAATTTTTGAATTTCTGGGTAAGATATTTGTAATGTATTATCAAAAGGGCATTTGAATTACAATTTATTGATACAGCACGTCAGGAAATGTGGCATTACAAGATTGTGCATTATCCCGAATTTTCTACTTTTAATCACACATTTTTACAGCCGAAATAAATCAAATCATGACCAAATTAAATATTTTTTTGTAGTGCATTTTTCCGTTTACTACGTTGAAAATCTGTGGACCTTTCAAAAACATACTATTGAGATTCCACTGCAATAATGACCAGTAAATAAATGTTTGGTTTTAAGGTATTTTTTGTATCCCATTGACTTTCATCTTTTGGCCACATAACACTTGTTTATTAAAAATAATAAATGTGCTCTGATGAGTATTGGGGGGGGGGGGGGGGAAGGAGGCAAAATATTATTTGCTTAAACCATGTTCTAGCACCAGCTCAGGGTGATACAACATTATTAGTTAAAATAACAAAAAGTGTTCAGTGTGAGCTAAACCACGTTACAAGACAGGCCAGTTAACAGTCATAAAAGACTCAACTAAGCAGAAGATAGAATCAATTAATTTGCACAGCAACTAATCAATTTCTGCATCATCTAGATATCATCTACAACATTGGATATCATCATATACCATAAAGCAGTAGCCAATAAAAGAATATTTAAAAAATGTAATATAGCACAACTGTAAGAGAAAAAAATGGGAACACATACTCACAAAACAAAATTGAAAGCAAATTCAAGTTTTTTTCTCATTTGGTGCTAATCTGCATCAGAAAGGTACACTCTAAAAATGAATATTTTTTTCAACAAACTGCTAAAAATACAAAACATATAATCAATAATATAATGAGGATAGTTTGCAACTCCCTGCAAACACGTTCATAGAGCTATGACAGGTATATAAAATATTTCGAGACAGAACGCAGGAGCGGGAGTTAACAATTGTCTTTATGTAAAGTTTGCCTGTGGGACTGTTTGAATGAGTGTGTGTGTTACTTTCTGATGAAGGTTTTGGCCAGAAACTTCAAGTCATTTTTGTATGAGTCTCTTATGTACATGCCACAGCTCGACAAATGTATTTGCAGTGAATTGCAAACTATCCTTATTATATTGTTGAAATCTAACATGTACATTCTGTTGTTAAAATATATAAACAACAACATTGTACTTTAAAGATGTATAACATCACTGGAAATATCTGGATGAAACAACACCACTTATGGGTGACTGATGTGTGGGAGATAGAAAATTACAACAAAAAATGTCATTTGCATCATATTTTGAGCTCTTTATCTTTCTCTAGTAGAAGTACTGATAATTATGGCAGTGTGTATGGATATTGGCATTTGTGTGTGTGTGTGTGTGTGTGTGTGTGTGTGTGTGTGTGTGTGTGTGTGTGTTTTCTAAATGAAGAACTAGAGCGCTTGAGAGCTAGTGAAAATACTGTTTCCTCTTGTGTTTCTGGGTGGCATACATCAGTAATGTGTAGTTGAAAGGATATCTTACCATTAATTTCTGTATTTTAAAGATGTATTGGTGAATATCTACAATTTCACTGTTTCTATTCAATAAGTTATGATCTGTATTTGTCGCATGAACAGTTTTCCTTGAAAACACTAGATTTAAATCAAATTATTATTTAGTACATTGTATTGCAAATAATTAAAGGAGTTTTATTCTTTTCTACATGCCATTCTATTTATTAAAGCCACTACTGTGATGAGTATTATTTTATTCTTGCATTGACTTTCATGAAACTTAAAGCTACTTATAAATATGAGACTCATGTAGTTTTATACCTTCACGTTTCGTTGTCTGTCGCTTGTACTGTATACGGAAACGGAATGCTTCAAGAACAGATGCCACAACTATTGTGAGAACAATCATTGTTGATAGATAAAATAGCATAAAGTAGATACGACTCCATGGTGATGCAACTGATGCATATCCATTCATTAAAATAAACCAGTTATTGACTACTGTCAACTCAAAAAGAGTGACTGAACTTTTCATCAAGTTTTCAAAGTTGTTGAGGTAATAGTATCCTAGTGCAGTGCTTCCATTGGCACTGTACTTGTAAAAGTCTTCCACTGTAGTATTCCTGCAAAAATATGATGCTGAATTTTAATGACTAGCCTTCTGTGAAATTAAAAACACAAGCTTAAGCTATGATCTTTCTGGCAATAAACACAACAGTGCCTCGCTTATTGCTAACTTCTTAACTTACACACAGCAGTTACGCATATCATATCCAGCGAAGAGCTCCATTCCAATTATAGCAAAGAAGTAATACAGCACCAACATGACAATGGCAGTAGAGCACATCAGGGGTGTCAAAAGTACAAGTGTACCAAAAACATCACGATAACGTTTCTTCAGTTTAAAAAGCCGCAATAGTCTTAATGGCCGGATGAAAATCAAAACAACCATCCAAGGGAACATGCTCAGAAGTATAAGTGCACACAGTGTAGCCACAGTGACTGAAAAATCAAACGAGTTCCATCCTGAGCTAAAATACTGGGTTACACCCAGTCCCAGGATCTTCAACAGTCCTTCAATTAATCCCACTGGAAAAAAAGTTAATAAACATCAGTATTTACTACTTCAACAGTAAAGAATGTTTCAAATGGTTTAACTAGTCATTAAATGCTTGTTTGATCACTAAATAAATGTTAATTACACTTCTAGATTTTCAGGATGTATGGGACAGAATTGCTGGTTAATGTTACCTGCAGGTAGTGAATATTTTATACTGCCATCAGACTAACACTACTCCAGCTTTCAGAAAAATTAGTTCCGTCCTAGAGGAGCCCCTCCTTTCTCATTTGAGGAACTAGGACCGTTTAAGTACTTTCTTATGTTTTTATTGACAGTACCAGAATAGTTTTTCCTAAAGGTAAATACCGAGTAGGAATTCTGTCTCATATTTACCGTATTTAATTTTCTTGGGTGTATTTTCCTTTTAACAAAACACACTCAGATTTTTCTGTGGGATCTAATGTTTTGCATTATGCAACTGTTACAGCTACTCATTTATCAGTACTTTACACAACTAATATATACCGTAGTTGGAAGGAAAAGAAAAATAAATAAATAAAAATAAAATAAAATACAGGATTTCCTCACAAACAAATAAAATTATTTCAGAAAATTTGAATTAGTACTTGTTGTTTTAATATAAACTTACAGCTTACAAATAATATTGTATCCCAGGAAGCAGCAAAGGCACATGCGGATTCTTCCAAGTCATTAGTTAGTTCAGTAATGCGTACTACCATGGAAATGCCATTACAAACAATCAAACCATCTGGAAAAGAATATTTACTCTTTAGAAAGACAGTAAAGTTAAAACTAATTGGACTTATAAATAATTCACTTTGATACCGGCAATATGATAAAGTATGAACTTCAAATAGTGGTAGTTAGGTAACATACAGCAAATATACTAACCTAATTTGTAAATGTATAATAAAGACACTTTACAATTCACTGCAGAGACGTGGCGATGAGCTGCAACAGGCACATAAAAAAGACACACACGTACATCACTTTTAGCTATCTACCATGGCCTTCTTCAGAAAATAGAACATTCACGCAATCATACAGGCACAAAACATAGTCATACAACCGTCAACACTGGCTGCCGCGCTTCGCACTTTCCAAGTGCGGCAGCCGGAGGCAACGGTTGTATGACTGTGTGATTGCTTGAATGTTCTATTTGGTGAAGAAGGCCATGGCCTATAGCTGAAAGTGATGTATATGTGTGTCTTTTGTATGTGCTTGTCACTATGTCTTTGCAGTGAGTTGTAAACTGTCCTTATTACTGTACTATTAATGCCAACCTGGACTTTTCATTATTAAATAATTTGTAATTGTTTTACAAAAATGTATTTATATTTTAATAATTTTTAATTTTAATTTTAATAATTTTTCCAACAGAAGATGACAGGCATCTTCTCAGTTACCAAAACCAAAACAATTGAAACAAGGGCATATTATTGTTGTTGCAGCTGCTGATGTTCTGCTGTTTGTTGTTGTTGTTGATGATTTTAAAGAGGACTAAACTACTAGGTAATTAGTCTGCTGTTCCTGGCTAAGAACTTACATCCTTATGCCAAACAAAACAAAATCTCATGCTCAACACACAGAAGGGAAACCTACAAAAGTGAAAATGAACATTTCACTGACAACACAAAGGAGAAAACACAGATAGACCACATATTTGATCAAACTAAAATTTGATAGCATAATACTGTGACTGGCTGATCACAAGGATAGTAAAGATGAGCCAGTCATGTTGCACACACTAAAAACCTTTAGTCAATCATCACAAAGGACTGAAAGTGTTGGAGGGATTGGGCTTCAAAGATCAGGCTATAGCACCCACCACTAAGTAGAATGATAAAAACCAGCTGCACGAATAGAATGTTAAACAGAGATAGCCAAGGATGCATCACCACCTACAAGCAAAGGGTGAGCATCTGGTAGCTTAAAAGACTGCCAAAAAGGGGCTACAATGGGACAGTCCATTAGGAGATGGACCACTGTCAACACTACACCAAAGTGGCATGAGGGAGTGAGTCTCAGGGTGAAGTAGACAGCCGTGGGAATCCTTTATGCCCAATACAAAGGTGGCAGAGGACAACCAAGTCCCGACGTGTTGACCTCAATGACAATTTCCACATGACCTTTGATTGCTTGATCGGCCAAAGCTTATTTGGCGTGCTCAAAGCATACCATTCAGAGCTTCAAGCTTCACACACCTTCCAGTGTAGTGCTAACAGGAGATCTGTTTCCATGACACCAATTTCCAGAGGTCATGATGTAGTGGCCTGCTTGGCCAACCGATCGACAAGTTCATTCCCTAGTTTGTAGATGTGGCTCGGGATCCAGACAAAGACTACTGTATGGCCAGACCTGTCAAGAGAGGAGACACAGTCTTGAACAGACCGCACTAAAGGATGTTTAAAGAAACATTGGTCAAATGATTACAAGCCACCCAGGGAGTCACTACAGACGATGAATGATTTCCAAGGGCAGGCTCAGAGACGTTCAAGAGCTCATGCAGTAAAGACACTACTCCCACAAGACAAGGAATGTTGTTTGACAGTCATACCCAGCATGACCATCTACTAGAAGTACTACTGCATGTACTTGCACTTCAAGGAATTTTGAAAATATGTAGGTCTAACCCACATAAGGGACCATTATATACACAGGAAGAAGTTTTAGATTAGAATATAACATTAAGATTCAGACTAAGAGATATTTTCAATAATGAATTGTTGGCACTAAATTATACCACAATACTATGTAAATGTAAATATACAGTACTGTTAATAATAATATAGTAAAACCTCATTATTACATTCCCAGTTTTTACTTTTTCCCTCCATTTACACCATTTTTTGTCAGTCCCGTCAAATTTCCTGTGTTCACAATGTTAATTCGCCCCATTTTTGTGTTAACATATTTACACTTTTTCCACATTTTACGCTTTTCAAAAGCATGTTTGTGAAGAAAAAATTATGTAATCTATTTAAATTGATGCTAGCATGGCTTTCGGCTTACAGTAAAGCACTTAAAAATTATTCACAGTAGAGTTTCTTGACACTTTGCATTTATTCAAAAGTATATTTTGCGTTTTGTTCTTGGCAGTATGCATCTAGTTGACTTACAACGCGCCAATTTGTGGCGGTCTAGTTCCTCCTTCCGCCAGCTTCTTTGCCAGGGCGGCTGGCATGTACTCAAACAATCGAAACCAGTTGCTTTGTTGATGTGAGAATAAAGAGTTGCGCGCGCACGCTCACACACACACACACACACACACACACACACACACACACACACACACAATTCTAAATTTTCAGCCACAACCTTCCTCAGAAAAGAGAACACTTATCCATTCAATCACTCAGGCACCCTCATCCACACACGTCAGCCATCAGAGATGTGCCTGAGTGATTGTGTGGATGAGTGTCCTCTTTCTGAGGAAGGCCACAGCCGAAAATTTAGAATATTGTGTGTATGTGTGTGTGTGTGTGTGTGTGTGTGTGACTTATTTGAGTCTGTCGGCGGCTCAGCATTTGTCTTTATGGTGAGTTGTTCCCTATCTACATAATATTATTAACATTCCTTAAGAGACCTTCCATTGTTGTTAAATAAACAGTATGATGTATCTAGTAAACTTAATCATGCATACTAGAGCTCAATGCTATGTAACTATACATATAAAATGGTCCCTCTTGCAACCGAAAGGAAAGAAACAACAGTAGGCACTGTAAAGTAAATTGATTCATTTTTTTTATCTTATTTTATGAGCAGTATTTTACTTTATTTTAACACTGTTCCCAAGAAGGAGAAATTCTTTACAATGATGAGAGGTATTACCGTAGAAAATAGTATGCAGATAAACTAATGAAGATAAGGTGTATGAAAAAAAAAAAAAAAAAAAAAAAAAAAAAAAAAAAAAAAAAAAAAAAAAAAAACTGGATGTAGATAACCGTAAGCTGAGATGCAAGATTCTATGAAGCACAGATGTCATTAAGAAGGGGTATTTTTAATGTAAGTCATATTTGCTACAAAGAGCTAAGAAATTAATTGCACAAGACACAATAAACAGACAGGTTACAAAGACTCTGCAATTCATTCATTTGCACTCCACATTTGAAGTGGGTGGCATGAATACCATGTGTTCTTACTGCTGAACGGCAGTCACTGTGGACCCAGCAAAGAAATAGTAAAATCAACTCTTATACATTGAAGGGAAAGAATTCTCTGTTTATTCTAAAAAGAATGAGTTTTCTTAGTTTTGGTATGAACTCTGAGGCATCCAAAGATTGCACCTCTCTCCCAAGTTTACTGGATGTCACATCTATTGGCATGGCTTGTCAAATTAATACTTGCTTTTTGTGGTTCAGCTATATCCACTCCTTGGACTGCAGCATTCTGTCATGGAAGCATCAGCTGAATGCAAACAATGAATATGTTAAAAAGAAAAATGGAAAGAGAAGGAAAGAGAGAGCTAGAGGCATTTCACATTGGGATCAACAGGAAAAACAGTAGGTATTTGTTTAGTTAAATTTAATTTAAAAAAAAAATGAGGAATATGTTTTGAATGATAAAGTGTGTTGAAGGAATTATATTTTAAACAAAACAGGAAGAAAAAATGATACTGTAGATTATGTGTTTACTGTAACAGATAATGGCAGGAAATGAATATAGAGTTCATAGTCCTTTAAACATTTAGAGAAGCCACATTTATGCAAGAAAATTGCATATACAAATACACAACACTGAATTTTCAACAACTCTCATCATGATGGAGTGCCCAGCTATATATTAAAATCCAAAAGCAATCACTGCTGGCTAGTTGTCTAAAGAATACTAACAACAAATCACGGCTAGTGTTCCTGCACTCAATACTGTCTGGCGAGAACAAGTAGCAAACTGTGACAATTACTGTTTAACTCACAGAGTATGATGTCAAATAAATAAATAATATATTATAATCAGTTTACCAGTAATAGGGATATATGTTACCAAAAGGAAATATATACAAGTAGGGAACTTTTAAATAAAACTCACAGATAATATGTTCAAAATATTTCCACAGGACAAAGTCATGTATGAGCTGACATAATTTCTGTAATGGTGCCCAACTTGTGTGAAACCAAGGAGCCTGTGAAAATTGTGGCTCCCAACACAACAGAACAGCATCATACACTGAGTAAAATTCTTCCAAAGACAGTGTGCCACTCCCTGAGGAGTTCAGGTACTTGAACATAAGAACTACATCACGGACCGCTGAAACAATCAAAATATTTTCATGGATAAATAAAATATAACCTTAGTACATTCTAGCAATGAATACTATAAAAAGAAATATATAGTCATATTATAGACGAAAAATTCCTAGCAGGAAAAATTATATATAAAAAATAGACTAAGATTACTCACCAGGCAAAGGAGCACAGGTGGTGATAGTAGCACAAACAACACACACACACACACACACACACACACACACACACACACACACACACAAACGCTAGCTTTCGCAGCCTAGCTGCTTCGTCAGGCAGAAGGAAAGGAGAGCGAAAAGGAAATGATGAGGGTTTAAAGGAGTGGGTAAGGAGTCATTCCAATCCCGGGACAGGAAAAGGTAAGTCTTTCCTGTCCCGGGATTGGAATGACTCCTTACCCACTCCTTTAAACCCTCATCATTTCCTTTTCCCTCTCCTTTCCTTCTGCCTGAAGAAACAGCTAGGCTGCGAAAGCTAGCATTTGTGTGTGTGTGTGTGTGTGTGTGTGTGTGTGTGTGTGTGTGTGTGTGTGTGGTTTTATTTGTGCTACTATCACCACCTGTGCTCCTTCGCCTGGTGAGTAATCTTCGTCTATGAAGTATATAGTCACATATACGCCTCTATTAAAACTTTAAATCTGAATGGAAATAAGCATCCTTCTCTATTGGAAGCAAATATAATTATTTTTAATGCATAGTAGAATGGTCAAATATAGCAAGAAACTTCTTTTGTAAGCAATGTAATGCAAAAGAAAAAAGAACAGGAAACAATCAATGCAACTCTAGTGAACATGTATAAAAATGTGAATATTTTTACAATGCAATAAAATTAAACTGTACACGACTGGAAAACAAAAATTAAGAATTTTAATTCCTTCTGATTCAGTACGCTGCCTTGACCTCATATATTTCTTGAAACAAATTGTTCATGACATTCACTCCTTAAACTGAAAGAGACAAAATATGGACAAGAAATGAACTAAATTCTGGTATAGGTCCATCCCCACAATAATTCTTTTACATAAGTAACTAATGTCGGCAAGCATTTATATGTTGAGTACAGTTCATTACACATTTTATTGGTTACATATATTATAACCTTGTCTCAATTGATCTCTTCACATTTCAATAATTTTTTAATTCAACATTAAAATAAGAGCTTCACATCAGTCATACTGTACAGAAATACTTATAATAACCTGCTCCTGAATTTTTATCCTTTCTCCAGTTTATTTACAATAAATACACCAAAAGTAAGTCAATACATTTTAATTCTTGGTGCATTATGTCATAACAAAGCATAAGTAAAGTGACCCCAAGCAAATTACAGGATAATTACAATTTTTCTCCCACACAGATTGAAAGGTAAGGGACTACAATGAACAAAGAAATACGTAAGCAATGAATAAAATGACAGGCAAGTGGGATCACCAGGAAAATACAAAGTTGGTTAGTTGTTAGCATCTCATTTTCGTACAAATTTGAAAGTTTTCATAAATGATCAACCCTTGGCATAAAAATTATGTATTTTGATGAAACGAATATCTTAGAAGGAAACTTTCCTTGCGGGATAAATTTATATAAAAAATATAAATTGGATACCTTACCCAAAGCACAGGCTTGTCGACAGATACAAATAAAAACACACACAAACACACATACATGCTTTCGCCAACCTGGTTGAACAAATTCTGAAAAATATTGGATTCCTGATTACAGTATTTGCATATGATCAAGCCAATGAACAAATTCATTAAGACTACAAGGAAGGTACTGATGACATTCTCCCTCAAAAATACCCCCAACTGACCAAAACAAATCAGCATTTACAATATGTAAGATCTGTTACAACAGAGGACAGCTTTCTGCTTTAAGTGTGAAGAGTGAAAGATTTGCCTTGATGAGAAGACATTTTTTAAGCTTTGTCACCCTCAGACAAACTATGTATATTTATATTTCTATGTGTAATAGAGTATACAACAAATATACTGCTCTAATGTAACTTACAGTATGTTGTTGTAAAAAGGGACAAACATCAAAACATTAGTGTACTGCCGTGTCATGATGCCAGTAACAAAAATTTGCAATGAGTTTGAAAAACATTGTTTATTTTGTAAGGCAGTGAACTGGTATAATGTTTTAATATGTAAATATAAGTGAGTTCACAAAAATTTATATACTTTATTTTAGAATAAGGTGACCGGTTTTGGTCTTACACTAAGATCATCCTGAAATCCTCAACATCAACATGAGACAAATCGGTCTGAAGATGCTCTCAGTATAAGAGCGAAACTGGTCACCTTATTATAAAATAAAGTGTAAAAATTTTTGTGAACTAAACTGATATTATCATATTGCAAATACATAATTTTATATAACAAATAGAAATTGGATAACTTACCCAAAGCACAGGCTCGTTGACAGATACAAAAAAAAACCCACACAGACAAACACACACACACAAGCTTTCACCACTGATGGTAGCTTCTTCAGGAAAAGAGGAAGGAAGGAGGGGAGAAAGGGAAGGATAGGGGTTTTAAGGAAGTAGAAAAGGAGTCATTCCAATCCCAGGAGTGGAAGGACTTACCTTAAGGGGATAAAAGAAAAGGCAAACAAGCGCGCGCACACACCCACACACATACACACGCAAACACACCTAGGCAGACATTTGTAGAAAGCAAAGAGATTGGACAACGAGCCTGTGCTTTGGGCAAGTTATCCAATTTCTACTTTTTATATAAAATTATGTATTTGTAATATGAAAATCTCAGTTTAGTCACAAAAATTTTTACACTTTATTTTATAATAAGGTGACTAGTTTCGCTCTTATACTGAGAGCATCTTCAGACCGATTTGTCTCGTGTTGATGTTGAGGATTTCAGGATGATCTTAGTGTAAGACCAAAACTGGTTACCTTATTATAAAATAAAGTGTATAATTTTTTGTGAACTCACCTATATTTACATATTAAAACATTATACCAGTTCACTGCCTTACAAAGTAAACAATGTTTTTCAAACTCATTGCAAATTTTTGTTACTGGCATCATGACACGGCAGTACACTAATTTTTTGATGTTTGTCCTCTTTTTACAACAACATACTGTAAGTTACATTAGAGCAGTATATTTGTTGTATACTCTATTACACATAGAAATATAAATATACATAGTTTGTCTGAGGGTGACAAAGCTTAAAAAATGTCTTCTCATCAAGGCAAATCTTTCACTCTTCACACTTAAAGCAGAAAGCTGTCCTCTGTTGTAACAGATCTTACATATTGTAAATGCTGATTTGTTTTGGTCAGTTGGGGGTATTTTTGAGGGGGAATGTCATCAGTACCTTCCTTGTAGTCTTAATAAATTTGTTCATTGGCTAGATCATATGCAAATACTGTAATCAGGAAGTCCAATATTTTTCAGAATTTGTTCAACCAGGTTGAGACGAAACTCTGTGAACCTCACTCTGATTTTACTGGAATTTGTGGGTAATTTATAACATGCGATTCCACCCGTCGGCTTTGACTCTTGACGTCCACGTGTCGTGTTGTATGACGTCATCACAAGCTCGGTACTTTTGAGACGTGTGTGTTTGTAGGTGTCATATATAGTATCGAGTAGCAGTCTCTTGTGGTGGACGTTACATAAATTGGGTATTTTGTCATAGGGCCATTCTTCTTTCTGTTGTCATGTGTGTGGTTGCATTTGGTGGTATTGAGCTATTAAGAAGTGAGTATGATAACGTTATTTCATTAGTTCTGTGATTTATTGTTTTAATGGTGGAGATTTCGGTGCGGCTTTTCTGTTATCGTAATTGATTTTTCAGTTACAAAAGATTTGCTACTTTGCTAACTGGACAAGGGTACATTGAGAACCTGTCAACCATAGAGCAGGAACAGCATTATTTATTTGTTTACTCCATGGTCGGCACAAAAAAGGAATCCTGTTAGACTTCAAAGATCCAAAGCCTTAGGATGTATCAGAGGTATCCTTCCTGGAGGCCAATCTGCAAGGGTGGCCTGCTTGGCCAGCTGATCAACACGTTCATTCGCCCTCTATGTCAATATGGTCTGAGGTCCAAATGAAGGCAACAGAACAGCCTGACTTGACTAGAACAGATACAGAGTCTTGGATAGGCTGCACCAAAGGGTGTTTCAGAAAACACTGGCCAAGTTTTGGCAAATCACTCAGATAATCGCTACAGATGACAAACGGTTCCCCAAGGCAGGCTCAGAGATGATCTAGAGCTACAGAAATAGCAACCATTTCCTTGGTGAAAATACTATTCCCACTAGATAAGGATTGCTGTTTGACAAGCTCACTATGAAAATAAGGATACCCATCTACTAAGAAACCATTATTGTATACAACTTCTGCAACATTGAATGATTCAAAGAGTTCCGGAACTGGTGATGGAGAATCAATGTTGAAACTGAGGCTTTCAAATTGTGGGACAAGTCCAACCTAAGCTGCAAGTGAAGAATGCAACCAAGAAGGGGTATGGCAAGAGTAGTGGGTAGTGGGTTGGAAAGGAAGGGATTGAAGTGACGAGAGAAGGGAACAGACACAGAGGGCTCTCATAGTCAAGCCATGACAGAATCAGAGCCTTATAAAGCTGCAGGAGGCTGCTCCCCAAACAATGTGGCTGAGGCAGCACAGTATATTTAGGTACCGACAACACTTTTGCCATCACGTGTCAAACAGAATGCCAAGGAACCAATGCGTCTCTTTGACATGAAGCAATTCACCACCTAGTGACAGAAGTACATTACACAGGTTTACTGTGCTAAAAACTGGAAACCATGGGCAGAGGACCATGATTTGGCCTTTTAGACGGCTCCCTGCAGCTGCTGTTTAGCAACAACAATACTGACTGAGCTAAAATAGACACAAAAGTCATTGGCGAACAAGGAGGAACAGACCGATGACCCCACAGCCACAGCAAGACTATTTACTGCAACTAAAAAAAGAAGTACACTGAAAATGGAGTCCTGTGGGACACCATTCTCATGAATATGAGGTTAACTAAGAGAGGCACCAACCCTAACCGGAAAAGTGTGGTAGGAAAGGAAATTTTGTATAGAGATTGGAACTGGGCCCTGTAAGTCCCAGTCATGCATTGTAGCCAGTATATGGTGGTGCCAGATGGTGTCATATTCCCTCCGAATATCACGGAAGACCACAACCAGATGTTCATGGCAAGTAAAGACTGTATGGATGGTCAATTTCAGTGACACAAGGTTGTCAATAGCAGAGGGATGGGATTCCTGTCAGTTGGCGGTAGCCAAAAAGGCGCTAAACTTGCAAAAATACCTGAGAGGCGGAGGTATGAGAGCCGATGGTGGTAACATACTGCTCCCAAGAGTCCTGCTTACTCTGCTGGATCAGTTGTCAAGCTCATGTAGAGAGCCATTTGAAGATGACCAGGTTCTCTATGGAAGGTTGGCACCGACATGCTCGCCAACACTCCTGGAGGCTTCAGCCATCTCCAGTATTCACCATGGCACCGACTTAAGCTGACAAGAACAGTTGTCTCAGTTGCAGAAACAATAATGTACAGCAGCCGAGATATTATGCTGGCCAGTCAGCTCTATGGAGGGACTATCGGGGCTAGTGGTTTGCAGGTTTGTACTGCAGGTTGAAACAATGATTGGGAAGTGGTTCCTGCCACATAAGTCACTGTGGACCTACAAAATGGAATGTGGTTGAAGGCTTGGGCTACAGACAGAAAGCTTGGGCTACATAGCCATGTGCTATGCTAAAGTACCAGGGCATCAATGTTCAGAAAACAAACATCATGCTGCACCAAGAGGGCCTCCAGGTCCCTACCACGGCCTGTGATCTGCATTCCACCCTAACAATGGGTGGTGGGCATTTAAGTCCCTAAAAGGAGAAATGATGGGGGAGGTAGTAAATTCTTTAATCATCGAGAAAACAGTGACTATGTCAAGAGTTGTGCAGAACAGCACTGCAGCACTGGGGACTGAGGCAAGGACACTGCTGGATACTCTGTCATAGATGGAACAGTTTTTATAGTAACCTCTAAAACCACAAAGTGCAGTGGTCTGCTTGTTTTCTGCAGGGCTTTGCAAAGTGTGGGGTAGCAGCACAGTAATTGACACAGGTCAGCTAAATGGTGAATAAAGGTGCTGCAATTTCACTGGAGAATTACATTTTCTCAAGCTGAAAGGCCATGATATAAAAAGGAGCGGGTTATTTCATAGGAATACCTGCTGCCAACTGCTCGGAATCAGCAGGATCAAGAACCATAGGTTGTGGTGATCCAGTTATGGTGAGGTCATTGGGAGATGTGAGGATCTCCACCTCATCTTGAGAAGCAGATGTAAGGAAGTGTGGCTTTAGAGCCACTGAAGATTCCTCCTTCTTCTTATTCTTCTTCAACATCATCTTCTTCTTCTCCCTCCACTGTTGCTAGTCCTTTGGTGTGAAGGGCTTCTTGGGAGTGGCATCAGGGAATGAAGAGAGCTGGAAGCCCTTTGATCAACAGTTGATGAATCCTTCAGCTATTTGCTTGGATTCTCTGGTGCACTCTGAGAAACCTCGGAAGGGGTTGGCGACTGGTGTCCATGATGGTTGGGGGGGGGGGGGAAGTTACCCCCATAGCAGGTGTTGGAGCAGTGGATGGAGGAGCATCCCCACACAACAAGGGGACAGTGGAAGATTTATGGTGCAAAGGGCTCACAGGAGTAGGCGATACTCTGTTAGTTGTCAAACCCGAAGAGAGCGGGGATGACAAAACAGCAGCAAAAGAGGTATCATGCATACTGGGTGCAACCATTCGTACTTCTTTCTTGTGTAGTATATGTTAGTTGGTCTTGATCTCCATGATCTTCCATTCCCTGTGCGAAATAGTACAGTCCAGTGAGCAATGAGGATATAACTGCTTACAGTTCACACTGATGGGAGGTACGGTGCATGAAGCATCTGGATGTGATGGCCACCCACATTACCTGCATGTGAGGCTGTAAGTGTACTGGGAGAACATATGCTCAAATTTCCAGCACCAGATGCACTGCTTAGGGGGAGGCACATATGTATTGTTTTACATCACATCAATGGATCATAACCTTGACCTTCTTGGGCAGAGTATCACCTTCAAAGGCCTTGATGAATGCACCAGTGACAACCTTGTGGACTTTTCCCCTATAAATGCAGCTAACAAAGTAAACACCTCTTCATTCTAAGGACGTGCGCAACTCGTCAGACTGTGACAAGAGATTCTGGTGGTAAATGAGACCCTGGACCATGAAGAGTGTCTTGTGGACACTGACAGGAATAGCACCCAGCTTGCCATAGACAAGTAATGCCTTCGACTGGGCTGGGGATACCGTCTATATCAAAACAGCCCTACTTCTCATTTTGGAGAAAGATGCCATCTTGCCATACTTGTCTTTGAGGTGGTCAACAAAGAACTGTGGTTTGGCGGACAGGAAAGAATCCCCCATCGGTATGAGCACAAACAAGGTATTGCGCTGAGTACGGCTTGGATCAGTTGAAGGCCCTGTGTTCCTCCCAAGGCGTAGCCAGGGAAGGGAACAATTTAGGGTTGCATGCTGTGGCATCAAAACCTGACTTTCCACACTTATAGACATTGGTTATATGTCCACCAACATTTCTTGCTCTTTTCATGGTGTTCCCTTCAGCAGCTAGGAAAATAAAAGTCCAACCAGGCAGAGCTCCGCTTTCTGGTTAAGCCTTATACAACTGAGGTGTGGCAGGGTCAGAAGTTGTCCACTAGCCACCACTCCTCTCTAATAGCCAGGCATCTCCTCAGCACATTGCACACCTTGAGATGGAGGGTTTTGAGTTTCGTACCGTCCTCATGATCCGGGAGATTAAGCCAAGATCTCCGGGCTCTGTAACATACAATGTTTCACCAATGCGCTGTATGGTGGTCGCTGAGGCACACACAGATACTGATAGAAACAGAGGAATATCTCAGTACGGCATTGCATGATTTAAAATTAAAGTGGTATGAACTATGTGACATCGTAAGTGTTAAGCACAAAAATAATATGGTACACTTTACACAGCCAATTACTATGGAAAGTTTTGTACATATTGTATACCACATTTTTTGACTGCTGTAAATGAAGGTACAGCTTCATCTTCAAATTTCAACAACATTGCATCTACAGGCAATATATTAGTCAATACAAAGAACTTTATGTGAATAGTAGTCCAATATATCCAGCAGAATAAATTGCAACCAAACTACTTTAAAATAGCCATTTACATGAATGTGAACACAGAACAAGTTTATATTTCATACTTTTTGATAGGTATTAACATATGATAAAGCAAAAATTGACAATCAAGAATAATGTCTTAACTCTAAGCCTGTTTCTCTCAGAAACTTTACCTTGCCTTCATATCTATAGTTTTTGTGAACATCACTTTCAAAAGTCATACAGGCATAGCTTGCAGGCCAAACAACAACCTCAGTTTGTTATTGCTTGCTTCCTCCCCCCCCCCCTTCCCCTCCTTTCGTAACTCGTGAACTATTTTCCACCTTACTCCTCCACCCCTCTTTCTCTCTCAGAGATGCTAGTTCTGTTAAATGTACAGCAAAGCTTTTTTAGGGTTTGGAAAAAAGCACACACATTCACAGGAATAACATCTAACAAAAACAACTACAGAAGCCCACAAGCAGAGAGCAAAGTAACAAGAAGAACTATATCTATGCATAGAAAGTACAGGTTGTAATTCAAAAATTAATGAGGATAGTTTACAATTCACTGCAAAGATATACGCCGAGGTGCGAGAACACCCAGAAAAAACACTCAACACAGAACCCAAGCTTTTGGCCACTAGCTTTCATCAGAAAAAACATCAGTCATACAATCAGACAGGCACACTTCACACAACTGTTATCTCTAGACACTACACGCTGGAGTGTGGCATCTCGAGATGACAGCTGTGTGTCTGTAAAGTGTGCCTGTGTTGTGATGTCCTTTCTGACAAAGGCTAATGACCGAAAGCTTGAATTCTACACGCAATAAATCTTCTGGAAGATGAAAACAGAATTTCGAAACTATTTTTTGCTGTTGTGTTTATATGTCAAAATACAAAGCAGATTTCCTAGCTCACTCAAATATGGTGTCTAAAAAAACAGGCGTTTCAGTTCCTGATTTAGTCAGGACAATCACGATTTCTCTTTACTTAAATATACGGATGCACACTTACTCTAATATTTATACTTCTCTTTCCCTGCAGAAAATTCTTAACTGGAAGATGCAACTTGGCAAGCCAAGAACATTTCAAAAACAGTTGCATTTCCAGGAACACTGAATTAATCTGTGGAAAGCTGCTTAAATAAATTGGATATCCAGAATTTATTTTGGAGTGTTTGCATAGCCAACATCTTTTCAGTGAGATATAAACTATTCTCATTAATTTGAATAAGAGCTATATGTGTGATTATATATATTAGTTAGTATTCTGTTAATGTAAAAAGTGCACGACAATTATCAATGGCACAATTTTGGCAACTCAAAGCAGTGCTGTAAATGTTTTCCAAAATACAGAAATACAAAGAGGTGTTATAAGAACTGCTGACAAAAGCATTAGGATAACACATACATGCAACCTGTGCATGCAGCAGCTACAGCAAGACCTGAATGGAGTAATTTTCTCACTCTTTTTGGGAGCGTAGTAGCGCATGAGTCCCTCAAACTGTCTGAATCTCATGCGATGAGGGTTCTGTTTAGAGACCAGCAGGCGGAAGGCATGCTGGCAAGCCTTGCGCTTGTGTAACAGCAACTTGCGGAACTTCTCCCGTTCGACACGAGTAAATGTTTCGTAAACCACAGCAAGCATCTGTGTATGTATTGAACAAAGATCTTTATTTACAAGTTGGGAGCTTATTACATAACAAGAACTCCAGGTGTCATACTAATTTCAATGACTCGTCAGGAAAAATAAAAGCTGAACAGGCTACATCTTGAAAAGAATAGATTTGCTGAACTTCATAATTCATCAATAAAAAGTGAAATATGTAAATTATTTAAACATGTTGTGTTTAGTAACTGATTCTCACTTGCATGCCAAAAAATATCATCAAATGAATAATCTTCTCAATTTAATAATGTGAATGTTATTTAAGCTCAGTGATAACATTTATAGTAACCAAAGCTGCACAGTAAATTGTCCACAGTAAATAAAAACAAGTGAATTGAAAATGTATATCAATAACTCATGCTTTGAAAATTAAAAACACAAATGCACAAAATCATTTTTATTAAAATAACTCAGAAGACATAATATTCATCCCAAAAAAATCAAGCAAGGTAATTGTTATGTATGTAACAGAACTAATGTACTAACCAAGTTCATCAATACATAGAGCACTATGCAAAGGTATGAGATGAAGAAAATGCAGAACATCATGGATCTGGAGTATGCTGGCATCATGACATCTGGAAAACTAAAATAAAGATTTAAATGAACAAAAGTTTATTTACTGTTTCAATTATGATTAATTTTGTTCCTGCTGAAGATTTAAAAATCTCTTCTTTCCCTTTGTTACCATGCAGTTACTACATACATATATTTCTATTTTACAATGGAATAACAATACTACACAGAAGATATATTGGTGTGCGTAAGGAACAGGCATGAGGCACAAAGGAGGATTGACTGGAGGATATACATGGGGAGATGCTAGTGTTGCTTATCAGAGTGTGAAAGCACTCAATGGGCAGAGAGAGGGGGGAAAGAGAAGGGGAGAGGGAGTAGGGGCAGAGTAAAGAAGGAGGAGGGGAAAGAGAGAAGGGGGGCGCGAGAGAGACAGGGGGGGGCGCGCGAGAGAGAGAGAGGGGGGGGCGCGCGAGAGAGAGAGAGGGGGGGCGCGCGAGAGAGAGAGAGGGGGGAGCGCGCGAGAGAGAGAGAGGGGGGGGCGCGCGAGAGAGAGAGAGAGGGGGGGCGCGCGAGAGAGAGAGAGGGGGGGCGCGCGAGAGAGAGAGAGGGGGGGCGCGCGAGAGAGAGAGGAGGGGGGGCGCGAGAGAGAGAGGAGGGGGGGCGCGAGAGAGAGAGAGGAGGGGGGGCGCGAGAGAGAGAGAGGAGGGGGGGCGCGAGAGAGAGAGAGGAGGGGGGGCGCGAGAGAGAGAGAGAGGAGGGGGGGGCGCGAGAGAGAGAGAGGAGGGGGGGCGCGAGAGAGAGAGAGGAGGGGGGGGCGCGAGAGAGAGAGAGGAGGGGGGGGCGCGAGAGGAGAGAGAGGGGGGGGCGCGAGAGAGAGAGAGGGGGGGGGCGCGAGAGAGAGAGGGGGGGGCGCGAGAGAGAGAGGGGGGGGCGCGAGAGAGAGAGGGGGGGGCGCGAGAGAGAGAGGGGGGGGCGCGAGAGAGAGAGAGAGGGGGGGGCGCGAGAGAGAGAGAGGGGGGGCGCGAGAGAGAGAGAGGGGGGGCGCGAGAGAGAGAGAGAGAGAGAGGGGGGGCGCGAGAGAGAGAGAGAGAGGGGGGGCCCGAGAGAGAGAGAGAGGGGGGGGGCGCGAGAGAGAGAGAGAGAGAGGGGGGGGGGCGCGAGAGAGAGAGAGAGGGGGGGCGCGAGAGAGAGAGGGGGGGCGCGAGAGAGAGAGAGGGGGGCGCGAGAGAGAGAGAGGGGGGCGCGAGAGAGAGAGAGAGGGGGGCGCGAGAGAGAGAGAGAGGGGGGCGCGAGAGAGAGAGAGAGGGGGGCGCGAGAGAGAGAGGGAGGGGGGCGCGAGAGAGAGAGGGAGGGGCGCGCGAGAGAGAGAGGGAGGGGCGCGCGAGAGAGAGAGAGGGGGGGCGAGAGAGAGAGAGAGGGGGGGCGAGAGAGAGAGAGAGGGGGGGAGAGAGAGAGAGGGGGGGCGAGAGAGAGAGAGGGGGGGCGAGAGAGAGAGAGGGGGGGCGAGAGAGAGAGGGGGGGGGCGAGAGAGAGAGGGGGGGGGCGAGAGAGAGAGGGGGGGCGAGAGGGGGGCGAGAGAGAGGGGGGGGCGAGAGAGAGAGGGGGGGCGAGAGAGAGAGGGGGGGCGAGAGAGAGAGGGGGGGCGAGAGAGAGAGGGGGGGCGAGAGAGAGAGGGGGGCGAGAGAGAGGGGGGGCGAGAGAGAGAGAGGGGGGGCGAGAGAGAGAGGGGGGCGAGAGAGAGAGGGGGGGCGAGAGAGAGGGGGGCGAGAGAGAGGGGGGGCGAGAGAGAGGGGGGCGAGAGAGAGGGGGGGCGAGAGAGAGGGGGGGCGAGAGAGAGGGGGGCGAGAGAGAGGGGGGCGAGAGAGAGGGGGGCGAGAGAGAGGGGGGCGAGAGAGAGGGGGGGCGAGAGAGAGGGGGGCGAGAGAGAGGGGGGCGAGAGAGAGGGGGGCGAGAGAGAGGGGGGCGAGAGAGAGGGGGGCGAGAGAGAGGGGGGCGAGAGAGAGGGGGGCGAGAGAGAGGGGGGCGAGAGAGAGGGGGGCGAGAGAGAGGGGGGCGAGAGAGAGGGGGGGGCGAGAGAGGGGGGGAGAGTGAGCAATGGAGAGGGAAGGGGATGGCGGAGGAGAGAAGGGGATGGTTGGGAGGGGGACGAGGACGAGGAGGAGAGAAGGGGATGATGGGGAGGGGGACGGGGACGAGGAGGAGGGAAGGGGATTGTGAGGGTGGAGGTGGGAGGGTGGAGGAAGGAGGGTTGAGGTGGGAGGGTTGAGGGTGGAGGTTGGAGGGTGGAGGTTGGAGGGTGGAGGTTGGAGGGTGGAGGGTGGAGGGTGGAGGTTGGAGGTGGGAGGTTGGAGGTGGGAAGGTGGAGATGGGAAGGTGGAGGTGGGAAGGTGGAGGTGAGAAGTGGGGAGCTGGGGAGGAGTGGAAGGGGCGCGGAGCCGGGGAGGAGTGGAAGGGGCGCGGAGCCGGGGAGGAGTGGAAGGGGCGCGGAGCCGGGGAGGAGTGGAAGGGGCGCGGAGCCGGGGAGGAGTGGAAGGGGCGCGGAGCCGGGGAGGAGTGGAAGGGGCGCGGAGCCGGGAAGTAGAGGGGCGCGGAGCCGGGAAGTAGAAGGGCGCGGAGCCGGGAAGGAGAGGGGCGCGGAGCTGGGAAAGAGTGGGAAAGAGAGAGGGAGAGAGTGTAGTTATGGAATGGGAGCAGAGATAGGAGGTTGAGAAACAATGATTAGTCGAGTTTTAGACAAAGGGAGTTACTGAGACAAAGGATTTTTTTTTTTTAGGGATTTTTCCACTTGCACATTTCAGGAAAGCTTCTATTGGTTAACGGTATCTAGAAGCAGTTAATAAAACAAACATTACCTGGACAATACCACTGCCTGCAATAACTAGATTACAATTGCATATCAAAATTCCATTACCTTCCAGGTACAGAGAATTGAAAAGTTTTGCTGCATCCAGTGGCGTAGCGTGAATTTCTGCCACCCGCTGCCACCCTCATTTTGTCCCCCCCCCCCCCTTTCGCCTTATCAAAATAATGCTGCAATTTATTTTCCCTAAAATATTTTTTTCGTGGCAATCAACAAATTCTATTTGAAGATTATTTATACAACATATTTCTCTGAGGTGTCTAACATCAAACAAAACCTTCATTAATTTAAGATAATGTCAACTAATATGAAGTCTTGCACTGAGAAGTAATCTCTTTGTAACATAAAATTAATGATGACAAAAAACAGTCTTGGTTGCACAAAATTGATGTTTCACTTATTGATACATGGCGCGTTTTGCTTCTTCTGAGCATTATCAGAATTTGAAAGAGGAAAAAAATTACAAACTTGTATAATAATAGAACTATAAATATGTGAAATCTTTCCTAAGCAAGAGATATTAAAAATAGGGAAGATGCAGACTGATAAAACTGCAGGCCACGTGACTATTCACGTTTTGGTGTGGGGGGAATGAAGATTGAACTAAAAAATGCCAATAAAGAGCATAGTTTAACAAACAAAATTACTTATCTCTGAAGTTGCAGAACATCATATTATTAAATTCAATAAAACAGTACCTTTACAACATATGTTGGTCCTCGGTTGTGGCAGAGAGCGGCTCTTACGTGAGTAAACACAATGCTTCACACGCTAAATTAGGTTCTACAATTAACTTCGTTGCCCCTCCCCCATTCTTGAGCAACAGTTACATATCCTGTCTTTTAAACAAGTTTGTAAATTTTTTCCCTCTTTCAACTTCTGATGATGCCCAGAATAGGCTAAACATGTCACATATAAATAAGTGAAACATCACTTTTGTGCAGCCAAAACTGTTTTTTTTTTATCAAAATACCTATTATGGTAGCTGTGGCAGTGCCACAAAAGTATGGAGTGGAATAATTTCAGTAAAATTTATGAGCCTGCAGAGCTTTCATGGCAATAAGTATTCTGAATAAAGTCGGATCAATACTTTCACATGTATTAGGTGGATAAAAGTTTCTTTTCAGTAGGAGTTCAGTGTCCATTACATGAATCTGCATGTGGATAAAGACAATCCATTTTGTATGCTTACCAAGCTTTGGATCTTTTAGCCCATTTTCAAATCAGTTAAATTAAGTTCTACAACACACTCGTTGGCCACATTTTTTTGGGTTGATCTTTCGCAGGTATCCATGTGTTACTTTGTAGAGTCAATGATTTTGTTAGCTTTTCATCAAGATAAAAAGATTTGTTTGTAGCTAGGGCAAAGAGGCGATTAGTTGTGACGAAATATCCAGTATCATTCTCAACAGAATTAGGGCGAACCTTTAAGTATTTTTAGAGCAACTAATGAAATTTAAATTAACAGTTCCTTTGCCAATAGTGATGAACCAAAGATTACTTTACGTAATGAACTAGAGTGCTTCCAACTTGACCTCAAGCGCAGTGACAAGGACAATGGACGGTCTCGCGGATGTGGCGAAAACATGGGAAGGAGTTTCACAACTTCACTACATCCTAATCCTAGACAATGAAGAATTACAGTGGTTGAAATAATTTAAATCAAATGTTTACTAGCAATATCGAATTTCCAGCTCCTGTATTAGGTATAGATGTACTACCCATTAGAGACATACGAAAATTTGTGCCTAGCTGCGACTCAAACTGATATTACCCGCTTTTCGTTATCGGTCACCTTCTACCTTTCAGTTATACAAGCGTGTTTCCAGGAGCAACCGAAATATGTGCGCACCACAACGACCACATATACGACAGACACTACGTTCTTGATTCGTTCGTCTCTAAAGTTCTAGGTATTGTGTCAAATGGAAAATTAAAGAATACTTGGTCTATAAGTACATAATAACATTGATTAGTTGTAATCTCCATTTGTCTTATAGATACAATTTGTTGTGGCCACCCAGACACGTCACCAGTATTGCCTCATGCCTGCAATTGGTCACACTTCGTCTGGCATGAACTGCTACGTTTAGGAGCGACTGCACTAATTTCCATATGTTGACTAATATGTGCAAAATATGGAAAGAAATTTGTATGGAAAGAAATTTGTTTTGAATGCTTTTATTCAGAAACTAAGCTACCTTACAAAATATATTACATTTAAAATTGACATCAAATGTGTAATGACCATTTTTCCAATCTGTATTTGGGAAATAAAATTCTGGATACATCTTACTTTGTTTTTAACCAAACTGAGTAAATAATTGATATGACCTCGGTGAATGTCTGCATGAAAATATATTCTTTTTTACAGATTATTTTGGTCTAGGAATGAGTATTAAAGTGAAAGGATTTCAGCTGGATTGACTAATTTAGAAGTAGTGAGTATTTTTCATACAACAATTACAATGTTAGGGAAACTTAACAATGTTTGAATGCAACATAATAACCAACTTGAAATCGCTGAGTAAGGCTCAGCCCGGCTGCTCCCTGCCGCCCCCAAATATGTGCCGCCCAGGGCCATGGTCCCTCCGGCACCCCCCAAACTATGCCATGGGTTGCATCTGATATTGGTCCAAAATGTCAGCTAAGATAATTAAACTTAGTGAGTGTGAATCATAAGTGTTTTAAGGAAGGTTCTTTCTCACACCATGCCTGGTTAAAACAGCAGTCAAAGCAGTGACAGTCAAACTCAGAAAGCAAACAATTTACAAGAAGTACAGTATGTATAGAAGATTATGACATCTATGCCTTAGGTCCGATAGCTTCTTCTAGCAATAGCCTGTTCCAGGTGTTATGAAGTTTTTGGGACATATGATCTGTGTTCTTATCTTTATTAATAACATGGTACAATACCCTGTAGACCTAGTAATCGCAATGATTTTCTCATTTCAATTGAAGCTACTGAATACAAATGCAATGTGTCACGGTGAAATATAATTTCATTTTTCCTGGCTTGACCAAATAGTGATGAGTTTTTGGACAATAGATTATTGGGATACAGATATCTCTAAACAGCTGTAAGCTTGAGAAAATTTTTTTGACAGGTACTTGATGCATCCTTTTAATATCTCATTGGCTCATTCTTTGTACCTTAAAATAAAGGCTGTCTAAAAAGCATAACATTTCATTAATTTCGCGTAAGTACTATTAGACCAAATTCTTTATATCTTCTGATGAATACAATACTGTTGTGCAATTTTTAAGGGACTGATGACCCCGTAGTTAAGTCCCATAAGCTTAACAAACATTTGAACATTTTTTGCAATTTTTAACCTGGCAAAGTAATGCTCTTCCGCACAGCATATAGATGTACCTATGAACTGTCAGTATTATGATGACCTAATCTCATTGCCATTAAGACAGTCAACTGTGTCCACAGCAGAACATTTGTGCATGCAGAGTTTTATGTGTGTGTGTGTGTGTGTGTGTGTGTGTGTGTGTGTGTGTGTGTGGTAGAACTTTTATTAGAGAGCCCAAATTGTTAAATCCCCCCCCCCTTTCCCCAGTATTCAAAGGCAACTAGATACAAACTCCTGAACAGAATATAAAACGAACAATTGTTTGTAGACAGGTAGTTAGGTACTGACTATTTGTAATATAAAGAGTGACTGTGTGGCTCAGTAGGACAGTGGCCGAGTGCCAGAATGTTAATCTAAAGGTAGCAGGTTTGATCCCTGCCATGTCCTAGGATTTTTATCGTCACTTTCGACTCCTGTTACCTCTGACAATGTAGCTCATGTAGAAAATATTGAGTGGCACCATGGTTTGAAATCCACGTTACACTGTAGGTCCCCTATACTGGGTGGATAAGTTAGTTTGAAGGTCTGAGGAAGGAAATCGCATATCGCCTCCAAACAGGACCATAAGTAGTATAGCAATGTGGTGTTCAAACCAATGTTTGGATTTTTGACTGCTTTACCTTATTACAGAGTAATTATAATAAAACACTGTAAAAATAACACATCAAATTGCAAAGGATTACTATTAGAGAAGGGGGGAAATGTACAGTAGGAGAAAAATAAATGGTGTGAAAATTGATCAATAGATGGTGCTGTAAGCAACTTAATTTAATAGTTGAACTGATGTAGCCCCATGTTGTAATGGAATTGTGACTACAGCTGTTGGCAGATAAGTTAATAATTTGGAATTAATTCAATAATGGTCAACTACAAATGACAAATGAATCACACAACAATGCCCAAGATGTGCGTTAGATGTTAAATAAACTGTACTACTCAGTGTGCATGGGTGTATAGGTGTGATACTTTTAGTTATGTAAGCCCATCCACCACGACAAGGTCATATCAAATTGGACAGTAAAAATTGGTTTTTAAATTACTGACCTGAGGCCAAAAACCACATAAAGAAGCATCAATCATCATTTTGTAATTGTTCTGTATTTCAGCATCAATAAAAATCGAATAAGATTTTTAATTTCCTTGTGACTGGCACAAAACATGTTTAATATCCTGTTTACCATTTTCTGCAACTAGTTGAAACCGAGAAAACAGCATGTTTCACCACTGATAGAAAATGTTTCTGGGGTCACATTTGGATGTGTTGTGCAATGCATGCCATCAATGCTGCTAAGTTTACAATCAGAACACAGAAATACAACATCTTTCAGATAGCACTACAGCCAGAAGTCACACAGATTAAGAGCAAGTGATTGGGATGGTCAGGCTGTAGGGAAATAGTGGCTGACAATCCTAGCATTTCCGAAATAGCACTTCAGCAGCTGCTCGATTGGATTTGCATTGTTCGGAGGTGCAACATCTTGCATTAAAATGATCACATCCACGGTGTTGCAGAGCTGGAATGATGTGGTTATGTAGAAGATACACAGTGCTTAGTAGTGATGGTACAGATAACAGGACCAGAAGCACCTGTCTCTGAAAAAATATTGCCCTACAACATATGATGCCATAAACCCGCACGACTTTTTCAGGATAAAGTGGTACTGGTTGATTTGTGTGTGGATTTCCTGTTGCCCATATTTAACAATTCTGTATATTGACATATTCTGTCAGATGGAAATGACCTTGGTCTGTCCACAAAACTTCCACAGCTATTCATCATCCACTTCCATGTGAGCAAGAAATTCTAAAGCAAAAGTTTCACTAGCTAGTAGGTCTACAGGTAGCAACTCATGCACACAGGTAATTTGAATGAATAGCAAAGTAGGATGTTTTGTAAGGTTTTACACACCGTGCTCAAAGGTTTGTCCACTGTTTGGGCAATTCTCTGTGCACTGCACATTTACACATCACCACGAGACACCACCTGCATTGATGTGGCCACTTCATCCCTCTACCAGGGTGAACATCAAAGAAACCCATCTTTTTTTGAATTTCTGAATCATTTTATCCAGACTCACAGCAGTCATCAGACTAATGCCTGTTTTCAGAACCTTCAGTGCCCAGAACTTCTGCAGATCAACTTGTGCAGAGTCAACATTCTTTATAAAAAGTTTTACAAGCAGAGTGTGTTCCCACATTGAGGCAGTCATGGCGAATCTCTCATATGCGAAATGAGGAAAAGCCATTCACCTGGCATGGTTATATCAACTTCAATGGCTTATGCGCATGACAAGTGTTTTCGTTTACATATTCTAACACATACAGTGCATATATTGATCAATTTTCACATTATTAATTTTTTTCCTCTTTCTGCCATACATTTCCCCCGTCACTCCAATATTCAATCGCAATTTGATCTCATTCTGACTGGTGGCGTTATTTTTACAGAATTTGAAAGTTTAATTATTATCACTCCTTATCTTTACTAACAGAAAATTCTATATTTTATAGTACTTTGTGTGCTTCGCAAAAGAGGGGAGGTGGCAATGACTTGTCATGCCATGGATGCTGGATGCCAGTTATATTTCCTATGAAAATGGAGGGAGGGGGAGTGAAGGGGAGTGAAGGGGAGAAGGAGAGAGAGGGAGGGGGAGGGAAGGGGGAAATGGGGGGGAGAGAGAGAGAGAGAGAGAGAGAGAGAGAGAGAGAGAGAGAGAGAGAGAGAGAGAGAGAGAGGGGGGGGGGGGAGGGAGGGAGGGGGAGGGAAGGGGGAAATGGGGGAGAGAGAGAGAGAGGGAGGGGGAGGGGGAGGGAAGGGGGAAATGGGAGAGAGAGGGGGGGAGGGCGAGAGGGACTCAAGAATATGGGTCTGGAAATAATGCCTGACAGAGAAGATCTGGATTTCATCCAGGACTTTTGTGATAATTTCATACAATCTTTAGTTTTTAAAATATCCAACCCATTCCCTTGGAACTTGGTTCACTTTATTCCGTACCTCTTAACATATTTTACCTCTTTAATTTGTTATTTTCTTTCCTTTGTCTTTTATTCTCTGTAATTTACTAACACTCCTTTTTTCCCTATTTTTATTTTTTACTTGCACTCATTAGACAACGTTTGTTTGAATTTACTTTTTATGCTCATGTGCCTCTCACCCTTAATGAATTCTTGCTCATTGTTTCAATCACGACTAACTAAGAGAGAGGTGTAAGTGAAATGTATTCAATATACTTATACCGCACATCTTTCCATCCATGTATCACTTTTTCCCTAGTCTGTATTTTCTTCTTATGACCTTTTTTTTTTTTTTTTTTTTTTTTTTTTTTTTTTTTTTTTTTTTGTGGTTTTAGGGCGCACAACTGCTGAGGTCATTAGCGCCCAACACTGCCCATAGTAAAATCGAACCGGGGTTAGAACTCAAATGGCAATCGCCATATTTGCACAATGTATAAACAGTAAAACTCTGTCAGCAGACTGCAGATCATCAGCTAAACTATCAGACATTTCAAATGGTAAACATAGATCATGAAGGAGACAATTAAAAAACGGACATTGCACTAAATGGTGGTACTCAGTAAAAGGTTCATCACAGTGCTCACATAAGGGAGCAGGATCACCACAAAGTAAATACTGGTGGCTATAACAGCAGTGGCCAATACGAAGCCAGGCCAGGACAATCTCCTCTCGATGAGAGGGTCGAGGTGACGTTAACCAGAGATGAGGCACAGGTTTAATGACCCGCGATTTGTTCCCTGACAGGGATGAGCAATGTAAAAACCAACAAGAGATGATATGCCAGGAGACACCAGTGCAAAGGTCATCAGAGCTAGTAGAAAAGGTAAATAGCTGAGGAAGGAGAACTGCCTCCTCGGCAGCCGTATTCGCAGACTTATTCCTCAACACTCCCACGTGGCCAGGGACCCACAGAAACGTCACAGTAGTTCCGCTCACTGAAAGAGAGGTAAGGCAATTGCGGATGCTTTGTACAAGGGGATGGACAGGATATAGCGTGCAAAGGCTCAAAAGAGCACGCTTATTGAGCGAGTTTTGCCAGAAGTATTGGGTGGCATGATATAACGAATACAGCTCTGCTGTAAAAATGGAACTCCACTCAGAGAGACGATATTTAAATGAGGCGTTGCCAAGTACACAGGCACACCCAACACCTGGTCTGTCTTTGAGGCATCAGTGTAGATGAAGAAAATGTCATCAAATTTGAACTGGAGTGCGAGAAATTCTCTCCGGTAAACGAAACTAAGTATGGAGTCCTTTGGAAGAGAATGAAGGTGCAAGTTAATATGGACTTCAGGGCTTAGCCACGGTGGAGAGGTGCTCTCTGCAATCAAGAAATTAGCAGGCATTGTAACGCCGAGCTGGCCATGTAAAGAATGCAACCATAGCCCCGGTGGTAGCAGAGCAGATGGGCACACGTCAAAGAGACCGTCAAGTGAGTCATTAAAAAAGACAGCATACGTTGGGTGTCCTCGCATGGATGACAAACGGCTAGCGTAACGGCTAAGCAGGAGTTCCCGACGGTAAGAAAGGGGTAGTTCGGCGGCCTTGGCATATAGGCTCTCAACGGGGCTAATGTAAAACGCTCCCATTGCCAGACGGGTCCCTTGGTGGTGGATTGTGTTAAAGTGGCGCAGGATGGACGGTCAAGCCGAAGAATAAACGATGCTTCCATAGTCCAGTTTGGACCGAACTATGGTGCAATACAGATGGAGGAGAGTAGACCGATCAGCTCCCCACGAGGTGCCACTTAACACCCGCAAAACATTGAGAGAGTAGGTACAGGGAGTAGCCAAACAAGATATGTGGGGAGACCAACTTAGCTTCCTGTCGAAAACAAGTCCCAAGAACGTCGTGGTATCCACAAATGGAAGTACTATGGGGTCCAGACGAAGGGACGGGGAAAGGAACTCCTTCCGCTGCCAGAAGTTCATGCAGACTGTCTTGTCAACTGAGAATCGAAAGCCAGTGTCCATACTCCACGTGTGGAGAGTGTCTAGACACTGCTGAAGGCGCTGCTCCAGGAGACCCCTTTGCTCAGAGCTGCTGTAGATCGTGAAGTTGTCGACAAAGAGGGATGCTGACACTCCCGGTGGTAGACGATCGGCTATAGAATTGATTGCCATTGCAAATAAAACAACACTCAGGACCGAGCCCTGGGGGGCCCCGTTCTCCTGAATAAAAGTGCTCGATAAAAACAAACCAACACGCACTTTAAAAACATGGTCTGTTAAAAATTCCAAGATAAAAATTGGCAGATGACCCCAAAACCCCCATGAATGCAGAGTGCGGAGGATGCCCATCCTCCAGCAGGTGTCGTATGCCTTTTCCAGATCAAAGAACACCGCTACTGTCTGGCGCTTCCGTAAAACGTTATTCATCATTGAAGTAGACAGGGCGACAAAATGATCCACCACAGAACGGTGCTTGTGAAAATCACGTTGGACATCAGAAAGGAGATGTCGCGTTTCAAGCCACCATACCAGGCACCCGTAAAACATGCATTCCATCACCTTGCATACCCTAATGGTGAGGGAAATGGGGCGGTAGCTGGAAGGGAGAAATTTGTCCTTCCCAGGCTTTGGTATGGGAATGACTATGGCTTCACGCCAGTATCGCGGAAAGGTGCCTTCTATCCATATGTGGTTGTAGGTGGCCAGTAGGAAGTGCAAGCCCGTTGGTGACAGGTGTTGCAACATCGCTACGTCAATGCCATCCGGTCCTGGAGCGGAGGACCGCGAAGACGAGAGTGCGTGGTCAAGCTCTTGCACAGTAAAATCGGTATTGTAGCATTCACGGTTCTGATAGGTAAAGTACAATGGAGTCGCCTCCACTGTCCATTTCCTAGTGAGGAAAGCGTCAGTGTAGTGTGAAGAACTAGAGACCTCTGCAAAATGTCGACCCATTGCGTTGGTTATTTGTGGAGGGTCGACAATGGTGTCAGTTGCAACACAGAGACCGGGAATCGAGAAATGAGCCATAGTACCTGAAATTTTTCTGAGGTTACCCCAAATGATGGAGGAAAAGGTAGACCTATTAAAAGAGCTTGTGAATGAGCACCAACTGGCGCATTTAAAGTCGCGAAACAGGCGACGACGATAGGCCCACAGCCATTTGTATCGGATGCAGTTGTCGAGCGTGGGCCGTTGTTTGAAGGTTCTGAGGGCACATCGCCATCACGGCATTCCGCAGTCCACCACGGGACAAGGGGACGACGTGCTTGGGGTAGTCTTACAGGGGATGGAAAATTCCGCAGCTCTGAGAATAACTGTGGTAAGGTGTTCCACTTGGTCGTCTATACTAGGATATTGATGAGTACCAAAATCCACCAGTGACGAGTAGAGCTTCCAGTCCGCTTTGGTTATCTGCCAGCGGTGTGGATGCTCAAGAGTGCCAGACATAATTAGGTGACTTACGCACGGAAAACGATCGCTTGAATGTGTGTCTGAGAGAACAGACCATTCAAGACACCGTGCCAGCTGAGTAGTGCAGAAGGATAGATATATGTGGCTGAAAGTGTTTGTGGCATCCAAAAGATAAATTGGTTCACCAGTGTTAAGGCTGATGAGCTGAAGGTGGTTCAGTATATCTGCCAGGAGAGAGCCTCATGGACATGTTCGTGGGGAGTCCCAAAGAGGGTGGTGGGCGTTGAAATCGCCCACCAACAAAAACGGACACGGAAGCTGTTCAATAAGATCTAGAAGATCAGATCTAGTGATGGAAAAGGAGGAAAGAACATAAATATTGCACAGTGTGAAGATAAATCTAGGAAGGTGTATCCGGACGGTGACAGCTTGAAGTGGAGTACACAAAGAGACGGGTGTACTGTGTACATCATCCCGAATGAGCAACAGTACGCCCCCGTGGGCTGGAATTCCTGCCACTGGAGGAAGGTCAAAGCGAACAGCAGTGTAGCGTGGGAAAATAATTTGAGTAACAGGGAGCAATTTCGTCTCCTGTAGAGAGAAGATAATTGGGTGACATGTTCGCGTAAGAAGCTGCAGTTCTGTCCAATTTGACCCGATACCACGAATGTTCCATTGAAGAATATCCATAGTAGGATAAGAAGATATGGAGGTGGACATCAGCCCGATGAAGGCGGTGGGCCACAATGCGAATGTTCACAACTGGTGGTATCTGAGACGAGAGGATCTTGCTCCATATTCTCTGAGGTGAGACCACGGCAGCCTCACGAGTGTGGTCGGCAGCCCCATTTTTGGCTGATGCACCTGGAGAGACTATAGGCTTCCAGGGGATGACATCATCGCATTGTGAGGTAGAAGGGGGGGGGGGGAGGTTTCCCCCTACTTGACTTCTTGGAGCCCTGCTGAAGTTCCTTGATAGGCTCAGATGTTTTGGAAGAGGTGCAGAGGAAATCCTCACGCGAATGCTCCTTCTTAGATTTACAGGTCTCGATCTGTGGTTTCACAGCAGAAGATGAAGATTTGGAAGAGGTATTCACACTTTTCGTCCAACGTGACGCCATTGTTGATGTAGGCTGTTTGACAACTACAGTAGTGAACTGTAGGTCACATGTCTGTGTGGCCATGTCCCACGTTGGTGAAGGCACTGCAACTACAGCACTGTAGTTACAACGTGGTGGGGTAGTATGCTTACAACTGGCGTAGATATTATGTGCAACTTGTATAGAAACCTTTTCCTTGACACGTATTTCCTGTATGGCCCGTTCATCGGCAAATATGGGACATTCCTGGGAGAAGACAGCATGATTTCCGTTTTAATTGATGCAATGGGGGGACGGTGGTGGACAATTCCCCTCATGTGCATCTTTACCACAAGTGACATGTTCCCGGGTTCTTGCACGACTGACTTGTGTGATTAAATCGATGGCTCTGGTAACACCGAGTATGGTTAGAGATATAAGGTCGGACTGTGACTAACTCATATCCTGCCTTGATCTTCAGCGGCAGAGCCACTTGGTTGAAGGTCAGGAACACTGCGAGTGGGGACTAAAACATTGTTCTCTTTTTTCATCACTCGGTGTAATACTCCTTTTATTCATCTTCAGTCAGGCCGTCCAAACAGGCTGAGTAAACTACCCCTTGGGAATAATTGAGGGTTGGATGAAGCTCAACACAAACTGGGTAACTGTGGAGCAAATTAGCTTTGAGCAGCCGCTGTGCCTGGGAGCCACTTTCTGTTTCCAACAGTAGTGTTCCATTACACAGGCGATTGCAGGTTTTAACTGGGCCGGCAATGGCATCAACCCCTTTCTGAATGATAAATGGGTTTACTGACAAGAAGGATTATCCTTCCTCAGTACGGGTAACCACAAGGAACTTAGATGTCTATTTTAAAAGCTTCTGTTCAGATACACTACTATCCAATATGTCAACTTCCAGAGACTCTTTACATTTTCTTTTTTTTAATGAAAACCATCACGGATGTATCCCCCACGATTGCCAGTGTCTCCGATGGCACGCTCCTTCCTGCTGGGGGCCCCCAATGGAAGCACACCCGCCTTGGGTGATTGTTCCCACCCCAGGTCGCACCTCCCAATCTACAGACGGAGGTACCAATCAGTGAATCGGAAAGGTATCAGCACAGGCAATCGCCCCTCTCCGGGCCTGGCCTTAACCAGTGGGTACGCACGCACCCTACATGCCAGCCTGGGGCTGGAACTTACGCATTACCCAGTCACCCATATGGGTGGCCTTCAGGTGCATACAGGGAGGAGGAAGCAAGAAATAGTAGGAGAAGAAGCCTCAAACACTGATGCGGAGGCAAAGAATGAGGTGAAAGAAGGGCTCAATCCAAAACCTTTTTAACTTTGGTTCCCCAAAGGATGCACAAGACTCGGTCCCCAAGAGAGGGGAAAAGGAAAGTTGGAGAAGCATTGTGTTGCACGGAAAAGAAAGAGTGCCACAAAGGCTGGGACCCCGTGCTTGACACGCAAGTACTCACCACAGAGCGGCGAGCCCCCTGGGGGGACTGTGTGATGAAGTTCAGCTAAAAAAGTACATGTCACAAAAAGGTTGTACTAACGAAGTGTTCCTTTCACAGATGCTAAGTGAAATAATCCTCAAGGATGTGGAATTTGATATATATCAGTTTGGAAAGTATGAGCTGCTAACTGAATTATAAAATCGAGTATCCTGTATAAAATCTTTAACAGCATATTCCAAATCTTTTATTGCAACATCCTCTAACGTCATGTAGCGGTTAAAATTGTATGTTTAAGTACAAAATTGATTTGGACATACAACATTTCTGAAAGTAACTTTTCATAATCAAAATCTAACAAGGAAACTCCAGATTGGAATTGAGCAATTGCGCATATGTGTTTGTTTGTTTTTGCTTTCCTCTCCTCACCCAACATCCCACTCCATTCCTAACCTGCATCTCGTTCCACCCATCTAATATATACAAGCTCTTTAAGGTTGTCCTGTATGCATCCCAACCACCGTGACAACATTCCTATCCCCTCATCCTCTCCAAAATTTCCTCACCGCATAGCGTGATTCAGAGTGAGGCAGCCAGAGATAACAAGTGCGTGATTGAAGTGTGCCTGTGTGATTTCGATAATGTTCTACAGTCTTAAGAAGGCCATGGCCAATAGCATAAGTGTAGTTCTGTATGTGTCTCTTATGTGCCCATCAAAGCTCGTTGTTAGGTCGTTGCAATGAGTTGTATACTCATTATATTGTTTTCATAATCGAAATAATTTAAAATAAAATATTGCATACTTCATGCATATTATACAACTTTAAAGAAAAATTCTTACAGCCAGTCAGTGAATTTCAGGTAGAATACAACAACAGATACAACAAGGGTCATATAATGCAAATAAACCAACAAAGTAATTTTAGAAAACTTCAGTCATTTCTGTAAATAAATAGAAAAATCAGTTTATGACAGTTGCATTCTAAATCACAGTATTGATTGTGTTATACCCTTAAAAGTGTAACAATTCTTTACCTATCTACATTGTGTCCACTATACTGATTTGTCTGTAAATGAGTGTATGACTTTTACTGGTATGACCTTTCTTGAAAAAAATTGACCCTGTAAATATAGAGTGATATGCCTTGTGGTTTCATAAGTATTTGATACTAGCATGGCCAGCAGTGCTTCGTAATTGTTAAATATGCACAACTCCTCCTCCTCCTCCTCCTCCCCCCTCATACCTCTGTCCACATCTATCCATCCCCCTGCCTCTGTCTTTATCTCCCCACCCTCTGCCAATCTCCTCCTGTCTCCTTTCTGTGCTTATCTGCCACCTCCCCTGAATATGAAAAATTGCATATATCTGCCACATTTCTTGGTTACTGGTCAAATGGTGTGGAACTCTTGAGTAAGGTACCCTGTGTCATGCACCATACAAAATCTTATGTAGACAGTGCTAATTTTCTTGTCCTGAAGGTCAAGTGTGGTAAATTTCATCAAGATGGGAATAAAAATGAAAATTGGTCTTTAAGTACAGTAAAACCTCATTTTTACATTCTCGGTATTTACATTTTCCTGCCATTTACACCATTTTTTGTCGGTCCCATCAAATTTCCTATGTTTACAATGTTAATTCGCCCTCGTTTTTGCGTTAACATATTTACATTTTTCCCGCGTTTTACGCTTTTCGGAAGAATTTTCGTGAAGAAAAATGACGTAAAGTACATAAATTGACGCTAGCATGACTTTCCCCATAAAGTATAGCGCTTGAAAATTATTCGCAGTCGAGTTTATTGACACTTTGCATTTATTCAAACGTATATTTCGCCTTTCGTTGATGACTTACGACAAGCCGATTTGTGGCGATGTAGTTCCTCTTTCAACCAGCTTCTTTGCCATAGCGCTTGGCGTGAGAATAACGCTGATTTGTGGGGGTGCAGTTCCTCTTTCCGCTAGCTTCTTTGCCAAAGCGGCTGGCATCTACTCAACCAATCAGAACCAGTTGCTTTGTTGGCGTGAGAATAAAGAGTTGCATTGTTTTTGTGATACATATTTCTGATTAATAAAGAACGATATCTGTCAAAGTTGGGTATCATAATACCCACAGCCTCAAAAAAGCGATAATAGTGAGAGGTGCCGATCCTATGCAAACGTCACAAAAATACTTATGCATATTTTTGTACTCGAAAACGTGAATAAATTCTCTAATATCGTCGTGTGAAACATCTAAAAATACAAAAATAACAGAACTTTGAGTTTTACTACATAAATAATTACGTAATTCCGGAAAAAGGCAGTAATTTTGGGGATGTGTTACATAGCCTGGCAGCAGCGTCCAAACAATATCGAAGTGGTTCAGGTAATTTTGAAGATGTGTTACATAGCCTAGCAGTGGCGTCCTCGATTATAATGAATGAAATTACGTCAAATTTCTAATTCCCATAAAATGACCAGTTCTGCCTGGCGCTTAAAATAGCGGCGTCCTCGACGATAATGAACGAAATTACGCCAAAAATTTCTACTTCCCATAAAATTCTGTTTGGCGCTTAAAATAGCGGCGTCCTCGATTATAATGAATGAAATTACGTCGAAATTTCTATTTTCCGTAAGATTACCAGTTCTGCCAAGCGCTTAAAATAGCGGCATCCTCGATTATAATGAATGAAATTACGTCAAAAAATTCTACTTCCCGTAAAATTATGTTTTACCTGGCGCTTAAAATAGTAAAAATTTGGATAACCTTTATTGTATAATAAACTTCCTGGCAAGTATTTAGATGCCTATTATGTACATATATCACAAATAAACTACGAAATTGCAAGGCTCATGCAGTAAGCATTTTTTACCACTTAAAACATTATTTCCTGCATTTTACATTTTCCTGTATTTTACACCATTTTACTTAAGTCCCTTGAAAAGCGTAAAAACGAGGTTCTGCTGTATGTTGTAAAGTACCCCCTCTCATGCAACACGTGAAATCGTATAAAAAGTGCCGTTCTTGTTGTTTTGAAGGTGAAACATATAAAACTTTATCACAATAGGCATGCCAATGTACAGCATGACAGCGCATGTAATATGAATCCAATCAGAAGTGGTGATAATCGTCCAAAATTCCTTTGGGTTGTCCCATTTTTCTCCTTCCTCTCATAATCCACCCATGTACTAAAGCAAAGAAAACAAAAAACAAATTATTCTTATTGGTCAGGCCATGTCCAAGTTTTAGAGGGACTAACACACAGCAATTGATTTAGGAAATTAATGTCTGGGCAATCACCTTTGATTCCTATGAGGAAAAAAAAAAAAAAATTCTGGAACCAGACCATAAGTCCTGTGAAGTCGGCGCCCCTTTTTTGGAAAATTTACATTTTTTCAGAGTTCTAGACGAGTTAGCAATAATTCTGGAGTTCTCTGTACAAAATTTAAATAGTTCTGCAAAATTTTGCCGAAAATATACGAAAAATTACAACAAATGTTAGTTTTTTTCAAAATAATTATTTGCTTATTAGCGCAAACATAGTTCTGCTCACAGTTCTAAATAGCTCCCAAAGAGTTCCACAGAAAATCCTGAAGATAATTTTTTGTGCATATTATATTTTTTCACATAATTTCAGTAATGAGGGGATCCATTATCCTGCTACTCGAGTTGGCACCCATTAGCTGTAACCATGTTCATGTGCATTCAGCTCCCATGGTCTATTTAACTTTTTGTCTGTTCGTGAAGATTTTTAGTGTGCTTTGGGTTTTTAATACTTTTTGTACTCTGCAATACGAGTTTGGAGCCTGATATAGATTTTATTTGTGTAAAATGAATATTTCTAATTAAATTTATTTTTCAATTGTACTAAGGGCTTAATATACGGTACATGCTCGATCATGATAGTATGATAATGGTTCATTCCAGTTCGATTTGTTTGTTTTTAATCTTTCGGATTTCGTAAATTATTCCAAAGACCTACAGCTCGTACTGACCCATTATTACTCAAAACATTTTATTCCAGAACAACCATGCCATATCAAGTCTTTGCATATACTGATACTCGAAATAAATAAATAATTAATCGGTCTGTCTTTCTCAAAAGGTCTAGAGCATAATGAGTTGCGTTTTTTTCCGCTGTTTTCCAGCAAATGCACCACACGTGGAGTATATTGCCCTATATTATAATCTATGTTTAATGTTTTTACTTTAATTCATATGCATACGTAAAATATTTTAAATATTTGATAAAATGTGCTCGTCATGTAAATGTGTCTTTAAATGTTCCACAGAAAAAAATGGAACATCACACATGGCTACACTCACGAAGAGATACTGGAGAAATTCACGAGGAATGACAGTTATGGCTTTAATGACTGTAGTGGCGACGATGATTATTCAGCTGAGGTTTGTAGCAATCCGCCTGCACCTAGTTCACCTAGTACAGCTTACCAGGGTACTACTTCAGATTCTGAAAATGAAGGCAAAAGGATCTGGAAAACATCACACCTAGTAACAAGTTTGATAGGCAAAAACGTGCCTTCAGGTCAGTAGTACATGCTTTTGGCGACTTATCTTCAGGACATAATTGTCAATTAGTGCCGAGTCAAGTATTCTACATTTCATCACGCCTCATCAGAAAATCTGATGAAATTCATAGCAATTGAAACAAACCAATTTCACACATTCATGATGGCAAACACGCCAGAATCAGTCCATTCTAGACAATTTATGTAGAAAGATATTGTATTTGAGTAACTGTTTTTCTTCATTGCTATTTCGCTGCTATAAATGAATACTGGTCCAGAAATGCACTCCAATTTTCATCAAAAGTTATGTCCCGCGACATTTAATATTACTTTTGAAACACATTTTAGACAAAACACTGACAGTCTTGGAGAGGACAATTTTTTGATATTTAAAATATAGTAGATAGAGTTCTTATGCATACCGGGTTTACTAGTATGGCATACTATGTGCAGTCTGCTCGAAAAAGAATGTGCGCCTAGAAACAAAATATGAATGCTAAACATGCATCGGTACCTCCTTGTGTACTGCACCCTGTTTGGAAACTTACCATACTAAAAAGAACTCTTGGCCAAGTTGCTACACTGGAAGATAAAATTTGCCTTTGAACTTGAAAAAAGTTTTAAAATGAAAAATGTATAAATAATGTCTACCTTTGCCATTACCAGATTAAAGCCCGAACGAGAAAGAATGATGGTAAATATTACAGTGTAAAATAATAATAATAATAATAACTTTTAGAGACGATTACCGGAGTGTGAAGCACTTCTCCAGATATATTACTATGTTGACAAACGTGGATGGATGCTTCACATGCTGATGCATAAGGTACCGAAATTGAAACTACGCTTGTTTACGATAAGCAGGAATTACACAGATGCAAAAACAACAAATTGAATGTGCAGTAGATAGAATATGTATCAAAACCTAAGAAAAACTGTATATTTCTCAAATAAGGGGCACAAATACACAGCTTGTCAGATATTCAGAATTGTGATCATATTTTTTTTTTTTTTTCTTTTTTTTTTTTCGGGCAATTACATAGAATTATTCACATGAACTCTAGAATATGTACACAGAACCCCTAAAAAACAATGTTTATTTCTCGAAGAAATGGTCCCAGTTTCACAGTGACGTGAAAATGAATTCCACATTACTGCATTTATCACAAAGTATAATCTGCACAGAAAAATGTCTTTAGGATTTCCTGTAGAACTCTTTGAGAGTTATCTAGAATTGTGATCAGAACTATGTTTGCACTAGTAGGCAAATCATTATTTTGAAAAACCTAAAATTTGTGGTAATTTTAACTATTTTTTCAGCAAAATTTTGCAGAACTATTTAAATTTGTACAGAGAACTCCAGAACTATTGCATATCTGCCTAGAACTCTGAAAAAAAATTACATTTTTAGAAAAAGGGGTGTCAACTTCCCAGGACTCAGTCCATAAGGTCTTATCAGACAAAAAGAATCATATGTTCCAACATGAACTTCTGTCATAATGATATAGACTCAACTGCAAAGATTTTTTTAATACAGAAAATTTGTTTAGGCGAAGCTAATCAGTAACCAAATAACGAATGCTACTTTGAGGATTGCAGACATTTTGAACAGAATTTAAAGTGTTACATTATATGTAAATGATAGGTAGCATATACAACAGCTACACGTCACCATCAAAATTGCTTCATTGGCTCATCAGTGATCACAGGCAGAAGATCAGATAATGCATCAATTACTGCATTCATAGTGAGCATAAGCGCTTACAGTAAATAGACACTCACACCAGGAAACTGACATTACCTTATGGAATCACAGAAAATTAGTGAAGGATCATACATTGATGTATGGACAATTAAGCATTTTTAATGAGCAATAAAAGATTCTAACACCAATTCATTGTAGACAAAAATGAGAACTAACTTTGTCATAGTGTTTCAAAGACAGTTATCCCTTTTTCAAATATGAAATGAAAGAGAAAAATTGAACATAAAATAGTACCATCTAATGTTAATGGAATAGACTGGGTCAAGAACAATACAGATGATCATGTGTTATATATAGTGCAGTCAGTAAACTATTGTAACACCTAATGGTTTGTGAAAATTTATCCCTTTAATTTATAAATAGCCTTAAAGTTCCTCCTCCATAATGGTACAGTGGAAAATGAATGAATGAAAACAAGATATAAACATGCAAGGACCATTCTCAGTGATGTCATTCTCAACTGCATACTTATACCAGTGGATAGAAAAACAAGCTCTGCAGTAGATATAATAAATGTCACTACATTAATATTGATTAGCAGAGACTTGTGAACTGTTTCTGATGATGTCACCTTCAGAAGGACCAGTATCTAGAATAAGGACATTTGTAGTTTATAAAGTCATTGAGTATAAACCTTAATATAGACACTTTCACCTGTACTATTACACTAGTACACTTTTCAACAGATTTTACACATCTGACTAACTCATTCATTTTTAGGTATTCTTAAAATTATTGCTGAAAGCTATACTTTTCTTAACTGCTTAAACATTCTTTTTACTACCAACTAAATCTGAAGTTTAAAGAAATGCTGCATCTTATCAATAAATATGTAGAAAAAATGCCAAATACAAAAATAACAGTATATTTTTCGAATCAAATTACACCAGAACAATATAGCAAGCACAAATGAATGTTCATTTGGCAAGAGTCTCCTGCCCACCTTTAGATGAGTACTGCTGAAGTATATCGGCAGTACTCCCCTGAAGATGGCCAGAAGACTGTCAAAATATTGTGGGAAGAAGTTACAGGCATCCCATAGTTATCCAAAAATTTAATGGAACAGTCTGTACACAGGGAAAGTTTTAAATTTCACATCAACGATAATCTTTACTTACTTCATGGAGGTTATTATTTTGCCTACACTATGCCAGCATTTATCAATATTCAATAATAAATAATATATGCCTAAAATGGATGCTACTTTTCTAAACCAAGCAGAGTGATTTTTTAAGGCTCAGTGAAAAGCAAGCTTCCACAGTATGGTTGCACACATTAATGGCAGATTACTTAACATTAGTTAAACATGCAACATATATCAGTATGAATATTATGAACATTCACCCACAACCACAATAAGAATAAGGACCAGAAATCTTCAGAGGCTTATTTCAGTGATGTCAAAGTCCATTGTAGTTTGTTAAATCCTAGTTTAGTTGACAGCCTCTCACTGATATGCAGACGTTGGTAGGGAAAGGTAGCCAAATCAGAAGTGTTCACAGAGCTAATCAAAATGCATCTTTCGTACCATGAAGGAATATGTCGTGTAATTTAAATGTCATAATTACATTTACATGTGGCCTATGTTTTAATGTAATATTTTTTCATTATAGGAAACAAAATATTAGCTTTATTTGACATGCAGTTTTTGAGATTGTTTACTTTGTGGAATTAGGTTTCATAGTAATGGGAAAAAAATTGATATTAGCACAAGTACTGTAAATAGCTATGAGATGGTGAATTAAATAAATACATCGAAAACCAGTCACTACATGGGTGAGACAGTTTTTTTTTAATTAATGCAAACTGAGTGCAAGCCATTCATCAATAATATAGATTTCTTAACATTTAAAATACTTTGCAGTTGAAGCTATGTAAAGGAAGATATGAAATGTCACCTAGTGAATGAATGTCAACATACCTCTCTAAACTCACTACGGAAGATTTTCAGAAAAGTACATTGATAAGCAGTCAGTAGATGAATGAGAGTTTAATTTTCTTTTACATAGCATTGACTGCAAATTATTTTTAGTGTGGAGACATTAATATTATAGAGAAAGGAATTGCACTCAATTTTCATTAAGTATAAAAACAAACAGGGGCATGCCTAGTAAAGCACTGTGGTGTTCAAACCAATCTTCAGGCTGTGGTACAGGAATGAGACAGCATGGTGAATGGAGATTTGCGTGTGGCGGGAGACGTGCATGGAAGAGTCCTCTGCAGTCGGGCTGGTCACTGTGTCCTCGGTGGCGAAGTGGTCAACACATCTGCCTAGTAAGAAGGAGATCCCAAGTTCGAATCCTGGCCGGGCACAAATTTTCATTTGCCACAGTTTGGTATTCCATCTAAACCTAGTACAGTGAAGCCATAACATCGCAAATTGTAATTTATTTCAATCTTCAGATTGTTGACTGCTTTACCTTTAAAAAAACTATCACACATATGTAGTGACTGGTTCTCAATGTACATTTCTGATGATATTCTGTAGTGACAGTGACATTTGGAGCCATGACATTTACAATGAAATTTGTCGAAAAAACAATGAGATATTTTCCATGAATGTGTCACTATTTTGTAATAAAAAATATTCATGTCATTGCAGATTTACAGTATTACTCTTCAAAAACATAGAATTATTTTCAATGAATATGTCACTAATTTAGGCTAACCACATTTACATGGACAATGCAGTATGGTTTACAAAACAAAATTGAAAAACGCATATCCTTGGCTCTCTTAATGACACTTCTGGTTGGCTGCCTTTGGCTACCAACAACTGCAAATCAACGAGAAGCTAGTGTCACAATCTAGAATTTAACCTAATAGTTAATGAATAAAAAAATTTTAAATCCTAAAATAAATTCAAGTTAAATAAATTTTTACTAGTGTATTTTAGATGAAGTCTTATAAATAAGAATTAAAAGTTAAGAAAAAATCTGTACTCGAAAATTATTGTATATTTTTACTTACTTGGCTGTTGTTAGGAGGACAAACATGCTGACAAAACTGTCGTGCAATGTTGAGAAATGTTGATCACGAGGATCATCAGAAAATAAGAAATATCCAAGAACAGCATACGTTGTGACAAAGAACAATAACAGCCCAAGCATATCAAGGATTGGTGGCAATGACTGCAGGATCTGGCGTATGAATCGACGTACACCGCCACAATGCCGAGTATCAACAAGAAAGATTGGCCGTAGGGCACGCGTGACCCGAAAATGTGATGACTGGCGTACAAGTACAGTCACAGCTTCAACAAACATAATACCCAAAGTCACACACTGAAACAGAAAAGAAAATATATATTTCAGTACTTCAAAATCACAGAATGAAATTATTTATTATGATCTAAAATAAGGATGCACCAGCAGAAGAATGGTGGAAGGTGTTCATGCACTTACAGCTCATATAATGTCACTAAGATTTTAGTGCTCTCTCTAAAACACACACACACACACACACACACACACACAAGGCTAAAATTGTAACTTAGCATTCAGTCTAGGTTCAGCCAGCCATCTACAGTGTTCCAGTACTACAAACTGCACTTTTATCCTGGTCATATTGTCACGTTGCAATGGAAGTAGGCTTGACTTCGAAGGCAACTAAACACAGCACTTATACTGAAAGCACGTTTATTATGAACTCAACATACACACAGCACTGGCTGCCTCTCAGGCAGAGTGCTCTGCAATTTATACACAGGCAGAATTTACCAGAAATTAGAAGAACAGTTAACATAAGAAACAAGTAGAATTTACAAGTGAACATAAGAAAGATGTAGAACCTTCTGGAATTGTCAATTACAAAGAAATAAATTTTTGCCAGTGGGCGGGATTGAACCGGCGACCTTCTGCTCCGCAGTCCGTGACACTATCCCCTGCGCCACGCCGGCAGTTGGTGTTCATGGTCTCTCGCGGCAATATAAGCATGGAAATGATTAAGAGCTTTGGAAATGTCTAGCTTTGACAATTCACACTCATCTCTAAGTTCTTACACCCCTGACCCTGGCTGTTTGTCTTTTACTGCTGTTTTCCTATTACTATCCGCGTTTTTCCACCTCTCCACTTTATAGCTTCAAGATATGAAAACTAAGGGTACACATTAGTGTTAACCGCATAATTACACAAACAAAAATGGTATCTTAAAATGATCATGTCACTCATAAATACCGCCGCGGGGAGATGCTTAGTGCACAAATAAATTTTCAACTTATTCAAAATGTTCAAGTATGCTACATGAACTAAATCAGTTAATTATTCCTGTTAATATGAACTAAAGCATGGGTTCATCCCTCTGGAAGCTTCCTTCTATCATTAAGAGGCACAAAATATATTAACAACATAAATGTTAAAGGGAAACAATGCTTGTCATCAAAGGACAGTGCAGGTCTGTAGTATACAATTATTCTTTTAAAGATAAAACTAAAAGATAAGCACAATAACAAAGTTGCAACACTTTCAAAGGACACAAAATGAAACATGTAAGTACTTCAAAAAAATGACATTGGCTCTTGCATGCCTAATTCTACCCAGTGGTACAAAACACACTCTAATAAATTAGAAGAATCTACTGCTATGAAACCGAGGAGAAACCTCTATCAGTAATCCCAACAATTTACATTATCTACCCTGAATGCTTGAGCACTAGGCGACATCACTGTGTGAGCATTGTGATGGTTTAGTGCAATGATAACTCTTAGAATATTCATCACCATCAGGGTCAGCTGTATTGGTACAATGTCCACTAAACCTCTTCTAACTGTTAATAGCTCATTGTCCATAAATTACTAACCTGTCACTGTGTATTATTTTACCGTATATACCAACCACAAGACAACCAAAGGCAAAATCCAATAATGTCTAAATGAAAGTACATAACAGATGTGAGCTCCATAAAAGACTGTATGCCACATGCATGACAATATCGTACAGTCTAACAGGAGCAGTTCAGAAATGTCCTACGAACAGCAAGATACAGTCACAACCTAATCCTTTTAATACAAGTTCTATGTGAGCCAGAGGACCGAAAGTCCTCTGCAGCTCAGACATGAGAGACCTCCTTCCTTGGGAGATCAGACAGCTGTTCTTTATCAACAACTGCTGTATTTCCAGCTCACCTCCCCTGCAAGTAAAAGACAATCCTATCAGTGTCTCATATTATCATGTGTGTCCCCACTAGAATTTGTGGGAAAAATATGCTGGCATACAAGCCACTGAGTTTACAGCAAAACACCCTTGCCACTTTTCAATGTGTCATTTACGATTTTGTTGTCTTGACAACTTGGCGACAGATGCCCAGTTCTGATTCTGCTAATGTTAATTCCTCCAAGTTGCTGAGCTGCTTTCAATAGCAATGCTGTCTTGATGCTGTGTGGATCCATCCTTTTCATGGCCCCTTGCTGCCCAACCCCCTTTGGGCAAATTTCGTTGCTTGTATTTATGACACTGTGTCTCAGCAAAAGCAGCCTGCCAACTCTCCACTGAGTTTTATATAGTTTTGTTCCAATTATCCAACCACCCAGCAAGCAGTTCAAGCATAAATGACAGTATCAGTCATTCTCCACCTTCATATTAATAAAGCTCTACTCCTACAACAGCATATCTAATGCAAACTTACGAAGTTACCACTTCTTTGACTTATTTTTATCAACCTAGTTACTTCAGGCTCTAGGTTGATAAAAATAAGTCAAAGAAGTGGTAACTTTGTAAGGTTGCATTAGATATGCTCTTGTAGGAGTTATCAACCTAGTTACTTCAGGCTCCCACTCCCATGATCCACAGACATTGCCGAGGTGGGTGGCTTGCATGCCTCAACGATACAGATAGCCGTACTGTAGGTGCAACCACAGAGGAGGGGTATCTGTGGAGAGGCCAGGCATACGTGTGGTCCCTGAAGAGGGACAGCAGCCTTTTCAGTAGTTACAGGGGCAACAGTCTGGATGATTGACTGAGCTGGCCTTGTAACATCGGCTAATGTGGCTTTGCCACACAGTTACTGCGAACGGCTGAAAGCAAGGGGAAACTACAGCCATTACTTTTCCCGAGGACATGCAGCTCTACTGTATGAACATATGATAATGGCATCCTCTCGGGTAAAACATTCCGGAGGTAAAATAGTCCCCCATTCGGATCTCCAGGCGGGGACTACTCAGGAGGATGTGATCATCAGGAAAGACAACAATGGCATTCTAAGGATCGGAGTGTGGAATGTTAGATCCCTTAATCAGGTAGGGAAGCTAGAAAATTTAAAAAGGGAAATGGATAGGTTGAAGTTAAATATAGTGGGGATTAGTGAAGTTCGGTGGAAAGAGGAACAGGATTTCTGGTCAGGCGAGTACAGGATTATAAATACAAAATCAGTTGGGAGTATTACAGGAGTAGGTCTGATAATGAATAAGAAAATAGGAATGCGGGTCAACTACTATGAACAACACAGTGATCGCATTATTGCAGTCAAGATAGATATGAAGCCAACACCGACCACAGTAGTACAGGTTTATATACCAACTAGCTCTGCCGATGATGAGATGATTGAAGAAATGTATGAGGAGGTAAAGGAAATTATTCACACAATTAAGGGAGAGGAAAACTTAATTGTGGTGGGAGACAAATTCGATAGTAGGAAAAGGAAGGGAAGGAAAAATAGTAGGTGAATATGGACTGTGCAAAAGGAATGAAAGGGATCGCCTGGTAGAATTTTGCACGGAACATAATTTAGTTATAACAAACACCTGGTTTAAGACTCACAAAAGAAGGTTGTATACATGGAAGAGACCAGGAGACACCGGGAGATACAAGATTTTATAATGGTAAGACATAGATTTCGGAACCAGGTTTTAAACTGTAAGACATACCCACGGGCAGATATAGACTCTGACCACAACTTGTTGGTTATGAACTATAGGCTGAAACTGAAGAAACTACAAAAAGGTAGGAAAATAAGGAGATGGGACCTGGATAAATTGAAGGAACCTGAAGTTCTTAAGAATTTCAGAGGGAGCTTTAGGCAACAATTGACAGAAACGGGGGGAAATAAAACAGTAGAAGAGAAATGGGTAGCATTGAGAGATGAAATAGTGAAGGCAGCAGAGGACAAAATAGGTAGGAAGGCAAGACTTACAAAAAATCCTTGGATATCACAGGAGATACTAAATTTAATCGATGAAAGGAGAAAATATAAAGATGCTGTGAATGAAACAGGCAAAATGGAGTACAGACAACTAAGAAATGAGATTGACAGGAAGTGCAAAATGGCTAAGCAGGAGTGGCTAGAAGGCAAATGCAAGGATGTAGAAGAATGTATTAATAGGGGGAAAATAGATACAACCTACAGGAAAATAAAAGAAACATTTGGAGATAAGAAAAACAGCTCTATGAATATCAAGGACACTGATGGAAAACCAGTTCTCAGCAAAGAAGGGAAAGCTGAAAGGTGGAAAGGGTATATACAGGGGCTCTACAAAGGAAATGAACTTCGAGACAATATTGTAGGAAGGGAAGAGGATGTAGATGAAGATGAAATAGGAGATACTGTACTGAGAGAAGAATTTGACAGAGCCCTGAAAGACCTAAGTCGAAACAAGGCCCCTGGAGTAGATGATATTCCCTCAGAGCTACTGAAGTCACTGGGAGAACCTGCCATGACAAAATTGTTTCACCTGGTGTGTAAGATGTATGAGACAGGTGAAGTACCCTCAGACTTTAAGAAAAATGTTATAATCCCCATTCCAAAGAAAGCAGGTGCAGTCAGGTGTGAAAACTACAGAACCATCAGTTTAATAAGTCATGGTTGCAAAATATTAACACGAATTATTTACAGAAGGATGGAAAAGCTGGTAGAAGCCGACCTTGGGGAAGATCAGTTTGGGTTCAGGAGAAATGTAGGAACTCTGGAGACAATACTCACTTTAAGGCTTATCCTAGAAGATAGATTAAGAAAAGGCAAACCTACATTTCTAGCTTTTGTAGATTTGGAGAAGGCTTTTGACAATGTTGATTGGAATAAACTCTTTCAAGTTCTGAAGCAAGCAGGAGTAAAATATAGTGAGCGTAAGGTTATTTACAACTTGTACAAAAACCAGACAGCGGTTGTGCGAGTTGAAGAGCATTGAAGGGATGCAGTGGTTGGAAAGGGAGTAAGGCAGGGTTGTAGCCTTTCTCCCATGTTATTCAATTTGTACATTGAGCAAGCTATAAAGGAAAGCAACATTGCGTTTTGCCGACAACATAGTACTTCTGTCAGATAGAGCAAAGGATCTGGAGGAGCAATTGAACGGAATGGACAGTGTGCTGAAAGGTGCATATAAGACGAACATTAAGAGCAAAACTACGGTAATGGAGTGCAGTCTAAGAAAATCAGGTGATGCTGAAGGAATTAGATTAGGTAACAAAACAATAAAGGAGGTAGATGAGGTTTGTTACTTGGGCAGTAAAATAACAAATGATGGTCGCAGTACAGAGGATATAAAATGCAAAGTGGCAATGGGCAGAAAAGTGTTCTTGAAAAAGAGAAATTTGTTAACACCAACTATTGATTTAAACCTAAGGAAGTCCTTTCTGAAGGCATTTGTATGGAGTGAAACATGAATGATAAACAGTGCAGACAGGAAGAGGATTGAGACTTTTGAAATGTGATGCTACAGAAGAAAGCTGAAGATTAGGTGGGTGGATCACTTAACTAATGAGGAGGTACTGAACAGAATTGGGGAGAAAAGAAATTTCTGGCATACCTTGACTAAAAGAAGGGATAGATTGGTAGGGGACATTCTTAGACAAAGGAATTGTGAATTTAGTGTTGGAGGTACAAACCGCAGAGGAAGACCAAGAGATGGATACAGTAAGCAGATTCAGACAGATGTAGGTTGCCGTTCTTATGTGGAGATGAAGAGGCTTGCTCAGGATAGGGTATTGTGGAGAGCTACATCAAACCAGTCTCCGGACTGAAGACCACAACAACAACAACTTCAGGCTCAGTTTTGTTTCCAACAGTAGTTGCTAGATGGCTATACAAGGTGGCTTATGGTAACACAGTGGATGTTAAGCATCATTATGGATCTCACTAGCCCTATTTCTGTGCAACTTACTCTTTTATTGAGAGCAAGAATATTTCATCCAATCAAAACCATCTAGACATTTATTAGTGGCCATCAATTGTAGGGTTTATGGAGGAATGATTAACCATTCTTCCTAATGAGCTAAAACCAGTGATGGTAGTCATGTGGGACATTGGTTTCTGAAGTAAAGTTACATTCTAACTCACCCAAATGTATTTAATTGGGTTCAGGGTGGAACTCAGAAGACCAGTCCATTTAAGGAAAGTTATTGTTAGAACCCATTGCCTCATAGATGCAGGTATATTGTTATGCTAAGTTTCACAGCACACAATTCAGTACAATATGTCCATATCCTTCCAAATTTAGCATTTTTTAGACACATTAAGGGGCCTACACCCAATCCATGAAAAACACCATCATGCTGTAACACCACCACCTCCATAACTCACTGTTGGCATTACAAGTAAGAGAAGGCAATATTTTCTAGTCTTTAAATCTAAACCATTCCATCACATTGCCATAGGGTACATTGTGATTCACCACCTTGTATCACTAGTTTTCAGTTTCCCACAACCAGCATCATTCTTTACACGACAAATTAATGTCCACTGATAGGTCACTGGAACTTATTATCTTATAGTGTAAATAATTGAGGCTGTATCAACATTGTTTTGCAGGAAGGTTATTCACAATGAACTTACACACTTATTATATACCTAACAGCTACAAAGGCTAACCACAGATGTGTTGCTGGTGAGAAGTTGATCAACTATTGTACTCTTAGTCTTTTTAAGTTCTTATGCACATTCATTATTCTAGCTGGACTGCAGTGTTTATAGGCAGGTTGACAGTAGCTAAAAGAAGCAGAAATAAATGGACTTCTAGTGACGAGTTGCAAACAGAATAAGGTGCCATAAGGATGAGGAGAAATCGAAAGAACTACAGTAGTGGCATGCTGTTTCGATTAAAACCAACAACAAGAGATGAATTATGCTAAGGATATGTGCTTAGATTTTGACAATAGTACCACATTAATGTTGGTTTACACTGAGAAGTTTATTTTGTTCCAAGAAGGACTTTATGATTGAACTCTAAATATGCTCTGTAATCGCCATAACTGTTAACAGATTTCTCCCACTGTCAGGCAAATGGTCAGTGCCTTCATGGAAGTTTTTGACTGTTTATGGAATGATGAATGTACCCAAGAGAGTGCACTTGTTCGTTCAAAGCAAGTCAGTGCAATTGAAGACTGTTTTGCTCCTTTTAATTAAAAAAAAACCACCATATTTTTTAAATGATGTACATTTGTTAAAAACCCCAAAATCAAATCCTGGCTACACCTATGACTAAGAAATGTGCAGGTACTTCTGATCAGATAGTGCAATCTAAGTAGAATGTAGAATCCATCTGGGATGACATAATCTACTCAGTGACAATGTCATTTGTCTCATTCAGTGAGGCATCTACTTCCTCCACAGAGGCAGAATAGTTCATGACTGGGCTAGCATACTCTCCACATGAGATGCAGAACGAAAGACCACTTGCATGAAGTTCATTATTATAATGTGGTTTCTACCAATACCACCATATAATAAACACAAATGCTGGTAGACAATCTCTTTATTAATGTTCTACAACAGAGAGACGTTAATACTTCAGAACTCAGAGAAGCACTGCTCGTCTTGCTGAGGAGGCAGCGATCATGCACCTTGCCCAGAGAGGTTACTTTCGGCTCCTGTGTATAATATCAACTCACAGGACACCTTAGAGGCCCCCCCCCTCCGGGAGTGTGGTGTACGGGGGAGGCATCAGCATCAATGACATCAGTGTGTTGTCACGTGGTGCTGGGCCATAGTCAGGCGAGAGGCGTGAAGAGTGCGTGTTGTAATGAGACCTTGTAATTTGGCGCGGACGCCGAGACGGGCATGGCCGTGGCAGTGCGACGTGTTGGAGACTTTCAGCACGGGCTGTGGGGAAGGGAGGTTGCGTGCTTCTGGCACATGCAAAGACACAGGTGGTGTAGAACATTGTGAGTATTGTCCCAGTGGAGAGGTGAGTGGTGGGGAAGATGAAATGTAGTCCTCCAACCAGCGCAGGTGACGGAGGGGTCGTCCAGCACAGGAGATCAGAACAGCAGAGGGTGGGAAAGGAAGGAAGGAAATTGACATATGTAGGACACCTGACGTGCTTAAAGATGCCGAGATCTTCAAATAGTCAGTGGAAGAGGGTAAGGGAAGGTATTTGATTGAGGTGATGCTTACAGGAGAGATCATCAGAATAGGGCCAGAGGTATAGGTCAAACAACGTTATGTCCTGCAGGTGGACAGTCACATCGTCCTGTGAATAGGCGGAGACGTCCAAGGTGCATGCGACATAGGCGTCTGCACCAGGAGTGTGCAAATTGGTGAAGTTTGGGGTCGGAGAAAAACCTGCGAATGTTGGCGAGTTGTCTGGTGTGATATGTAGCATAGCATGCACTGCACAGGGAGGTGACTGCAAGGGGGCGAAGTCAGCCTGATCACAGCCAATCTTGGTCATCACATGCATGTTCAGCACTCGGTAGAGTGTAGTTACATGCCAGAACACCGTGTCTAGATGAAAGATTGTCGCACCCTGTAAGAGTGTTGTTGTCTGCATCATCACTTCCTACCTGTGGGGTGCCTTGAGCAGGGGAAAGCGTCCACATGGGTTTCAGTCAGTTACTGGAGACTGTAAAGACGTGTTCGTTAAGTGAAATGTCAAATGTGTTCTTGGATCTGCATAGGACGCAGTGGAGACCTGAGTTATGCAGCTGTAGTGGGGGGAGCACAGTGTCCTCATGCAGCATTACAAACTTGCAGACCTCCAGCACTTTGTGTACAAACACACACGGTGTACAATGGGCACACGGCAGGGGTACCCGCATTTGTGCAATATGTTTGCGTAATCATTTGACAAGTGTTGACAATTCAACTTGGGTGGGGTGGTCAGCGTCGGCTATGAAATCTGTGGGAAGTGCAAGTGGTTCGCTGTAAACTACCTCGGCCAGAGAGGTGTATAGATCTTCCTTGTGTGCAGTGCAGATGCCAAGAAGAACCCATGGAAGGGCATCGATCCAATTACCGCCGTGGCATGTGAGTGCCGTTTTGATGGTGCAATGTCACCTCTCGACAAGCCCATGGATGGGGGCTGTCGAACAGAATCTAATGGTACCACATAGATCGTACAAGTTATTGAAAAGTGTGGACTCAAACTGCTGCCCCTGATCAGTAGAAAGTGAGGACGGACAGCCGAACTACGATATTCATGTGTCAATGAAATTAAATGTGACAGTTGCTGCAGAAATGTCTTTGAGAGAGACAAGTTCGACTCGTCGAATAGTACAGTCAATCATTGATAGTATATTATGAAACATGTCCAAAATGGGAAGGAGACTAATGAGATCCAAAATGAATATGTTCAAAATGGGTTATGGGGATTTCGATACTGCCTAGTGGCAGTTGCGTGTATGCATGTTGACTTTACTACGTTGGCACGATAAGCATGCCCGAGTCCAAACTGACAGTTGCATTGCATATTTGGCCAAACAAATCGTTCAGTTTAACACCATGGTGGGAAAGGCCATGAAGAGAGGGGAAAATGTCTGCGTGCATCGCCAAAGGGACCAGGGGGCACGCCGCACCAGTGTAAGTGTCACAAAAGACTGGGATGCCTGAGCCACGTAACGAGCACAGTTCAATGCGCAGTGACGTGTCCAGAGAACAGAGTAACTCTTGTATTTCGTTGTCCATCTGCTGAAGGCGCGTGAGTCTATCAAAATCCACAAGTGCTGAGATAGCACCGATGTGTGGTTGTAAACTGTGAAATGAAGTCTAAATGCTGCCAGCGCCAGGGAGGGAGATCACCTGACAGATTACATATAGCGTCGGCAAGCGGCAGTGATCAGTATAGACAGTCAGAGGGCATCTCTCAATATCCTCTCTAAAATATTTGATGGCAGTGTAAATGGCGCAGAGTTCATTGTCAAAAGTGGACCATTTACATTGAGGACATGAATTTCTTTTTAGAAGAAACATAACGGCTCGGAATGTTTGCCGACATGTTGTTGTAGCACAGTGCCCACTGAAGAGTTGCTAGCATCAATAGTAAATGAAATTTTAGCTTCTGGAAGGGGATGTGCCAATGTGATGACACGAGAAAGTGCTGTCTTCAAATGGTCAAATGCGGCAGTCATATCGTCTGTCCCAGAGACCTTGCACTCGCTTTATGTGTTGTTCTATACTAGTGTTTTGGTTAATGGTGCTTGTAATGAAGCCACATGAGGAATGTGGTGCCTGAAAAATTAATCACTCCCAAGAAGCAGTGCATCTCTTATATGTCTCTGGTAGTGGAAGTTGCAACGTGAGTGAAACGCGATCCGAGGTGGGGCACGTGACTTGCTCTGAAACCTCATGTCCAAGGCGAGTGAGACTTGTCATTGATACGGACGCCCTTGTCTTGCAATGCCTTAAGTATGCGCACCATATAGTCCTTGTGCTCTTGCTGGGAGGAAAAAAAAAATTTTTTTTTAAATATTGTCGAGGTAAGCATAGCAAAAAGGGAACTGGAAGAGGATGGCATCAATGAATTGCTGCCAGGTCTGTGCTGCATTCTTTAGGCCAAAAGGCATGAAACAATATACAAAAAGTCTAAAAGGAGTAATGATAGCCTTTTATGTCGTTCGGTGGTATCAGAATCTGATGGTATGCCTTTCAACAGTCGACCACTGAAAAAACTTGCTACTGTGCAAAATCTTGAATGTGGGGTATTGGGTAATTGTCAATTATTGTTCTGGCCTTAGGCTTGCAGTAGTCACCACACAGTTGGTAAATGCTGTCTTTCTTTTTTGCCAAATGAATGTGGGACGGCAGTTGCTGTCAGAAGAGAGCAATATCCCACTGTCTAAAAGTTCCTCACTCTAAGTTTCGCAGCCTGCAGTGTATGTGCCAATAAGGATCTTGCCTTGCCTTTTGGCACACCAGGGGACCCTTGGCTACATTAAGTCTGTGGAAGGTACTGTTTGTCACACTCAATACTAGCAGTTGTGCTGCAGCAAGCGAGTCAATAATCTGTGGAGCATCAGGAGCATTGGCAACAGAGGCAGGCGGTGTGTCAGTACACTCCGAGGCTGCTGTAGGTGTGGACGCCCTTGCATGATAGCTTGCCCGCAGCATGATGTTATTGTCATGTTGTAAAACGTCACACTTGTGCGGATGAGAGCGATGTCCATAACAGCAGTAGCCAGTTTTGCAGAGAGGTGAGCACACTCGGAAACAGTAAATAAATGATCGTCTTTTACACTATACTGTGGCTTTGCAAGCACGAACTGTTCGCGGAAACGTCATTGAGAAGGGGTGTGATGAATGGACGACACCTGAAGGTCCAACAAAAATTTGTAATGCTTCAGGAAGTCAATTCCAAGCACAAGTGTGTCAATCACGGTTAAGTAGAAAGTCCAAGGAAATATAGCATCATGTGGGAACTGTTGGTGGAGTTCAGTTCATATGGGTGAGCTGTCGACAGCTCGTGTTACTCTGGGCCGGGTTCAATGTTCGGTGGCGCAAGTTTGAGAGGACTAATGCTGGCCTCATTGCCAGTGCCCACAAGGAAACAGGTTTGTGAGGAAAAGCCGGTAATGTACAGTCTGCCAGAGTTAGGGTTCGAACAGGATGAAGGCGAAGCAGTCAAGCAACGCCTGTGAGAAGTTGTGCAGGGGACTACGCCATTTAATCACTGCACAGAGAGTTTGTCGCCACTGTGCATGGTGGTCTACAGTTGCATGCTTCATTGCTGTGCATTATGTGGAATCAGCAGTGTTGGTAGGGAGGGAGGGGGAACCGACCCATCGTGCCAGTGCAAGGAGCAGTTGTGGCATGCGTAACAAGTGGCGTGCCAGGCTGTGAAGGTGTGGGGGTTGGGTTGGCGGAAGGTGAGATGTTGCCAACAGGTTGCTGTTGAGCAGCATGCTGCTTGGAATGTTCGATCGTCAGAAAGTGGGACAGAAAAGGAGTGTCTGGTTGTTGAACTCTGCGTGCCAATGAATCTGAAATCAACTGGCGGTGGCACATCACTTGGTATGCCCTGTCAGCACACACCAGATGAGCGTCGAGTGGCTATGTCAACAGTGTTAAAAGCTGGATTTGTAGCTCGGCTGGCAGTTTGAGTAACCAGATAGCCCACAGCACTGAGTCCGGCCGGAAGGAGTGATCCACTTGAAACATCAGATGTGAAAAATTACATTATAGCAGTCAAGTGTGTGTCTGAATACTGTGCAGCATGGAACCAGCTATTCCACCTGGTAATTACTGAATCTGGGAACAGTTTTCTTGTTAGGTTAGAATGTAGAAACACCATTTTCAACTTACTAACAACAAAATTGAGATCCTTCAATTCCTTCATAAAAACATCTGAAACTACGTTTATTTTATGTATTTGAAGTGAATCAAATGGTCTCCAATCAGTATTTCAGGGCATCAAACCAGGATGCCACGTATGCAGCAATACAATATTTCCATATTTAATATTGTAGTCTTTTACCGTGTGTACAATGGCCTGGGAGCAAGTGCTTTTATTAGCAACATGTAAAAAGTTGTACGAAGCCAGGTACAGCTTTTATTGTGATTTTGCAGTCATTGTGCAAAATAAAACAGCAAAAACACATCTTCCATTTTTGTCGCACGTTTCGTCGGCAACAATCGCAACTGGAACATGCTTCACTCATTTTTTTTTTTTTTTTTTTTTTTTTATCTTCCTTTTTTTGTCACTGAACTTACTGTACTTACATATTTTTGTCAAATTCTGTCTGAGCTGGTATGCATCCAGCATGGGGTATATATTTATTTAAGAATGATCTTACTTCACCATTATCTAGTTTGCTTTTAAGCACATTTTCACAATATCATAACAAAGTTTCATTCTCAGATTTAGCTTTCTTTGCACTGTCCACAGCATCTCAGCAGTACTAGCCTGCCGGTGATGAACAAAAAGAAGCCACTGCACTTGCTTCATTTGTCACATGTTTAGCACTTTTTAAGGGTTTGTCTAAACTGTCCTCCTCCCACTCAAGTTATATGTTGCAAAAATGGCACATCAAAAATTTATTGTCGTGAACGTAAAATCCTTCTTATTTTGGATATGCACAGCACCACGCTTGTACACTTAGTTTACTTCTACCTATTTTGTAAACCACTTCAGGTTACTTCACAACAAGTGCTTGAGACTTGAAAGTCAGTTTAAAAAGTGTGTTTAAAAGATCCTTATTCCAAACTCTTTGATTAAGACATTGCCATTTCTAAGATGCCATATCTACCTTGTACAAATATTTATGAAAAATGTAGTTCTACTCACATTTTAGAAAATCTTGTTCAGTTAATATCAAAAATCAATGGCAATAATTCTAATAAAATAAAATAAAATGTTATGGAAGCAAAAAGTGTGAATACTTATCAATACAATCTAACCTCCTTGGCCACAAATTTTGAGCAAGATGGCCATTAAAGAACACAGCAGAAATGTGAAAAAAATACTGTAAAATTCAACAGACATATATTTTTGTGCCTACATATAAATTTTTAGAGCAAGTACGCTGTACTTCTAAATAGAGGAAGAAGCGAACAAAAGTGAAGGAAAAGTTATAATGTAATCATTAAATACAAAAGGATACATACTGACAGGGGCACCGACTCCGTAGGTGCTCCGGGGCTCGTGTACCCTCCAAGTATTTTTTGGGGGTGCTGAGCACCCACATAAAATTGAGATGGAAAATAAAATTGTATAAAAAAGGACAAAAATCAAAACCCTTGTGTCTCAAGAGCCAATGCAAAACATGGCCATAGCGAGAGAAAATATTTCATACATGAAGGAAGTGATCAGTTTTGTACGGGGGTCCCCAAGCAAGTAGTAATGAGTGTCCACGATTTACCCACTATGCTAGCTTTATTCATCCTGAAGCACGTCGGTCCTTTTGATCTTTCAGGTGTACATATTTATGAACTTTCAATTGTTTTCTCTAAGGAATTTGGCTTGAAGAATCTGATGCTGATGCTAAAGTTAATCTTTTTCCATTTATCGTTGTCACTTCCCTTGTTATTGAAATTATAGATTCAGTTGAAATTTGTAATGCTTTTCTCTCAGGTTTAATAAAACCTTGGACTATATTAATACTGTCAGAGATGTCATGAAGTTATCTCGAAGTGATGTAAGTTTTGATGAAGTATACAGCTCTTGCTTGGAACTAACCAAAAATAATTTGATGTCTGACTTCAGAATCTCATAATATTTCAAAGATTTCTTTAAACCTTGGTGACGGTGTTCTACCAAACGTTTTTGTCAGAAAGTATAGCTTCGCACAAAAAGTGTTAGATTAGTGTACAGTGAAAACTTATTTCATTGGTCATGTAGAAGTTTTGGGGTGTTACTTATATCGAAATATCCACTTTGGGCAATTAGATCGCTTTATTGTAGTGTCCTATTGCAGCCATGCTTTCCTTTTCTTCCTCCCCCTTCTTCCTTCTATCTTTAAAAGGCCAGACAACTGTCTATTTACTTTCATCAAGTATTGCTCATTCAAAAATGCATGAATATGATTTTCAGGAGGGTTGATTTCAAACATTTGTGAACTGTGATATAGAACAGCCACACTGATTTTCAAACGTTGGCGCCTCTGCATACTGATCAATCTCATCTAGTAAATCTTCCAAATTTACAGAGGGTGATTTTCTTTTATGTATCTCGAATTTAAGATTGTTTTTTGCCTGATTTTTATTTACTCATTATTGTATCTGGTATAAATAAAACATCCTTGGCTTACTGTTCTCTATTCCTTGTGTAAAATGTCATAGAGATGTATCTTTTTATTTACTTTGTGGTAATGCGTATATGTGTATTGTATAAATTAACAAATAGGTCACAGAAAAATGAAAACTAGATTGGCAGAATTACATATATAGAACGTACTGTTCGCACAAATTCAGTGGTTAAAGTCTAGTTTATGAGTCCCGGACTGGTGCTTGGCGTGTAGATGTTGGCAACGGCACGAAGGCAGCCAGTCAGGAGTCAAGCTCATATGGCCAATAGGATAATTTGTTTCATGTTTATTGAATTTGGCATCAGTTTTGAAATTGCTGTAAGCCCGAAACAGAAGATTTCATTATAAATTTCAGTGATCTTGTGATTAAAGATTATAACGTTTGTCAAATATCAATGTAGTTTTCGAGGGCAGTGTTTCATGAGGATAGCTGATTTATTGACCAGACAAGGGTACATTGAGAACCTGTCAACCATAGAGCAGGAACAGCATTAATTAATTTCCACAAATTTGTCACGAATTCCGAGGGCAGTGTTACATCGAGAGTGAAAGTGCAGTAGGCGAACATTCGTCACAAGAAAACCTTATAATTCACATCCAGTATGAATAGGTATGTGATATCATCCCTTTCTCTATTACCTTTATTTGTTTATAAACCATAAACACTAAAGCTGTTTCTTATTGGCCACGTGAACGCGACTTCTGATTGGTTGCCTTCACTTGCCTCATTCATCGCACCGTTACCAATGTCTACACGCCGATCACTAGTCGCGGACTCATAAACTAGACTTTTACCAATTCAGTTGTACTCAGCTCAGTGGCTTATGGGAGCAATCATACTAGCATTTCCCATTTACGTTTGCTCCCACACACCAACGCGCCGAGTGACAATTTACGCGAGTAGTTTGTTGTTAGATGAGTATTTGTTTATAATCATAATTTTTGCCCTTTAGTAATATTTACTTGGTGATTTCATGTATACTTCTGAACATATTAAAAGTACAAATCCTGTATATCAGGATGTTTTGCACTTGAGTAATTAATTTCACTAAATATACTAATTTCAAGAAATTTTGCTGAAATACACAGATTCGCAACTATGTCCCATTTATTGCAAATGCAAATTTCACATAGCTCAGTGAAGGGAAGGGGCGAGAGAGGATATAACAGAGTTGTGGATGAATGTGGGGAGGGATTTTTTTTGGGGGGGGGGGGGGATCTGAAACAAAAATAAGGAATATATATAATTAATAATAAAAAAGTAATTAAGGGAATATTGTAAGTGACAACACACAGTTCCAAGGAAGAGATGAAATGGAGGTATACAGGATAATGAATGGGGAAGGCAGGGGAGGGGAATAACATTAGATACGAGGTTTAGGGACAGTAAGTTATGTTGAGGCCAGGATGGGTGCAGGACCATAGAATGTGTTGAAGGGACAGCTCCCCTCTGCTCAGTTCAGAAGAGCTGGTGACGGAGGGAAGGATCCAGATGGCTTGAGTAGTAAAGCATCCATTGAAATCCACAGTTTCTGCATTCTGTGCTAGAGGATGGTCTATGTTGCTTTTTGCCTCAGTTTGACAGTGGCCATTCATTCTGATGGACAGCTGGTTCATCAACATACCAATATAAAAGACTGCACAATATTGCAGCATACTCTCCCAACAAATCGACAGTTCAGAGGGAATGTCAGCTACACCCAAGGCCTTGTTTCAACTTAGGATGAGGCACTAACAACTGCTGCCTACCAGTCTACGTGTTTCTTCAGATATGTAGGCGACACGTACGTCATTTGGCCACATGGCCAGAACAGGCTGGATGAGTTCCTGGACCACCTGAACTCAAGACACCAACATCAAGATCACCATGGAACTAGAGAGCGAGGGTGAACTTCCATTCCTGGACACATTGGTGAGAAGGAAGACAGGTGGCACATTAGGCCACAGTGTATGCAGGAAACCAAAGCACACAGACCCATATCTACAGGCCGACAGCTGCTGTCACCCAGCACAAAAGAACGGAGTGCAGCAAACATTAGTACAATGAGCTAAAGCAATCCGACTCAGACGACTTGAAAGCGGACTTGGATTACCTTCAGCGAGTGTTCACAAACAACTGTTATTCAGCCAGAGACATCCACAAAGTGCTACACCCCAATAAACGCCCTGATACTACAGGAGAAGAATAAGAGACCGGGAAGATAGGTCCTGCATATGGTAGGAAGGCTATCTCTGCCAAAATCAGCAGAATATTGAGGAAGCATAAAATCGAAAGTGTGTTTTGCCCAGCAAACAAGATTAGGACTCTCCTCAGGGGAGTCAAGGTTGATACGGGGTTTCAAAAACCAGGTATCAACCAGATACCATGCCAGTGCAGTATGTTGTACATAGGTCAAACCACCAGAACCACTCACATAAGCATCAAAGACATTCCAGACTCAGACAGGCCACTAGGCCTGCTATAGCAGAACACTACCTGGAGATGGACCACAGCATGAATTATGACAAAACCAGGATCCCGGCTCAAATCCCAAGATTCTGGGATAGCATCAAAATGGAGTAATTGAAATCAAGATGAGAGAGAACCTGATAAATCAGGAAGCAGGATATCAGCTAAGTACAGTGTGGAACCCTGCTCAGGAACTGCTACACAAGCAACGGAAGAAAGTCACCTTCCCCACACAAGCAGGGAGCCAGTGCCCCGAATAATTGCTGCAGCATACGCGGACCTAATGCGCCACACACACGGCAGCCTGATGTGGTGGGAAGCATACCGTGCAGGCTCACACTGAATCCCAACAACAAGAAGGGCATCCCAGCCACAATAAGTTCTGTAGCAGTCATCAACAGCAGGAGGATCATATTGCAAATGCAAGGAATGCGCTTGGTGGGAACGGACGTTCTACAGAGAGCCGTGAGGTGGCTGCCACTGGGTGCGAACAGACGAAGAAACATCATAATTCATATAGTAACGCCAGACTGTAGCGCAATGGGTGTGGACCACATAGGCAGCACCAGACACCGCCTAGGCACACATACACTTTACAGATGTTCACTGAGTTGCAGAAAGGCAAGCCGAACAGAATTATATTCACACAATTTAAATTTTCAGCCATATCCTTCATCAGAATAAGATCAAACGTACATATTAATACAAACCCTCAGACCCAAAGCCTGCACTCATGGTTGATATCTCACGCTGCTACAGCCTGGCTCAAGCAACCAGCGATGACAATAATGCATGCATGTGTTGTGCCTGAATGATTGTGTAAATGTGCATGTGATCGTATTCCAACGAATGTTGTAGATGGAATGTGAATGTCTTTTCTGCATGCCTGTATGTGGCTCAGCAATGTCTTTACAGTGAGACTTAACCTTTTCTCATATTATTGAAAGTTGTTTGTAAAATATACAAACCATTCCCTATTTAAGGCATGCTCAGTAAAAACGTATCTGTACATTTTATGGTTGTCAAGTTTTTTGTCATTAATCTTTGTATTTTTGTCATCAGCAAACAAAAATTAATACAGAGCTGGCTTTTTAAATCTTATTTAATAAATTCATAGCCACCATAAATAGTTCAAAGTATCAATTCTACATGGAAAATGGAGACCTTATATGATTTGAGTTTGATTTTAAAAACAGTATTCAAATTCAGGGTAAAAGTCGCCACCAGTGGCATGGCCTAATGTACACATGTGACGTGGTGCGGCAGTGTTGGCAACAGTCATCATGGATGCTGGGATGAATGGTTGGACACAATGTTTATAAGATGTGAAAACAGATATGTTAACATCACATTTCAATGATTTTATTTTCGAAACGAATCACTGTATTTGAATGTAGAACGTCACACACTACAAAATTACGTTTTTCCACATGCACTGTCTTTCTGTTCACATGTAAAACTTTGTTGGTATGTAAATCGAAATACATGTGTGTCTCTCTCAAATGATACAAATAAGTACAATTTTTACAATGTTCATAATTTGGTAGAATGCCTGCGAAATCTGTACTCTTTGGTTTCTGCCTAACCAATCCGTTACACTCAAATGTTCCTAAATATCATAACATGTTCCTGCCTAACCACATCCTTTAATATCATGACATATTCGTAAAAATGATAACATTTGCTTGTTCACTTGCAACAATTTAAGCTGTACTCGTAGGTTCCTGCCTGACCACAACCTTTAAAATCATGACATATTTGTAAAATCAAAGTTACACCCATTGGCTACTCTAATAAATGTACTACACAGCCAACCTAACACTGCTACAGTTGCACCGCGACGGTCACCATGCCGTTGATCAAGACTTTAGCCCAAATTCAGTATGAGAGTGAAACCAGATAGCAGCAGAAGATAACACTTTAAAACTCGTACAACAAAAGAACATGAAATTCAAAGCAATTTTTTTTATTCATTCATTTAAGTCTTATTACTAATATCCATCCATGCTGCTAAACTGCTCTTACTTGACCAATGATCACGGACAAGTGTCCTTATTAATATTTGAATGTTATTCCTTTCTATGTCCTCTAATTTTTTTTTTATTTGTGTTTATTTTTTATTTATTTATTTGTTTTGTGATGTCTCAATAATTCTGTATCCAACATCAAAGTTACCTCAAATGTAATTGCAAAGAACCAACTGATTAATCTAATAGGTAGTTGACAAAATAGTGTAGTCACAAGTAAACGGCACTCCTTACAAGCCCACAATATTTACCTTTATCATGGTTCTTTTGTGTTTAAGTATTGTTCTCCATCCAATCCACCGGAGTTTCAATAGGAGCTCCACTCCAATTATTACTAAGGCGAGTAGTTCAATAGATCCATGAACTCCAACTGGAAGCTAATAAAAATATTACAGTTTTGAGAGAACTTGTATTCATAATGATTCTTAAGAAAGCAACTAATAGTAAGAGAATTTATACTTACCCTAAATACAGATACAGCTGGCTCTTCGACAAATGCAAGTGTTAATAGTAAAAGTGACATGATCATATCAAGTCCATAATACCAACGATTGTGAACTAGAAGATACGCTGGTAGAGCTTCAGGATTACATGGATGAGAATCAAATTTTTCATTATTTTCACCTTCCTGAAAATTGAATTGGTATGATGTAGAAAAAAAAAACTAACACGTAACAAAAAGTAAATATATTGAGCTTTTAATACCTCCAAAAAGATTGCTGCTTCGTGGAAATTCATTTCCCAGTGTTGTTCTACACCCACAGCTGATTCACCTGATCTGTTGCTGAGCTCAACAGAGTTTTCTGAAATGTCTCTGTTAAGGCTGGACGTGCTTCCTATCTCATTGGGAAAATCTTCAGTTGCTTGAGAAAACCCGTTCTCTGCAAATATACAGCTAAAATTAACGAAAGTTGTCTTAACTGGACAGGACAAGAAATATATATAGTTAGAGTTCACATTTGAGCCCCATATACACAGTGTATTTTTTTTCCCTTGAAGTATATTTTTTCCAGTCTTTATGAAGAGAGTGAGCACGTCAATTACAGTGAACATAAAATGACATATTTAATTAGGAGTTTAGTGACAGAAGAAACCTGTCATCCATTGCGGTGTTTATTTATAAATAACACAATGTCAATGTAGCCTGTTAAGTAGCACCCCTAAAAAAAATCATGTATTATTTTCTTACTGATGTTTTCTGACGTATAAGAATCCCGAACATTATCGCTGACATTATCAAATTTTGTGTATCCATCAGCTGTTGGACTCACACCCCTACCGGAAGCCATTTATGTGATACTTCGCATGTTACCAACTTATCTACGCGAAACACGTTTTGGTCTATAGAAGTCATTGAATAAATTTTTATTCATTTTATAATCATTTGAATTAGTTAAATAATCAATTATAACACGAAAACGATTGTATTATATAACTAGCTTTTTGGTTTAGCACTATATGTGAAAGTGGTTTCCGAAAATATTCGACATGTCTGCAAATATATATCTTTGGAAGCTCTTTGTAGCCTGAATGTTGAATATAGAGGGCGCAAGTGTTCTTGTTGTTCGTGGCTACGGCGTGAGTTTGTACCTTAAGTAATAAGTTATAGAAATCTAAGCAATCTGTATTTATAGGACTGCTAGTAATTATTGTAAGTGTAAAATAACAATCTCCAAGAAGTTATTTACGGTTTCTTCGTAGTAGTTTAGTGCAATTTTTATTAGCTTCCATATTTCTGCGAAACGTGGTTATGATGTGATTGAAGTAGTCTGAGAAAATTTAATTTAGGAGAGTGAATCTTACACATGCATGCAACCATATTTATTCCAGATTTTTGTTGCGCTTCGTAGTGCATTCTGAATTTTATACATTCTTAGGATCCGAAGATGTCGTTTGGTTTTGGTGTATAAACTGTAGTGCCTGATTACAGTGTATTTGAAGTATTAAATGTTATATTTCATACATAATAGATATATGTAGCTTGAAACTGATTATGTATTCACTGTGTTTGTATTTCGGATTTGCTCTAGTTTTGTTAAACGTTCGTGTCTCGGTGTTTTTGATTTGCATCTGTTTTGGTAAAAATTGTGGCGTTTCTGCACCGAAAATAGTGTTAATAAGATTTTTATTTCTCATTTTGCAGTAAGGCGCCGTTCAAATGGCAGATACCAAACCGAAATCACCATCGTCCGCTGCGAAGCCTTCGCGAGCAGGAAAATCTGCCGCAACTGCTAGTAAAGACGAGAGGAAGAAGGGTAAACCTAGGAATTATGATCTAGGAAATGGAGTGTACCGCTTTAGCAGGGCGAAGATGTACCACAAGAAAGCCCTCTACAAGTTTGTTGGGAAGAAGAACGAAAAAAAGGTAAGCTAATTTGAATGTGGGCGAACTAATCGAAAATAATTTTCCTGTGGTTAATTTCCAGCTCAAGAACTGGAGCTTATTAAAAGATGTTTGTTTCAAATTGTCAATTCTCTTTCCTACGGTATTCTTAACGTGATTGGTATAGCAACTCTGCGACAGATTTTATTAATGATGTATTAACATGTTCAGTTAACCATTCTCGTTGTGTGTGGTTTCGTGTTGCGTTCAGATGTGAAGGGCTTCAGTGAAATGATAAACATGTCTTGGTTCTGTTAACTCTGTGTACAATTTATTATACATTGTTGACCTGCCACTGAATTATATGGGGGGGGGGGTTATTTCTAATGGAAATTGAGTGCTAATTAGGCTCTTGTTTCGAAGCCAATGGGATTACAAAACAGGTGATAGGGTCCATTCACTCCCCCCCCCCCCCCCACCCACCCACCCAAAAAAAATTGTTTGATGCTGATCCTTACTAGGTCCTAAGGTTTTAGTACCTATAAAGCAAGTATTTAAACCAATCTTTGGATTGACTGCTTTTCCTTGGTCTGTGGGTGGTGATTATACATGATGGGCAAGAAGCCTAAGTAATACTGTCACTGCTGTTACAATTGTATCTGAAATGTTTTCTAGTAGTGTGATTTTTTTTTTAATGAGGTACTAGAGAGATGCTATGACAGTTTTCCCAATATTTTGCATTTTAAGAAATCCCTTGATGTTGCTAGCAAGTTTTGACCTACCACTCCAGCAGCCTCTTGCGATTTTTGGCAACAACTCGATACAAAATGTTGACATTCTTAGAGATCCACATAGAATAACTTAATTGTTTCATACAGACCACAAAAAACTTTGTTCCTGCTTTATGGTTGACAAGTTCTTGTATATACACTTGACTAGAGAGTAAAAACAATTGCCCCCATTAGCAAAGATTTAGTGAAACATTTGCATTTTCATACAATTGACTAATGCTAATGTCTAAAGGACATGAGGCCATAAGGGCGGTAAGTAAAATTTAACCAACGCTCCACTATCTGATCCATCCACCAGAATGTTTTCCACTGTTTCATTGTATGTGTTTAAATTCTGAAGGTATCTGTATTCTTGCTATTGATTGGCGGTCCAATGTACTTCGAAATGTGGCAGTTGGAGGTGACGGTTGTACGACTTGTGTGAATGTTCTGTTTTCTGAAGTAAGCCATGGCCAATAGCTGAAAGTGTGTGTGTGTGTGTGTGTGTCACCGTTAATTGCCACATCTTTGTGCTGAGTTGTGAACTGTCCTTAATAGGGATGGGTCGAACCCCAATTTTACCGAATCGAATCTTCCGAATCTCGAACCCAAATAATCTGTCAAATCAAGTACGTGTAACATATCAGGCATTCCATGAGTGACGGACAGTACATTCGGACAAAGAGAAATCCGCGTTTATTCGACGTGTGTGTACGTGTTAGTGCCACAAAGACATTTCAGAACTGAGAAAAGTACTTAACGCACAGATTGCGCATTCCCGAAGGTTAAGCAAATGGATTTTGTAGATTTTATTCCTTCAAAAATTTAAGATCACGTAACTTGTCTGCACGGAATTTTTATTCATAGAAGATTTAAAAATCAGTACTGGGTCATTCCATGCCAAGTGGTCTAGAGGCTCCCACATGACCCTCATGGATTTTGATGAAATTTTGTATGAACATTCACACATGTTCTCAATGAACACTGGTAAAGTTTCAGTTTCAGAAATTCAATACTTCTGGAGATACAGTCACTTGTTTTAGACCATAGCACAGCTTCCAATAGTGCGTCCTTAAATTTTCAGCAACTTTGAGATGATATATCTCTGGGAGTATTTGCATAAAAGAAACAAAACTTGGCTATCTTATACAACTTTTAGAGCTCTTTAAAGTAAAATATTAAGAACAGGATTTGTGAGCAATTTTCATATAGATAATTTGGGGCAAAGTTGGGCGAAAAAATTGCTGGTTAAAAAAAGTGCGAACTTTAGTTTTTTATATCTCCGGAAGTAATTGTGGGATGTACATGAAACTTTGCACACCATAACTCACCAGCCCAAGGTCTTAGAATATAAAGTTTCATTCTCCTAGTGCTTCCCATTATTTCACAAATCTAGGGTAAAGTTGACGATTTTTCAAAAAGTGCTAAAAATGGGTATTTTTAGTCAAATTTTTCAAAAAAGTGTTTTCTCCAAACTCCTTTAAACTATGCTCATTAGAAAGAGCGTATTCTAAACTATCTAGAAAAGTGTATTTGGTTTTGCAATGCAAGCATTTAAGGCCCTAAAAAGTAGCATAATCATAGAAGTGCACTGGAAGTTTGAACCCATTTTTCTGGCACTCAAACTATGCCTAAAATCTTTTATTATGTCTAATAAATGTTTGTTAATGCCTGGGATAAGTGAAATGAGAAGTCCTGATCAATAGGACGTAGCTTAAGTCCGAAAAGAAAAGGAAGGAGAAAAAAAAAAAAACCCTATGTTATTTCTTAATTGTCACCTCGGACCCCCCCCCCCCCCCGGTCTCTCTCTCTCTCTCTCTCTCTCTCTCTCTCTCTCTCTCTCTCTCTCTCTCTCTCTCTCTCTCTCACACACACACACACACACACACACACACACACACACACACACACACACACACTTAATTTAATTCATACAATTTATTTCCATAATCATTATCTAATTATTAGTAGCCTGTTTAATGAACAACACTAGCTTACTGATGGAAAAGAAGTGTATAAATGAGTTGTTATGGTTTAACCGCTGCTAGTTTCATTTCACCTGAGAAAATCGGCATCCCCATCGCCATAGGGGCAACAACACCCACAGGTGGGTTCCTTTACCACAGGATATCCTAAGCGTGATAAGTATTTCTTTACACAGGTTCCCAAGCCTGATGAAAAAATTATTGAAGTGCCCTGGGTAAAATTAGAAGCCATTCATAGGTTGTTTAGTTTCCTCTAACCTATTTCAATTTTTGATATGCTACATTAATTTTCTGATGAGTATCAAGACGAATGGTGTATTGTCAGACAGACAAATTTACTGATGGAGCTGGAATAACTGCATCTTAAAGGCCTTAAATGTCATCTGTAAAACAGGGCTTGTTGTCCTAATGGATTTTTTGGAAAATTATTCTTTTATTATTCAGGATGCTGTGCAAGGCTTCCACTGGAAAGCAACAAGTCATCCATTTATCTACTTTCATCAAAATGAGAAAGTGGAATCTTTAAGTTTCTGCATTATCAGTTCTTGTTTGCGGCATGACACTGGTACAGTTAACGTTTTTATCAAGGAGCTCATCAAATATATATAAAAGCATAGTTATCTCACATTCATAATTTCAGTGATGGCTCCAGTGCTCAATCTTACTCCCTTAGATCTGTTTCATTAATGCTCCGAAAACATTAATGGAATTAAATTTGTTTTCGTCAGTAAAGATGAAATTGGGAAGGAAAAAAAAAGTCACAAGAAGACAGGTTTAAACTTGGACAAACAGTAGCAGGCACTAGAGAAAATCATCACTTTTTACCTATTGATGAAACAACAATTCAGGTCAGCAGAGTTTCAAATGATTGATCTTCTTTTCTAGCTACAATGGGTCAGAGAACTGAAGAAGGCAGTACAATATGTTGCATGCATCTAAGAAAATTTTTGGTGGATGGGGAATATCTGAGAGACTTCACTGAGCAAAGGGATGCCTTAATAAACTTTATGCACCCTCATGGTCCAGCAGATTCATTTTATTGACCAACAATAAGTGACAAGTGCTGGGTTCCACCACATTATTGCAGTTATTCCAGCTCCGTCAGTAAATTCGTCTGGCCGGCAATACACCATTCCTGTTGATATTCATCAGAAAATTAATGTAGCATATCAAAAATTGAAATAGGTTAGAGTAAACAATCTAAGGAACCTAAGAGCGGCTTCTAATTTTACCCAGGGCACTTAAATAATTTTACTATCAGGCTTGGAAACCTGTGTAAAGAAAATCACCCATAGCTGTTGATGCTCGAGCGTGGCTACTATGGTGATGAAGATGCTGGTTTTCTCAGTTGAAATGAAACTATCAGTGGTTAAACCACAACTCATTTATAAGCTTATTTTCCTTCAGTAAGCTGGTGGTGTTCATCAAAAATGCTACTAATAATTAGACGATGACTGGGCAAATAAATTTTACAACTTACAATTTTAATTTAGAATGAATGTGTGTGTGTGTGTGTGTGTGTGTGTGTGTGTGTGTGTGTGTGTGTGTGTGTGTGTGAGAGAGAGAGAGAGAGAGAGAGAGAGAGAGAGAGAGAGAGAGAGAGAGAGAGAGAGAGAGTTGGGGGTGGGCGTGACAATTAAGAAATAACATTGTTTCTATTTTTATTTTTTCTATGCGGACTTAAGCTATGACCTATTCATCAGGACTTCTTATTTCACTTATCCCAGGCATTAACAAACATTTATTAGACATAATAAAAGATTTTAGGCATAGTTTGAGTGCCAGAAAAATGGGTTCAAACTTCCAGTGCACTTCTATGATTATGCTACTTTTTAGGGCCTTAAATGCTTGCATTGCAAAACCAAATACACTTTTCTAGATAGTTTAGAATACGCTCTTTCTAATGAGCATAGTTTAAAGGAGTTTGGAGAAAACACTTTTTTGAAAAATTTGACTAAAAATACCCATTTTTAGCACTTTTTGAAAAATCGTCAACTTTACCCTAGATTTGTGAAATAATGGGAAGCACTAGGAGAATGAAACTTTATATTCTAAGACCTTGGGCTGGTGAGTTATGGTGTGCAAAGTTTCATGTACATCCCACAATTACTTCCGGAGATATAAAAAACTAAAGTTCGCACTTTTTTTAACCAGCAATTTTTTCGCCCAACTTTGCCCCAAATTATCTATATGAAAATTGCTCACAAATCCTGTTCTTAATATTTTACTTTAAAGAGCTCTAAAAGTTGTATAAGATAGCCAAGTTTTGTTTCTTTTATGCAAATACTCCCAGAGATATATCATCTCAAAGTTGCTGAAAATTTAAGGACGCACTATTGGAAGCTGTGCTATGGTCTAAAACAAGTGACTGTATCTCCAGAAGTATTGAATTTCTGAAACTGAAACTTTACCAGTGTTCATTGAGAACATGTGTGAATGTTCATACAAAATTTCATCAAAATCCATGAGGGTCATGTGGGAGCCTCTAGACCACTTGGCACGGAATGACCCTACTATAAGTCAGTTGCCATGCTTCATTTCTATTTGCTTCCATTCTGTATAAGAATAATACAAATGTAAACATTTACGTGATACGTATATTTTCCCGCGTTCGCCGTTGTCTTTCGGATTTATTAGGCGGACGGAATTTAAATGTGGTAACAGCTAACACGGAAGATTACATGGCGTAATGTTAAGATTTGCATTATTCTTATGGCGAAAAGAGTGTGGAATTCACGATTCATGGGAACAATCCCTTGCCCCTAATAGAGCAACACGTAAGTTGTAGCACGGAGACAGAATTTGTGGTATCAGGCATATTGACGCAACTCAGGCTCGCCAGTCGGCTTTACGTAGTAGCTTTTATATGAGACTTCAAATGTACGGCTATTGTATGACACTAAATACTGAAATATAGAACAATTTTATTCGACTTATAATACAAATTTTACGAAATGTTTATAATAGCAATCACTATCATTTGATTCCTTGTTACAGTTCCTTCGAACTACAGGGCATCATCCCTCGTATAATCTAGTGCATTCGATCTCGAACATTTTTAAATACCTGTTACGCAATCTGATTTGGAACCCACTTCCAGGTATCATCATTCCATTGGCTCACTTGCGCGTTTTACGTGACCTGTTGCTGTCAGTTGTCTGTCACTTTTCGAAAGTCGGTCGGTGTACATGAGTTTAAGCATGATCTTAAACGATGTATTGAAACAGACGTCAAGTGGTTGCTGAATTGCTGTCATCCCACCTGAATGGCGCACAATCAGAACTTTTTTTTTCCACATAATAAATTACTTTCTTCTTGAAATCCCAGTGCTTCATTACATTTCACATACACCAGCACTTCACAAAATTCGACAAAACAATACGTGAATTCAGAATGAGGCAACTCAAGCAAGAATCCTAAAGCCTTATGTATTGTTGATATCAGTGCTTAACATTAGACTGGAAAAGAACTGATCAAAGTGAGGTCGTTTCGATTTATGACATTGCGTCTTTCAGCGGATCTATGGAAAATAAAGTAAATAACGCAAACGAAAGCGCACTCTTATGTAAAGTAACTGAAGGTTTCCATATAACACTTTGGATTCGGTAGTATTCGGCCATTACGCGCCGAATCTCAAATCCGAAGCCATTGTGCTAGATTCGGCCGAACCACTCGGACACAACGCTAGTCCTTAATACTATATTATGAAAGTAATCTTTGTCTCTTAACCCTTTGAGTGCTGCACACCCGGCTGGCTGAGTAAAGCCTGCCGCTGCGGCCACCTAATACATCTACTTCCAGTGACAGCCATCTCCGCGGGCTATTGTCTGTGCCTGGACAGTCTTGTAGCCAGTGTGCTCGCTGACATTATCTCAAATTTCTGCCAGTATATGTAGATAACTGTTGAGATTTCACAAAACTTCATGATTTTTTTATTATTATTATTTCAGTTTTGTAATTTTCTGCAAAAATTGTAAAATATCACCAACTACTTTGATTTAGCACTTCGTGAAAAGACGGGTGCCTGTAATAATTTCCCAGTGGTGGTGGTGAACTGTTTCCTCCCCCTACCCATGCATGTCGTCTTTCTATTCAAAGTAAAATGACACCAGTAAATACTATTTGCAGTCTTAGTTATTAAGTTGTTTTGGTTTATACTACTGACAACTCTCACACCCATGTCATTGTGCTCAGGTAACTGCCTACTATGGTTATGTTATTGAAAACAAACCATTTGAACATTATCCATAAAATAGAGTACAAAACCTTGTTACTTTCATATACTGGGGGCAGAAGTTGATAGCACTTAAATTTTTGATGTCATAACTGTATTTTCCAATGGATAATTGGAAAGGGTACATCAGTTATATATAAAGAAACATTTACATTTTACCACTGCTTGTCTAAAAATGTAATTTTTGTTACCATATTAATTAGTATGGTGATTACCTTCATTAGAGAAGTGTAATCAGAAGGTACTCATCACTAAAATATTGAATTCGCTGTTGTGGCACTGTTTGGATAGATGGAATGATGTTGATCTAGTAGGAAGTAAACTCATGCTCTAAGACCTGTACAAGCTGGCTGAATCTACAGTAAAACCCCTTTTTAATGAATCTCAGGGGACCAAAATAGTTATTCCTTAAAAGGACGTTTTGCCTAGCCACACAAAAGTGCAACCCAGAATCATGATTCACACATGTTTAGACAATGTAAGAAATATTTGATTATAAACTTACCCATAAACTACTTCAAACTTAAATACAGCATCAATGTTGTGATTTCCACATCACCATGGAGGTACCAAGCCTGACACATTACTGCTTTATATGTCGAGTTTCCCCAGGAGGCCTCTAGCTTGTTGATGGTTGTAATGACTGACTCGTCTAATTTAAAACGAGAAAAAATAGTTCCTCACTGTATCTAGTCCCTGTACAGCAGCTGCAAAGGTTGGTACCACAGCATCAGCATCTTCATCATTCTTTTCACTCCCACCTGTTACCTCACTGTGTTCCTTTACTACAGTTTCTCACATTTCATGTGCACTCGTTTCAGGTATAGAGGTTAAAATATCATTGTCACAGGAAACAGTCCTGAAATGGTACAGTGTCTGAACATCTGAGAGTCTTCTGTCTTCTCCAATCTTCTTGTGGGGAAAACACGTCATCTTCATCAGAAACTGATGAGCCACAACCAGACTGAAACACTTTTGTACAGTCTGCTGTGACTTTCATGCAGCTACAAACATATGCATGGCCTGCAGAATGTTGAGCCTCATCTCGATCTTCCTATCAAGGAATGAAACTGCCTTTTGCACAGTTGACACTCTGTATTAGATTTTACAGAGTGTATAATGCCCAGGTCTGGAGGCTGAAAGTGACTTGTGCAGTTTGCTGGATAAAATACCAGTCAAATTCCGCAGAAACAATGTGTCTTTAGCACACATAGCACATTGGTCAGCAGTAAAATTTTTCTCCCTGATGCACCCATCTTTGCATCCAAGCTTCTCAGAAATCTTACAAATATTTCCGTCATCGATGAATTGCTATTATATTCGTAAGAGCAAGGGAGTGTTTTAATATTCTTGAAACACCCAGGGCTTTTGAATTTGCCGATTATAAATGGTGGCAACTTTTCACTTTCACCACTAATAACACACAAAAGTGCAGTCGTCCTTTCTTTACTTCTTCCCCCTCCGTGGCATTTCTCTCCCTTCATAGAATAAGTTTTTGCTGGCAGTAAATTGTAAAGTAAAAAAAAAAAACCAGTTTGTCAGCATTAAAAAGTCTCTCAGCTCAAAAGACTGTTTTTCCACTGGTTCACAGTTTCAATATCAACAGCCTCACTTCCTCCACTCATACTGAAACATGACATTATGCCTCTTCTTAAAGCGGCCAGACCACCCATTCGACACACTTCAGGGTGATTTCATGTGCTTTTTCTTGAAGGTACAGTAGAACCCCGATTTAACGAACCCGCTTTTAACAAATATTTCCGTCGGTCCCGGCGAAACTCCCATTAGAATAACGTTATTTTTCCCCGCTTTTAGCGAACCCCACTTTAAGGAAAAGTCCGCTTTTAAGGAACAAACATGAAAAATTCTGGAAATTAAAATTTTGTTTTTACGCAATTCCTAATTGTGGGCAAGATAATTTGTTCTGTTTCTTCCACAGAATTAGGAATTTGTGTTTACGAGACGTCGGTTATCGATTTTTCAAGTCACTGCATATCTAACATCTTTGCAGCGATACCGGTATAAGCAGCCGTAATAGATTCTTTCCGTCGATAGGATAACGTATCGAATACCAGTGCAGCGGTACCGGAGAAAGCGTTTGACGAATCAACTAGCTATTTCCCTAATGTCTTCCATGTGTTATGGTCACGTGGTCTGACGTCAGTCGAAAATTACGAAGCGCGAGCTGTGAAATGTTGTCTTGTGTTTTATTTCAGATTCACTTTTTCAGAATTGTAGGAGTGGAGAGAAGGTGACGACCATCCAGGGTGTGTGACAATGGCAAAGAATAAGATTTAGCGCGTCTTCTTTGTGCGACTTTTAGAAACAGGGTACATTGTTAAATGTCGAATCCAGCGGTACCTTTGGTTGCAAAAAGACGAATATTCGTGTGTCAATGTTCAGTTGTACTTATTAAATGTTTTGAAGGCGTGTGAATTACATAGCTGCATTCCTGTAAGCGGAAAATTTATGCAAAACAGGTTCGAAAATAGCCTTGCTAGATTAGTGTGGAAAATGCACTGTTTTCGAACTGCTTAGAAAACTTAATAATCTCTCGTTTCAGAGTAAGTGCAAAGTGTGGAAACTGAACCAGTGGAGAAAACATTATGACTAATAAAATGTTATAAGGCCAGACATAAAGTTACCACTACGTAATTAAAAACTGCAATGCGTTTAAAAAATTACCTCATACATCAAATGCCTGAATGAGTTCGAGAATTGTCAAGTATTTAGCCCCAAAGACGGGTGGGTTAAAAAGCAGATTAACTGTCGGTGGCCGCCGATTGAAGTGTTAGCGCGATGATGATCCCGCAGTGAAGGCATCCAAACAGCTAATAACGTCTTTAGGCTACGTTTTTCTCTTTGTAAACAATTTGGTGTTGATTATTTTTTATGAGTAATATATCGCAAAATCGTGACACATTTGTAGAGGATACGTTTAAGTTTTGACGAATTTACACTGTAATGTTATTGCTGCTCCTTTAGCTTGCAAAATGAAAAGCTGTGTTATTGTAGTTACCGGCGTAACAACATAATCGAAAACCTTAACATATTTGTAGAAGCGCTAAAGACCTATTTGTCGTGCGTCCAAACTCCCTATACATCAATATTTTTAGAAAATGTTTTTGACGAATTAACAATGGTAATAATTTTGAAGAATGTACAGGTTGTTAAAAAGTTATTTACACCTCGAACCCGGGGGAAGGCGATGATGAAATTTTTGAAATTTATGCATTAGTAAAAATTACTGATTGCATATTCTGAAGAAAAGAAAGCGCTGGAGAACTTTAGAAAAAGTACATTGAGTATCAATCGGTTCTCAAGTATAGTGTTTAAGTCTGATGTACGGCACCAATTTTTGCACCTGTAGTCAGCTCTTTTAAAGCAGCTGAGTCAATAAAAACAAACATCAACCACATAGTGATAACTTTGGTCATTACAGTATGCTGGGAAAACAAAATGGTCATCTCTTTTCGATTTAATAAAAAATATTTTTTTCTGCAGAAAGTGTGATGTATTTAAAATTGTACCGTAGCAGATTACTGGTATGTTAGTAATTAAATAGCTCCTATAACACCTACACATGCTTGAATTATGTCTCTAGTCACTAGTCTAGGCAAAAACCCCATTTAAGGAAAACCCCTATTTAAGGAATAAATATTTCGGTCCCCTGAGATTCGTTAAAAAGGGGTTTTACTGTATTTCCATTCACCAAAATTCCGCTACTCCTCACTTCCTCGAACCATTTCAGTAAAATTGTTTAAAGTTCACTCAAAGCTGAAGCATGACTGTTCTTCCTTTTGCATCCTGAGGTACCACTGGATTCGGCATTTAACAAAGCTTCTTTGTTTTTTTAAAAACTGCACAAAGAAGACTGCGGCAAATTGTATTTTTTGCCATGTTGTAGTTTGGCTCTCCAATTGTCTTCAACATCGTGGATAATCATCAGCTTCTCTCCAATTGTGAGTTTTCTGCATTTGCAGGTCATAATTCAGCAGTAAAAACAACTGAAGTTTACGGGAACAACAAACGGGGTAACTTAACAACTAGCTCTTCGTAATGTTGAATGAAGTCGGATCACGTGACCAGAAGCACATGGAAGAAAGAGTGGAAATCGCTTCCTATTCATTAAATGTGTTTTCCGGTATCGCTACATTGCCATTTGATATTTCTTCATAGATATACGCTGACTGAAAGAATCGATTAACGTATACTGTGAAACGGAAAGCAAATAAAACCATAGTTGCCTCCAAATAGAAACTGCGTAAAAGAAAAAAAATTAGAATGTTTGATATTTGTTCCTTAAAGTGGCATTTGTTAAAAGCGGGGGGGGACACTGTTCTTATGGGATTTTTGCTGAGACTGGCGAGAATATTCGTTTAAAAGGGGAATTTCTTAAAAGTGGGTTCGTTAATTCAAGGTTACTGCATGTAAAAATAAAGGAAACCACCCACTATTATCAGAATGATGCACGGAACAAAGAAATGTTTGTGTTCCACACAATGGTCCACTGTGGGTCTGTGGTTGTATCTACCTTCTTTTATATATTGTTCCATGCAGGAATTCCCATTGTTGTTGTAAACAATGCAAATCATTTTGTTTAAAAATGTTAGATACAGTGTGTGTGTGTGTGTGTGTGTGTGTGTGTGTGTGTGTGTGTGTGTTCACTTATTGCTCTTTACAGTGCATACTGACTATGGAGCTATGGTTGATGAGTGTCTCGTAACAACTTAAAAAATTGCCTCCTAGGTGGCACTGCTAATAATGGCTCACATCAGCCACCGCCAAGAGAAGGCTGTAGGTTTTCATGTTTAAAATGACACATTTTGAGAATTTATTGTGAAGTGCAAATATGTACGGCAGTATTTTTGTGATGTTCCATAAACTGTGAGAATGATGGATAGTTGCATTTGTGTATTGGTCACTGCATTGTATGGAGCACAGCATGTTATATTTTTGAGGTTATAACTGTTAGACACAGAGCTGTGCAAACGTAATGAATGACACCTTTACAGGATTGCCAGAAGAAATAGATTGCGATGAATGAAATTACGTTGAAAGTTTTAACTTTCTGTGAAGTTACTAGTTTCAGTTACACTTCGCACTAAAAACAGGTTCGAAATTCAGATAACCTCTACCACATAATAAAGCTCCTAATGGGTATTTTCGTGTACATTATGTACACACGTCAAATATAAACTACAAAAATAAAGAAAACTTTAAAGCAAATTTTCACCACTTAAAACATTTTGCACTTTTTTTAATCCCTTGAATGAGATGGAACTTATAGGTACCTACCTTAACTGGCAACCAGTGTGAAAGACACATCCAGTTCTTTGACCAATTTTTGTAGGAAAAAAGTGTCTCATATGCTGACAAATACAGTAACTACGAGAAAGTAAATGATTGTAACTGTGCTGGGTCAAATGGCAATAAAAGAATCACTTTTTGTTTCAGGTTAAACCCAAGAAGCCAACACACATTGAGAAGCCAATTGGGGGTGAGAAGAATGGTGGTAAGCGTATTGTGTTAATCAAGAAGAGAAGGAATTTTTACCCAACAGCAGACAGGTAATGTTAAAAGTATTGTGAGGGTATGCTTTAACAGTTTGTTCATTGCAGATTTGTTGTAATATATTTGACATATGAGTACCATTAAATCAATGATGTATACAATGGTTTTGAATTTCTATGATATATATTATATATATTCGTCACTACCACTGAGATAACAGGGAGAGTAGGAATAAACTTTCCTGTTTTACGTGCTGTTCGTAATTCTTATTTTGGTTTTTACTTGCAGGATTAAGAAGCGGCCAAGCAAAAAGTTGTTCAAGCAGCATAAGCGGTATACACGCAAGTCTTTAACGCCTGGTACTGTTTGCATTCTTTTGGCTGGGCCTCACAAGGGAAAACGTGTAGTATTGATGAAGGTTTTGAAGAGTGGTCTTCTCCTTGTAAATGGTAAATTGAGTTACACACACATATTGATGAACATCAATATTTCTATATTAATCTGTAGTAATATTTAGGTTTTATGGGATGGAATAATCCCATACATTACCAATTCTTAACACCTTGACCACTGTGGCAAATGATGTAGATCTGGGCTCACAGTGAACAACTACTCCAGAATTTCCTCTTCAACCTCAACTCCTTTGGTCCCATCAAATTCACCTGGTCCTATTCCAAATCCCATGCCACTTTCCTTGATGTCGACCTCCATCTGTCCTATGGCCAACTTCACACATCCGTCCACATCAAACCAACCAACCAACCAACCAACAAACAGTACATCCACTATGACAGCTGCCATCCATTCCACATCAAACATTCCCTTCCCTACAGCTTAGGTCTTCGTGGCAAACGAATCTGCTCCAGTCCCGAATCCCTGAACCAGTACACCAATAACCTAATAAGAGCTTTCACATCCCACAGCTAGCCTCCTGATCTGGTACAGAAGCAAATTTCCAAAGCCACTTCCTCATCCCCCCCCCTCCCCCCCAAATTCAGAACCTTCCACAGAAGAACCCCAGAAGTGCCCCTTTTGTCACCGGGTACTTTCCGGGACTGGAGCAGACTCTGAATGTGGCTCTCCAGCAAGGATACGACTTCCTCAAATCCTGCCCCGAAATGAGATCCATCCTTCCCAGTCCACAGAGAGTGTCTTTCCACCGACCACCAAACCTCCGTAACCTCCTAGTCCATCCATATGAAATCCCCAAACCACCTTCCCTACCCTCTGGCTCCTACCCTTGTAACCGCCCCCGTTGTAAAACCTGCCCTATGCACCCTTCCACCACCACTTACTCCAGTCCCATAACCCGGAAGGTGTACACGATCAAGGGCAGAGCCACTTGAGATAGCACCCACGTGATTTACCAACTGACATGCCTGCACTGTGAAGCGTTCTATGTGGGAATGACCAGCAACAAACTGTCCATTCGCATGAACGGTCACAGGCAGAAAGTGTTTGTTGGTAATGAGGATCACCCTGTGGCTAAACATGCCTTGGTGCATGGCCAGCACATCTTGGCACAGTGCTACACCGTCCGGGTTATCTGGATACTTCCCACTGACACCAATCCTTCAGAACTCCGGAGATGGGAACTAGCCCTTCAGCATATTCTCTCTTCCCGTTGCCCACCTGGTCTCAACCTCCGCTAAATTCGAATTCCCACCCACCATCTTAACATCTTTGCCTTGGTTCTCTGGACAGAGCCTCTGCCTCAAGTGGCATCTCTGTCTAACTTCTAACTTCTTTGCTTTCTACAGTTCTACAGTATGTCTGCCTAAGTGTACTTGTGTCTGTGTAAATGTGTGGGTGTATGTGCATTTATTTACCTTCCATTTTTTCCCCCAAGGTAAGTCTTTCCTGTCCCGGGATTGGAATGGCTCCTTACCCCCTTCCTTAAATCCCTCATCATTTCCTTTTCCCTCTCCTTCCCTTCTGCCTGATGAAGCAGCTAGGCTGCGAAAGCTAGCATTTTTGAGTGTGTGTGTGTGTCTGTGTGTTTATTTGTTGCTATTACTGCCTGTGCCCCTTCGCCTGGTAAGTGTTCATCTATTTTTTACGTATATATATATATTACTTACAAGGCGAAGGGGCACAGGCAGTAATAGCAACAAATAAACACACAGACACACACACACACACACACACACAAACGCAAGCTTTCGCAGCCTAACTGCTTCATCAGGCAGAAGGGAAGGAGAGGGAAAAGGAAAGGGAAATGATCAGGGTTTTAAGGGAGTGGATAAAGTCATTCCAATCCCGGGACAGGAAAGACTTACCTTGGGGGGGGGGGGGGGGGGAGGTAAACAAATACACACGCACCCACACATTTACACAGACGCAAGTGCACTTAGGCAGACATACTGTGGGAATGACCAGCAACAAACTGTCCATTCGCATGAATGGACACAGGCAGACAGTGTTTGTTGGTAACGAGGATCACCCTGTGGCTAAACATGCTATGGTGCACGGCCAGCACATCTTGGCACAGTGCTACACCGTCCGGCTTATCTGGATACTTCCCACTGACACCAATCCTTCAGAACTTCGGAGATGGGAACTAGCCCTTCAGCATATTCTCTCTTCCCGTTGCCCACTTGGTCTCAACCTCCGTTAAATTCGAATTCCCACCCACCATCTTTGCCTTGGTTCTCTGGACAGAGCCTCTGCCTCAAGTGGCATCTCTAACTTCTTTGCTTTCTACAGTTCTACAGTATGTCTGCCTAAGTGTACTTGTGTCTGTGTAAATGTGTGGGTGTGTGTGCATTTGTTTACCCTCCATTTTTTCCCCCAAGGTAAGTCTTTCCTGTCCCGGGATTGGAATGGCTCCTTACCCCCTTCCTTAAAACCCTCATCATTTCCTTTTCCCTCTCCTTCCCTTCTGCCTGATGAAGCAGCTAGGCTGCGAAAGCTAGCGTTCGTGTGTGTGTGTGTGTGTGTGTGTGTGTGTGTGTGTGTGTGTGTGTGTGTGTGTGTGTGTGTGTGTCTACCTTCCTTCTTGTCTCCTAAGGTAAGACCTTCTACTCCTGGGATTGGATAGACTCCTTTTCCACTTCCTTAAAACCCATATCCTTCCCTTTCTCCTCCCCTTTTTTCCTCTTTTTCCTGAAGAAGCTGCCAGTGGTGGCGAAAGCTAGTAAGTGTGTTTTGAGTGTGATTTTTATTTGTGTCTATCGACGAGCCGGTCCTTTTGGGTAAGTCATCCGTTTTCTCTTTTTTATATTTGTTTATCCCACCAGGATATTTTCCTTCTATACTTATATATCACTTTTGAAAATTTATAGGACAAGGCATTTCCACTTAAAGTTGTTTGTTCTATAATTGATATGATCTGTAAACAAAGTTCGAAAATTTTCAGGGCCTTTTAAAATTAATGGTTGTCCATTGAGGCGAGTAAGCCAGAACTATGTTATTGCTACCAGCACAAAACTTGACTTTTCTGGTGTGAAGTTGCCAGAACATATAAATGATGAGTACTTCAAGCGTAACAGACAAAAAAGGGCAAAGAAAGAAGAAGGTGACCTATTTGCCACTAAGAAGCCTGTGAGTATGACAGTGTATAGTATTTTATTATCTTCTCAGTAAAAGTGTCATTTATATGTAAGTAATAGCAAATACCCTTAGTTATAGTATTCTAAATGGTCAGAAATCATACTCTACAAATTTAATTGCATGATAGTCATCACATTAATTTGTACATTGTTGTTTTTATATATAAATCTGTTAGCTTTTCTAACCTGCTGAAAAGCTTTACACCACTGTCAATGAACATCTTTCGGTTCAGATACAAGGAAAAAGAGGTATGAAAGAATGAGCATTAAGAATCTAGTACAAAATAAAATCTTCAAATTTACAGTGAAGCATATTAATGAATTTCTTCACATCGAAGCAATGTACATCCTAAAACAATAAATATCAGAAGCACAAGTCAGTGGTCTATATAAACTTGACAGGGAAGAATCAACAACTAGGGTATTCAGCAACCTAACCTAATAATTAGGTAATAAGACAATAGTTTCATTTGGATAGTAAAAAAAAGTTCAGATTGCCAACGTAAAGAAGGTATAAAATGCAGAATGTCTCTGGAGAGAATCTTTTCTGAAGAATCAAAATTTGACATCCAAAATTAAATGTTAACTATGTCCTTTCTTAAAGCATGTGTCTGGGTTGTAGCTTTGTACAAGAGTGAACTGTGGACAAAGAGTTCAAAGATGATTGAAGCATTTGCTATATGGTGCTACAGAAGAATTCTAAAGATAAGATGCTGAACAGAATTGGGGAAGAAGATATTTCTGGCATGTCTTTGACTAAGAGAAGGAATAGATTGGTGGGGCACTTTCGTAGACATGAAGGAATTTTCAGTTTAGCATTGGAGGGCAGTGTGTGTGAGCGGAGGGGGGGGGCGAGATTAATACAGTAAACAGGTTCAGTAAGATAGTTTGCCATTCCTAAATGTAAATGAGGAGGCATCCAGAGGCCAGGGAAGCATAGAGGGCTGCATCAAACCAGTCTCAGAACTGTGGTGGGATTGTCTACCTTCTTCAGCAGAATGTTAGCTTTCAGTAGCATAGCTGTTATATTGTCACCTGTTTCTTAACTTGCTTTCTAAATGTTCTTTATTTTTACATACCAGCCGACTCTCCCGATTTAGCAGGAGTCTCCTGATTTCTCACTCTCCTGACTTTGCCATTATTTCTCCTGATTTTTAGCCTTTATCCTGAAACTCAACATCCATTTTTTGGCCAATGGTCAAAAGTCCTTTGTTCATTTTCACTTTAATATAAACACATATCAAAACTCACAGAAATTAGAAGTTGTATAATGATTATTTCTGCGTATTGGGGTTTGTTTGGGATTTAGCAATGATAGGTTACTTTAGGTTGAAGTCAAGAATAGAATGTGTTGTAAGAGCCACTACCATCTGGGCAGTTCAGAAGTAGTAGTGGTGGAGGGGAGGATCTATATGGTCTGGTGTACAGGCATTGGTATGGTTACCAACCAGCTGTTCATTAAAATTAATGGCCACTGCCACAAGCGAAAAGCAAGATGGACCACTCTGTGGCACTGCAAGCAGTTACGTATAACATGGTGGGTTTCTATGGTGGCTTTACAACCTTGGCCATCTAGATCCCTCCTCAACACCAGTTCTTCTGAATTATGCAAAACAGGACTTGTCAATAATAAACATTCTTCCGTCCTGGACTCAACTTAGAAAACTTATCTCAATACCTCAAACCTAAGTCTCCCATCTCCTCTAAATACATATCACTCTCGCAACTGTGTGCCACCTATTTATATATAAAATATTTAATCATTTGCACCTCTGCCACCTCTGTTTACTGCTTGCTAATATACTTAATCTATTCCCAACAGTCAGTGTCTTTATGCTTAGCTCACTGTCCAGATGTCTGGTGGGACGTAGTAGGCAACAATGGTGTTCATGTGTGTATGGATTGTAATATGTGGCCTTTAGGCTATTCTGCAATTTGATGTATAGATGATGTTCGCAGGTATTTTTATGTGGGGGGTGGGAGGATGCAGTTGTATCATACTAGAGTGTGTAATTATGTCCTTCCCAACTACAAACTCAAAAATGGTGAAATATTCAACATATTGTCGCGTTGAAATGGGAGCAGGCTTGACTTCGAAGGCAACTGAACACATCACTTATACTGGAAGCATGTTTATTACAAACTTTACACGCAGCACTGACTGCCTCTCGGGCAGAGTGCTCTGCTATTTATACACAGGCAGAATTTACCAGAAATTAGAACAACTGTTAACATAAGAAGCAAGTAGAATTTACAAGTGAACATAATAAAGATGTAGAACATTCTGGAATGGTTAATTACAAAGAAATAAATTTTTTACCGGTGGGCAGGATTGAACCGCCGACCTTCGTCACCGCAGTCTGTGATGCTATCCCCTGCGCCACGCCAGCAGTCGGGGTACGTGGTCTCTCGTGGCAGTATTAAAGCACTTCTGATAAGCAAGAGTGTCAGCTCTTTGTTCCATTCGTGGAATGATAGTTCTGTAAACGAACATTAAAATTTTTGAAGGAAAAAATGCAATTAAATAATTTTGATTATGCACCAAGAAATCTTCGCTTCTGCACAGTCTCTGCCAAGCAATGTCCATTTCATCAATAAATCATGGTGCTCCGCCTATGACTGGATGAATGTAACTGTATCGGTTTGAATTGCCACTATAATCACACAAAACTTACCGCAGAATCACATAAATGGACTGGCAAAAATAACAAACCAGAAAATTGCTTCAATTTTGCCAATATATATATTTGCTTCCTGTTTCCTTGCTTCTCATTGAGTGTGAAATACGTAAGGGGAGGGGGAGACTTCTGTGCATTTTAAGGCAGTAAACCATGTAAACATTATGTATTCTCAGCTTGCTAACTGGGGCAAGAATTCTAATACCTTACGTATAGTTGGTTTTTATGTAAAGAAAATTTTTTGTAGCTACAAATATTTGAAAATTGCTGCATTCAAAGTATGCAATACTGGATTTTTCCTTCATTCGATGATGCCTTAAAATTTGGTGTTAAAACTGAAATAGGAAAAAAATGCTGATCTCCCCTTTTTTCACCTTTTCTCTTATTGTCTAGTACAAATCAGCACCAGTGATTGCAAAGCTTGTGTAGCGTTAGTTACATTAGAGGGCAATAGCCACTAGTGGTGACTCATAGTACATTTTTTCCAGAACTTTCATTGCTTTGTACCCCATTCTAAGCCACAGGTGTTTTTAAATCCCAAAAATGGGGAATGTGTGGCTTGAAATTGGGAAAATGTGTTGATCAAAAGCTTAAGAGTCTTGCAGGAGAATTTGGAAAAAAATGTGTTGTGAAATTCCAGAGAAGCAGATTAGGATTCATAAAAAAAAAACCTTGAGGTTAAGAAATTAGAGTAGAAGAAATTTTTGAAAATAGGCAGTGTGTAGTACTGTTATATTCTTCTCTCCCCCCAGTGGCTCACCGCTCTGTGGTGAGAACGTGCGTGGCGAGCCCTGGCGAAATTCCTTGCTTGGCTCAGGATTTGGAAGTGGTGTGGAGGAATGCTTGTCCTTAGACTTACAGGTCTCGATCTGTGGTTTCTCAGCTGAAGATGATTTGGAAGAGGTATTCACACTTTTCATCGAACTTGACGCTGTTGTCGAGGTAGACTTGCACTTCCTACTGGCCACCTACTATCGCATATGGATAGAAGGCACCTTTCCGTGGTGCTGGCATGAAGCCATAGTCAGGGAACAAACTGCGGGCCATTAAACCTGCGCCTGATCTTTGGTCAACGTCATCTTGATCCTCTTGTCGAGAGGAAATTATCCTGGCCCGGCTTCGTATTGGCCACTGCCGTTATAGCCACCAGTATTTACTTTGTGGTGATACTGCTCCCTTATGTGAGCACTTTGATGAACCTTTTACTCTGTACCACCTTTTAGTGCAATGTCCGTTTTTTAATCGTCTCCGTCATGATCTATTTTTACCATTCGAAATGTCTTGATATTTTAGCTGATGAGCCACATCCTGCTGACAGTTTTACTATTTCTCCATCGTGCAAATATGGCGAAAGCCATTAACATTATAACCCCGGTTCGATTTTACTATGGGCAGTATTGGGTGCTAATGGCCTCAGCAGTTATGCGCCCTAAAACCACAATTTAAAATAAATTCTTCTCTGGGACCCTTTAAGATGTAATTCAGTTATTGTTTATTGCTGGTAGCATTTTGGGACATACCTTCATTGTTTTACCTCAGTAGTGGTTGAATGTTCATATGTGGTCTCTATGGTGTACAGAATTTCATTGGACAGCTTCCAGTATTGACTACTGTTCTTGCTGTAAAGGTACAATATTGGCACGATTTTAAGTTTGGAATACCCTTTGGGTGCATGTTAAGACTGAACATGTAAACAAGTAATATAACCTGCCCCAAGCATAATACATACGTACCTACACCCTTGATCTATCATGAAACCTAGAATTAGTTTTAAATATAAAATTTATAGATATTCTCCTTATTTATTTACTTTTTAATGGATATCCCGAATTTTGTGTGTTTAAGGTTGGCTGGTATGTATGATAGGAGGCACAGGGTGCTCCGCTGAACCACATTGAAAATTTGGGTTTAGGTTTTATGTTTACCTCCATTATACACATGGTTGTAAATCTGATAGTCTTGAGGATGGCTCAGAACTCTTGCGCTGTCTTCAAATTGGACTAGGGTTATGTTACAATTTTGTTGTTACTGGCATAACTAACATAAATGTGTCATGTAGTAAACTATTGTGCAAAATTAGTGGCTTACCACAAGTGATTTGAGAAACAAAATAGTTCAATACAGGTTGCTCATTTGCTGTTAGAATAGTACCTATTAACACAGGAATTTTCATAAAGATGCTGTGTTAAAAAGACATATGTGTTGTTTGTGCACTGTTGTAAGGACAAATGCCATTAGTTGTGCTTCTTCAAACTCCATGCAAAAAGTCATTATATGTATATTGTAACTTAATTGGACTTTAGTTTACTGTAAAACATTGGATGTTGTTTACGTTTAAATTTATAACTTTTATGAAATTACAGCTTTCACTGTCTGATTTTTGTTTTTGTTTCAGCAATATAAACCATCAGAACAGCGCAAGACTGACCAGAAGTTGGTTGATAAGGTGGTCAATGACGCTATTAGGAAACATCCTGATAAGAGACATCTATTTGCTTACCTGTCTGCTATGTTTGGCCTTCGAAGCAGCCAGTACCCCCACAGGCTTCAGTTCTAAATTTGTAAAATGAAAATGAGATTTAAATAAAAAATACTAATAAGAAAATAACTGTCTGGTTAAAATTGAGACTATCCATTCTGGTTTTTCACCTTTTAAATCTTAATTTTTTTACTTCACTGCAGATACTTTAGTGGTGTTATTTAAGCTAGCATTCAATATTTCAGATATAATTTTGTAAGGTAACTATTATTTTAGTGCAATTGGGTCCTTTGTACTGCTGGATTTCACTGTTCACTTAGTATCCAAGTAATGTCATACCTCCTAATATTATTCCAGACCATCTGTACCCAGCAACTTAATATATCAGGGACTTGTCATTTTGTAGTATTGAGCCATGCTGCCACTACAGCCAACTGAAATTGTCTATGGTGCCCAACTTTGTGTGTTTGCTGACCTAAATTATGTCATAATTATTAAATGGAATTCTTGTTGGGTGATCTCGGTGGGCAGTTCATTTGATGTAAATTTTAAGTGTGTTCTTCAAAGCAATTGTGAAAAATTTTGCTTTGCTGATGTGTCTTCAGTTCTATTGATTGTTTGGGAACACAGACTACGAAGACCACGAATGGCTGCTGAGGCTATGAGTAACTGAACATAACCATTTCCATTCAATGATTAGTTTAGTTGGACCAGATGACTCAATGTATTCCATGTAAAAGAGTCCACACCATTATGATACCTCCAACACTTTGCACAGTGTATTGCTCAAGATTTCAGTCCATGGCTAAACAGCTAAAATTCGGGTAAAGTTTTAATGCCATTGATGAAATAGTGTGTGGATAATTAATTTACTGACTGGGCAAGGCTACATACAATAATGTCTACCAAATAACAGAACAGCATTAATTATTTTATGCTAAGAATGAAAATTTCTCTCTTTCTGTGTAGAATATCCTTTAGTCGTTTGCAAAATCAGTGCACTGCCCCAAACCAGTAAGTAAAATTTTATCTCTAAGTTTATGAAGACAATTGACAAACTATAATTTTAGTCAGTAAATTAGCATTAGCTTCACAATAAATTATTACTGAAAATAAATTCTAACTTCCTTTTTATTTTAAAACACAGAAACAGAAATTGGTGTACTAATGATTGTCAGTCTGTTTGCAACAATTCTTGTATTTTCCAGTTCATGTCCTATCAGGCTAAACCAAAGACAATTGTGGGTGGGTTTGCCTAGTACAAAGAAATTGTTAGGTATTTACTGATTGAAGAATTTAAGTAGCACACACTGTTGTAGCAATGAGAAGGGAACCAGATGAAAAAGGGCAAATACGTTCCTGTTTGGAAGACTCCAAAAAGTTTAGAACCATCTGCCTCAGACCTCATTCGGCTTTTCTCACCAAAAATTTTGGCATGGTTTACATCTCCACAAAAATGTAAAGAAACTCTGACAGGCAAATACACTGTGCTGTTTGTAAAAAGTGTAGCACAGAGGAGGAATTACCAAATAGCACCACATTTGGTGGAAAAGGTGACAGGTGTACAAAAAATGTTTTGCAGTCAGGTTGGGTACATGTGGGCAGAGCAGAGCCCTCTTGTGTTGGTCTGACAGGGTTAGTGTTATACCTAATGTAGTCAGTGCAGAGGTGTCACAAAGGGGAAACAATACAGGAGTGCCAGCATGCATTTTTGACATTGAAGGGTAACCATATTGACATGTGAGAGAGTTCAAACAGGCAGAATGATCGGTCTCCAAGAAACAGTGTTGTGACATTTTTTGCATGCACAGGGCATGCTGCTATGACAGTGATGTGTGTAAAAGTTGTGTATAGAGGAAGGACATATGCATAATGAGTGGGAATGGAACATGACAGCACAAGATGATTGTCATCCACATGACCATAAGTCCATGCAGTGTCATCCATGGGTGGCTCATCACTGGAGCACTGCAATGGGTGTGAACTTGTCTTCATTGATGGTTTGTTGCTGACTGCTGCACGTTCGACTGGTTGCACGCAAGCCAATCAGTATCATGGTGAGTGCAACCTGGAGGGCTACATTTGGAGTGGCATAACAGGCAAACACCAGGTATGGTGGTTTTGGTTGCCATTGGTTATAAGACACAATCTTGCCTTTTGAACAGCAAACCGTACCTAACAGTGATTGTGTAGGCAAGGTACTCCCCCCTTCTTCACGTATCTCTTCGGGCCATATTTCAACAGGACAATACCCAGCCACATATTGTCAGGAATGTACATGCTTCTTCGAAGAATCACAGGTACCATTGCTTCCCTGGCTTGAACTTTTGCCAAACATATTGCCCATTGATCATGTCTGGGATATTGTTGATCGGCATCTGGTATGTCACGGCCTCCAGTAACTAGGGTCACAGATTTGTGGGCTGGAATGTAAATTGCATGGAGTAACATATTCAGAACACAAATTCATGTGTTTCCTTCTTGGTGTTACAGTTATCATAAATGGTAGTGTAAAAAGAGTCACAACCTCAACACTTGAGTTATCAGCCATTAGCCTTCATCAGAAAAGTATTCACACACGACCTTCATCCCTTGCTGCCGTATGCAGAATTCATTGTCATTAATGTTTTATGTTGTACTGATTAACCCTCGAGCAGGTGCGCAGCATTGCCAAGTGTCAAATAGGCACACAGAGTATCTTATACCCCCAGAGCATAAATTTCATTATACAATATCAAACTTGGGTAAACTGGCGTTTACTTTGTGAATACACATACTGAGCATAATCATTGTAAACCCACAAAATGTTTCAGTAGAGGTTTACGAACTTTATTTTTCAATTTATTATGTATTCTCTACATTTTAGGACTTGCCTAATGTGCCACAATTGAATGAAGAATTGTTGGTTAAAATTGTTGCATGTCATTGTAACATGTTTCTAACAAACTAACTTTTTGCATATATTACACATAATGGTTGTTGATAAATCTTGTGCTCAGCCACACGTAACACCCCTCCCATGTTTCCTAGTTACTGACCTTTGAGAAGTAGGTGGTGATATGTTGTCCTTTCCCAGAGGCTGAAATATCACCAGGCGGAGACATTATTTTGAATCTTTCGTTTAAATAGGGTTTCATCAGTGCCATTGCTAAATTGTTCAAAAAGGTGCTTCTTGCATAACGTGGGTTATTTGGATTTGAGGAATACAAAATTTGTGCATTGATTCCCGCTACATTCATGAACGAGTAAGACGCGCATTGGTCATTGTCTTATGATCGAGACATTGTAGGCATAGCATAGTTGGTCCAGTGTCAACACCCCCTTTAGTCATGTTGTAGTCCATTATTATTACAGGCTTGTTTGTTTTATCATCCAGTTTTGGTCAGTTGTGCATCGTTGACAGCAGTATCACAGATTTGTTTTTCTTTGGTACGTATGTCACAAGAGTGACATCTTTTTGGAATCCAAAAATTGAATTATTATTGTTTTGTTTGCCTGAAATTCAACAGGTATTTCTCTTTTGTCCTTCCTCAGTATTCAGACACAAGTGAGTTGTTTCCTTAGTCACCAAAGGGTAACTGGTGTACCAATTATCTAATGTGATGTTCCTATTGCTGCACTCAATGTCAGTAATTAGGCGCAACACTGTCGCTTGGCGTGTTTGAAGTCTGATATTGACCAACCTTTTGTTTACCACAGTATACCTCCAAGTTACTTGTAAAAAAAAATGTTTTTGTATCGCTCATAGCAAATATATTTATTCCGTATTTTTCAGGTTTATTGGGAATATATTGAACGAAACTGCAGCGCCCACGGAAAGCTTCCAGTTTCTCATCAATAGTCACGTAGGGTCCCAGGTTGTATGAATTTCTGCAGTTGAGAACAAACAGTTGAAAGAAAAGATGAATGGCTGCTAGTTTGTCAATTTTTCTTCTTTCTGCTCGTGTGTTCGTCATCAAATCGTAAAGATCGGAGTGGAAACAAAAAATCTTTTGTAGCTCATACATGTTCTCCATAGCTCGCATGCATTAGGGTGGTGTCCTTTCTTTACTCCAATTAGATATTAACATCCCAGTACAGCCAGTATTTCATGCCGCGATGTCTCCTTTGCATTTCTATCATGAGAGTATTGTATTGATTCACTTCTCTTCTGAATATACAAATTTGTATGGGGACAATATCATCTACCATAATTTCGTCTAGCATTTTATGAAATGCAGATAGTTTGCTAATGAGGTCATCTGCACTGCTTTTAGGACCAGACATTCACTACATTCTTACTTCTCGCTTTACACCACTTGACATATTGAGTTTTTCTCCACATTGCGATGTTGTTTGCCTACAAAAGACACCACATTTGCACTCAAATAATTGTCACCTTCAGTACCAGACAGGATGTCTTTTTCCGAATCACTGCCATGCTCACTTTCTTGAATTACTTCCTCTTCTTGAGCACTGTCACTGCTGCACAGATCAGATTCATGTCACAAATCTGACAACTCCTACAGACTTCAGGCTATTTCCTTAGACGTCATCTCCCTGAATAAGTAAGAAGCTAATCAGTTTTCAAACTACTGTTCTAAGATGCAAGTTTGTGTGTACAAAAGAAATATGTATTTACCTACTGTAACAGGCATGTGAGATACTTTATATACCAGCAGCGTTCTGACAACACAGGCACACAGAAAGCTCCACAGTAGAACTGCAGCGACAACAGGAGAGTAATACTTAGCGTGCACGTAATCACTGACGGGAGGCAGTGTTGTCACTAGCGGTAAACAAGACGTGGGGTACTCTATAACCCAGTGTGTCCACTCAAGGGTTAAATCTGAGATGTAATGCTTTTAGAATTATTTGTGAAGACATGATTCAATTAAAACATAATGCAGAGTGGGTGAATTACATGCTTGTCATTGTCTTTAGGTTTGGGACAAAGTGCCACTCAGCCCTGTTCTGTATTTGTTACTAAGATTAGGTTGAGACTGCTACGGTTAATTCGGTAGAGCGCTACACGGGCTAAATTTCATGTAGTAGATCTCGAGCCTAAATATGTTGAACATCTCTGGTCTTCATGTATACTTCAAAAATTGTGGACCAGTCACATCTTCCTTTACATACTATAGCCAATGTTTCGTTCATGGCTTGCAGTTCATCTGTCAGCTGTGATTTCTTTAATTTTGCAATCTTTTTGCCAGATATACAAAGTGATTATAATTAATGTTGAACTTTCAAAACTCTAAAAAAAATCACCACTGGTCAGAATGACATCAAATTGAAACGGAATATTATTGCAGAAGAGCGGAAATTTGAAGAAGAAAAATGTGAATATTCTGTTTGAGATATTTGCCATGACCATCTCAGTGCAGGATTGTGCTCTGCATGTAAAGCTGTATTACAATAATGACAATGCACAGATATTCCAGACACTGCATGATTAAAAAGGCATTGCTCCAATGACTGCAGTGGGTCTGGAGAAAATTATTTGAAAAAACTGTTCTTTTGGTGTGCAACCTGATTGAGGGAGGAAGCAAATTGTTTTGTCAGTGGAAGAAGTGGTCACAGCATTACAGGAGTCGAGTTGTTGTGTGCAAACGTGTAGTGCACGAAGATTTCCCTGGACGTTGGGCAGACCTGTGAGCATGGTGTGTAAAATCCTAAGAAACATCCTTCTTTGCTATCCATTCAAAATTACCCATGTGTATGAGTTGTTTCCTGTAGCCCTGCTAGCAAGAGAAACTTTTGCTTTAGAATTTCTTGCCCACATGGAAGTGGATGATGAATGGCTGTGGAAGATTTTGTAGACAGACAAAACCATTTCCATCTGACAGGCAATGTCAATGCACAGAATTGTTGAATATGGGCAGCAGAATATGCACATGCAAGTCAACCAATACCTCTTCATCCTGAAAAGGTCACTGTGGGATGAGGATTAATGGCATCGTTTTAGTTGCTTCTGGTCCAGTTACCTGTACTACCACTTGTAAGCAATATGAGTGTCTGTGCAACCGTGACATTCCAGCTCTCTAACCAGTGTGGAGGGGATCAATTTTATGCAAGATGGTGCATCTCTGCAGACAGAGTAGTACAGTTTAATGTCTGAAGTACACTGAGGGAACTGTAAGCATAATTGAATAATCAATTTTCACATCTTTTCTTCTGCCATACTTTTCCTCTTTCAGGGGGTAATATTGTTGCAATTTTAATTGATGTAGCTCCATACTAATGTGTAAAGTACAACATGGGCTGGTTGAAATTATGATAAACTAGCTTAAACCGGCAGCTCTGCTCGCTTGTTGCTATGAGAATGGTTTTGAAGGGTGAAATGAAATAAAATATCTTCTTTAGAAACAAACATTTTTAATCAACATTATCAGGAAAGTAAGTAGTGTAGATCAAATCACACGTAAAAATGCACCCGTTTCGAAGAATCCAGTCACGAAATTCAACTATAATGATTGTAATAATATCACAGATAATCACTTGATGTAATGCGCGAAACGTCAAAACGACTTTATTAAAGAGATGTATTAAAAGATCTCTCTTTTTTACTGCTTTATTTATTTATTCTTATATTTCCCGATTTATGTGTATCCTTACAGAGAAAGGGCTGAAGACATTGTAGCATGCATAGACCAAAGATATGGTCTGTGACATCACGTTTCACTGTATGTAACCACCTTGCTGCTATAGAGTCGTAAATGTCACCGCTGGCCTTCAGTCAGAATTTTTATATAATTTGACAACTTTCAACCACCATATCTTCCACCCCCTTATAGTTACCGGCATGGAACTGCTATGGTGTACAACGGGACACTTCGGACAACAATTACACACAGTCCATTCGTTTGCAGTCTGTAGTTTTCACTGCAGGGTGAAATATTAACACACACACACACACACACGTAGAGTTTTATATACACCGATAACTTTCCATCTTAATATACTCCACCCTTTTATCATTATCAACCCTCAAGCAACAATGCAACCAATAAAACCATTTTCAAAGAGTAAATATAATTTTCAAGAGTAATTATTGTTCCACATTTCGTGTTATATTCTTCAGATTACAAAAGATCTATCAGATCGTTATAAAACCATGCCTAAAACCTTCCTCAGGTATAACTCGGTAACTGTACAAATATTTAAGTCTCTGTGTCTTGTCGTTCGGACGTTAATAGCGTACACTGAACAGATATTCACATTTATAGATATAGATTATTTGAAACCAACAGCAATGACAGTAACGATTTTATCTGGCAACTAGTTTCAGCACATTAGTGTAATCTTCAGGCCTTTTTATATGAACCCGTTTGTACAACTGCTGTCAAATGATGTAACTGTTCAAGATACTACAGCATCATCCACAAAAGATTAACTAAATCTATTACACCATTTACAAAAATCATTTTCTCATCACAACTACTCTCCATTGAGAGTAATGTGCTGCATTCTATTAGCTAGAATCTCTTCAGTCAATGTGCTTATATTTTATTAGATTAGCGTAGAACAGCATCCATTACCTTGTGAAGGCAACAAACGTCCTCTACCTGTGAATACATATTGCTTTCTTGGTCTGTTGCTCCACAGGAGTGAGCAAAGTTGTTTTCAGAACCCATGTTGATTCTAACAGAGATTTTGGTCTCTAGCACTGTCATAACTCTAGAATAAAGTGTTCCAAAATTCTACCTCAGATGTCATACAGGCCCATAGGTTTGAACACCTGTTTAATTACCATTCTTGGAAATAGGAGTGACCTGTGTGGTTTTTTATCATTTGGTACGCTTCACTCCTTTAGAGATTGAACTATGGCATACTAATGCTAAAAGGAAGGCAAGTCCAATGAAAATTGTGATATATGCAATCAGGTCCAGAGGCCTTTCCTCTGGTGAGTGTTTTCAATTGTTTTTAGATTCCTTTATATCTTTTTAGTTTGTCCTTTGTGTGATGTCTTACAAAAGAAACTAGTGTATTGTTCCCCTTGAAACAGCTTTGGGAAAAAGTCTAGTCTGCAAGACTGCATAAATTTAGATTTCTAGTGAAATTCACTTTGCATTCGGAACAGTTTTCTATCTTCGTTTTTAAACCTTGCCGCATGGGAATGCCCGTTCAATCTTACTCCATTTCCACACATTGGTACCAGCATTAGCCAAATTTTTGAGACTGCCTACACATTGGAGCTAACATTCAGTTGAATTGGTCTAGAGTCAATGTAAACATATGACATACAGATTGTGGCCAATGCATTAAAGGGTTGAGTGTGAATAATTATGTTACAGCAAAACAAAAATAAAAAGGCAACAAAAAGATGATGGGGTGTGTAAGTTTTAAAATATATTAAAAGTACCGTAATCAATAAACTTTATTACAATTTAGAGCTACTACTTTAAATGATTGAAATTAAAAAAAGGAAGATAAGTTTTACAGGGAAGCTAAACCACCTAGATATTTTGGCAGTGACGCTTTGATTTCTTACTAAAAGAGACACTTCCTTTTCAAAATATCCATGTGAGTGATATTACTGGTAGTCCTTGAAGTTTGCAAAGTGGTATGTGAACCTAGATAGGCAACCTAAGATATGGCAGAAGTAGGGACGAGATAAGTCGGTCTGAGGCAGTCAGTTCATCAGCACACCTTATAATGGCAACAGATTCAGGTGCCAAAATATTGTGCCAATTTGACACAGAATCTGGCTGCACACCTGTTAACTTTTTCATCAATGTTACATGCTAATTTTTAAAATTGCATTCAGTTACGGAGTGTCAAAAAGCACTATTAAGTTTGGAAATATTATATTTCGTAGTAGCATTTTTATTTTTGTGGTAGCTTTCACAAATGAATCTATTATTATTTACAAAGACAGTTTGAGACTTTAAAATTAGTGGTGATGAATGAACGAATAAAGAAACAGCTTAGAGATGCGCAGACGACAAAGATAAAATTAAATAAGATTGACGCCAATGTGTGGAAGTCTTGCCAATATTAGTCCAACATCGTTTGGTCAAAATACTGACAAAGCCAATGTTGGTTCCAGTGTGTGTGTGTGTGTGTGTGTGTGTGTGTGTGTGTGTGTGTGTGTTTTTTTTTTTTTTTTTTTTAAAGTAGTTCGTATGTCTAGGGACTGATAAACACATCAGTTTAGTCCCTTAAGTTTACATTGTCACATCGCTAGTGGATATTTACTATCTCTCAATTTTAACAATTGCATGCTTGTCTAAAGCATATTGTACAGTACAGAAAGATTACCCGTCCCGAACAGAGCATTGCGCATGTCCTAGTTCCAAAGGCTGAGTGTTGCCAGCTCTAGTAGTCTTCAGAGCTTCAGCTTGGTTTTAAATCATCAAATAGAAGAAATATAATAAGATACAGTATATGTTGAGTTTCATAGCAGCTTCACTTACTTATTTACTTTGTAAAATGTTACTCAAGCATGTAGAAGTGGTTGAGGCATAAGAACTCCATGTTGGTGTTTTTTTAAAAAAAAAAAAAAAAAATCTGTGTAGGTAAAATTTTTAACATTAATTTACTATGAATTGAGCAATTTTAGGCTTTTATAGATTCTACTTTCTTAAACGTATTACATTTTGTGATGGCCTAATCTTTAAATGAGACAAATGATAGCCACAGTAAAAATGTTGAAAATGGATGCATGTGTTTGTAATTACTTTGACTGCCACATGGTGAATCTGTAGTGTTAATCTAAGATACATAAGTCCTTACGTACGGGTTACAAGAGTGAGTGGCTGTGCATTCCATTATCTGTTGTTTAGTTTAATATTTGTTCTTCAACTCTGGTTTGACCAATGTGCTAATGAGAAAGGATAAGGTAGCTCATTGGTAGTGTGTTGGCCTTCTTGGTTAAGTGGTGTGCATCAGATTGGATGCTACCAAAACCTTTACGGTTTCTATTTTTATTTATTTTTTTATTGTGGTGCAATTTTTTTTCGCTTTACTTTTTGTTATTAAACTATATTGGTTTTACTCTTTCCAGTATTCTAATTCTATTCAAAACTAATTACAGTTTGTCAGTTTGATATCTAAAAATAATCTTCCTTGAAAAATATGTATTTGACCTTTGATAACAAAAAATAAATGTCCTTGGAGCGTATTATTCACCTGACATCTCATAAAAATAATCTTCCTTGGATGTTGATATTGGTATGGCCTCCCATTAAAATATAAATAATATAATGTAGGCTATGTTTATCTTCCGTATTTTATCCACATGCCATTGGCATCAAGAACAGCCTGAATCCTTCAAGTAATCTGGTAAGTGTTGAAAAAGGTCTCGTCCATGTCAATTCTCTCCATCTACATAGATACTCTACAAATCACATTTAAGTCCCTGGCAGAGGGTTCATTAACCACTTTCATAACCTTTTTCTACTGTTCCATTCTCTAATAGTGCACAGGAAAAAAGAACACGTAAAAATGGTTCGGTTTTCGATCTGATTTCTGTTATTTTATTGGGATGGTCATGTCTCCCTGTGTAGGTGGGTGCTACCAAAATATTTTCACATTCAGAAGTAAATTGGTGATTGAAATATCTTAAATAGATCTCGCCGCAACTAATAACGTTTTTGTTTTAATGATTTCCACCTCAAATCGTGCAACATTTCCGTGACGCTTTCCCCCGAGTAATGCGATAAAATAAAACGAGCTGCCCCTCCCCGAAGCAGGGTCCCACACTGGGCAACAGTACTCAAGGTGAGGACACACAAGTGTGATGTAGGCAGTCTCTTTGGTGGAGCTGTTGCATCTTCGAAGTGTTCTGCCAATGAAACATAACATCCGGTTTGCCTTCCCCACAATTTTTCTGTGTTCTCTCCAGTCTAAGTTGTTCATAATTGCCCAGAAGATTTGTTTTTGTTTAGTGACTTAAGTTGTTTTACTACTCCAGGAACATCTACTTCTAAATTTAGCATGCTGGCAGCTGTTCTTGATTTGAATTGTGGAGTGTTCACTTTGTCTCCTTTGGTGAACAAATTTTGGAAAGCTGTGTTCAACAATTCTGCTTTAGCAGTACTGTCATCGATAGTATTACCATTGCTATCACGTAGTAAAGGTTTTGTTTGTTTCGTCGCTAGTGTACTTCATATATGACAAGAATTTCATTGGATTTATGCAAGAGTACAAGACAGGATTTTGTTGTGGAAACTATTATAGCCCTCAGGGGCTCAGCAGTAATTTGCTGAGTACATTCTTGGCGAACCCGGGGTCCTGAGCCGTGGGCTGTCATGCCAACAGTCCGCTACACCATAATCTCTGTGTGTGCTTAAACAACCATCATTCGGTGCGACGGTGGAACGTTGTATGTTTCAAAGCCCGAGGATCTTGGTCTAATCACCCGGGTCGAGAGGACGGTACAAACCTCTGTTAAAAAACCTCAATCTCAAGATGTGCTACGTGCCGAGGAGATGCATGGTTGTTGAGGTTGAACAATCGCTAGCGAGCAACCTCTGAGGAACCTGCCGCACCTCAGTTGTATAAGGCTTACCCAGGCAATCGGGGCTCTGCCTGGGTGGACCTTTAGTTCCCTAGCTGCTCGGGGGATGAGAATGAAACGAGCAAATAATAGTGTTGCCTGACTCAAAACCGGCATCTCTAAGCGTGGACATACAGAATTTAATGCTGCAACATATGACCCCCAAGCATTTCCTTCCATGGCCACACCATGAGAAAAACGCAGGGCTCGTCAACAAGGTGAAGCTTGTGCCCCCGTTATCTGATTTGTACTAGGACAGATGGCGAATCGTTTACAACCACAGTTGTGGAAAACCTCGAAGACAAGTTTGGTGAAGTAGACGGTATGTCAAAGATGACATCCTGGTCAATTCTGATTATGTTGTCGTCCCCAGCCCAGTCACGGGCACTGCTTGCCTGTGACAATCTGGGTGACATTCCTGTTACCATCACCCCCCCCACAAAAGTTTGAACATGGTCCAGGGTATTATATTTCATCGTGATTTCGTACTACAGTCCGATGAAGAACTTAAAGAGGCAAGTAGTGCAGTTTATTCGGAGTGTATACAGGGGACCGAAGGACAACAGGGTCGCCACCGGCGCCTTATCTTGGCTTTAGAGTGTGATTCATTGCCGGAAAAAGTCAAGGTGATGATCTACCGGTGTTACGTCAAACCCTACGTTCCTCCCCCTATGCGCTGCTTTAAGTGCTGGAGATTTGGCCATGTCATCCTGCTGTGATGCCAATCCCACCTCTTGGGAGTGCAGATGTGCCTCTCATCCAGACGTCCCATGTACCCTGCCTCCAGTTTGTGTTAACTGTGGCCAGCACCACTCTCCCTGCTTGCCACACTGCACAGTTCTCCAAAAAGAGAAAAAAATAATGGAGTACGACACCCTGGACAGGCTATCATATTCCGAGGCCAGGAGAAAATATGGAAAGATTCACCCTTTCAGCATGAAGTCCACCTATGCTGCAGCAACATTGTCACCTCCCATGGTGAAGTTACTTCCAGTTAAATCTCACATCCTGGGCCTTCCGGCCCAACAGTTACCAGCTGCCCCCTTGATGTCAGGGGGCGCCTACTCTACTGTTGCCCCCATAGTCCTACACCACAGGGGACAACAGTCCCCATACCTGAGCCTGAGAACCAACAACCATCTCTGGCTCCTCCTGCAAGGAAGGGCTCCCTCGATGCCCTTCCTCCTAAGGTCTCTCATGCTGGTACAATAGATACTAGTGAGTGGCTGAAAAAGCCACTACCTGCTGGTCGCAGGGCCTCGAGGGCGTCCTCCGTCCCTGAGACTGCGGCAGCCAAGCCTTCCCAGCAGGAGAGATCGAAAGACCAGCGGGATAAAAATAAAACTAAAAAGACAGAACACCAGGTGGCTTCCGAGCCACCACAATGAATGTCAGCCTCAGAGGACGAAATAGATTCTCTTGTCCCCTGAGGACTTGGCTTTTGCTGAGTCTCCAGATGCGATGGACGTTGAGGCTCTAGCCCCGCCATCAGCATCGGCAAACAACCCTGAGGACTGCACTGCACCATCCCAATCTGCATGTCCCAGCAACCAGGAGCCTCTATGATCATGCAGTGGAACTGTGGCGGTTTTTACCGCCATATGTCAGAGTTGCAGCAATTGTTGTGCTGCTTCCCAGCATTCTGTATAGCCCTTCAGGAAACGTGGTTCCTTGCACAGAGGACCCCAGCCCTTCGTGTATATAGGGGCTATTACAACAATCGTTCTGTCTATGACAGGGTATCTGCCGGAGTTAGTATCTATGTTCTTGCAACCATCCCCAGCGCTGCTGTGCCTCTAAACACGACTCTGGAGGCAGTGGCTGTTCACATCCGGGCAATAGAGGAATTTACCATCTGTTCCCTTTACCTTCCCCCAGATGTTATGTCTTCTGCTGACCTCACTGCATTGGTTGTCCAATTATCACAAACGTTCCTCCTCTTAGGTGATCTCAATGCCCACCAACCTCTGTGGGGTGGAAGTGAGACCACGGGCCGTGTTAGAGACCTTGAGAACCTTTTCACACAGCTTGACATTTGTGTCCTGAACAGTGGGGCACCCACACACTTTACCGTGGCACATGTCTATTTCTCCGCCATCGATCTGTCCATTTGCAGCCCAAGTCTCCTTCCGCACTTATCTTGAAGGGTCCATGATGACCTTTGTGGGAGCGATCAGTTTCCTCTTTTTGTCGCTCTCTTAATTTCATCCTGCAAGACACCTGCCCCGGTGGTCCCTCCATAGGGCTAACTGGCAAGGCTATACCTCTACAGCTGTGGGTACTACTCCATTGCCAGATAACATCGACATGGCAGTCCATCAACTAACTGAGGACATTATTCCCGCCGCTGAAGCGAATGTCCCGACTACTACAGGCGCAATTCGGTGCCTTGGTAGACGCAGGGGATCGCAGACGCCATCCGGCAGTGTCGGCGGGCGATTCAACACCACCGGCGTCAACCCACCATTGAACGTCTGATTGCTTTTAAGCGTCTCCAGGCCCGAGCCCGGCGACTGATCCAACAGAGTAAGCAGGACTGTTGGGAGCGATATGTAGCAACCAAAGGCTCCTGCGCTTTCGCTTCTCAAGTGCGGTCGCAGGTACGGCACCTACTTGGGTACCGCCCACCAAGCGGAATCCCGTCACTCTGAATTCAAGGTGGTCTTTGTATTGACCCAACGGTTATTGCCGAGCTCATGGCAGGGCATTTTGTGCGTTGCCCTGCGACCGCAGCCCACAGTGCGGAATTTCGTGCCCTCAAAGAGTGGGTTGAGCGGAGGGAATTGTCCTTCCACACATGTCGACAGGAAGTGTACAATGCTCCATTTAGTGAGTGGAGGAACGTATGGTGAGTTGCCGGCTTATGTGGTTACTGGAGGATTGAGGCCTCCTGGCTCCACAACAGGGAGGCTTCCGTCAGGGCCGTTCAACTCTAGACAATATCGTATCTCTGGAGTCAGCCATATGCACGGCTTTTACTTGCCGAGAACACCTTGTCCCAGTCTTTTTTTATCTTCGTAAGGCATATGATACAACCTGGCGTCGTCATATTCTTTCCACACTTTATGACTGGGGATTACGTGGTCCCCTCCCAATGTTCATACAGACCTTCCTGTTGATCCGCTCTTTTCAGGTTCGGGTTGGCATCTCTCTTAGCTCCCCTCATGTTTTAGAGAATGGCGTCCCATAGGGCTGCGTTCTAAGTGTACCCTTATTTTTAATTGCTATTAACGGGCTGGCTGCGGCAGTAGGAACATCCGTCTCTTCCTCCTCGTTTGCTGACGAATTTTGCCTTTACTTCAGCTTAGGCAGCATTGGCATCACTGAACAGCTGCTGCAGGGAGCCATCCGAAAGGCCCAGTCTTGGGCCTCTGAGCATGGTTTCTAATTTTCGCCACAGAAAACCTGCGTCATCCACTTCTGTCGTCTTTGGATAGCTCATCCAGACCCTGAGCTATATTTGAATGACAAACCCCTTCACGTTGAGGAGACACACCGCTTCCTAGGCATGCTTTTCTATGCCCAGCTGACTTGGGTGCCGCATATTCGCCAACTGAAACAAAAATGCTGGTGATACTTAAACATCCTCCACTGCCTCAGCCACACAGGTTGGGGAGCTGATCGTCCCACTCTACTGCACCTGTATAAGGCACTTACCCAGTCACGCCTGGATTATGGCAGCCTTGTGTATGATTCTGCAGCTCCGTCTGCACTGCAGGTCTTGAATCCAGTCAATCAGTGCCATCCGTTTAGCAACAGTGGCCTTCCGTACAAGCCCTGTGACAAGCCTTCTCGCTGACGCTGGGGTCGCCCCCCCCCCCTACCTGCGATTAGAAGTCGACAGCTAATGGCTTCGTATGTTATCCGTATTCATGCTTCATGCTGTACCTGACCCCAGAATCGCAGGCTCCTCTTCCCGGCTGTCGCACTCCCTTCCCCATGACGACGGCCGTGGTCAGGTCTCCCGATTGCGGTTCATGTTCGTTCCCTTCTTTCTTCCCTAGAGTCCCTTCCCATCTGTCTCACCTTTCAGTACTGTTCTCATACTCCTCCTTGGGTCATTCCTCGCCTCCAGCTTCAGTTGGACATGTTCCGAGACTCCAAAGCCTCTGTTGCACCAATAACTCTCCGTCACCAGTTTCAGGCCCTTCTTGATTCGTACCGTGGCACTGAATTTGTATACACCGATGGTTCCCTAGTTGATGGCCATGCTGGGTATGCCTATACCCACGACCGGCATATTGAAAAACATTCCTTGCCCTGTGGGAGTAGTGTGTTTACGGTGGAAATTGTCGCCACTTGGTGGTCCCTTGAATATCTGACCCTGCCCCAGGGAGTTATCTGAACTGACTTCCTGAGCAGTTTGCACGCCCTTAACCAGTGCTTTCTGAAACACTCTTTGGTACGGTCCATTCAGGAAGTTATATATAGACTAGGTAAATCTGGTCGCACTGTGGTCTTCCTTTGGGCTCCAGGCCACATTGCCATAACGGAATGAACGTGTCGACCACCTGGCAAAGGAGGCTACTACTTCAACCATGCTGGGCATCGGCCTCCAGGACAGGGATCTTCGAACAGTGCTCAATCAGAAGGTACTGGGACTATGGAATACCGAGTGGGCTGAATCGGAACGCGCCGAATAAGCTCCATGCTGTTAAGCCCTCTATGGCAATGTGGAGGTCCTCCCTGCGAGCCTCTTGTAGCGACTCTGTTGTACTGTGCCAACTACGCATTGGCCATACATTGTTAATGCACGAGAGGGCCCACCAGTTTCAGGTGACAATGCCTCTACGGCTACTACTGTTTTTCATTTTATTCGTGCGTCTGGTTTTTACCATTTGCAAAAGATCTAACGGTATTCAGAAAGGATAGATTAAAAAAAATAGGTGGGGCGTGTTTGTCGCCGTCAAAAGTGGTATTTCATGTAGCGAAGCTGAAGTTGATAGTTCCTGCGAGCTATTATGGGTAGAGGTTGTACCCGAAAATAGAAGTTAATAATCGGTTCCTTTTACCGGCCTCCCGACTCTGACGATACAATTGCAGATAGGTTCAAAGAAACCCTGAGTCAAATTACAAAAAACGTACCCGACTCACACGATAATAGTAGGTGGTGATTTTAATTTACCCTCGATCTGTTGGCGAAATTATATTTTTAAATCAGCAGGTAGGCATAAAACATCGTCCGAAATTGTACTCAACGCATTCTCTGAGAATTACTTCGAACAATTAGTTCATGAGCCAACTAGAATTGTAAATGGATGTGAAAACACACTTGATCTCTTAGCAACAAATAATCCTGAGCTCATAACGAGCATCAAAACTGATACAGGTATTAGTGAACACAGAGCTGTCGTAGCGAAATTGAATATCGAAAGTCCCAAAGTTACCAAAAATAAACGAAAGAATACTTTTTCAGGAAAGCAGATAGAAATAAAATACATTGCTTCTTGAAAGACAGCTTCCACTCGTTTCTAACACTAAACGTAGGTGTAGAGCAGATGTGGCTCAAATTCAAAGAAGTGGTATCGACAGCAATTGACAGTTTTATACCAAATAAATTAATAAAAGAAGGAGGCGATCCCCCTTCGTACACAAAACAGGTCAGGACACTGTTGCAAAAGCAAAGGAAAAGGCATACTAAATTGAAACGAACACAAAATCCCCAGGATTGGCAATCGTACACAGAAGCTCGAAATTTAGCGAGGATTTCAGTGCGAGATGCCTACAATATTTATCACAACGAAACTCTTTCTCGAAATTTGACTGAAAACCCAAAGAGATTTTGGTCATATGTTAAATATACTCGGGGCAAATCACAAACAATACCTTCACTACGTGATTGTAATGGCGATCCTGCCGATGACAGCGCTACTAAAGCAGAATTACTAAACATAGCTTTTAGAAACTCATTAACCAAAGAAGGCGAAACCAATATTCCAGATTTCGAATTACGAACAGAGGCCGTAATGAGTAACGTAGAAGTAGATATCATCGGAGTAGTGCAGCAACTATAATCACTTAACAAAAACAAGTCTTCTGGTTCGGATTGTATACCCATTAGATTCCTATCTGATTATGCTGAAGCGATAGCTCCTTACTTAAGTCATATACAACCGCTCTCTCATAGAAGGATCTGTACCAAAAGATTGGAAAGTTGCCCAGGTCACACCTATATTCGAAAAAGGCAGTAGGAGTAACCCACTAAACTACAGACCTATTTCACTGACGTCAATTTGCAGCAGGGTTTTGTAACATATCCTATATTCAAATACTATGAATTAGCTCGAACAGAACGATGTATTGACCGAAGGTCAACACGGATTTAGAAAATATCGTTCATGCGAAAAACAACTAGCTCTTTATTCACACGAAGTGATGGGTGCTATCGACAAAGGTTCACAAATCGATTCCGTATTTCTTGATTTCCAGAAAGCTTTTGACACCGTACCTCACAAACGGCTTTTAATCAAATTGCGTGGTTATGGTATATCGCCCCAAATTTGCGATTGTAAGATTTCTTGTCAGAGAGGACACAGTTCGTAGTAATCGATGGTAAGGCATCGACTAAAACAGAGGTGATATCGGGCGTTCCACAGGGTAATGTTATTGGTCATCTGCTGTTCCTTATTTACATAAACGATTTAGGGGAAAATCTAAGTAGCTCTCTTAGGTTGTTTTACGTAATTAAATTACATCTACATAGATACTCTGCAAATCACATTTAAGTGCCTGGCAGAGGGTTCATTAACCACTTTCATAACTTTTCTCTACCGTTCCATTCTCTAATAGCGCGCGGGAAGAAAGAACACCTAAATCGTTCCGTTTTCGATCTGATTTCTCTTATTTTATTGGGATGGTCATGTCTCCCTAAGTAGGTGGGTGCTAGCAAAATATTTTCACATTCAGAACTAAAAGTCGGTGATTGAAACTTCGCAAACAGATCACGCCGCAATGAATAACGTCTTTCTTTTAATGATTTCTACCCCAATTCGTGCAACATTTCCGTGACGCTTTCCCCCCCGTAACGTGATAAAACAAAACGAGCTGCCCTTCTCTGAACCTTCTCAATATCTTCCGTCAGTCCCACCTGGTGAGGGTCCCACAAGGGGCAACAGTACTCCAAGAGAGGACGCACAAGTGTGATGTAGGCAGTCTCTTTGGTGGAGCTGATGCATCGTCTAAGCGTTCTGCCAATGAAACGTAACCTTTGGTTCGCCTTCCCCACAATATTTTCTATGTGTTCTCTCCAGTCAAAGTTGTTCGTAATTGTAACTCCTAGGTATTTGGTAGAATTTACGACCTTAAGGTTTGACTCATTTATCGCGTAATTGAAGTTCAGCGGATTTCTTTTAGTGGTCATGTGTATTACTTCACACTTTTCTTTATTTAGTGTCAATTGCCAATTTTCGCACCAAGTAGAAATTTTGTCTAAATCACTTTGCAGTTGCTTTTGATCCTCTGTTGACTTCACTAACCGATAAACGACTGCATCATCCGCGAACAGTCTAAGGGAGCTATTCAGATTATCTCCTAAATCGTTTATAAACACGAGGAAGAGTAGGGGACCAATAACGCTTCCCTGTGGAACGCCAGATATCACTTCTGTTTTACTCGATGACTTACCGTCAATTACAACGAACTGTGTCCTTTCTGATAGGAAATCGTGAATCCAATCGCACAATTGGGGAGATATTCCATAAGCACGCAATTTCATTAGAAGCCGCTTGTGGGGTACAGTATCAAAAGCCTTCCGGAAATCCAGAAATATGGAATCGATTTGAGATCCCTTGTCGATGGCACTTAACACTTCATGTGAATAAAGGGCAAGCTGTGTTTCGCAAGAGCGATACTTTCTGAATCCGTGCTGACTATTGGTTAATAGGTCGTTCTCTTCGAGGTAGTACATAATATTCGAACAAAGTATATGTTCCAAAATCCTACTGCAAATCGACGTCAATGAGATAGGCCTGTAATTTTGGGGATCACTCCTATTGCCTTTCTTGAATATTGGAGTAATTTGGGCAACTTTCCAGTCTTTGGGTACGGATCTTTCGCTGAGTGATCGGTTGTAAATGATAGCTAAGTACGGAGCTATTTCATCAGCATACTCTGAGAGGAATCTAGTTGGTATACAATCTGGCCCGGAAGATTTATTTTTGTTTAGTGACTTAAGTTGTTTTACTACTCCAGGAACATCTACTTCTAAGTTTCGCATGCTGGCAGCTGTTCTTGGATTGAATACTGGAGTGTTCACTTCGTCTTCTTTGGTGAAAGAATTTCGGAAAGCTGTGTTTAGTAATTCTGCCTTAGCAGTACTGTCGTCGGTAGTATTACCATTGCTATAGCGTAGTGAAGGTATTGTTTGTGTTTTGCCGCTAGTGTACTTCACATATGACCAGAATTTCTTTGGATTTTCTGCAAGATTACGAGACAGGATTTCGTTGTGGAAACAACTATAAGATTCTCGCATTGAAGTCCGCGCTAGGTTGCGAGTTTCAGTAAAAGATTGCCAGTCTTGCGGATTCTGTGTCTTTTTAAATTTTGCATGCGTTTTTCTTTGTTTCTGCAACAGTGATCTGACCTGTTTTGTGTACCACGGGGGGTCAGCCCCCTCTTTTATTAATTTATCTGATATAAATCTCTCGATTGCTACTGATATTATGTCTTTGAAAGTAAGCCACAACTGATCTACACTCGCATTTTTAGTTTTGAAGGACTGGAGACTATCACTCAGGAAAGCGTGAAGCGAATTTTTATCTGCTTTATTGAATAGATATATTTTTCGTTTATTTTTGGTGCATTTGGGAATTTCGATATTCAGTCTCGCTACTACAACTCGATGTTCGCTAATCCCTGTATCTGTTTTGATGCTCTTTACTATCTCGGGATTATTTGTTGCTAGGAGATCAAGAGTATTTTCGCAACCACGTACTATTCTAGTGGGTTCATGAACTAACTGTTCGAAGTAGTTCTCAGAAAAAAGCATTCAGAACTAGTTCGGACGATGTTTTATATTTGCCCCCGGTTTTGAATACGTAATTATGCCAACATATCGAGGGTAAATTAAAGTCGCCGTCATTTACCGTCTAGTAAAATCATCTGAAGATCAAAACCAACTGCAGAACGATCTGAATAAGATATCAGTAAAGGTAAAGCAGTCAACAATCCGAAGATTGGTTTGAATACCACAGTGCTTTACTATGCATGGGCCTGTTAGGCGGTGGTATGCCGTTGCCTTCCTCCGACCTTCGAACTGACTTACCCAGCCAGTTATAGGGGGACCTACAGTTTAACGTGGGTTCCGAACCACGGTGCTTCTCGGTATTTTTCACATGAGCAATACTGCCAGAGGTGAAAGAAGTGGAAAGTGACAGATAAAAATCCTAGGACCCGGCAGGGATCGAACCCGCGACCTTTGGATTTGTAGTCTGGCACTCTACCACTATGCAACCGAGGCGCATGGTGTAAAAATTGGCAATTGACTCTAAATAATGAGAAGTGTGAAGTCATCCACCTGAGTACGAAAATAAATCCGTTAAACTTTGTTTACAAGATAAATCAATCAAATGTGAAGGCCGTAAACTACACAAAATACCTAGGAATTACTATTACTTCAGGCTTAAATTGGAAAGAACATGTAGATAATATCGTGGGAAAGGCGAACCCGAGACTGCGTTTTATTGGTAGAACCCTTAAAACATGCAACAGAACTACAGAAGAAACTGCATATACTACACTTGTCTGTCCTTTTTGGAGTATTGCTGCCCAGTGTGGGATCCTTATCAGGTGGGTTTGACGGAGGACATCGAAAGAGTCCAAAGAAGGGCAGTTCGTTTCGTATTGTCACGATACAGGGGAGACAGCGTTACGGAAATGATACAGGATCTGGGATGGGAATCAGTACAACAACGGCGCTTATCGCTGCGACGTGGGCTACTTGCGAAACTCCAATCGCCAACATTCTCCTCCGAATGCGAAAATATATTGTTGACTCCCACTTACATAGGTAGAAATGATCATCAGAATAAAATACGAGAAATCAGAGCTCGAACAGAGAGATTCAGGTGTTCATTCTTCCCACGCGCTATTCGAGAATGGAGTGGGAGATAAATAGTATAATTGTGGTTCGATGAACCCTCTGCCAGGCACTTTAATGTCATTTGCAGAGTATCCCATGTAGATGTAGATGTACCATTCCATTTAATGGAAGGCACTTATGCCTGATTCTAGGGTGCTCATTTTTACAGTGCTTTTGAGTTATTGATAGCCTCTCCCTTTTCGGTTGAGGTGGTTTTTAGTGTGTACAGCATGGCTCGCCCATACATTTTTATCCTAGGGATCAGCCAGCCACTGTATTCTGCTGTGAAATTTTAGTCTCCTGCGCCAGTAATTTTATCCCTTGTGTGCACTTCTGTGTGATTCGGTGAAGTGTTCTACACCCATCAAAGATTTCTCTCATCCGTGTTCTCTCTGTGTTTTCATTTCGTCGAATGTCACATCATTGCTTGGAACAGAGGACTGATGACCTTGTAGTTTAGTCCCCTATAAACGACAACAACAACAAACTATTATAAGCTACTCGCATTGAAGTCCGCACTAGGTTGCGAGTTTCTGCAAAAGATTGCCAGTCTTGGGGATTTTATGTCTGTTTAAATTTCGAATGTGTTTTTTTTCCTTCTGCAACAGTGATCCGGCCTGTTTTGTGTACCACGGGGTCAGACCCTTCTTTTATTAAATTATTTGGTACAAATCTCTCGATTGCTACATATATCACGTCTTTGAAAGTAAGCTACAACTGATCTACACTCGCATTTTTAGTTTTAAAAGACTGAGGACTATCACTAAGGAAAGCAGGAAGCAAAATTTTTATTTGGTCTGTTGAATAGATATATTTTTCATTTATTGTTGGTGCATTTGGGAATTTCGATATTTAGTCTCACTACTACAACTCTATGTTCACTAATCCCTGTATCTGTTTTGATGCTCTTTACTAGCTCAGAATTATTTGTTGCTAGGAGATCAGGGGTATTTTCACAACCATTTACTATTCTAGTGGGTTCATGAACTAACTGTTCAAAGTAGTTATCAAAAAAATCATTCAGCACTAGTTCGGACGATGCTTTATATTTGCCGCTGGTTTTGAATACGTATTTATGCCAACATATTGAGGGTAAATTAAAGTCACCACCGATTATGACTATATGCTTCAGGTACCTGTTTGAAATGTGATTTAATCTTTCTTTGAACATTTCGGCAATTGCACCATCTGAGTCAGGGGGCCGTTAAAGAGATCCAATTATTAATTTATTCTGGTTGTCAGGTATGACCTCTACCCATACCAACTCACAGCAAGTATCTGCCTCAATTTCGCTGCAGGATAAACCATTTGTAACAGCAATATACACGCCTCCCGTTTTTTTATTTTTTCTATCGTTTTTGAAGACTATTTGGCCCTTTGTAAAAATTTCGGCTGACCTTATCTCTGGCGTCAGCCAGTTTTCAGAACCTATAACAATTTGTGCCTCAGTACTTTCTATCAGTGCTTGGAGCTCTAGAAGTTTCCCAACGCAGCTACAACAATTTACAACTGTTACACCAGTGTTTCCTAGATCTGCATTTATTCTGTGTCTGAACTGCACACTCACCTAAAAGAAACCGCCCAATCCACGCCACACGGCCCCCGCTACCCGTGTACGCGCTTCCTGAGTATAGTGGACTCCTGACCTATTTAGCGGAACCCGAAAACCCACCACCCTTTGGCGCAAGTCGAGGAATCTGCAGCCCACACGGTCGCAGAACCGTCTGAGCCTCTGATTCAGACCCTCCACTCGGCTCTGAACCAAAGTTCCGCAGTCAGTCCTGTCGACTTTGCTGCAGATGGTGAGCTCTCCCTTCATCTTGCAAGCAAGACTGGCAGTCTTTACTACCTCTGATAGCCACTCAAAACCAGAGGGAATCCTTCCGATCCAAAGTGACACACATCGTTGGTCCAGACATGAGCCACCACCTGCAGCTGGCTGCACCCTGTGCTCTTCATGCCATCTGGATCTGGAATCATGGACTGGATTCATGATTTCCTTTCACAAAGAACACAGCTTGTAGTAATTGATGGTAAGTAATCGAGTAAAACAGAAGTGATATCTGGCATTCCGCAGGAAAGCGTTATAGGTCCCCTACTCTTCCTTGTGTTCATAAACAATTTAGGAGACAATCTGTATAGCTCCCTTAGACTTCGCGGATGATACTGTTGTTCGTCGGTTAGTGAAGACAACAGAGGATCAAAAGCAATTGCAAAGCGATTTAGACAAAATTTCTACATGGTGAGAAAATTGGTAATTGACACTAAATAAAGAGAAGTGGGAAGTAATACACATGACCACTAAAAGAAATCCGCTGAACTTCAATTACACAATAAATCAGTCAAACCTTAAGGTCGTAAAATCTACCAAATACCTATGAGTTACAATTACGAACAACTCAGACTGGAGAGAACACATATAAAATATTGTGAGGAAGGCGAACCAAAGATTTTCTTTGGCAGAACGCTTCGAAGATGCACCAGCTCCACCAAAAGAAACTGCCTACATCACACTTGTGCGTCCTCTCCTAGAATACTGTTGCCCCTTGTGGGACCCTCACCAGGTGGGACTGGCGGAAGATATTGAGAGGGTGCAGATAAGGGTAGCTCGTTTTGTTTTATTACGTTCCGGGGGGGGTGATAGCGTCACGGAAATGTTGCACGAATTGGGGTGGAAATCATTAAATGAAAGACATTCATTGCGGCGTGATCAGTTGGCAAAGTTTCAATCACCGACTTTAATTCTGAAAGTGAAAATATTTTGCTAGCACTCACCTACTTAGGAAGACATGACCATCCCAATAAAATAAGAGAAATCAGATCGAAAACGGAACAATTAAGGTGTTCTTTCTTCCTGCGGTGTTAGAGAATGTAATGGTAGAGAAACGTTATGAAAGTGGTTAATGAACGCTATGCCACGCAATTAAATGTGATTTGCAGAGTATCTATGTAGATGTAAAATGACTCCCCCCGGCATGTACATGGAGTGCACATTGGACTTCTTCTCCTCCGTAGCAACCATCACCCACCTAACGTTGGATCTCCCAACTACTAACAAACGTACCCTCTGTGTGTGCCCGGATCGTGCAGGCAGATGGGTGAGTACAGGACAAGCGACACAATTTGCGTCAGGAACATCCTCTGCCATAGACAGCCTCGAATCTGTTCATAAGAGTAACCGGTGAGGCCTCCACTTCGGTCCTCGGGGAAGTCTTAAGCCACTTGACACGTGCTGAAGAGACCTCCCAATCTAGCACGGATTGGCCGACATCTATTTGCAGCATTCACAGTTCCTAGTCGTTCTAAAAACCTATGTATATTCCAAATAAGTAGGCCTACGACTTGTGATTTAAACTGTGGGAGAATACACCAAACTGTGACTTTGACGTGAATCTAAGTATACACAGTGGACACTAAACTGTACCTTTGATGCGAAGCTGACTAAATATACGATCCCCATAAAGCGAATATTTCATTGTCAACGTTAACATACTGAGCCGCTGCAAGTAAATAAAGGCCCTGCACGTAGAGCATCAAAGAAATAATAGTTCGCGCTGCTGCATTTTAATTTTTTTTATTTCTTTTTGATGGTTATGCCATAGAACAGCAACGAACCACTAAAGGTCCTGTTGGTTTTGTAGTACTGCATACAAACAATAGATGATCGTGTTATGCTTATTCCTTCAGTAACAGAAGTATTTTGAATGAAGAGCCGCAGTATTATTTCTGCAAATACAAACATTGAACAGCGAGTTGCTGATTACACTTCGTATATTCACAGCTTAACGACATCTTTGATTCTTTTGACAGGGAACATTTGAATTCATAACATAACGACATTCCTTCGCGTCTATCGATGCTGTAATTTGCATAAGAATTCTTTGCAAGGAAAAAGGAATTTATGTCGTTCCTTTTCTGATTTTGATGTATCCTCGAAAACTCCATACTACAGGAAACGACAAAGTGAGGCGACGTTAGTTACATAGTACACCAAATAACTAATTATGGCGTTGCTTTTTTCATAACTGGTGTAATACACTATAAGACAGGATACGATTTTACTTACGGCGTCGTCGTTGTGAACTGATGTTGGCAACGGCCATTGAATGCTGTTTCAGAAATTCGTCACGTAGAATAACGGGAATAATTGTTTATGTTCAAGATTAAATAAATAATTTAGGCTGTTCTGGTCAGTAAATTAATCTTCCTCCTAAAGCGAATAGTTCATTGCCAACGATAGCTAACTAAACCACTGCTACTGGAAGTAAAGTTTAGCCCAGGTAGGACACACTTTTTTTTCCTTCCTAGCTGTATCCCATATGCTTTCCAATGTCATGGAAAGAAAAGCGCATCTTTCGTCGGGTATAACCACTAAATTATACATACAGTAGAAATATCTATAGAGTGAGCATTGGATTCTGTGCAACGTCTCAACATTAAGCTGGAATTAGCAAGTGATATTGAAACAAATCCACTCTTTCCACACATTTATTTGCTCCTACGATTGGTTTATACCGCATTGGCCGCAAAGAAGCCCCCACCTCCTTTTCGCAGAGCAACCACATAACACGAAATATCTAAATAAATGTGTCACAGAAGCAACAAAGTCGAGGAAGCGTCGCTAAAAGGGCTGTATCATCTGTCTTAACTGAACAAAAAAGCATCATTGATAATAGACTACCGTCATGTCTGTCTGTAAACAGCTGCAGCGGACCCTTTTATCAATAATGCATCATCTCAGCTGTGGATGTCCGTCTACAAAGGTTTTATGAACAAAAAAGGACCAAGGTAAAGTCATTTTTCCCAGTATCAGGTGATATTTCCACCTTAATGTTGAGGACAGATGATGCGTTCTACGCATATGAATGTTCACTCCAGAGATATTTCTGCTCTGTGTCTGCCACTAGAGATAACACACACACACACACACACACACACACACACACACACGCGAGCGACAAACTCATCAGAATCCTCCCGGCTTTCATAATTGTTCGGTATAATATTGTGATTAAAATTTGTAATTACTTTTGGTGCAGACTACATTAAGGTAGATAAAGACGTTTTCTTTTGCAGACACAATTGTACTTTGATTTATAATACTACTTCCGAATACATAGTTCTATTACACAAGATCGATTTCAACTTCGTGCTTTAAGCGGGGTTGACACGGACACGAATCGTTGGCGCACGTTGACGTGCGCACGTCAAGATGCCCCTGTGAACGCCCAAAATCTCAATTGGCGCACATAGAAATGAAAGTTGACGAGTCTACTTACTTGCGCAAATTGGCTTCCCCCACTACTTTTTCGTCGTTTCCGCAAGATGGCTGTTGCTGTCGAATAGCTTGTTTAGTGTGTACGTTTGCGTGTTGTAACTCTATTATATTTTGTTTCTGAGTTAAGAACGATGGCAGTTGCTAAAAACTGGCCGTCACAATATACAGTTTAATTTCTGGAACTATATGAAGAACGTACATTGTAACGTTTCTGCTATGTTGCTCACTCCTAAAAATCAGTTGCCAACATAGAAACACGAAATATCTGATACCTAAAGTAAAACTTCATTACCAGACATGTGATATTTCACATTTTCGCCTTCTGTTTGGAATTCTATTAACACTACTAGTAAAATGCTTTTAAGAAATAGTACACTGATTTAAATATAACTTTGGCTGATCTTTTTACGTAATTTTCAGATTTTAATACTTTCGTAAATAATAGCTGCAAACACTAGAAATGCATTACACTTAGTTTTGGAAATTGCTGAACCTATATAGATACTAATTTGTATAGAAACAATAATGCTACATGTTATAAACTATTGCACAACATGATTTCATATATACCTTTTGTTTAAATAAATTAGGGCAGACCATGTTTTATATATCACTAGATCCTAAATTAAATACTGATAATTTTTCATGCACTAAAACTAATAATCCGTTTGGTACTAAGAAACTATCTTCGAAATTAACAAAACTACGACAACCATATACAAATCCGTATTAATAAATAATTTGACCGCAAACTGAAACTCACTAAAATTCCATGTCAAAATAATATTACGCCTACACACTATTGGCAAAACAAATATATGTGCATTTCGAAAACACACATAATGTAAATAATTTGACGACTGTAAACACTAGTCAAAAGGATGACGTTAAATTTGTGCACTACATTTAAATACAAAATTCATGAAACAAGTACATACATTGACATAAATAGTCCAAGCTTAAATGTAATGTTTAAGTTTATGTATTTTAGCAAATTTAATGTAAAAGAATATTGTTTAATTATGAATTACAAAACTTTGTCATCATTTTTATTACGTTGTTAAGCAGAAAGATGTTTGAGAGAAACCATTGTTTAGTCAGTCTTAGAGAGAGTATCCGAGTGGCCAGAAACCTGTAAGCAGCTCTGTTGGCTTGCTGCTGCATTTCTTGATTGTGCAATGTTTAAGTGGAAATAAAATCGTTTCCATATCAACTAAGATGCTTTTACTTTACAAAAAGATCCTGTAAAATCAATTTCTTTAGTGAATGCCGAAGACAACTCACAACGCAATGGACTTCAGCCAGCATATAAGATAAGTTCAACTTCACCTACAGTGGAATGATTTCGTTATAGACTGAGAACTAATAAACATTTCCGTGATTCAGGAATATATTAGGGCTCAGTTTGAGTCATTCCGAAAAGAGGTGATGGACGTTAGATGTGGTGCCGTGACCAGGATTTAAAAAAGCGTATTCACTAATGTAAAATGTTAGAAGTGGTGACGTGATCAAAGGATTTTAATAAGTATTCGCTAATATAAAATGCGTTTCAGGATACAAGGAAAATAATGTATATGATGGATGTGCAGTAAAACCATCATAAAAGTGCAGAATTCGACTACAATACTATCCACACCTACGATGTCAAAATTTAATGGAGGAAGATGGCAATAATTTGGACTACTAGATTCCTGTTTCGCCGCATCCTTGTGACGAGCTAAGTACTTTATTTTTTTTTTTTTTTTAACTTTTGTAGTGACTGTTTGTGTGTAAGGGGTTGTATGTGGACTGAAAACTTATTTTAAAATCGATACAGTAAGAAAGGAGGGAGATGATAGTACTCAAGTTTCGTACTTTGACAGTGGGGTAGAAGGTTCTGGTATCGCGAGTTCTACACCGATTACAAGAAAGCAGCAGGTCCCATTTCCTAGTGATTTACCAGAGACTGGACAACAGATTAGTAATATGGCAGCAAACGCGGAAATAGAAAGAAAATTAATCTTGGAACTTTTATTAAAAATGGAAACCACGAACTCCATACTTTCATTACAAATGGAAACTATGAAAACCGAACTTTCATTAGAAATGAATACCTTGAAAACCATGATATCTGACATAAAATCTCAAACAAACTCCATTAAATTTGAAATTTGTAAAACAAATGAAGCAGGGACCGAATTAAAACAATGTATTTTAGACACAAAACTTAGTGCAAAACTCGATTGTGTAGAAAAAACTGTTTTGGTAGCTGCTACTTCAGAAGTTTCTCAGACGAGTGACAATGTTGAAGAAATAGATGACAGTTCAAGTTACGCAAATTCTCAGAGCCAGGATACTAAAACAGAGTTAACTGGAAAGATTCGCGATTTTGAACAATGTAATAGCAAACTTAATTATTCTGATTTGAAAGTAGAAACTGAATGTAACTGTGTTATAGATAACCCTGAGCTAGAAGTTGAAAGTGAATGTACAGTCACAGAATTACCACAGTGTGTAGACGAAATTCAAGAAAAGTCACATGCAAAAACTTTGAGTATTCCTAGATGTACTAATGTAATTTGTTTACCAGTAGTAAAGTTACCTGGTAGGCCTAAAAAGAAATTTCGTCCTACTTATTTTATGCCACAGGACAATGATTGTTTTTCGTCAGATTTGAATGACACTTCAGAAATTATGTTACTTAAGCAAAGTCTAAGGTGTAAAGTATGTTCTTGGGCAAACCAGACCCAACTGTTTGCATTTAATTTTGGACCTAGTAGTAATATACAATTACCTATTCTACCTGATGACAGACAAAATGAGATGCATCAGACTATGTACTGATGTAATACCTTAGGGGCATAATTACTCTTTAGTTATGAAACTGCTGACACCAGTTCAGGTCCCCAGTCGTGTGCTGTGTACTTCTATTGAATCATTTTCATAGTGCAGAAAAATTTTAGTCTTTAAATTTTCCTTCAGTATAAATATTTATGATTATTTGAAAAATGTTTTAATTACCACTGACAAATGAAAACAGCTGAGACATACCTTTTGATATATGCATTTTTGCTATATGCTTATTGAAACTTAAACTAAACTTTATTACCAATTATTACTTATTTTATGCCACAGGACAATGATTGTTTTTCGTCAGATTTGAATGACACTTCAGAAATTATGTTACTTAAGCAAAGTCTAAGGTGTAAAGTATGTTCTTGGGCAAACCAGACCCAACTGTTTGCATTTAATTTTGGACCTAGTAGTAATATACAATTACCTATTCTACCTGATGACAGACAAAATGAGATGCATCAGACTATGTACTGATGTAATACCTTAGGGGCATAATTACTCTTTAGTTATGAAACTGCTGACACCAGTTCAGGTCCCCAGTCGTGTGCTGTGTACTTCTATTGAATCATTTTCATAGTGCAGAAAAATTTTAGTCTTTAAATTTTCCTTCAGTGTAAATATTTATGATTATTTGAAAAATGTTTTAATTACCACTGACAAATGAAAACAGCTGAGACATACCTTTTGATATATGCATTTTTGCTATATGCTTATTGAAACTTAAACTAAACTTTATTACCAATTGGAATTTTTGAGAAAATAAAAAATTTATGTAGGTGGATGTTAACCATCAGTTCAGAAGAACTTTATACCAAATACTAATACTGTACCTAATATGATATACTTGTTGGGGGTTTTCAATAAGAATTTTTTTTTTACTTATGCCAGTGTATAGGCCAATGGACTTAAGAGCTAAGAAGTAAATATACTGAAATACAGTTTGAACCAAATAGTGAATTCATGTTTACAGTTAATACAGTTGCAAATAATAACAAACATTGAGGATTTATGAATAAAAATACTATGTGAATTTAAGTACAGAAAAAGAAAATAGGTAGATGATGGGGGTTTATTTAATGTGTTTGACAGGAATTTTGGAGACTTATGTTATGATGTTTATGAACCACTAGCTAATGTGGAAGTCTTTGTGTAGTCATCAAAAGATAAGACACAAGTTAGAAAAAAGGGGAAGTGCTGTTCATGAGAAATTTAAGTTAGGTTAAGAATTGTCAGTGAAAGTACTGAACAAATAGTTATTAAGGTACTGAAATGGAAGTGAAAAATGCTTCATATATTGAAAAGAAAGAATTAATAAGGGATAAAGAAAATGAATATGAAAATAATGAATATTTAAATGAACAAATGTTTATGTAGTATTTAAGATTAGTGTATTCTCTGAACAGATGCTTTACTTGAAGTCTAAGATGTTGAATTGCTTGATACTGCTGAGTAATCTCAAAATGATAGTGTTAAGTGTACTGAAAATGTTAGCTCCAAACCCTGATATAAGTGTCAAGTCATCTACTGAAATGATAAAGAAATAAGTGAAAGTAAATATGAAAGTATACCTTCTGTTTGTCAACTTAAGTTGTGATTCTAGTAACATGAATAATTTTGAAGAAGTTTAAAAAATCTATTAACGGAACCTGAAAACAAAGTACTATTTCACTATGTTAGTAGTCCATTTGTTAAGATCTGAGTTGAAGTTTATCTACAGGTATAAATTGAGCCTCTTGAAGTTAACTGAACCCCTTAGCTGTATGCGTATAGTTTTGTTTATCCACGATCCATAAAGTTGATCGGTCTCAGAATGTTAATGCGTTTAAATCCTACCTACAGAAAAATTAATTGACTTGTGAAGTTTACCTTACTCTCACCCTGAAACCTATAAGGAAGGTAATATTGATACTATTTATGAATATGGCACACAATAATTAATTTATTAACCTCATATGCATAGTCAAAGGTATGTTGAAGTGTTCATTATTTGTTTATGGCTAGAAATGTCATTGTATATATGAAAATTCTTACCTCGGTTATGTACTGTGATTTTTCTATTAATCACGTCCACAGTGCATTACAATTCAAATTCTTTAAGTCTTTTCACTCTTGTTAGTCATTCATTAGTATTTTTGTGTTGTACGTTGATGTGTCAAGAGGGACTTGCTAACAATTAGTACAAAAGTGACTATAAGCATGGGAGGACACATAGACCACACAAGTGTTGACCAATGTAAAATTCAATTTCTATCCTTGAGCTTACAGCTTCATAGGAAAATATTTAATACTGGTTTAAGATGACCATATTATAGTATATTGTACATATGACTCAGTTTTGGCTGATGCAAGGTTTAATTTTCATTATTATTCTTAAAGTTTATATGATGAAACTATTGATGTTTTACAAGTTACATACTTGGTATGTTTATCATGCATACTTGCACATACTCATGATGTAAAGGTTAATGAACCATTACAGACTACTTATTACTCATTGTATAATTTTGTATTTTTTTTAATGTGGAACACCTATGTTTGGTTCATGACCCACTTGTTGACTTGCTCATGCATGCAAGCTTTGTGTATCAATTTGTAGTTGATTACAGGGTGTTTAGTTTTGATATGGTACTGTATCTGAAAATGAACAGGCAGACCATATGTCAATTTTGACTTTTGTGTAGTATATAATTAAGAGATTTTACACTGTTAACGTAGACGTGTACAGACTTTCAGAACACTTAAGATAGTTAACTCATTTTCATCCACTTCTACTGTATGATTGTCACTCATTTTCAAACACTACTGGACAACATTGAATGTTGATTTTGAGTTATTGGGGGGTAGTAACTGTTCACCATTCAACAAACATAGGGTACTCTGGACTGTGTTGTGTTTGATTGGGGCAGTTTGTTCAAAGAAGAACAAAAAAAAAAACTATGTACTGTTATTTACTTCTGCGGAATTAAGGAGTCAAGTTGCCAGTTGCATCTTGTTAGTCTTGGTAAGGTAGTTACCATTAATACAAACATTCCGTTTAGAAGATAATCTATGAAAACTAAGCAGTGTATCGTAATACCTTACGGACACTAAATTGTTAAACAAAATATAAGTAAACGCAACCAGAGTCTTTTTCTGCTTATGTAGCCGTTTGTGAGTCAGTTACCTGCCCTGGCCGTGGACGTAATTTAATGGCAGCGTATTTTTCCGCCTTCTCTTGATTACTGCCTTGAGAGTGGGTGTATTTTGGCAGTTTAAAAATTTTTTTCATTTTTCTTTAAATTTTTCCAAGTTGTGAAAAATTTGACACTTTGGTGGATCAGTTGAGAACTGACACTTATTACTTTAATTTCCGTGCTTGTTTTGAGCTATGAGATTAACCATTGCCACTGCTAACTACTCGCAGGGGGGTTAGTTTTTGAATCTTTATTAATGCATATGGTTTTTTAATTTTTAACTATACTATAATTTTGAACGATAAATGTTTGATGTGCTCACTGAGAGTTTGTTTCTATCCATTGTTTTACTATTTAATTATGTCATTCTTTCACTTAGTAATTTGACTATAAATTTTGAAGTATTACAATGTACAACACCCTTTCTAGAGGAATTAGGAGCTTAGTTCTCACATAATGGCATTTACATACATGTACACATAGAAAAAATTATTAGGAGTAAAATACTTTTTTATATGAATTAATACCAAACATGACTGTTTACAATATGAATATCAATGCTCTTGAAAAAAAAAAGTTGTAAAAGCTTGCTATTTCATTATTCAAACTAAAGTAAATTAGAGAGATTTCTCGTTAATTTTCAGTAACATTCAAGGGTTAATTTGAACCCATAATTTTGTTTGTTTAAAATACCGTATTGAGAAAATTGATTACTCTTTCCAATAGCCTGATAACAGTATGCTTATTTATGTATGTAGTTAGGGAAAAATAGTATGTGGTTCTGAGAAAGATACAACAATGTTGTAGGAACCGTCTTGAAGCCTGTAACTACAGTCAGCTGAAGATGCGAGCCACTACATCACCAACAGCAGTTTGCAGATACAACACTGATGGCGCATCATGCAACATCAACAACCACCAGCATTCGCAAGACTGCAATCAACACATAACTTTTTTATTTTAGCTTAAACTAGTACAGACTCACTATAACACTTAAATCACAACATGTCTGCAGAATATACATCCGCCTATTTCTAAGTATAACATAAGTCTTCATAATACTGATTAAAAACGAACAGCAAATTATCTTCAGATGCACTTCTAATGCTTTGTATATTGCATCCAGCACGTCAAGCATGAACTCTGGAAGGCGATACATATATTGCAGCGAAGCAAATGAATCGCCGGAAGCTAGTTACCTCAGTGCGATTTGTAACTTTAAATGGCAGGAATAGCATTCTGCATTAGTGTGTTCTTTCTTTGAATAGAAGGGCCTACTAGTCTTAATAAATGTTCAAAATTGGTTACGTTCATCCTAAAATGATTTTCAGAGGACGCTTTGTCCTTATTTTCCAGTTTCCTGATTACCACCATACACACGCCCAACTAATTTCTCCTCGCTATCCGCTTGCATATCCAACAGCTGCGTTTTCTCTTCATTCTGTTTCAACATTCTGTGATTTTTCTGGAATAAAATAAATAAAGCCACTACTCGGAAGCCTGCACATACTACATCAGTTGGCGCCATGGTAAAAAGCTACATTGGACTTGATTGGACTCAAAATTTCCGCGCTCGTGTGAACGGTCAGTTGCGCAAGTTGAAGCTCATTGGCACATGTAAACATGATCGTGTCAACTCTCCTTTACGAAGTAATCACTGCTGGACCTGGGAACATCTATTAGTTGAAACAGTGGTCTACTCTAACAGTCAAGACAGTTCACTGGAAATACCATAATTAATGGAAAGTTCTATACAGACGATCAGCTGACGCCATTTCTTCAACGATTACCCAGACTTTTTATCGCACATTGACAGCACCATGACGTCTTACTTAAACAGACGTGAACTTTCAGTATTCGTAGATTTTTCGATAATATGGAGCACTGCATACAGAATAACTACATTGTCCCCAGTGCAACACTGCAACATTCTAAAACTTCAGTATACACTTACTGAGAGAGATAAAGAGTTTAGTAGGCTACTACACTACTACTACTACTACTACTACTACTATTATTTCTCATCTCAACGATGGAAGTGTTTTCAGAAGTTTACCCCAAACAGACAATTACACACCAGTCTTAAATTTATGAACACAACATTGATTTACATCGTTCCGTTACATTGTACAGGCTTGAATTAATTTCACTTTTTGTATGAAAACCTTTATGAACATTCATTGTTGTCGACAATGACTTCTACTTAAATTTGACATCTACCTTAAAAACAGAAAATTTGAGAAAAGCTCAAAGTACATTTTCCAATGTGTCTGTGAGTTTCTATTGCATACAAATCTATAGTTTTATTCCAATCTGTATGAAATTTTGCACACTTGACCTTCAAATCAAGAGGAAGGTGACTGTCTACATAATTTCGTTCGGTGCATGGCGGCGGGCAGTTCACTTATGGCATTGACAAAGTCAATGGTTTTACTCCTACCAATACGTTGCTATCAGATCTATGAACTATTTGCCCATACTGTAAGGCATTCGAAACAAAAATAAAGCCGCTGGACTGTGTTGTGAAAGTGGAAAAGTGAAATTTATGCCATTGGTTCCTCCACCAGAGCCAATGCAATCATTGGTTTCAGGAACAATAACGGATTCCATACAGTGTCTTACAAATATTCAATAATACAACACCTGCTTCCAAATTACTTCACTTTGGGGCAACAAATGTCTACATAATGTTTCATGTGGTGCATGGCAGAGGGTACCTTACAACAGGCTTTAACTCTGTTTCGCCAATTGCCACAAAAGCTCATGATCGTGTATTATCTTGGAGAGGGTTCTATAATCCGCAAGCCACTGCATGGTTCATGGCAAAGGGTACCTTACAATGAACTTTGTTTCACTGATTACCACGAAAGTTGACAGATATATTGATTTCCAGATTGAGGGGTGGGGGAGGGGAGGAGATGAACTGAGGCGGTTGGAGGGAGTGGAAGAAATGGTCCTTGAGAGGAGGTGGAAGTGAAGCAGAGAGATGGGCAAGGAAGAGATGGGTGGAGAGAATAAATAAATATCTGAGAAATGTCGGATTTTTAGCTAGTTAATTATTGTAATTCTGTTCTCGCGATTTTACTGGGAGCCATACATAGGGGATATCTTTCTAGAGCCTTCGTCTAAAGTCTGTTCTTGAACCTTTGTAAGTAGGTCTCCCTGGGGTAGTTTGTCTCTCTGAAAGAGTCTGCCAGTTCAGTTTCTTCCGCACCTCTGTGTCACTTTCCCATATATCAAAGTTACCTGTGGACATTTGTGCTACCTTCTGTAGGCTGATTACATTTCTCCAGCAATCTACATCAATATAGATACTCGGCAAATCCCATTTAAGTGCCTGGTAGAGGGTTTATTAACCACTTTCATAACGTTTCTCTACCATTACATTCTCTAACACCGCAGGAAGAAAGAACACCTTAATCGTTCCGTTTTCGATCTGATTTCTCTTATTTTATTGGGATGGTCATGTCTCCCTAAGTAGGAGGGTGCTAGCAAAATATTTTTCACATTCAGAAGTAAAAGTCGGTGATTGAAACTTTGCAAACTGATCACGCCGCAATGAATGTCTTTCATTTAATGATTTTCACCCCAATTCGTGCAACATTTCCGTGACGCTTTCCCCTCTCCCCCCTCATAACATAATAAAACAAAACGAGCTACCCTTATCTGAACCCTCTCAATATCTTCCGTCAGTCCCACCTGGTGAGGGTCCCACAAGAGGCAACAGTACTCCAGGAGAGGACGCACAAGTGTGATGTAGGCAGTTTCTTTTGGTGGAGCTGGTGCATTTTCGAAGCGTTCTGCCAATGAAAATCTTTGGTTCGCCTTCCTCACAATATTTTCTGTGTGTTCTCTTCAGTCTAAGGTGTTCATAATTGTAACTCCTAGGTATTTGGTAGAATTTACGACCTTAAGGTTTGACTGATTTATTGCGTAATTGAAGTTCAGCGGATTTCTTTTAGTGGTCATGTGTATTACTCCACACTTTTATTTATTTAGTGTCAATTTCCAATTTTCTCACCATGTAAAAATTTAGTCTAAATGGCTTTGCAATTGCTTTTGATCCTCTGTTGACTTCACCAACCGATAAACGACAGCATCATCTGCGAACAGTCTAAGGGAGCTATTCAGATTATCTCCTAAATCGTTTATAAATATGAGGAAGAGTACGGGACCTATAACGCTTTCCTGTGGAATGCCAGATATCAGTTCTGTTTTACTCGATGACTTACTGTCAATTACAACGAACTGTGTCCTTTCTGATAGGAAATCGTGAATCCAATCGCACAATTGGGGAGCTATTCCATAAGCAAGCAATTTATATTAGAAGACACTTGTGGGGTACAGTGTCAAAAGCCTTCCGGAAATTCAGAAAAATGGAATCGGTTTGAGATCCCTTGTTGATGGCACTTTTCACTTCATGTGAATAAAGGGCAAGCTGTGTTTCGCAGGAGCAATACTTTCTGAACCCGTGTTGACTATTGGTTAATAGGTCGTTCTCTTCGAGGTAGTTCATAATGTTCGAACAAAATACATGTTCCAAAATCCCACTGCAAATCGAAGTCAATGAGATTGGCCTGTAATTTTGGAGATCTTTCCTATTGCCTTTCTTGAATATTGGAGTAACTTGGACAACTTTCCAGTCTTCGGGTACGGATCTTTCGCTGAGTGATCGGTTGTAATTGATAGCTAAGTACGGAGCAATTGTATCAGCATACTCTGAGAGGAATCTTGTTGGTATACAATCTGGCTCGGAAGATTTGTTTTTGTTTAGTGACTTAAGTTGTTTTACTACTCCAGAAACATCTACTTGTAAATTTCCCATGTTGGCAGCTGTTCTTGGTTGGAATTCTGGAGTGTTCACTTCGTCTTCTTTGGTGAACGATTTTCGGAAACTGTGTTTAGTAATTCTGCCTTAGCAGTACTGTCATTAGTAGTGTTATCATCGCTATCACGTAGTGAAGGTATTGTTTGTGTTTTGTCGCTAGTGTACTTCACATACGACGAGAATTTCTTTGGATTTTCTGCAAGATTACGAGACATGACTTCGTTGTGGTAACTGCCATAGGCTTCTCGCACTGATATTCGCGCTAGGTTGCGAGTTTCAGTAAAAGATTGCCAATCTTGTAGATTCTGTGTCTTTTTAAATTTTGCGTGCGCTTTTCTTTGCTTCTGCAACAGTGATCTGACCTGTTTTGTGTACCATGGAGGTCTGCCCCCTATTTTATTAATTTATTTAGTATAAATCTCTCGATTGCAACTGATATTAAGTCTTTGGAACTAAGCCACAACTGATCTACACTTGCACTTTTAGTTTTGAAAGACTGGAGACTATCACTCAGGAAAGCGTGAAGCGAATTTTTATCTGCTTAATTGAATAGATACCTTGTGATAAGGACAACACGAATACCCATGCTCGAGGGAGGACTCGAACCCCCGACGGAGAACGGCCGCGCGCACCGTAGCTGAGCGCCTTAAGGCCCCTACACACGCTCCGATTTATCGTACGACCAACAAGATGTCCCACGAACCAACCAACTGGTTGCAGCCTACACATGTTCCTACCAACTGAACTCGGCGCCATCCTGTTCTGGTGTCTGTTTGTCGAACTGTTTTTGTTTTCACATGTTCGCTGTGCAGACAACTCAAGCATGGAAGTTGTATGGGAAACACTACACATGGTACAATTTGTCGGGTGAAGTGGTGGGGGAATCGGAGATCGGGTGGTCAGGCACAACCAACCGACCTGGTTGAAAGTTGGTCGGGTAGTGCCTAAGACCGCCTAATTTATTGGGTGACCAACAAATTGGTCCAATAAATCGCATCGTGTTTATGAACCTTTAGTGGACACGGCTATTATGCCGCGGTTTAATACTGCTGTACTGCTCATGAGCATCTTAAAGGGCGCAGAAGCTTCCATTTATATCAGCACTAATAAGTAATCACAAAGAGAGATACATAAAGAGTGAAAGGAATCACTTATCAAAAAGGTTTCTGATATCCATGTTGTCTGCAGCTCTCTACTTGAAGAAACTGTTACTGTACTAGCTGCGGTCGCACGGACCACTGGCGTTCGGTGCTGCTGCTAGCACGGACAGTACAACACACGTCGGGCTGTCAGCAGGGATGTAACCGCGAACTCTCTCGCCAAGCCGTGCTGCATTTAACCATATACGCATGTATGCGGGACACAACATGCGGGTTCATTGAGAATTTCTGTATTAGACAATGATCTTCAACTGAAGGCATCCATTACCAGGAGGTTTGAGTTGCTATGTCATCGGCTGGACGACCACTAGGGGAAAAAAAAAACTTTCGAATCTTTATGGGGGCAGCTACTTCTCCTCTGCCCCCCCCCCCCCCCCCCCCCAACGACGCCCATGCCACCCACATAGTCCACATCCAGGGAGACCTGAATGTGGCAGCAGACTCTCTCTCTCGAATTGAAGCCCTCAGCGAAGCAATTGATTTTGAAGCTCTTGCTTCAGCGCAACAGACAGACAAGGAGCTGCAAGAACTTTCTACAGCTCAGTCATGAAAATTCCACCGTAAAACACACTGCTGTATTGTGATGTCACGAAAACAAAACCACGACCGTTTGTAACTGTTGACTTTCGGCAGCAAGCAATCGCCTCCTTTACATTACCTGTCGCACCCTGGAATAAGAGGCACAAAGAACTTAGTGTAGCAAACTTTTGTGTGGTCAGATATGGACAAAGATTGGAAGTTTGTACGCCATTGTGTGGGCTGCCAGAGCAACATATTAGTCGGCATGTCAGGTCACCTCTTGGCACGTTCATACCACCAAATCAAAGATTTGAATACGTTCATTTACATCATAGGCCCGCTCCCAACATCAAAGGATATACATACTGCCTTACAGCCATACATCGATACATTTCTTGCCAAAAGTTTTTCCAACGGTAGACATCACCGCAAATACAGTGTCAACAACATACCTTCGTGGATGAATCGCCCGTTTCGGTGTTCCACTTCGAATTACAACTGATCAAGGACGACAATTTGAGTCATACCTTTTCAAGACACTCTGTTTTACTAGATATCAAATGTATTAGAACCACAGCTTAATACCCATCAACAAATGGTTAGTGGAGCATATGCATAGGCAATTAAGTGTCTCTCCAATGTCATGACTTGCAGAGATAGACAGAGACACTGAACCACTAGGGTTCATAAACAAAATGAATGCTCAAATTTGACAGCTACATCCTGTTACTCCAAGGGACCAGCAAAGCCACAGCCTGGTCGTTTTCCATGAGCTGCATGAATGTCACTGCATTTTTGTAGGACATGACACAGTATGCAAGCCACCTTACGGTGGACCTTATCGTGTCATCAGTAGGGACGAAACGATGTTCAGTGTGGATGTGATGGGCACACCAACCACCATCACCACTGATATGCTGACACCAGCCTTCAGCACCCACTTCACCGGTATGGACTCATCCATGGACACACCCACCATCGACTCGACAGTCGTACCAGCCAATCCAACGCCCATAACAAAGCAGCTGCAATGGACATCTGAAGCTACCACTGATGACCCAGCACCAGCCTGTGCGAAACCAGTTGCGTCCTGGTCCGGACGACATGTCCAATTCAACATGACATGTCGTTGACACTAAAGGGGAGAGTGGTGAAGTGCATTGTTGATTTAAATTATGCATTAATATCTCTGACTCGTATTTATTAACTGCTTTTTTAATTATTCTGTTGTTATTCAGTTGTCTTAAGTTGTCTAAGTTTTACGAGTTACATGACATTTTGTAATAAAATTAAAGTTGTTAAACTCGCAACAACACCTTTATTACAATGTCTACATCCAGGGACGGTGCCAAGGGTGGGCCAGGGTGGGCCTGAGCCCACCCAAAATTTTCTTCGCCCACCTACTGGGCCACCCAAATTAGTCACGCAAATTTCAGAATGAGAATCAAACTTTATATTATATAATTAAGTAACTAGTGTAAGTTATAGACAGGTATGACAACCAACTCTTTTTATTTGTTCTATAACGAAGCAATAAAATAAAATAAATACATTCGATGAGGATCTTATGATGACGAAGTTAACATGGAATTATCGATTTAGCCATCCAAGCAAACGAACTAGTCGATCGATATATCGAATAGACGGTTGTTCCCCTTTTCTGCTTAGCGTTTGTGCGTGTTTAACGGTAAACAATAAAAGGATACCTGATATCATGTTCTGTGTATTTTTTTGTATGAATTGTGCATTGTTATTTTTTTTAATCGAAAGTGAACGCAGTAACATGCCAAAATGGCCTGGTATAGGCCAATTCACACTGTCCGTCACGTCACGTCACGTCACCGTCCGTCAGAACATTCCGCAATGTATTTCTAATGGCGGCATTCACACTGTCCGTCACCGGACCGTCACGTCACGTCAACGTCCGTCAAGCTTTCTCGAGAAGAATGTTTTGACGGAACGGTCGTCTGCTAACATCGGAAGTTAACCTAATTTCGTCACACGAATTACATGTTGCAGTCGACGATTGCACTGTTTATATGCAAATGTGTCTTATTCATCTTTGTGCTGTTGTTGTACCTCGTTTTAGGGGTAAATCTCAAATGTTTCATGACGACTTAAATATTTTTGTCAATTGAGTGTCCCCCTATAATCGAGATCGGATATCTGAAACAAAAAAAATGGTTTATGTTACGTAACAATGTAACAGAAACGACTGATGCAAACTGTTTATTTGAATAAGATTGTAATTTGAAACGCATTTTTCATTAAATGACACTTTAAATGAAAATGTCAGTTATAATGAAAGACAAAAATTCAGTTGTTTACGACGTATTAACAATGTCAGCATGCAAATCGTAATGGTTAAAGTATACAGGCGATATTTAATCTCTTACAAGTATGGTTTGATGTCTTCATACGTTTATTTTTTCGCTTGAAAATAGATGTCGATGTTTTGAAATGTTGTTTCAGTTCCCAGTAAGTTGGCCAAAACATACACTGTAAAGTTTTCTTTGGCCGTTAATAACATTTAGCGTTGTTGTTCCCACTTTCTAGTATTAAACTATGACTTTCTACATAACAGATCGCTACTCATAACCTCACTTTCAACATCGCGTACTGAGATGGACGAATTGACGTGACGGATACGGACGGACGGTGTGAATACAACTTGACGTGACGGTTCCGTGACGTGACGTTGACGTGATGGACAGTGTGAATTGGCCTTATATCAGACTACTTCTGCTGGCAACAAACAATAAATTTTAATCAAATGAGGAAATTCTGACATCTCTGTATGTAAGTGTAGAAATTCACGATTCAGAAAGTGAAGTAGAAATTGTATTCGCTAATGATGAGATGGGGGTAGAAAAAAGGTTAAAACAGTTGTAAAATGACAATCTTGGTAAAAATTACGGTAAAAATTGTTCTATTGCCAGCAGTAGCAGCAGCAACAGTGCTAGTTCACCTGATTTAGTGTGTGACACATCTATGAAAGCTACTGATGGCCCAAAACAACCTCTATTAAGGCATTTTCATTTTCGTTTGTTTGGAGACAGAAAAATAAATTTCAAACCAGGTTTGTACAAAATTCATGCATTGTTGGAAAACAGTATCTTAAATGTTGCTGCATTTTTGTTTGTCTGTCAGTTTTTCTGCCCCCAAACATAAAGCAAATTTCTTAGTTTTGTAAGTGAGGGTTTCACTAATTGAAAGAGATCAACAGAGTCTATTTTTGGCATTAAGCAGCTTGAGAAAAAGTTTCAACAGGAACACTTCAGTGACTCAGCAGTCTTTTAAAAATATGAAAAGAGAATGCATCAGTTTCTGCTCTACTGGACGAAGCATATGCTCTGCAAATTCAGGAAAACAGAGGATAAATAGAAACGATTGCTTACATACTTGGGTACACAGCTCTTTAAGGAATAACTCAAAGAGGTCATAATGAATCGAAAGATAGTGCAAATAAGATAATTTTTTTAGTTCTAATGGAACTTACAGGGAAAAAAAGATCCAAGTGTTAGAAAAAACTTGGATCTAAAAGGAAAAAACTCGCACTGACCTGTTTTACGGCCCACTTTAGATATGTCGTTTTATAAGTTTTTGCAAACATTTTGGACCAAAATAATAATTTAAATAATATAAAATTATGGTGATAAGATTATGACTCTACTATCGTGGTAATATCTATGCACCCAACATGTCATATTCTTTCTGACCGTATTTTAACAAACAGCCAAAATTATATATTTGAGTTTAGCTTTGACAAACATATTCTTTTTTGAAATTTTACCTCTCGGAACTATCATTTTAATATCTCTCCCACATTTTCATTATACTTTTCCGTTAAAATATTATCACCAGTGTTGCCTTGGTAGTTAAAAGTTTATTTTGCCTGTACTGGTTACGATAGATTATAGGATGGAACAAACATAGCGTGCATTTGGCATTTGGACGAGTGACTATAGCCTGAATGGAACACGCGTACATTTGGCGTTCGTAAATCAGTCACGTAACATTCCTCGCCCCAAAATTTCTTTTTCATACCCCATCTTGCTTTTTCTACTTCATGATTTTGTTATTATAACTCAAGTGTTGTCATTTCAAAGCAATGGTGCACTGAAAATTATCGAAAACACGTCGTTCTTAGGACAATGAATTATAATCTATTGTTGGTTAGTTATTTATCACCTGCCATCGATAGTTTGATAATCATGGATTACTCTCGCAGGTGTTCACCATAGCGTAATAGGCGAGGAATTAGTTTGTGATGTACGAACATGTTACACGGTAATTCAGAACTTGCTAGGGTGCAGTTGCTCAGCGCGCTCGGTCAGAGGATTGCAGGCATGGTAGCTCGATGCCCTCTGTTACGAGAGAACTGACTTATCCGAAACGATCAAAATAGGACAAAACAAACCAACGTTCACAAAGGACCCATTCAAACCGAAGAACCAATCGAAAGAAAGAAAACGAAAGACGGTTCAACTGACACCATCTGAAAAGAGACCTGTGCACTACCGTGCCACGTCACATCACACAGAGTATGTCGTGATCGTGTAGCTCACTGGCTGGCCACTGTGAGGCTATCAGCCAGCCGGTAAGCTACACGATCGCGAGCTACTCTGTGTGGCATGACGTGGCACGGCAGTGGGCAGTGCACAGGCCTTCTCTTCAGACGGTGTTGGTTCAACGCCAATAAAAAACTGAGTAAAATTCTCAACGAACAACCCATAACAAATATAAACATACGCAAAGCATCGATTTCACTGAAGAAAAAACAAACTATATAACCACCACTGTCAATTTTTTTGTCTCACTTTATTTTTCTCTTGCTTCCTAAAGGGTTTTCGCACACTCTTGTTAAATGAACGCAACTGTATTTTGCAAGATGCTGAGTTGTTCAAGGGTAATGGCACTTCCTCTGAACAGTGCTCTTGTTCTGTTTCGAGAACATGCCATGAAATACATAGCAATGAATTGTAAACATAGACTCCTTTAACACATGTATATAAACTGGGGTTATACTGTTACAATGACTGTTGTAAATGACGTATTGATAGTACTAACTTTGTATGTATATTGAGTACTAGATTTATGTGGAATTCAGTATTACCGCACTTATTCTGTTTGTGATTTCAGCTGTAAAAGAAAACATAATAACGGTTTGAAATAGAATATTTGCTCTTTATTTTATGGTAGAACAGTGTAACATGAATGAAGTCATATCGTAACTACAGGAAGGGTAATACCATCTACGTTAAAAGCGTCTGTAGGAACCATGTCAAAGACAAACATTTTAGTAGATGCATTGATTCTAATTAAAGACTTTCAATATATTCCACAAATAGTGAATAAACACTTAGAAAAACAATAAACTAGGTAATTTGTTGCAATGTATACACTTCCCTTCTGTTTGATTAAGGGACTTTCCACAGAAATCTGGGACTTCCTTTATATGCGAAACTGCCTGTATCAGCATTTTGTGCAGAATGTTCATTATTACAGTAACCTCGCAGTTTACGTGCATATGCTTCAGAAGACCATGGTTCAATTCATTGTTACGTATTTAACGGCATGTTCACTAAATATAGCAAAAACGCATTTTAGAGGGAGCATTCTTACATATTCACAACTCTAAACATTGAAGAACATAGCTCTATTTAATTAAAAAGCGTGTTGGAAACCCTTTAGGAAAAAAATTACGTAGTGGCGGGTTCCGAACCACTGACCTTCAGCATCATAGACCAATGCCTTGCCCCCTACGCTACAGATACCAATTACAACTTGCGTTCTTTATTCTCGTATTATTGATGACCGTTGTTAACTGATGCTAATACGACATTTTTAGACAGTAGAATATTATTTATCGTACAAAAAACGATGTGTTTTTCTTAATTCTTCAGTGCGCCATTGCTCTGAACTGACAACATGGAAGTTACAATAAGAAAATCATCAAATACGCAATGCAAGATGGCGTATGCCAGAGACAATTCTGGGCGAGGAATGTCCCATGACATCTCCAAACGGCTGGTTTTCGTTAATTCAATGGAGTGTGTCAAATCTCCATTATTTTTGCAAATATATCTCAAACGATACGAGATATGAAAAAAACATAAGGGAACAAAGTTGTAGAGGATTTTCTTCTCTACAAATTCGCTTATTAAATTTTCGCTTCAGATAAACGGTTTATTTGCAATTAAAATTACATTACAAACGGCTTTTTTTGTATTACTAACGTATTTCTTGTCCGAAATATTCGAAAAAGCGAGTATCTGGTCTCTGGTAGCCAACAATTATGTCTGTAAAATTTGGTGCCGATCGGTTGAATGGTTCGACCTAAAAAGTGGGAATACAGACAGACAGACATCGTCAAATCGCTGTTATTTTTGCAAATATCTATGCAATGATGCAAGATATGAAAAAAAAAACATAATGGAGCGAAGTTGTAGAGAATTTTCCCCTCTACCAATTAGATTATTCAATTTTTGTGTCAGATGAACGGTTTGTTTGCAATTACAATTATATTACAAACGGCTTTGTTTGGTATTACTGTCGTATTTTTTGTCCAAAAAATTTGAAAAAGGGAGGTTGTGGTCTCTGGCGGCCTACAATTATGTCTGTAATATTTGGTGCTGATCGGTTGAACGGTTTGTCTTAAAAAGTGGGAACACGTTAGGGACAGACAGGCAGACAGACAGACATTCCAAAATCGCCGTTATTTTTCCAAATATCTCTGAAACGATACAAGATATGAAAAAACATATCAGATCAAAGTTGCAGAGAATTTTCTCCTCTACAAATTCGGTTACTGAGTTTTCGTGTCAGATAAATGTTTAAGCCACTATTTTCATTTAAATTTCGAGCTGTCAAAAGACGATCGCAAAGGCCCATTTTTGGTGTTACTACCGTAACCTAAAGTGGGCCAAAATACACACATCATGATATACAAAATGAAATTCTTAGCACCATGATCTATATTATGCTAGAATATATCTCAAATGAAATTAAAGAAGCCCAGTATTTTGCTCTAACAGTTGTCGAGTTCAAAGATTGTTAAAAAACTGAGCAACTATCAATTCTCATTCGGTACTATTTATATGGTAACAGGTCTGAAAGCTTTCTAGACTTTGAACCATCAAGAAAAAAAGCATGTTTCTTCTTTGTTGAAAAAAAAAAGCTAGCAAGCTGTGTAAGCAGGGAAGTCCCACATGCCATAGACACGCTGTATGAATCATAAGTTACATCTTGTCATTGCAATATATAGAGGTATCAAATCAGCTTCAGATTTTGTATGACATGCAGGGTCTCTTATGTTTTTCTGGGTGGGTCGACAGTGTATCAAATATTTACTGACACACAAAAAATGTAAATTCGAACAGTGCAATTAGAAAAGTTAAGTAATACTAGATGGGCCTGCCACTATACTTCATGTTTGGCTGTGAAGAAGATAACTGAAGCTATCATTGAAATCTCGTAAACTTTGAGGTAGAAAATTCCAGAAAGTGCTGCAGAAGTATCAGGGTTTATTGCACAGTTAAAATTTTATTTTTTACTTATGCCTGTTCATATGTTTGTTATAAAAATGCAAGTCACTTTCTGCTTTTCTTCAGGACAAAGATTGTGATATTGTTGCTGCGGTCGACTTAGTAGAAGCTACAAGTGACCATTTCAAACAAATGTGCATGCATTAGACTCGGATTTCACTTATGTGTGAAAAGAAAGAGTAGATGTAGCCACAAAAGTAAGTGCTGATATTCCCACAGATTGCTCTTCTCTTGCTAGAAATCGAAAGGTGTCAAAACATCTATACGTTTGTGATTTGCCGAATAAAGACTGTCTTGATCCTTGATCGTGTACCACCAACTCATTTCAAAGTTATTTAAGGAATTCAATGTCTGATGAATGCATAAGTTATTTGTCTATTCTTCCAATAGAAAGTAATGTTATGAAGTCGATTGACCAGAAAAGATTGGTTGATGATTTCGCCATCAATTACAACATAACGATTAATCTGTTTTGAAAGTAAGTAAACACTTTTTTGTTATTTTGTTTTTCACAGTTCTTCGCTTTCTTCTGAATGGTATCAATTTTGCTGTTTTACAGGGGAACACAAATGAACTTACTCACGATACACGTGTTTTAAGACATAATTTGTTTTTGTTATATGTCAGGAAATGTGTGTCATTCGTATTGGTATGCTACCTTTCAAGATTTTGCATTTAGTAGGGTGTACTCATAGTGGAAAATATAGCTTCTGTATGGGGGTAATTCAGTTTCTAATACAAGTGTGGATTTTTTTTTCAATATTTGATGATTACTGCAGTCTGTGTATTGGAAAATATAGTCAATGTATATGTCCTGAAGTTTCTGATACAGGAATGTATACAGGGTGGTCCATTGATAGTGACCGGCCCAAATATCTCACGAACTAAGCATCAAACGAAAACACTACAAAGTATAAAACTTTTCTAGATTAAAGGGGAAAAACAGATAGCGTTATGATTGGCACGCTAGATGGTGCTGCCAGAGGTCAAATGGATATCAACTGCATTTTTTACAATAGGTACCCCCATACTGTGTAACAGCCTGACAGCTGTATTGCTTAAAGGTGGCTGAGACGTAAAGGTGGCTGATCGGAAGTAGGAGACTGGTCACGTGAGGCAAAGATCAGCTATGCCACATCTGTGAAACACAGACCGACGGGAAAGAAACATAAGAATGCAGATGGTCTAAGTAGAAAAGTGGCATTCGTAGAGGCAACGGGAAGGACTGCGGAAGAGTGGCAGAGAGTACAGACAATAGATCCGGAATGTCAGAAGTAGGCCTCTCAGAAGCAGTTTTACAAGGAAGACGGAGTTTTATGTCGTAAGACCAGACTTGGACCCAGAATAGTGGTGCCTGCAAACCTCAATAAGAGGTAATGAGGGAGGCACATGATCATGTCCTGTCCAGACACGGTAGACAGAGGATCGCGGTGGCGGCGGCAGCGCAGCATGGTGCGTGGACGATACCTCGCCTTATGCAACACAGAGGCGCTGCTAACAGCAGGCAGCCGCTCCAGTAGCGTCAGCTACTACGAGGATCGTGGCGTCAGCTGGACGTCACCTCAGCACATACAGCGCAAACGCACACTCCACTCATCCGTTTGTAAGCATGAATTTCAATAAACTGTTTTGTTATACTGGACCACTGTTTCATTGCCACCCCATCTCCGAGTTGAGTACTGCGCTCACAGCCCACATGGAACGAACTGACATAGACGAAGTCTGTGTGTAGAACATTCGTCATTTGCTGTCAAAGCCGTCAAATAGTGCCCAGACACGTTACATTTGATGCCAGAAAAGAGCTCAACACTGTGAGAAATTGGGAATGGAATAGTTAAAATGTTCAAATGTTTCTATAGCTTATGGGACTTAACTATGGGGTCATCAGTCCCTAAACTTACAAACTATTTATGAACTAGTTAACACTAAGGGTGGCACAAATATCCATGCCTGAGGGGGGATTCGAACCACCGCGGCTGGCTGGAGTAGTTAGTTAAAATAATTGTAAAGGGAAGCTTTAGTAATTTGGTCGGTGGTATAGCCACTTCAACAGGTTTCTTATAGTAATACGCCTTAATTTTTGGTTTTGTTGATATTCTTATGAGTATGGATAAGGAAACCGTTGCAAAGAGGGTCCAACAGTACACGACGCTACAGCATTAGAGGCAATTCAAAGTTTAGTTAACCAGGTAGCACAGTTGAAAAATGATGATAATAGACTGATGCAACCGATAGGTAATCTGTTATAGATAAGGGTGCCGATGTTTCAGTTATCAGTGGCAAGTATGTTGTAAGTAGGGAGTGTCGCCCTCTCAGGTTTAAGTTAAGTGGAGTTGGAGGTATTGGGTCACAATCACTAGGGTGTACCACGTTGGTGTTTTCAGTTAATGGTACGCAATTTCAGGAAATGGTAGAAGTGGCGTCAAGAATAAGTGATGGGTGTGACGCGATTCTCGGACTTGACTTTCTTAATAAACACCAAGATATAATCGATCACGGTCAGGAAACGATGCAACTTGATGGGGTCTTATTCCCATTAGTTGGCGCAGCTGCAAAGGACTTACCACTGCAAGATTCTCCGAAGCACAAGGAAAAATCACCTAAACTGCAAGTGATGCCCTTGAGAATAGGGTTGCGTGATGAAGTACTTTTGCGTGCATGGAAGGTGTTCTGGGTAGATGTGCATACCTTCTTATCTCCGGATACATTGTGTTTAATAGAGCCGCTAGTGGCGAACGAGGAATTAGATACGGCACACTGTTTTGTGTGGAGAAGCATAGTAAAGATTGAGGAGATAGACGGGGTAAAAAAAGTACCGGTACTTGTGGATAATTTTGGAACGGAAGATAGAGAGTTGACGAAAGGAATATTGTTGGCAACAATTAAAGGCCAATTCACACTGTCCGTCACGTCACGTCACTGTCCGTCAGAACATTCCGCATTGTTTTTCTAATGGCGGCATTCACACTGTCCGTCATCGGACTGGCACGTCACGTCACGTCAAGCTTTCTCGAGAAGAATGTTTTGACGGAACGGCCGTCTGCTAACATCGGAAGTTAACCTATTTTCGACACGCGAATTACATGTTGCAGCCAACGATTGCACTGTTTATATGCAAATGTGTCTTATTCAACTTTATTTTGTTGTAATACTTCGTTTTAGGGGTAAATTTCAAATGTTTCATGACAACTTAAATATTTTTGTCATTTGAGTCTCCCCCTAAAATCGAGGTCGGGTATCTGAAACCAAAAAATGTTTATGATACGTAACATTGTAACAAAAAGACTGAAGCAAATTGTTTGTTTGAATAAGATTGTAATTTGATTACGCATATTTCATTATACAACATTTTAAATGAAAATATCAGTTCTAATGAAAGACAAAAATTCGGTTGTTTACGACGGTATTAACAATATCAGTGGGATAATGGTAATGGATAAAGTAAACAGGCGATATTTATGCTCTTATAAGTATTGTTTTATGTTTTCAAATGTTTATTTTTTCGCTTGAAAATAGATGTCCATGTTTTGAAATGTTGCTTCAGTTCCCAGTAAGTTGGCCAAAAGCATACACTGTAAAGTATTCTTTGCCCGTCAATGACATTTAGCGTTGTTATTCCCTCAATTCTAGTATTAAACTATGACTTTCTATGTAACAGATCGCCACTCATAACCTCACTTTCAACATCGGGTATTGAGATGGGCGAATTGACATGACGGACACTGACAGACAGTGTGAATACAACTTGACGTGATGGCGCCGTGACATGACGTTGACGTGATGGACAGTGTGAATTGGCCTTAATACGTTTGAGGAGGAAGATTTTGACTGGACCAAGAGGGAAACCATGGAAAATCCAACAGCTTATAAAACTGTGACACACCAGAAAATTGCACATTTAAAAGGAAGTGATAGGGATAAAATTGAAGCCCTTTTAAATGAATATCAGGAACTGTTCAATACACAGGGTCCATTGCCAGCAACGACCGTTACACAATACGGATTTATAAGAAACCTTTGCTGGACGAATTTATTGACCAGTAATTTCGGGATGTTATTATAGAGTATTCTGATTCCCCATACAGTGCGAATATAGTAATAGTGCCTAAGAATTCAACTGATGGGACAATACGGTATAGGTTTTGCTGCGACTATAAACACCTGAATAGTCGGACAGTGTCAGATGTTTATCCACTGCCGTATATTACAGACATTATCGATAGTTTAGGCAGTAGTAAGTACTTTTCTACGATCGATTTGCGCAGTGGCTACCATCAGTTGGAGGTAGCAGAAGAAGACAGGGACGAAACAGCATTTTCCACGCCTGGTGGGCACTGGCAATATAGGATAATGCCCTTTGGGTTAAAAAAACGCTCCTGCTACGTTCCAGATTGCTGGATGGGGTGTTGCGAGGATTGGAGACACGAGAATGCTGTGCCTATTTAGATGATATAATTGTATTCGCCAAGGATATTGAAGAGCATGCGACTCAGTAACGTATAGTGTTCCAGAGGCATAGGGAGGCCAGGTTAACGCTAAATTTAGAGAAATGCAATTTCGTGTTGAAGGAGGTTAATTATTTTGGGCATGTGATTAGTTTACATGGGGTTAAGACAGATCCACGTCTTTTAATAGCAGTTACAGATTTTCCAGTACCACAACGCATTAAGGAGGTGCAATCTTTCGTCGAGCTTACAAAGCTACTATCGTCAATTTGTAAAACATTTTGCTGAGATAGCATGGACCTTGACGCAGTTGGTAAAGCAGGGGGCCATGTTTCAATGGACGGCAGAATGTGATGCAGCTTTCCAGACATTGAACTAAAAACTCGTAACGACGCCAGTGTTAGTATAACCGGACTGTAGCAAAGAATTCATTTTATTGTGTGATGCGAGTGGCCATTCAGCGGGTGTGGTGTTATCACAAAATGTGGATGGGGCGGAACATCCAATAGCTTATGCCTCCCGGCAGTTGATGATAGCAGAGCGAAATTATTCAAAAGAGTTGCTTAGCGTTATATATGGAATTAAGTATTTTCGATGCTACTTATATGGAAGAAAATTTAAAGTGGTGACGGATCACGCTGCATTAAAATGTCTCCTTGGCTTACGTGATCCGTCTAGCCGGTTAATCTGCTGGGCGCTGTGTTTGTCAAAGATAGTTTTTGAGGTGATCCACAAACTGGGAAAGAAACATAAGAATGCAGATGGTCTAAGTAGGAAAGTGGCATTCGTAGAGGCAATGGGAAGGACTGGGGAAGAGTGGCAGAGAGCACAGGCAATATATTCAGAATGTCAGATGTATGCCTCTCAGAAGCAGTTTTGCAAGGAAAACGGAGTTTTATGTCGTAAGACCCGACTTGGGCCCAGAATAGTGGTGCCTGCAAACCTCAACAAGAGGTAATGAGGGAGGCACATGATCATGTCCTGTCCGGACACGGTAGATAGAGGATCACGGAAAGACGAGTCAAAGAAAGGTTTTGGTGGCGCACCAGTAGATTCGAAACTGTTTGGAGTGCATGAGGCGTGCAGAAAAAAATGTTCAAATGTTTGTTAAGCTTAAGGGACTTAACTACGGGGTCATCAGTCCCTAAACTTACAAACTACTTATGAACTACCTACAATTAAGGACGGCACAAATATCCATGCCCCAGGGGGATTCGAACCCCCGACCGTAGTGGCCGTGTAGACCGTGACTGAAGCGCCTCAGTCCCCTCGGCCACCGCGGCCGGCTGGCGTGCAGACTCGAGCCGCCGAGGCACCTGTATAACGATTACCAGAAGCCTCAGCTCCATTTTCCCTAATTGGAGTCAACATCTACAGGCCATTTCACAAAACACCAACCGGTAACAAGTATGTCCTGACGATTATAGATCATTTTACTCGTTACCTAGCAATGGTGAGTCTTCCTGACCAGCAAGACAGCTCGATTGCACGAACACAAGTAAATAACTGGATACTTAAATCGGGAGTACCAGAGGCTGTTATTTCGGACCAAGGCTCAAATGTCATGGCCGACGTGCTCAGGCAGCTCTGTCAACTACTGAAGATAAAAAAGCTGCGCACAACACCTCTGCATCCACAGGCAGATGGGCGGACAGAAAGGGTACACAAAACAATCGGCAAGATGCTCAGCTATTACATCAATGAGCAACACAACAACTGGGAAATGTACTTGCCGATAGTTGTGTCCCGCTGCAATGCAAAGATGCACGAGGCAACGAGTTTGTCGCCATATGAGGTAATGTACAGAAGAAAAATGCCATCACCTTTCGATGTATTATGGCAAAAAGGAGGGAAAGTTGGTCAGTCGGTGAGAGATTTCTCGAAGATAATTAAAAAGGTATGGTCCAGAGTACAGAAAGCAAACACTAAGGTGCTGGAGCGACAGGAATGGCTGGGGAATGCAGGAGCAAGATATCCGGACTATAAAGTCGGGCAATGGGTCACGCTATCCACGCCTTACTTGGTGAAGGGAAAGACGAAAAAGTTAAAATATCGAGGGCCTTATCAAATTATGGGAGTGACGTCGCCAGTAAATGTAAGATTTCAGTTGCCAATACGAACGTCAGTTGTGCATCTAAATAGGTTAAGACCTTTTAAGGGGACAATTGATTTTTTACCTCCACCAGTAGTACCTGCGGCCGAGCGGTCTGTGGTGCGCCAGTCACGTTCTGCACAGCAACTACAGTTGGGGGTTCGAATCCCCCCATGGGCATGGATGTTTGTGCCGTCCTTAGTATTAGCTAGTTCATAAGTAGTTTGTAAGATTGGGGTCTGGTGACCCCGTAGTTAAGTCCCATAAGCTCTACAAACATATGAGCATTTGATTTAGTACCTGTTGATAAAGGAAATGCAAGACGTCAGAAACAGGACCAGTTAGCGGGTCCAAGGAGGAGGCAAGGGTGTCCATACAATTTACGAGGGATTCGTTAAATATTTAAGATAAATTAATACGGTAGTGCTTTTTTTCCTTTCCTCTTCTTTCTTTTGTTTATTTCAACTTAGTACATAGAATAATTGTTCTTTTGCAAGAAGCACCATCTAGCGTGATGGAGCTTAATAGGATATCAGTAGCAGTAGGAGTAATGTTCTGCTTAGTTGAAGTTCCATTAAGAATCAAACCACTATCAACTTCATGTGCCAATACAGGATATAATTTTTATTTACCTGCATCCGTGACTGGCTATATTACAATGAACATATCATCCCCCCTTGTTTACTGGCCTGGGACGACCCTACAGATATTACGACAACAAAACCTAACCCTCCTTAATGAGTCACTCGATCCGGAAATCCTCAAATCTCTAGATCACTTCATCAGCACCCAGCAGAGCATAATTGATGCCAATGCATTATCCAACATGTATTGCGGCTTAAACGAGAAAGAAAGGCGAAAGTTATAATGTTGAGCACTAGTATTTCTGGTTCCTTTTTTCTGTTGATACTCCTTTGTGTAGGTTTTCTTTTCTGTAAGCGTAAGAAGAATGAGATTAACAATGGCCCTGTCCATCAAATCCCGGTAGACTGGTTACCGGGACATAATACATAGGTATATGAAATAAATAATTAATGGTCGCAATAATGTATTTAATGATTTTTTATTTTTTCTCTTCAGTGTTTTTGACTGTAATAATATCTGTGTAGTGCTTATGAGGCGAGGGGTGTCTGTTTAAAATTGGGGACGAATTTTCCCCAAGGGGGAGGAATGTAGGGGATAGGGAGAATATAGACATAATATGAAAAGTTAACGAGTGGTGGTGAACTTAACGCAGAAGTTGAACATGGAAGCGGTGCTGTGTTGAAATTAGGCATGTGACTTAACACTTTGAGTGCCAGCCATATATGCGAACCGACCTTCCTCCAGTGCCAGCCCATTTTCTTAGTCTCCTTTCCACAGTGCCGGTCATTTTTATAGTATTTCGTCCTGTTGGTACAGATTCAGGAATAATCATTAATATATTTTTCTTAGTCAGGAATAAACCTTATTATTTCCCGTACATTTTCCTGCTTTGTAAACCTTCATCACAACAATCAAAACAGGAAACGCTGTTTTCTGGTTGGTAAAAAAATTGATTTTTGTATTATAAACTATTTATTAATAAACATGGCAATGTTTATGTGATTACATGCAAATATCATGAATATTAAACATCAGCAAACGGCTTTTAGTGCAAATAGTTCTTTTTTGAGTGGTATATCTGGAAGCAGGGCTGGACACAAAACCCCACTTTGCATACTGCACACTGGAATGAAGTATCCTTCCTTCTGGCGACTCCTGCTGCTTTCTTGCCATTCTCTGAGCACACTCTACAAGTCTTTTGTGCCTTCTTCTTCCCTGGTGGAATGGGTATTCTTTCCAGGAAATGTGTTCCATCCAGTCGTGAAAGCGCAGCAGCACTTGTACCAGGCTGAAAGTCGGCGGCACGTGGTGATGACAAGTCTTTGCATACCGCAATAATAAACTGGCTGGTAGAAATGTTTTTCTTTGTCATCTGAGTGTCTCGACGTCGCTCAAAGGCCTACTCCTTGACATGTTGCATCTAACGCTCGCCCTGATGTCTCACAGTCAACTGACACAAACCCTTGTTTCGTAAAGTGAACAGTTTTGTGGCGCCTCCTAGTGGCAGAGATGTCTACTACAAGGGTATGCCTCCCTTCTGAGAACTGTCGTACGGATAATGATGCACGCGAAAGCTAGAATTCATTTGAGAACAGCCATCCGTAACATTACGGGCGCGGCAGTTCTCGCAAAGACACAGAGAACGTAATATTACGGGCGCGGCAATCTTCGAACAAACGACAGTAATGTAATATTATGGGCTTGGCACTCTAAGTGTTAAAGTATAGCAGGAAAAGCACATTTATGATTTCAGCAAAAAAAAGGGAAGCGGTCACGTGTAGCAAAGATCAGCTATGCCACATCTGTGTAACACAGGCTGACAGGGTCAACCTCGTCTTATAAATACAGGTGAAGACAGCATTGGCAGAGAGAGAGTTAGCCACTGCACAGAGAGAGGCAGCCATGGCTGGACATTCACCTAGCGCCCGGACCATGCTTCTCGTCGACAACAATTGTTATTATTGTTATCACAAAACTGAGTCTGTCACAGGCTGGAAGCACTTCAACGCAGTGCGGCCAACAACCAATCATCACGATCAACACAGCATCCCCGACGAGAGATGCAGTTAGCGGAATAGCGGCGGCCCAGCCTGACGCAATGGGCAGTGGGGTCCCGACCTCGACAGCAGCGCAACCGGGCGTCGAACCAATGCATGGCGGGTTAGACTGCAGCCAGTTACTCATCCAGGGGCGTGGTGTGGACAAAAGGACGCGGCAACACCTGAAGCGCTCCTGTGACTGTCTGGAGGGCGAAGAAGCAGCAGCGGGAGGAGGACCTGGGTTCAACTCCCGTACAATGCCCAGTGAGGTATGGCCAACGCGGCGGCGGCGAAGTGTGGTGCGAGGACGATACCTCGCCTTACGTAACACAGAGGCACAGCGGCCGGTGGGCAGCTGCTCCAGCAACTACAGTTACTACAAGGATCGTGGCGTCAGCTGGACGTCGCCTTAAAACATAGATTGCACACGCACACTCCACTTGGCCGTTTGTAAGCATGAATTTTAATAAACCGTTTTGTTATACTGGACCACTGTTTCATTACCACCCCGTATCCTGAGTTGAGTGCTGAGCTCACAGCCCACATGGAACGAACTGACATAGACGAAGTCTGTGTGTCAAACATCCGTCATTTGGTGTCGAAGCTGTCAAATAGTGCCTAGACACGTTAGACCTGCGATGGACGGACAGATTGTATCAGTACATAACGATTATATATTACAACCACTGTTAGAACGAAAACTAAGATATGAGAAGAAATACTACATAACACTTTTATAAATATGCTTATAAACAACATTTTTAGCTATTAGATCAGTTCCAGGATGTGACTTTACTTGTAGAAAAAAAAGCCATTCATTGAATATAGTGACTGTTGCTTGACCACATGCTTTAGGCTATTTCTGAACATATGTTTTCACTCGAGTGACGTTCTCGAAAATTTGAGGAAGACACATACTTTATTAATTTTATTTTAATAAATTACCTCAGCCACTTAGCCTTTTGTAGCCCTCCAAGTTTCTAAGGAGGTTAAAATAAAGGGAGGTGGCCAAGGAGGTTAGAATTCTAACCTTCTTGGAGATGGCATTTTCCATGCCAAGCACCTACATAATTTGAAGACTGTCCGCCATCTTTGTTAGTTTTGGATTGCTATTTATATGTTAAAAACTATGCATTAAATCGACCCTCTTACTATTAATGCATTGAACTGATAGCCACTGCGAAATATGTACTTTCAAACAATATACTTTCTTGGATAAATAATAATAAATACACGTCATAATATATTTTAAAACTTATTTTTAATGGCTAATTTGTACTCTTTTAACACGTTGTACATCACAGCAAAACTGTCTCGCGGCAGTACACACTTGGCTGTTTTGACGTTTAGCTGCTGGAAGCTTACGTCACTTGACTGTCCCATATGTAAACATGAGGCTGCACCTGCATGAACTATTGAAGGATTCAGTTTAGTGTGAGCTGTATAATTCCAACCTCATGTAGCAGTCGTTGATCTACAATAAACAGATCTGGGTAAAGGTTATGCAGTAGGTCGTCATTTTAATTTACTTAGTATGTATTACATGTGCAGAGGATACACCAAAATACTCAACGGAGATGTATTTGTTGTTTTCTTTTACCCTTTGATTATCTGGAAGCTTTAATTCATATAATGAAATGAACTAAATATGTCAAAATGAATGTGGCGACTCATTGACTCTGTGCCACACTGCCACCAAGGCTTATTATGCATTCATATTTATCCCTGAAAATAGCTATCACTTTTCAATATAATCTGCAGTAGAGATGACTGTCAATACTTTCAAGATGTCAGGTGTTCACTTTTACATTTGGACAAAACAGACAATATCCTTAAATGATTATCTGTATTGGGACCTTTCCTATTTATTGTCTATGTGAATGACCTCCCTAACTTATTGCCTTTTAAATCTGTAATGTATGCTGATGACACAACTTACATTACCTCACATAATGATGTGAATGCCATCAAACAAATGAACAACTCCATGATGGAAAAGGCAACACAGTGGAAAATAGGCTCACATTAAATAATAATAAAACTGAACACATTCTCTTCTCTCTTGGCAATATTAATAATGAACCAAATCACACAGTAAAGCTGTTAGGTATCTACCATGATAGCAAACTATGTTGCAATACTCATACACAAAAGCTCTACAGTAAACTGGCAAGAGTTTTATATCTCTTAAGGAAACTGAAGTACTGTGTGAGTAAAGGACTCATACTTATGGCATATTATGCTTTTTTCCATACACACCTACATTATGGAATACTTCTTTGGGGAAACTCCGCTGGAGCGAAAGAAGTCTTCCTCTGGCAAAAGAAATCCATCAGATACATTTTTGGCTTAAGCAAATTAACTTCTTGCAAACAATACTTCGTTCAGCACAAGATACTTACAGTGCCCAGCCTCTATGTACTTAAGGCACTTGTCTAATGTTTTGACATAAAAAAATTAACAGTTAAACACTGAAAATAACAGACGACTTCAAGTTTTTTACACAGAAATTCCATAGCGTGATATAATCATCCAATTTTTCGTATTTCGTTCTCATGCAGTGTAGTAAAAACATGACAGAAATCCCATTACTTTCTTTATCATCTTTCATTCTTTCAAATACTATACCAAACCTATGTGGACAAATGACAGTATTTTGTTGTGCATACAATTTCATGTCAAGTACTTAGGTGTCACAGAATTATAGGGTAGGAACTTACTCAAAAGGAGCATAATGGGTTAACATATTATTTTATAGCGTTTTAATGAACTCCATCTTGATAATGCAACTTCGCACTGTGGAAACTACTTTTTCCATTTTTCAACATACGAATTTTGTCAGTTAAATTAACTTTCCTCTTGCAACTGTAGAGATTCTCCTGCATACTGAACTCGGTACTGCATTCCTCGCACTTTTTTTACGAATCACTCGTGTTCACAGCATTACACCAATAACGAAATAATATGGAAGACGTCTTGAAACAAATTAACTGGTCACGTGGGTCACATGATATCAATTTCCGGTCAACATATGTCAAAACAGCCGAGTGCGTACTGCCGCGAAACAGACCCCATGGCATCTCCAAGGAGATTAGAAGAAGGGGAGCTGGCGTTACCTGAAGTCAGGGGGGCATACTTTTTTGCCCAAACCAAGGATTTCTCGCTTAAAATCCTGTATGAATATTGCCCTCTTTACGTAAAGCCACTGAATTGGTAGACACATCACAGTATTTACTCAGATATGACACACATTTCAACGACTAGAACTACTTTACCACACAGTACACCCAATGTTTTGGGCACAAACAAATGCTGGAATGCGCATTTTGCTGGCCTCACTTTCTCCGTGTCTGCAACACCGCCTAGAAGACAAGGCCTGTCAACTGGCCGTGATTACGTCACACCGAGAGGTGGCGGACGCAAACTGACTGGCCAACCGGTACGTGGCGGTGGGCGTGCCCCAGCGGACAGCCAATCAACTGACAGCCACCGCCTCTTGCTGTGACGTAGGCACGCCCAGTTCTCAGGCCTTGTCTTCTAGGTGGTGTTGGTGTTAGGGAAACTCCAGAGATTCTAAGCTCTTTTGGCGTCTCCAGCATGTCTCCAGTGATCTCAAATATAGCTCACTGGGCATGGAGGTAAGCGTCTCCCTACTATCACTACGTTTACATGCAACACATCTGGAAGACGAAAACCAATTTTCGTAAACCGTTTTTCGCTGTCATGTTTACATGGCACAGCCTCAATCGGATTTCCTAATCCACTTAAGATGGCGGCTGAAAAATAGCTGATTCAGTCCCCGATTAAGTCAGCACAATCGCTATTTTTCTTTATTTAAATACATAGATTCATGCTCACACTAATATTTATACTTTTATTTCACATTAGAAAATATCACTCTGTAGATATGTGCCGAAAATTCTTACCAAAAAAACACAATCTGACAAGCCAATAACGCTTCAAAAACGGTTGCGTTTACATGGGCACGAAAATCGATTGTGGAACTGGAAAACCGCTTTAGAGAAGCGGATTTCTAGAATCGATTTGGAGTGTTTACATGACCAACCAAAAGCGGAATTGGAAAATCGGTTTACGAAATCCGGTTTTGGGAGCGTATGTAAACGGGTTGATTCTAAAGCCCTTTTTAAACGATGAACGAAGGTGAACAAGATAGATAATAGTCTACTGAAGCGCTCCTAGCGTACTAGCCCTGAACTACAAACTCATGCAAGATCTTGTGGCAGCGTGTTCAGACGATAAACGTAATCGAACAGTAATACCCGATGTTGAAAGTGAGGTTATAACAGGCGATTTGTTATGTAGGAAGTCATAGTTTAATACTGGAATTGAGAAAGCAACGCTAAATGTTATTGACGGCCAAACAAAAACCTTGCAGTCTATGTATTTGGTCAACTTACTGTGGTAAAGTTCTGGGAAGTGAAACAACATTTCAAAACATTCACATCTATTTTCAAGCGAAAAAAATAAACTTATGAACACATCAAGCCATATTTATAAGAGCGTAAATAGACCTTCTTTACTTTATCTACTACGATTTGCCCACTGACATTGTTAATAACGTCACGCACAACGGAATTTTTGTCTTTCACTTGGACTGACTTTTTCATTTAAAATGCTATTTAATGAAAATGGCATCATCAAAGTACAATCTTATTCAAATAAACAATTGGCTTCAGTCTTCTCTGTTACGATATTGCAAAACATAAACCATTTTTCGGTTTCAGATGTAGGCCTACGACCTCGCTTTTCGGTGGACAATAATTGACATAAATATTTAAGTCTTCATGAAACATTTGCAATTTACCGCTATACCAAAGTATAATAATAAACTAAAGATTAATAAGACATATTTGCAGGCAAACCGTGTAATTGTCGACTACAATATGAAAATCGCCTGATGAAAATAGGTTAACTTTCGATGTCAGCAGACGACCGTTCAATCAAAACAATCTTCTCGAGAATGCTTGACATGACGTTGCCGTTAGGTCACGCTATGGTGACGGACAGTGTGAATGCCGTCATTATAAATACATTTTGTAATACATTCTGATGATAAACTTCAACATAACGCAAAATATACGTAAATACGAAGGAACATGGCGGACTAACTGGAGCGGTGACTGCAACTGACAGCTACTAGCTCGCGCATGCGCAGTGGACCCACTAGTACCGAATTTAGAACGGACTCTATTTCTTTATCGCTATAATTATCGCGCTTCGATACTAGCGCGATCATACTAGTGCAGCCGTTCAAACGACTGACAGCCGCCATTAACGCAACTTGTTATCAATCTATTACAAGCTCGTTGATCGTTTAAAACAGGTTTAAGCCCAATTCACACTGTCCGTCACGTCACGTCACGTCACCGTCCGTCAGAACATTCCGCAGTGTATTTCTAATGGCGGCATTCACACTGTCCGTCACCGGACCGTCACGTCACGTCAACGTCCGTCAAGCTTTCTCGAGAAGAATGTTTTGACGGAACGGCCATCTGCTAGCATCGGAAGTTAACCTATTTTCGTCACGCGAATTACATGTTGCAGTCGACGATTGCACTGTTTATATGCAAATGTGTCTTATTCATCTTTGTTTTGTTGTTGTACCTCGTTTTAGGGGGAAATCTCTAATGTTTCATGATGACTTAAATATTTTTGTCAATTGAGTGTTCCCCTAAAATCGAGGTCGGATATCTGAAACCAAAAAATAGTTTATGTTATGTAACATTATAACAGAAATGACTGAAGCAAACTGTTTATTTGAATAAGATTGTAATTTGATAACGCATTTTTCATTAAATAACACTTTAATGAAAATGTCAGTTCCAGTGAAAGACAAAAATTCAGTTGTTTACGACGGTATTAACAATGTCAGCGAGCAAATCGTAATGGTTAAATTATACAGACGCTATTTATGCTCTTACAAGTATGGTTTGATGTCTTCATATGTTTATTTTTTCGCTTGAAAATAGATGTCGATGTTTTGAAATGTTGTTTCAGTTCCCAGTAAGTTGGCTAAAAACATAGACTGTAAAGTTTTCTTTGGCCGTTAATAACATTTAGCGTTGTTGTTCCCCCTTTCTAGTATTAAACTATGACTTTCTACATAACAGATCGCCTTATAACCTCACTTTCAACATCGCGTATTGAGATGGGACGAATTGACGTGACGGACACGGACGGACAGTGTGAATACAACTTGACGTGACGGTTCCGTGACGTGGCGTTGACGTGACGGACAGTGTCAGTGATCTCTATACAAACTGGATGTATAACTCTGGTGTCAGAGCATAGAATTGCAGCGTGCCTGCACATTCATATGTTTCGCACACAATTTCGCATTGTCCGCCATGTTTAAATTTGGCAAACTAGTTTCCATCCGTTATTATGTGACAAAGAATTGCTTGCTTAGTGCTTTATATGGAATTTAATTCAATATTCTATTTAGTAGAATGATATGGGAACGGAATCGAAACGTATTTTCTTCTCTTTTTCTTGTAACACTTCATAGCAGCCACGTTTGAATTTGGCAACAAACTAAATATGAATATCTATGCCTGGCACGCTAAGACAGCTGAAGTTCAACATCCAGGTAGCATAGAGATCAGTGGACAGTGTGAATTGGCGGGTGAAACAGTTTTCACACTACCTTTTGCAATCGTGACGTCATTGTGACGTAGCGGCACTGTGAAGGCGACCTGAAACCAGACTATCGATTTGTCGATCGCTGTTGCGAGTTAATGTTTAGGACTGTGTAAAGGCCAATTCACACGTCACGTCGCCGTCCGTCAGAACATTCCGCAATGTATTTCTAATGGCGACATTCACACTGTCCGTCACGTCACCTTTCTCGAGAAGAATGTTTTAACAGAACGCCCGTCTGCTAACATCGGAAGTTAACCTACTTTCGTCACGCGAATTACATGTTTCAGTCGACGATTGCATTGTTTATATGAAAAATGTGTCTTAGTCATCTTTATTTTGTTGTTATACTTCGTTTTAATGGAAAATCTCAAATGTTTCAGACGACTTAAATATTTTTGTCAATTGAGTGTCCCCCTAAAATAGAGGTTGGATATATGAAACCAAAAAATGGTTTATGTTACGTAACATTGTAACAGAAACGACTGAAGCAAACTTTATTTGAATGAGATTGTAATTTGATTACGCATTTTTCATTAAATAATATCTTAAATGAAAAAGTCAGTTCTAATGAAGGATTTAATGAAAGACAAAACGTTCAGTTGTTTACGATGGTATTATAGTGTAAGCGGGCACATCGTAACGAATAAAGTAAACAGGCGCTATTTATACTATTATAAGTATTGCTTGATGTTTTCATATTTTTATTTTTTCACTTAAAAATTGATGTCGATGTTTAAGAATGTGATTGTATAGCGCGTGCAATACTTCCTGCATTTTAATCAGAAATTTTTGTTTGTTGTGTACAATGCTTTCCCGTCAACGATAATCAGTGTTTAAAAAAGTAGTAGGTAGCCTACTTACTGCTTTTAACTGTCCCGTACAGCACTGTAGTAACCAATCTATGAAACACACATATGCTTATACTTCGTTGTAGAAATTACCAATTTACTAGTAATTATGAATAACATTGAGCTTTTCTGATATGAATGTGCTAATACGAACAAATGCTACTTACAGTGAGAACGACATTACTGGAACACGTTTAAATAACATTCCAGTCAAATATCCCCTTAAATTACTACAATTTACAATTGCCTGTACCAGGTAAAAAAAATCTTCACCTTCCTTTATACAATTTTCAATTGCCCTATGGTGTAAACTAGTTTAGCGAACTGGCTGGTTACAGCACACGCCTATTTAAAATTATTTAACTTTATCTCAAGTAAACAAGTAATCGAAAGGCACATATCTCACACTGGCTCGTTCACAACTCGATAGTCGAAAGCTGGCGGGTGACGTCACGAATGCAAAAGGTAGTGTGAAATAGTGATGGGCAGTTCGGATCATTTCAATGTTTCGAAACATACGGATCATCTGAGTCTAGTGAGTCGACTCACTGTTTCGGCACACGAAACATCTGGCGTGCCGCAGTGCCGTGCGCCACGCTAACTCTCCTGATTCACGCGAACCGCGACAGCTGCAGGGCGCCGTAGGAGTCGACTCGCTGCTTCGGCACACGAAACATCTGGCGTGCTGCAGAGTCGTGTGCCGCGCTACCTTCCCTGATTCACGTGAGCCGAGACAGCTGCAGTAGGGCGATACAGCAAATACGACACATCTATGGAATATCAATATGGTTTTAATACGTTATTCACTAGACTTAATTGAACGGCATGGGATTTGTTTGCTATTACGATTTTACAATCGTGTTAAAGCGTAAACGTTTCCTAAGTTACTCACAGTTTCATACAAACAATAATGTAACAAAGGAAGCACAAAGTAATAATGTTTAAATTCCAAAGTGATGAAACATTCCCAACCTTCAAAATTCCATAATAAGTCTAAATTATGGTTCAAATGTCTACGTGCATCCAGAAATGAATAACTTTTCTAACCAATCAATATAAGCAAACTATTAAGATTTGTTCCCAAGATATATTTAATGCAATAAACAGATATTACTACAAGTGTTAACACAAGGAAACACATTTCACAATTTACGTGACGAAACCACAAAACTGAACTAAAATCTTTCAATGTCCACATACATATTCTAATAATCAGATTCATCTTCAGTCAGTCAAATAAAAGGGAATCAGTTATAGTTTCTGTAAATTGAAATAAAAAAAAGTTGTTTTTGACGTCTTACTGAGAATGCGGTTTCGTCTTACTGAAATTATTTGCCCTTGCTTCGAAAAGACGTTCACCTGGCACAGATGTAGCAACAATGCATAACAACGTTTAGTTCACGCGAAACTACATAACAACACCGAAGGACTTCACAATTTTTCTCGGTGGTATACCTGTTTTAAAACATCAGTTGAAGGGTACCGGTAGCATAATTCAAAATATCGCGTAGCGCGTTAGGGGAACAACTTCAAACCCGTCGCACGCCTGGGCGCTGTGTCGAACCCACTCAGACAGACGGACAGCAAAGCGCATGTTAGCGGTATCTAGCGTCCGATACATGAATCACAAGATTCGTTGTTTCGAAACAGTGCCGATTCAAGTTTCGACTCAGTCGAACAGTTCGCTGACTCGATTCACTGTGTCGAAACATCAACTCAGTAGCCAACTCTAGTGTGAAAACTGTTTCACCCGTGAATTGGCCTTTAACATCCTTCCAATTGTGAACTGAAGTTCATTGGACGTGTTTTTAATCCTTGACTTGACTATTGCACGTATGGTTCTTCTTTGTAATTCTGTACTTTGCAAACAGAAGGGTTTGACATTGACAGACAAATACAAACATGCTTGTTTTGTGACGTAAAGTGTGTGTGGTAGTAATCGGTTATGTAGATAGTTTGGTTGTGTTACTGTATATCATAACATAACTTGGTGAAATTTCAAAGCTGAAATATATCGTGTGATACTCTTTCATTAACAATAAAAACGCAATCATTCCTGTGTTTGTTGTTGGAGAACCGAGATGGAAGTTAATGTCTTAGACACCTACGGTAAAAAAGAGAAATTTAGTCATCAGAGAGTTCCTTCAGGTTCGCATGAATTTAAAGAAATGACTAAACGAGACGCCGTTAACCAGCTGCAACATGAACTTGACACACTCTTGAATACTGCCACTGAGACTCAAATTCCAAAACTCAGGTTGCAACTTGATTGTTTTCGGCAGCTTTTTGAGCGTTTTCTTAGCGAAAAAGGCCCTTCAATTGTTTGGGAGCGTATTGAGAAGCTTCCTGAAGATGCAGTTAAAGATTACTTTTCTCTTCCAGAACCGTCAACTGAACTTGTGTGTGAGATGTTAAACAAACTTGTAGTAATCAAGCTGAATGGCGGTCTGGGAACATCAATGGGTTGCCACGGCCCGAAGTCTATGATTCATGTGCGCAACGAATTAAATTTCCTTGATCTCACGGTGCAACAAATTGAACATCTCAATAAAACGTATGATGTCAATGTACCGCTTGTTTTGATGAACTCTTTCAACACCGATGATGACACACAGAAATTTGTACGTAGGTACAAAGGTCTGCAAGTCGAAATATATACTTTCAACCAAAGCTGTTTCCCAAGGATCAGCAGGGATACTTTACTGCCTATTGCTAGAACGTGTGATATTGAAGGTGACATGGAAGCTTGGTATCCTCCTGGTCATGGTGATTTTTATGACAGCTTCAGAAATTGTGGACTCTTGAAAGAATTTATTCAACAAGGTCGTGAATATTGTTTTATATCTAATATTGACAACCTTGGTGCAACTGTTGATCCAAAGATTCTGAATCTGCTTTTTTGCCCAGCAGACAGGTCACCAGAATTTGTGATGGAGGTAACAGACAAGACACGAGCTGATGTAAAAGGTGGTACTTTAATACAGTATGAACAAAAACTGCGTTTACTTGAAATTGCACAAGTGCCTAAAGAGCATATAGATGATTTTAAGTCAGTAAAGACATTCAAGTTCTTCAATACAAATAATTTGTGGGTGAAACTCAGTGCAATAGAGAGGGTACTACAAGAAAGAACTCTGAACATGGAAATTATTGTGAACAATAAAACATTAGCTAACGGACTGAATGTTATTCAATTGGAGACTGCTGTAGGTGCAGCAATGAAAACTTTCAATGGTGGCCTTGGCATAAATGTTCCTCGGATGCGTTTCTTGCCAGTCAAGAAGACATCAGACTTGTTATTAGTGAAAAGCAACTTGTACAGTCTCAACCATGGCTCTCTTGTTATGAGCCCATTGCGCATGTTTCCCACAACACCATTGGTTAAGCTCGGTGACAACCATTTTGCAAAAGTAAAGGAATTTTTATCAAGATTTGCAGATATTCCAGATCTGCTTGAACTTGATCATTTGACTGTTTCTGGTGATGTAACTTTTGGGAGGGGTGTGTCCCTGAAAGGTACCGTAATTATTGTTGCTAACCATGGTGACAGAATTGATATACCATCTGGGGCAGTATTGGAAAATAAAATAGTTTCAGGTAATTTGCGAATTTTGGATCACTAGTAGCTTACTATGTTAGAATTCTGCAGCAACAATTTTGTGTTTGTTCGAAATATGAATGCAAACAAATTATTATATTTTATCATATTCTAAATTTTCTTGTGTCCACTAGTCCTAATTTTTATGTTCTGTCAAGTACTATTGCTACTAATTTGGATTCAGCTTGTTCTTCTCCTACTATGAACCTGTAGTTCTGTTATACATACATCACATCTTTGAACTTTACTTTCCTACTCGGTGGGCTTGTGCAATTTTGTTGGCAACAACGACAACACAGTAGAAAATCGGTGTCCGGGATGGGAAGTGAAAGTATATGTTGGTGTTTCATATATTCTCATAGAACTTAGTGCCAATACATGGGTAGATCTGGGCTACTTACTCATTTCTGTGTATTGACAAATCTAAAATTGTACATAGTACTTTTTAAGCAGTTGCTTGAATTTTTATTAGCTGTTATCTATGGTACACAATCTCATTGTCTACCAGTGGAACGTCAAGGTCTTAGTAGTCTTAGTAATTGTAAGTCACCTGAGATATCAGAATGATCGTATCTGTGTATGCGAATCAAAGTCTGATTTCATCATGGTGTATCATTTGTACTAAAATTATTACCTTGTGCAATTTTGTCAGCAACAACAAAGTAGAAAATCTGTACCAAGATGTGAATATTAGAAATCTGAACCACACAGAATGACGTGATTAGTGTTTTGTACATACCATGTAGGAAATGAATAATGCTATTCCTGCTCCATGGTTGATAGGTTCTTGTATGTACCATTTTCCGCTCAATAAAAGTAATTGCCATTGTAAGATAAAGATTTAATGAGAGAACATTTGCATTGTCACACAATTAGTTAAAGCCGAAGTAATATTGTTGCCAACATTATCACACAAAGTCTCGGTTAAATTGTATGACACTTCTTGTCGGTCTGCAGTGGTTATGTTGGCTCCAGTGGTAATGAAGGCAACTCAGATGACCAATAAATTATTATTATTATTTTTTTTTTTTTGTGCCATCTTCAATTAAAATGAATTTTTTTCCTGAACGGACAAGGTTACATACAAGAACCTTTCAACAATAGAGCAAGTATAGTATTAATTTGCTACGAGTGAAATGAGCAGCAATAACATTTACTCTGTAGCTCGTGAAAAATGTTAATGCAATTCTACACTTCATTGTTCATCTGTTACCAACGTAAGAACTGTAGCCCGGTAAGAAGTGCCGTAAAATTTTACCCAAGGTCTCCAGTAATAGTATATGTTAGTGTTTAAGATATTCTCATAGAACTTAATGCCAATACATGAGTGGATCTGGGATGCTTTCTCATTTCTTTGTATTGACAAATCTAAAATTGTACTTAGTACCTTTTAAGCAGTTGCGTGAAATTTTATTAGTTATTATCTATGGTACACAATCTCATTGTTTACCAGTGGCACGTCAAGGTTTTAGTAATTGTAAATAACCTGATATATCAGAATGATCTCATGTCTGTATGAGAATCAAGGTCTGATTTAATCATGGTGTATCGTTCGTACTAAAATTATTACCTTGTACAGTTGTGTTGGCAACAACTAGAGTACAGTAGAAAGTCTTTACCAAGATGTTAACATTAGAAATCCTAACCATACAGAATGACTTAGTGTTTTGTATGTACCAGGTAGTAAATGAATAATGTTGTTCCTGCTCCATGGTTGATAGGTTCTTGTATGTACCATATTATGTTCAATAAAAGTAATTGCCATTTTAAGATAAAGATTTAATGAGAAAACATTTGCATTGTCGCACAATTAGTTAATGCCGAAGTAATGTTGTTGCCAAAATTATCACACAAAGTCTCCAGTAAAAGTATATGTTAGTGTTTAAGATATTCTCATAGAACTTAATGCCAATACATGGGTAGATCTGGGATGCTTTCTCATTTCTTCGTATTGACAAATCCAAAATTGTACATAATACCTTTTAAGCAGTTGCTTAAAATTTTATTATTATCTATGGTACACGGTCTCATTGTTTACCAGTGGCACGTCAAGGTCTTAGTAATTGTAAGTCACTTGAGATATCAGAATGATCTCATCTCTGTATGCGACTCAAAGTCTGATTTCATCATGGTGTATTGTTTGTACTAAATTTATTACCTTGTACAGTTATGTTGGCAACGACTACAAGACAGTAGAAAGTCTTTACCAACACGTCAACATTAGAAATCCGAACCACACAGAATGACTTGATTAGTGATTTGTACATACCATGTAGTAAATGAATTATGTTGTTCCTGTTCAAAGAAGTTTCGGGCATGCAGCCGCATAAACTTTATGCGGCTGCACGCCTGAAACTTCTTTGAACAGTCATTGCGCCGCGAAAACATGAAGATGCAATGTTGTTCCTGCTCCACAATTGATAGGTTCTTTTATGTACCATTTTCCACGGAGTAAAAGTAATTGCCATTGTAAAATAAAGATTTAATGAGAAAACATTTGCATTGTCGCTCAATTAGGCCTAGTTAACCCCTAAGTAATGTTGTTGCCAACATTATCACACAAAGTCTCTGGGATGTGAAGTATGTGTTAGTGTTTAAGATATTCTCATAGAACTTAAAGCCAATACATGGATAGATCTGGGATGCTTTCTCATTTCTTTGTATTGACAAATCTAAAACTGTACATAATACATGAATACTTTTTAAGCAGTTGCTTAAAAGTTTATTAGTTAGTATCTATGGTACACAATCTCATTGTTTACCAGTGGCACGTCAAGGTCTTAATAATTGTAAGTCACCTGAGATATCAGAATGATCTCATCTCTGTATGCGAATCAAAGTCTGATATAATCATGGTGTATCGTTTGTATTAAAATTATTACCTGAATCAGTAATATTAAATGATGTAGATGTTAAGTAGTTCTGTGCTGTAATAAATTATAAGGGGGTACTGTGTCCCTCTAATAATTTGAGTGGATATCTTTTATAATACTTGCTATTTACAGAAAATAAATTGTTTATCTGATTCCAAGAGTTTAGCATTAATATAGAGGTTCCCTGGCCATACATGTATTCTTGTTGCTAATTGTAATACTAAATTTTTGGTATTGTCTGATGTTCTTTTAATGTAATTTTATTATTTTTCCTAAGCTGCTACAATTATTTGAGCAATATACATATAATACATATAGGTAAGCAGCCATAAATTCAAATTAAATTGTAGTATGTATAGACTTCTTCCAAGTCACAAACATATGTGACATGTACAGACTGACTGAAACATCATATTAAAATTTTTACAAAGACCGGGAATTGAATCTGCTCACTACAGTTAAGTTACTGTAACTTGATCCCTGACAGTTACAGTAAGTCAGTAACAGCAGCTTCATGTGTTAACGTACACAGTGTAGTTTTCACATGAGGCCAGTTTCACTTTGTTTTTGGTAGCTTGTGACAACACTGCATGTCGTCATGGATCAGCTTCCACTGAGCCAACTATAGGCAACTGTGATAATCACTATACCACCTTGACTTAACACAGATTTTTCCCCGTCTTGCTTCCCTTTTCAGTCCAATTTCTTGTACCTGCTTTAGGCTGTCAATAATAATAGGTATAGGTTGCAACTCACCTTTACTTTATATGGTTTCATTTTTATAGAGTGGGTTTCAGGCACGATCCCCAATACATTTGGAATGAAGGTGCTGTTCCATTTGATTAGGATATTTTTGCAATTTGTTAGGTTGTAAGAGGAAAATAATGTGGGCTGAGACAGAAATGTGGCCTAGGAGAGAGGAGTGCCAGGGTAGGTTAAATCCTAGTTTAGGTGACACTAGCTTCTCAGTGATGTTGTTATATATTGATTGCAATTCATTCATTAATAATGTAGATTTCTTAACATTTAAAATACAGTCAAAACTACAGTGGGGGGAACCTGGTCACTCTATGTAGTACTGAATGTTTTTTTAACATCTTTCAGAGACATACATCAAGAACCATTTACTACATAGGTATGACAGTTTTTTCAATTTACGTAGGTTTGACTGTAAATTATTTTAAATGCTGAGAAATCAGTATTATTGATGAATTTTTATTAATTAAAAAACATGTCACACCCATGTAGTAACTAGTTTTTGATGTACTTTTTCCATTTACCATCTTGTAGCTGTTTATATTAATTGTTGTAATATCAAATCTCTTCCTCATACTATGAAATGTGATTCCACTAGGTAAACAATCTAAGAATCCATGTTATAAACTATGATTTTTCATTTTCCTTTAATGAAAACTTATATAATACATTGAAACATATGCCTCATGTAAATGTCATTACGACATTTAAGCCATATTGCTTCATGGTATGAAAGATGCGTTTTCATTGGATCTCTCAGTGACACCTATGATTGGCTGCCTTTCACTATCAACATGAGCATGTTAATGTGAAGCTAGTGTCACCTAAACAAGGATTTATTTGTCAGGTTAATTCTGTGAAGTTTCTAAGCCAATGATAGTGGTCAGCACAACTTCCAAGTATGCAGGATACCTGGATTTATATTTTGATTTAATAATGTTTCATATTTTCCTTCCTCCAGGCTAGTCAGCATTACTATTACTTTGCCATTGCCAGGTTTTTCACTTCTATTACTGAGCTGCCTTTCTGCCATCATATCTATCTCTTGACCTAAGAGGAAGAAAATCATGTATGAAGTCTAGTTATGAATTAACTCCCCACTGCCAAACTTGTTGGACATTTACCCTTAGTAGAGAAACCTCATAAAACACCCACTTTGACTAATAAAATCAGGATGATGATAATTTTATTCTTTGTGATATGGTATTGCTGTATGTATAGTATGTAGAAGTTACAGGTTTCTTTTGGTATGACTACGTCATTACGTTTCGAGATACAAACTGATCAATTTACTTGCAACCAGCACCATCTTTTAATTTAAAAACATTAATCAGTTGAATGGAAGTCTTATTTTATGAACTTTGTTTTGTGTTTTGGAATATTATTTTCTGCAGTTATCCCCACTCATGACATCATGGGTCAGAGAAGATGGGTGGTATTGGATCCTTCAGTTTTCCCTCATTTTCTCATATGGAATGTGTAGACAACCCTAAATTATGAAATATACACCTAGTGGGATTTTGTTATAAAGTGGCATACATAAAAAGTAGGCTTCTGTATGAACTCATACTGCTGGAGTAAAATGCTTCAATATTAAAATAATTGTTAAATAGTTTATAGTTGTAATTCACAAAGCTTGTGCAAATTAAACCAGATATGGTAGTTGTTTGTTATGAAATACTTCATAAAGGATTGCAAAATTTTACTTAAGGCAGTGGCAGTGTAATGCGCTGATGGTGCTCTTTGAAATCTCATCTCCATGGAATGAGAAGAATAGTTTTTTTTGTTGACCATGCAGTAGATAATATGTTTGACAGGTTCTTGTATGTACCCTTGTCAGATCAGTAAAGTAATTATTTTTATAACTAATATTTCATTGCCAACATTAGTACATTACAACACAACTGCTGTAAGTAAAATTTAATCCGAAAGATCTTTATAGATGGGACATAAAATATAATTGTATTTTTGTGAATTATTGTGGTTATATCAGGATTAAGAATAAAGTTGGTATTAAAACTCAATTTATCTGTAGTTGCATAATAATTTGTTTATAGTAATAAAATGTAAAAGTTACTTCTGGCATTATTCCCCTTATATTCAAAGTTCAATAAAATTTCTACTGGATTTATAACCCTATGATTAACTATAGATTAAAGTTGCTATATATTGAAACTTATGTAAAAATTATTGACACATGGAAAGGATAAAAATTGTATTAGGTCTGTGTATAGTAGTCGTATAGCAGTTAGACAAATTATGTCTGTTAATAGGTTTCATAGATTAAATTTATGAAACATATATTACATAAAATATGTGAATGTAAATAACTTGTATTTTCATAACTGCACAAATTATTATTTTGTAATTATTTGATTATTGTTCATTCTATTCTCTTTTTGGTGTGAAAGTTTTCAGTTTCATCTTATGGTAAAATTTTACTTACATAGTGGCAGCGTAGTGTCCTGATGTAGGGTCGATTGTTGAATGCTCTTTGAAAACTCTGCCACATAGAATGAGAGGAATAATCTTTTGTGTTGGCGATGAAAATGAATAATGCTGTACTAGTTCTGTGGTTGACAGGTTATTGTATGCACCCTTGTCTGGTCAATAAATTAATTAACCCCCTGAAATGAACATTTTATTGCCAACATTAGCATACTATGCCACAACTGCCATACGTAACATTCATCCCATCTTAGTCTATTGGATGAACAGCGTATCATCAGATTTTTACGTTGACTTTAATACTTCGAAATAGTAGTAAGATGAAGCTGATACACTTATACCACTTAAGTTCTTTGTGTGTGTGTTGTGTGTGTAAGCAAATCATGAATGCATATCTTGACTATTATGTGTGTGCATAATCGTATTCATACTACAAAGTTTAAAAGTATTGGTATGCTTAATTTTTTGTGATCATTGTGGAATTTGTATTATTTGTTGACACAGTTAGAAGCATTTGAATTTTATGTTGCATTTACAAATGTTGCTTGACAAAATATTTGCTCTTTGTTTTTTATTGTGTATTGTCATGAATGTAATTGATATTTGTAATAGTAGTTTGTACCTTCTGCATATAGCTGATCAGTGTTATAATGAGTCACACTGCTTGATTATAAATGATCATTCAGTTCCATTTGATATTAGTTGCTTTTCTATAATAAAAGTTCATTATATACATGTGGCATATTGAAGTGTAGATTACTATTTTCATACTGTTTTTGCTTCCATGTTGTGAGGTTATAGTAAGTAATAATATACACATAGTGTTTTTATATGATGATGATCACAAATTACGTAATATGAAAATTATGTCCCTAAATGTCATAATTATGTATTGTATGCATGATTTATGTTTTGTGGTTTGTGTAATCTATCAGTAACTAAGATTGTTGTGGTACACAAGTAGATTAATGGTTGTAGTCTAACAAGTTGTGTATCAGTCATAATATAGTTCATGTGACATCTATTGATTTGCTTTTTACCATCTTTACTTTGTCCCCAACATCTGAAAACTGCAGCAGAGCACTGAAACAATGTGTATAAATCAGTATTAATTGCTGCAGATAACTGTTCAGCATTAATGAATATGTCAACTGTTGTTTGTTAATCTGGTACAGCTACTAACCTTTATTGCATAGAGTCATACAAGAATAAATCAGCAACTGTCAATTAATGCCATATACTAATGAAACTGTTATTTTTCTTGAACTATACAGTGTCCAAATGTGAACAAATAAAACTCAAAGGATTGTGGATATGAAACCTCTGTGTATGTTGTATTGTAGTTAATGCAGTTATAAAGGGGAACACTGTTTTATCTGCTTGCTGAACAACTTGACTGTGCACACTTTTCTGAAAGCCTAACAAGGAACACAGCTCACTACATTGGATTCAACTGGCAGCAGCAGTGCACCGATGTGATGATCATGAATTGCGGGATTCACGAGCTTGTTAACATTGTCTCCCTACTGCTCTGCCACCACAAAGCCAGGACACTGTCCAGCCTGTGACACATCACCGCAGGTTATGGTCCCAGTGAATTTTAACTGAAAGTAATTTGTGTTATTAGTAACAGTACAATATCTTTCTAGTTGCTAGTTTCACAATGGAAAAAATATTAAGTAGACTTTAAATTTAAGGTAATAGCATATACAGAATAACATGTAAAAACAGCAGCCGAGTGACATTTTGGCCCTCTTCCATCAGGAAAAACCATTCATGATTTGCATGATAGTAAAGAAAATGAGGAAAACTAAATCTGCAAATAGAGGCCCAAATGAAGTGGAATGGATTCAAGGACACCATCAAAATGCCATTAGAATTAATTAAAAAATATGTTCAAGTATACACTTTAAAGGTAGCACTACAGTTGAACTAATAGACTTTAAGGATGGAGTTGGCTGGTGCTAAATGTTTATCAAGTGTTGTGGTCTTAGCATGTGAACAAAAATGAAAATATGCCCAAAAAACGAGAAGAGTACAAAGAGCAAATAGTATATTTCCATAGCTTTATTTTCGAATGAAAGCCAGTATGGAAGTAAGCCAAAAAGTGAATATGGGCAAAACTCCTCTTACATTTGATGTGCCGGGTCACAAAAATGTTGCCTTGAAATTTGCTAAAATTAAGTATGAAAGTGCATTACACTTTTATCCTTTTATATTTTGCTGATGGTACTGAACTTAATTCAACGATAATTTTCAAATGCAAAACAATGCCAGTTCATCCTTAAATACTGCCAGGTGTTGTTATTTACATACTTAAGGGTTGGTTAGATGATGATGTTCTGCAATTGTGGATTAACAGAGTGTGGGAGAGAAGGAAAGGTGCTTTATTGAAGAAGAGTTCTCCTCTTGTCTCAGATCATTTCAGTACTGGTAGTCATTTGTAATATTTTGAGACAGGGAAATTCAGAGCTTGCTGTTATTCAGGGAGGACTTACTTTACAATAACCTCTTGATGTCTAAATAAATGAACCACTTAAAGTGAATATGAGAGAGGAATGGAACAAATGGCTGATGGCTGAAACCCAACATGAATTCACACAGAAGTGAGCTTTAAAATGATCTACAATCAAACAAGTTTGTCAGTGTATAAAACAATGAAAGAAGACATTATTTTTAAATCTTTCAAGAAGTATGGCACATGTAACACTTTCAGTGGCAGTGAAGACCTTATATATGATATCAACAATGGTGATGAAGGAGAAGGTGATGGTCCACATACTGATTTTCAGAGATTTTAAAGGTCCATTCATTTTATAGACTAAGAATTCTTTTTAGTCTGGTATTGCAAACCAATAATGAAAATGGTAAATATATTATTTTCATTTAAAAATCGCTTAAAAATTATGGCATGTCTTATAATCTGTAAAAATATTGTAATTATGGTTGCTTCTGTTCACTAGGCAATTGTGATGCTCAAGTAGAGATGCAAACATGGTCTCCTGCTGATTTTGGGTTAGAGCATGTGATATCTGTACACCCAATCTTTTAATCTTTCCCATTGTATGTAAATATTGAAGAATGGTGGAGTGATAACAGTTAATAATGTCTGCCAGTTCTCAAATACATTGAAAGGGATCATTGTGGATTAATGTGTTTTAAACAATCTTCATAAAACCTCCAAGGTCAAAACTGTCATATTTAAAATGGCAAAGCAGGCATGGTGCAAATGCTTCTGGCTGCCTCTACTGCTGTCACCATTCTATTGAATTCAAACAGAAGAATCTGTTGCAAATGTTTAGATTTGTCCACTTGGTACTCTAAATCTAGCTTACAAAACTTTATTCAGAATCTCCAAATGACAATTGTAAACTGAAATAACTACAGTGAGCTACACGTAAAATATAACAGTGGATTCATTACTCTGTAGGAAATGGAATACAAATGTTACAACTGGAAAAACTGAACTTTTCCACCTACCTTATATTTTAAAAGTATGTAGATGTTAACTTCAGTCAAAATCTGATAATGGAAAGTCCAGGTTGGAATTAAACAATATAATAAGGACAGTTTACAACTCACTCCAAAGACATGACAATGAGCTGAAACAGCCACATAAAAAAGACACACACACAACACGTAATCTATTGGCCATGGCCTTCTTCGGAAAATTGAACATTCACACAACACAGTCACCAATAGGTTGTGTGTTGTATATGTGTGTCTTTTTTATATGCCTGTCGCAGCTTGCCATCATGTCTTTGCAGTGAGTCATAAACTGTTTAGAGGGGAAAGCATATTTTTGTATCTTAAGGAAGCTATGTAAAAACATGGGATTGAGATTTTCTGAAATACACTGCTTGTTGAAGTCGATGCTCATGGAAGCCTTCATTATCTCGAGCTAGAGTTTTCGAAAGGATGCGGTCACTTGTTTTGCCCGACAAGGCAAGCTTCTATACATTTCATTCCATTCCATGATGGTGGTGGTGGCTGGTGCAGCAACAGTAGTGAATAATTAAATAATTGACAGTCTCTGTTGCAATTCTTTATTATAACCAATGACGTGTTTCAAGCTGTTAATGCATCATCAGACTGTAAACAGACAAATGTTTTATTACAGTCTTATTACTTATGTGATCTTCCACAGATTCACTGGCTGTCACAATGTCATTCTGATATTTTAGAACAGAAACCATCAGTTATTCCAGAAATTGATGATAAATAATGGCCACCTCAAATTGAAGATGCTTATACTGAAAGGTGTGTTAAACACAAGAAACTGCTTAGAAGCGTCATCCGGTGGAACCTATAAATACACTTCTGATAAGTTGAACTTGGAAAAGAACTAACCTCAGGCAAGAACATATTAGAGGATAATTATCAATGATGGACTGGGCATTGACAGTAACTCTGAGATCATTACAATGACACAACTTACCATTCAGTTTCTTGATGGTCACAAGAAGTGACAACCACTTGCTGAACAAATTAGGCTGAATGGCACTCAGAGAAGTCAGTCTGTCTAATTTGTCATTGACCTAATCACACAAGGCAACAGGAATGGGCTGTGTGAAAAAAAAAAAAAAAAAAAAAAAAAATTAGTCACACCATTGATTCCAAAGTGATGTGTGCTATGAAATGTGTGCCAAAACCTAACCCTTCCTACAAAAGGGATGAAAATGTGGAACACACAGACTCAATCTGCTAATAAGGAACTTGATCCAACACAAGGTATACAGCATCAAAGATACTAAACCCAAAGGCATGATAAGTAACCATACCAAACAAATACTCGGTGTTAGCATCACCTACATCCAAAAATGTTACTATAAAGTGGGGTGACCTTGAACATTTTAAATTAATTTTTGTACATCAAACCACAACTTCTCAAGCTATTGACAAGAAACTTTTTGGGAAGTTATGAGAGGTGTTACTGAGTATGGAAAAGTAAAAAATATGTATTTATCAGATGCTCCTTAAGCTTTAAAAAATTTCACTGTTCAATCTCACCCCAAAGGTCAGGGTCACTTTGAACACTAAACATTTTCTTATTCTGTGGGAGGTATACCACTCTCTGTTCAATAGTACCTCTAGCATATGAAAAAGCATGACATTGTATATAGGTATGTAGTTTTGGAATTAGTTAATTTTCAGTATTGGGATATTACAAGAGTTTCTGTACTGATCTGAAACTTTTGCATTTGATTATTTTATTATAATGGAAGCCTACTTCTGAAATAAGAAAATTATTTAAAAACAGGTCTTTTCATAACAATTTGTGTGGCTTTAATGAAGGTGGTAGAAAAATGATATTGAAGTTTACAGAAATACAGCTGTATATACTTCACATCATATGAATTCAATAGTAAATACTGTTAATCTTAAGAGATCTAGGCATCAAATTTGAAACCAAAATGAAGCCTTACCTTTCTGTCTACCTTAGGATCAGGTTGAATCTTACAATATCTTTCTCAAAACCTGACACATCAGAAACATTAGGCTATCAATAATAATAATTATTATTATTATAATAAATAAAAAATTAAATAAAAATAAATTGTGTTGAAGATCACACCCCTGTTTAAAGACACCTCTTGAAAGACATGCCATCATATTTTATTATTTTTTTGTCACCAAAGAATAAATAGAACATGTTATGATTTCTGTAATAGTCCATTGAAGTGTTAACCTTGTCAACAAAGACTCATTTCAGATTCTGAAAAATTAAATGTTTTTCATAATAGACAAATGTATTTGATATTTTTTTAAAAAAAGAGCACATATATTTCCACAGATTTATTTTATTTTATGGAGTCGGCATACAATGATATTTCATATTGATTGTCGCATCATGTGCAAGTATCGACTACTGATGATTATTAGGGCTTCTAAAGATGGTCCCTTAATTACACACTGGGCTACAGCACTCAATTTAAAAAGATGCTAAATCACTGCTCAAAGTCACCCCACTTTATGGTACTGAATGAACCACTAACTTGTACACAACAGGAGGTGAAAATGTCACCAAAATGAGTATGTTTTGCTTGTTGTAACTCACAAAACATTTGGTAATGGAAGAGAGCACTGGAGATCCCAAATCCACATACGTTTGTGAGTTTAAAATGTCACTGCCGTCCTTGTGACCATCTGTAGGTGGAGCACTTTTTCCACCACTTGCATTCTGATGAACAGTTTGTGGGAAGAATGTAATAATGTTCATGTCCACTGCAGGAAGCCGTGTGTTCACTTTTCTTACAGTGACATGTAGGACACACAACTGTCATGTTGCACAAAATAGGAGGGAGAAGATGGGAACATTTAACGTGGCTGCTCTTGCTTGGTGCACCACTGTCCTATATGATACTGGGGTCATGTTTGAACCACTGCCATGTCAATCCGGCCTGTGAATTAACAGGATCTACTATAGCAATGTGATACCATACCTCTATCGGATTGTCAGCAGAGTGAGACATCCCAAAAGTTTGAGCAATGTTCAAAATATCAGCCAATGATGGGTTTTCAGACTGCGAGGCATATTAATGTACCTCCTCCTTGGGAGCCAGCCAAATGATGGCATCACAGACCATAGAATTAGCATAAAAATCCTGATGAGCATCAGTAACAAACAAGCATTTCAACTGAGGCCCTGGAGATCAGCCACCCAAGCTCAGTAAGATTGGTGGGGCTTATTTCCACAATGATAGAACTGAACATGCACATGTTTGAAGTCTGGAAAAAAACTGATACGTAATCAAATGAGAGTGACAGATTGCTGAAGTAGCACAAGCTGGCATAACAGTTGGTGAACTCGAGGAAAAATCCCTTATATAAACAAAGCCTTACATAGACTGGAATCTGTGACCCCAAATGCAAGAAAATGTTGCTGAAGCCACTTCTAATAGGCTTTCCAGTCTTCAGCAGAATCATCTTATTGAGGAAAAGCAGACAGAAATGCTCGTGGCGTAGATGCTTGTGTAGACATTATACTTGATAAAGTAGTGGTGGCAGCTTTGAAGGCCCATTGCTGTTCAAGAAGAGCCTGCATCACAACATTGGTATCCATAGGAGTGGAAGAAACAAACAATGATGTGGAACACATGGAGGTGAGTATCCAACTCAGCATCAAAAGTGTTGTAACATACAACATATCAAACATGTGATTGCTATCACTTGTTTAGTAAAAGAAAACGTGTACAGTTGGTGAGATATAAGCATAACTGCACCAAGACACATGCTGAGGCCATACACCTGTGAGCCTGCTATATATGATGAATCTATCCACCAGGTTGTGCTGGGTGCTGTTGGTGGCCCTTAGATGGACAGTGCAGAATCAAGCTTAGAAATTACCTACACTGTGCCACAACTGCACTCTAGATTTTAGCACTGACAAACTCTTAAAAAGTAATCAGTGGAAATTAGTGTACAAAATATTGTTTAACTCCAGAGACTTTCTTATCATTCAAATGAGTGCATAGTTTACACTAATGATGGATGCACTAAGAGGATGGAAAAATTTTGCAAGGGAAGGAGTAGAAGTGTGTGAGAGAGAGAGAGAGAGAGAGAAAAGAGGGGGGGGGGGGGAGGGGTGTCCTTCAGCACTGTGTTCTGCCAAGCAATTTTCCATTACAAATGATCAATTTTTCCAGTGATTAGTATTTTTTAATTAAATGACAGAGTCAGTAAGTGGATGGGTGAATCAAAATGGATCAGTTTGTATTGTTAAAAATAATGTCACATTCCTAACAAGACAATTATGCGTAATTAAAGTTAATAGTAATATACATGGGAGGAAGTATGACACAATCACAAACAACAACTTGTAAAATGTCAAACAAGACAATTGCTTTAATTTCGAGCTATAAATTCATCCCTTTTTTCTTTGCCTCTCATTGTTTACATGAAAGTGACGTAGTACTGGTTATGTGAAATGTTCCACGTTACAAACTTGTGGCGGCGATAATATCGACCGGCCATGGACAACGAAATATCTTTATTGAAGATCTTTGGGCGGCCTGTTGATCGACCGCCATGTTTCAAAAAGCTTTGTAAACTTTTGTATTCGAGTTGTGTATCCTGAGCAGCCGAAATAGCCTACTGTAAATTGTAATAATGGAAAGTCCAGGTTGGAATAAATAATATAGTGAGGACAGTTACAACTCACCGCAAAGACGTGGCGACAAGATGCGACAGGCACATACAAAAGACACACACATACAACACATTCAGCTATCGGCCATGGTCTTCTTCAGAAATAGAGCACTCACGCAATCACACAGGCACACAACACAGTCATACAACCATCACCTCCGACTGCCACACTTCGAATCACGCTCTGCAGCGAATCGAGGACGGGAGGGGAGGGGAGGGGGAGGGGATAGAAAGGTTACGTCACGGTGGTGGGGATGGGTTAGATGGGAATAACGAGATGCAGCTTAGGAATGGAGTGGGGAGGCGGGTGAGGGGAGAAAATAAAATAAAATAAAATAAAGTAAATATTATATATATATATATATATATATATATATATATATATATATATATATATATATATAAATATAGAAAAGAGATGACTTACCAAAAGGACCGGCTCGTCGAGAGAAACAAATAAAATCACACACAAACACACATACAAGCTTTCGCCACCACTGGCAGCTTCTTCAGGAAAAAGAGGAAAAAAGGGGAGGAAAAGGGAAGGATATGGGTTTTAAGGAAGTGGAAAAGGAGTCATTCCAATCCCAGGAGTGGAAGGACTTACCTTAGGGGAAAAAAAGGAAGGTAAACAAATACACACACACTCAGACATATCGAAACGCAAGCACACCTAGACAGACATTTGTGAAAAGCCATATATATATATATATATATATATAAAATAAAGATTTTTGACTTACCTAAAGTACAGGCTGGTCGATAGGAACACTAAACACACACAAAAACACACAACCATTCGAGCTTTCGCCACCAGTGGTGGCTTCTTCGGGAAAAAGAGGGAGGAAGGAGAGGAGAAAGGGAAGGATACGGGTTTTAAGGAAGTGGAAAAGGAGCCATTCCAATCCCAGGAGTGGAAGGACTTACCTTAGGGGACAAAAAGGAAGGTAAACAAATACACACACACTCACACATATCCACATCCAAACACACTTAGGCAGACATTTGGGTTTCTACAAATGTCTGCCTAAGTGTGTTTGGATGTGGATATGTGTGAGTGTGTGTGTATTTGTTTACCTTCCTTTTTGTCCCCTAAGGTAAGTCCTTCCACTCCTGGGATTGGAATGGCTCCTTTTCCACTTCCTTAAAACCCGTATCCTTCCCTTTCTCCTCTCCTTCCTCCCTCTTTTTCCCGAAGAAGCCACCACTGGTGGCGAAAGCTCGAATGGTTGTGTGTTTTTGTGTGTGTTTAGTGTTCCTATCGACCAGCCTGTACTTTAGGTAAGTCAAAAATCTTTATTTTATACCATTTTCCTACCTGGAAGGTCTCCTAGAGAGAGAGAGAGAGAGAGAGAGAGAGAGAGAGAGAGAGAGAGAGAGAGAGAGAGAGAGAGAGAATATTCATGCACACTGCAAGTGCACAAGGCCACATACACACACATACACATGCACGCACACACACACACACACACACACACACACACACATACATATACACACACACACGATCACACATTCACACACCACTCAAATCAGGCGAGGTTTGGGATACAGAGGTAGGAACTGTAAGGTATGGAAAAATATATATGTAGGGAAATTATCGTAGGTTGAGGCCTGGTTGATTTCGGGATCGGAGAATGTATTGTAGGGATAACTCCCATCTGTACAGTTCAGAAAAGCTGGTGGTGGATGGGAGGATCCAGATGGCCCGGGTTGTGAAGCAGCCATTGAAATCAAGCATGTGCTCCGCTGCATGCTGTGCCACAGGGTGGTCCACCTTGTTTTTGGCCACAGTTTGGCGGTGGCCATTCATCCTAATGGACAGCTGGTTGGTGGTCATGCCAATATAGAAAGCTGTACAGTGCTTGCAGCACAGTTGGTAAATTACGTGGCTGCTTTCACAAGTGGCCCGGCCTCTGATAGGGTAGGATAAGCCTGTGACAGGACTGGAATAGGAAGTGCTGGGTGGGTGGATTGGACAGGTCTTGCAGCGGGGTCTTCCACAAGGATATGATCCCTGTGGCAGTGAGCTGGGTTTCGGGGTGGCATAAGGATGAACTAGGATGTTGTGAAGGTTGGGAGGGCGACGGAACACCACTTTAGGAGGGGTGGGAAGGATCTTGGGCAGGATGTCTCTCATTTCAGGGCAAGAGGATAGAAAATCAAAACCTTGGCGAAGGATGGAATTTAGTTGTTCGAGACCAGGGTAGTACTGGGTGACAAGAGGAGCGCTCTTTTGTGGATGGTTACTAATGTTAGGAAGAGGATTTGGGGTGTGTGATGATATGGCACGGGAGATTTGTTTGCGGACTAGGTCTGTGGGGTAGTTTCTGTTTGTGAAGGCCTTTGTGAGACCTTCAGCATATTCAGAAAGGGAATTCTTGTCACTGCAGATATGCCGTCCACGGGTGGCCAGGCTGTAAGGGAGGGATTTTTTGACGTGGAAGGGATGGCAACTGTCAAAATGTAGGTACTGTTGGTGGTTGGTAGGTTTAATATGGACGGAAGTGTGGATGGAGCCATCAGTGAGGTGGAGGTTGACATCCAGGAATGTGGCATGGTTGGTTGAGGAAGACCAGGTGAAGTGGATGGGGGAGAAGGAATTGAGGTTCTGAAGAAAGGAGGATAGGGTGTCCTGGCCGTGAGTCCAGATCATGAAAATATCATCAATGAACCGGAACCAGGCCAGAGGCTTGAGGTTTTGGGATGCTAGGAAGGATTCCTCCAGACGGCCCATGAACAGGTTGGCATAGGAGGGTGCCATGCGGGTGCCCATGGCTGTGCCTTGGATTTGATGGTAAACTTTCCCCTCAAAGGAAAAGTAGTTGTTAAGTAGGATGAAATTGGTAAGGGTTATGAGGAATGAGGTATCAGGCTTGCGTTCAGAGGGACGTTGGGAGAGGTAGTGTTCCAGAGCGGCAAGGCCATGGGCATGTGGGATGTTGGTGTATAGGGACGTGGCATCCACTGTGACAAGTAAAGATCCAGGAGGCAAAGGGGTGGGAATGGTGGAGAGTCGGTGAAGGAAGTGGTTGGTATCCTTGATGTGGGAAGGTAGATTTTGGACAATAGGTTGGAGGTGTTGGTCAACTAGGGCTGAAATTCGTTCGGTAGGCGCACAGTAACCAGCCACAATAGGGCGTCCAGGATTATTAGGTTTGTGGATTTTGGGGAGCGTGTAAAAGGTGGGTGTGCGGGGTGCTGCTGGGGTGAGGAGGGAGATGGATTCAGGGGAGAGTTTCTGGGAGGGGCCATAGGATTTTAGTAGGGATTGGAGATCTTGTTGGACTTTGGGGATGGGGTCAATCTGGCACAACTTGTAGGTGGAGGAGTCAGATAGTTGGCGGAGCCCTTCTGCCAGGTAGTCACTGTGATCCATAACTACAGTGGTGGAACCTTTATCAGCAGCATGGCACCCTCCTATGCCAACCTGTTCATGGGCCGTCTGGAGGAATCCTTCCTAGCATCCCAAAACCTCAAGCCTCTGGCCTGGTTCCGGTTCATTGATGATATTTTCATGATCTGGACTCAAGGCCAGGACACCCTATCCTCCTTTCTTCAGAACCTCAATTCCTTCTCCCCCATCCACTTCACCTGGTCTTCCTCAACCAACCATGCCACATTCCTGGATGTCAACCTCCACCTCACTGATGGCTCCATCCACACTTCCGTCCATATTAAACCTACCAACCACCAACAGTACCTACATTTTGACAGTTGCCATCCCTTCCACGTCAAAAAATCCCTCCCTTACAGCCTGGCCACCCGTGGACGGCATATCTGCAGTGACAAGAATTCCCTTTCTGAATATGCTGAAGGTCTCACAAAGGCCTTCACAAACAGAAACTACCCCACAGACCTAGTCCGCAAACAAATCTCCCGTGCCATATCATCACACACCCCAAATCCTCTTCCTAACACTAGTAACCATCCACAAAAGAGCGCTCCTCTTGTCACCCAGTACTACCCTGGTCTCGAACAACTAAATTCCATCCTTCGCCAAGGTTTTGATTTTCTATCCTCTTGCCCTGAAATGAGAGACATCCTGCCCAAGATCCTTCCCACCCCTCCTAAAGTGGTGTTCCGTCGCCCTCCCAACCTTCACAACATCCTAGTTCATCCTTATGCCACCCCGAAACCCAGCTCACTGCCACAGGGATCATATCCTTGTGGAAGACCCCGCTGCAAGACCTGTCCAATCCACCCACCCAGCACTTCCTATTCCAGTCCTGTCACAGGCTTATCCTACCCTATCAGAGGCCGGGCCACTTGTGAAAGCAGCCACGTAATTTACCAACTGTGCTGCAAGCACTGTACAGCTTTCTATATTGGCATGACCACCAACCAGCTGTCCATTAGGATGAATGGCCACCGCCAAACTGTGGCCAAAAACAAGGTGGACCACCCTGTGGCACAGCATGCAGCGGAGCACATGCTTGATTTCAATGGCTGCTTCACAACCCGGGCCATCTGGATCCTCCCATCCACCACCAGCTTTTCTGAACTGTACAGATGGGAGTTATCCCTACAATACATTCTCCGATCCCGAAATCAACCAGGCCTCAACCTACGATAATTTCCCTACATATATATTTTTCCATACCTTACAGTTCCTACCTCTGTATCCCAAACCTCGCCTGATTTGAGTGGTGTGTGAATGTGTGATCGTGTGTGTGTGTGTGTGTGTATATGTATGTGTGTGTGTGTGTGTGTGTGTGTGTGTGTGTGTGTGTGTGTGTGTGTGTGTGTGTGTGTGCGTGCATGTGTATGTGTGTGTATGTGGTCTTGTGCACTTGCAGTGTGCATGAATATTCTCTCTCTCTCTCTCTCTCTCTCTCTCTCTCTCTCTCTCTCTCTCTATATATATATATATATATATATATATATATTATTTTACTTTATTTTATTTTATTTTCTCCCCTCACCCGCCTCCCCACTCCATTCCTAAGCTGCATCTCGTTATTCCCATCTAACCCATCCCCACCACCGTGTCGTAACCTTTCTATCCCCTCCCCCTCCCCTCCCCTCCCGTCCTCGATTCGCTGCAGAGCGTGATTCGAAGTGTGGCAGTCGGAGGTGATGGTTGTATGACTGTGTTGTGTGCCTGTGTGATTGCGTGAGTGCTCTATTTCTGAAGAAGGCCATGGCCGATAGCTGAATGTGTTGTATGTGTGTGTCTTTTGTATGTGCCTGTCACATCTCGTCGCCACGTCTTTGCGGTGAGTTGTAACTGTCCTCACTATATTATCTACTGTAAATTGTGTATTTCTGGGGCTACAACCCCACTAAATCCCATACTGCTGATCCTGAAGTTAAGTTTTTTCAGTCTGTGCATCAAGCTGTGTGTTTCCGCGAATCTCGCGCTGGGTTTTTAGACATTTGTGCAAACGGTTTCGACTTCGCTGCTCAACCACGCCATGTCATCACCGATTGTGCCGCCTCTGGGATTCGCATTTCCGCCGCAGACCTCTCCGCAACCCTCAAACACTCTCAAGGCTTCGAGTGTTTTCCATTCTTCGACGAGGCATCAGGCACAGAATGCTGCAAGAGACTTGTTTCCATCTCCTCGAAACATCAGTGTTGTGCAAAATCTCAGTGACTCGGGTTTTGTCACATCCAGTGTTATTTCGAGTGCGCGACTGCACTCCAGCTCACAAAACATTCATCATGTGCTCTCACAATCCACAAACAGTGTGAATGCTTATTCGAACAGTGCTGTAAACCCAAATTTCCACCCTGCAGCGGCTCCGTTTTTGACATCGAGCTTTCCCTCTGCCGACCACGTGCCTAGACAACAGTGCTGTAGTGTGCCTCTGCCACTAGCTTTCGCAGACTCCAATGTGTTTAGTAGACCACCTCCGACTTATTACAGGACTCAACTTCTGGCTCTAATTTTAGTTCAGACTGCTATTTGCGTTTCCCGAACGAACCTTTTTGCATGGACGCAGTGCCCGGCTCAAACTTTCAGGGGTCGGCAATGACCGTTCAATCATCTGCTACATGTGTGACCAGTGCTAGTGCTTTCCACCCAAACTGTTCATATAGTCATTTTGCCCGCACAAACAGTTTGCAGCATAACAATGTGCACCAAGTGCAGTCATTTTTGGCGTACCGGAACGTTCCTGCCGCGCTGGCTATCGGTTTCGCTTTTCATGACACAATGACACAACAGCAAACTGTGCCACAGCTACCTCCTGGCTGTGCTGGATCACCTTGTGTCAGTCAGTACCCTGAAGTTACCGGCATTCTTGCATGAGCATCATCGGACATGGTTCGCTCTTGTCGAACCCCTACTCACAATGCATGGTGTTGCTGACAACACTTCCCGCTTCGTGTGTCTCGTGTCGGTTTTGCAGGATCACTTGAACCTCCTCGGTGACTTAGTAACCAACCCGCCAAGGGAGGACAAGTATAACCATGTGAAGCGGACTATCATTTAGAGACTTTCACTCCCCACTGACCAGGCTTTTCATGACTTCATACATACAGCGTCCCTGAAGGACAATACACCATCAGACCTGTGGCACACGCTGCGCGCTCGGGTCTACTCTGCTGTCATCCCAGACATCACACACTGGCCCCTATGGCTCGTAAAAATTCCGGTTGAGCTTCAACTACAGCTCCTCCCTCATTCTGGGGCTCCCATTGACGAGCAACTACGCCTCGCCGATGCAGCTCACCGTCTGCTTTCGTCGTGAGGCCTCCCGCTTCTGCAACCACATCCACCTGAGATCAGACACACTGTGGATGTGGCACTGCTGGCACTCATCAGCTCCCTGTGGCAGCGGGAATCACAACCTATGCTGTGTTTCTACCACAGTAAATTTGCTGATGTTGCTCAGAAGTGTCGCTCGCCTTCCAGTCACCCAAACAAGCACCGCAGGTCGGTTTAGGCGTCGCCGCCTGCAAGGATAACCACAGACGCTCCCCAATGCTTCACTCCGTCTGACACACGGAATCTGGTGGCGCAAGGTTCTACATCAAGGACACCACCTCCGGAACCCGCTTCCTCATTGACACCGGTGCCGACGTGTCATTACTGCCTACCACAATGATAACAGACCGCATCCGTCCACACGGCATGGTCTCTGTGCAGTCAACCACACTCAGCTGAACTGTTCTGGTTCCTCAAATTTCATTGTGCAGTTATCTACTAATTGTGCATTTGAGTGGACCTTTCTCATAGCAGATGTTCCTGAGCCAATCATCGGAATCGACTTTTTAATGTTTCACAAAGTCTCGCCAGATGTAGTTCATCGTGCAGTTTTCCACCACCCATCAAAAACTTTTTCTCTTGTGCCCAGACGAGTGGTGGTAACAGTGAACATAAAGTCATTCTCGAGTGTTTAGATACTGTGAACAAGCTCGACCATTCTTCAAGTAAGTGGCAAAGTGAACATGACGTCCTACGCCTATGTGAGGAACAAGCACGACGACTAGTAGCCTCCTGGTAGCTCTCTCAGCTGATCACCAGGTTCCCGCCTCACAGCACGACTCACCGTCTACAACACTCCAGGTGCGTTCAAGTGCAAATTCCTTGTGGTCAGCCAACAAGTCTGTTTCGTGTGACTTTACCCCCCCCCCCCCTCGCCATTCCTATGCGGATGTTAACAAATCTATATGTGTGAACAATACACAAACTGGTGCTGTGAACTGTTAGTCCCCCTCCCTCTGTTAAGATTTTGCTGCCAACCTCACAGCACATGCCACGTGCCTCAAAAACATCACACTCTAAAGGCAAAACTCCTCCCAGCCCTGTCGCCTCTGCAACGCCTCGCCGCATTTTCAATAACAGTTTTGTCAATAACAAATTCAAGCCCTCTGGTGACAAATGCCCTCAGCCAACTTCTAGGGTTAATTGTGAAAAGTCCAAAAGTGTTGTCCAATGCTCCGATGTCGTGCGCATCAATGTTGCCACACCTATTAGTTCGCGAACAATGGCGCCCCCAACAACAAACGCGACCTCTGTCGCACTAGCTCCTGCTCGGCGACTGCGCTGGCGGCCGCTACAACAACAACGGCACCACCGTCGGTCACGTGTGCGGCAGCTGTGGAAGCTCAACCTTGTTGTCGCTCTGCAACTGTGCCGCCGGCCACCATAACAACAACGGTGCCACCCGTGCCTGCTCGCGCGCCGGTGGCTCCGTCAGTCATTCTACCGGCCGGCATTCCAACCTCGACAACTGCTGACCTCGCGTCAGCCAGATGTGCTTTCACCGACACACCGCCGCCTGCCACAGCTAACTCGCTTGCGCCTACGGGTGCCACGCCCCCTTCCCCATCCCAGCCCTCCGTTGCTGTTGTCACAAACGGAACAGTGCATTCCAAAACTCGTCGCCTATGTCCCGAGAAATATTGCGTAGTTCACCACCAATGTTAGGCATATCAAAGGTGTAGATAATGTGGTGGCGGATTTCCTCTCCCGCATCGATGCCGTCTCCACTGTTATCGACCTCTCCAACCTGGCCACCCTACAGTCAGATGACTATGATCTACTCTCTCTCGTCTCTTCACTCCATTTCATTCAGTCTTCATTTCCGGGGATCACTTTTCCTGTTTGGTGCGATGACACCACTGGCAGACTCCACCCCCTCATTCCGCATTCACTCTGTTGTGTTGTCTTCCAAAAATTGCACGAACTTGTGCACCCTGGTGTTCGTGCTTCAACACGACTTGTTGCCGAATGTTTTGTCTGGTGAGACATGAAGCGGGACTGCCAATCCTGGGCCTGTTAGTGTGTCGCCTGCCAACGTAAGAAGATCTCGACCCACACTTCTCCCCCTCTCGGCTCCTTTCCTTCCCCGTCAGGCAGATTTCAACACGTACATATTGACCTTGTTGGGCCCCTTCCGCCCATCGAGGGTTTCCGATACAGTCTGTCGATGATTGACCGCATGACCCGGTGGGTGGAAGCCACCCCCCTCCTCAATATAATCGCCAAGTCAGTAGCTTGTGCATTTATCTCATCCTGGATTTCTCGCTTCAGCTGCACAACAGACCAGGGCCGCCAATTCGGAAGTGCGCTATTCAATGAACTTTGCGTCCTCTGTGGTATCAAGAGAATCCACACTACTTCCTACCACCCACAAAGTAACGGGTTGGGAGAGCAGTGGCACAGAACTCTTAATACCGCCCTACGGTGCCACGACACTCTTTGGTTAGAGTCGCTTCCGTTCATCCTCCTCGGCCTTTGCGCCACATACAAAACGGATGTTTGTGGCACTGTAGCGGAGTTTGTCTATGGCCAACAACTTACCCTGCCTGGTGAGTTGGTTATTTCTTCTCCACCTCCTCCAGCCACCGAACTTCCATCATTGGTCGCCTGCGTCCGCTTGATCTGCTCACAGATCAACCCACCTTCCCCAACTAGCCATACCCCACATGTCACCCGCATTTCTCGTGACCTGTCGACCTGAAAATTTGTGTTCTTGAGAGACAACACTGTTTGACCCCCCCTTCAGCCCCCCTACACAGGCCCACACGAGGTACTTTGCCACTCAGAGAACACATACTGCATTCGGATGCACAACCGTACAGTCACGGTCTCAGTCAATTGACTGAAGCCGTCTCATGTCGAGTCTTCACCCCCCCCCCCCCCCTTTCTGGTGAGGTTCCTCCTACTCCTGCTTTAGTGTCCCACGATGGCCCATCAGCCGCCCCTCCTCCCCTGCACCTTTGCTCCTCCTCGCCGACCTCACCCCCTCCCCCCTCCTCTCCTCTCTTTCCTCTATCTCCTGCCACCCCCTTGCTAGGTTTTGCTCGCCCCCCTTTGCCCTCTTTCCAGGTTTTCCAATTTATCATTCTGGTTTCCCCTTTTTATGTAGCGTACGTCGTGAATAATAACACAGCTTCACTGTTTACGTTCTGTGTTTCAAAGATAAAACTACATCAAAGATTCAATTATTAATCCAGAGATATTTACAAAGACATTACAAAATAATATATTATCAATTCCTAACATCCTCCCCACCCTGGTCAACCTCCAGGGGGATGACCAGTTGAACGGGACGAACTATTTGGTGTCCTTCTGGTGTGCATAGAATTACTGTTCGTACTTTCTGATCTTTTCCTTCGACTAGTCTCTCTATTCTTGCTTTCTTCCATAGGTGGCTCGGGCGTCCATCTTCTTGTACCAGAGCAACATCACCGGGGCGGAACTTGATGACTCTTGTCGAAGTACCCCGAACTTCGTGGAAGCTTCTAAGTTGTAATAGATATTCTTTAGTCCATCGCTTCCAAAAGTCATCTGTCAACTTCTGTTGCAGTCTGAATTCTTTTGTCAAAACAGATTTAGTCGACGGTTCTGGTCCTGTTGGCACTGTCAGTAGTCCTTCACCAATAAGAAAGTGGGCTGGTGTTAAAGGTTCATCGTCGTCTCCTTGAGAAATTGGTCTCGAATTCACTGCGGCTTCGATATTAATCAGCGTGGTATTGAGCTGCTCTTCCGTTAACCTTGATTGACCAAGTACTTTTCGTAGGCATCGTTTGATGGTACCCACCATCCTCTCCCAAAACCCTCCCCACCAAGCCGCACGGGGGGCGATAAATTTCCATGAAATGCCATCCCTGGCTAGGACACGCTGAGTCTTTGGGTTAGATAACGCACTCCATATTTCAGACAGTTCAGCATTAACTGCATGGAACGTCTTTGCATTGTCTGTGTAGATTGTATGGGGTAGTCCACGTCTACCAGCGAATCTTTGAAGAGCCATGAGGAATGCGTCTGTTGTCATGTTAGAGCACAATTCCAAGTGAACTGCACGTGTCGTCGCACAAGTGAAGAGTGTTATGTATGCCTTTTCCATGGTAGTGCCAACCTTTACATAGAGAGGGCCTGCAAAATCTATGCCAGTTATAGAAAATGGCTTGGATGGTCTTACTCGATCGGCTGGTGGGGGTGCTTCAACTTGTTGACCCCGTAGATTGTGTAGAATTTTGCAGGGAAGACAGGAGTGCAAAACTCTCTTGATAACTTGACGGGCACGCAGGATCCAGAACTCTCTTCGAAGCTCTGCCAACACTATTCTCACGCCAAGATGATGTAGTCGAATGTGCATTTTCTGAACCAGTAAAGTTGTGAAGTGATGGCTACCGTCGAGGAGTAATGGATGACGTTGCTCGTTAGGGACAGATGCGTAGTGTAAGCGTCCTCCAAGTCGGAGAAAACCATCTTCTAGGTAGGGATTGAAACATGCTATTTTAGAGTCTTTCGGGACAGGTTGATTGTTATTGAGTGCATGGAGCTCCTGTGAGAAACATTCCTGTTGAACAGCTCGTATCCAGTAATGACGTGCTTGAGCAAGTTCCACTGCCTTCAGCTCTCCCTCGAGTTTCGAACTTTGTTGAATGTTGTGAATGAATCTTAGTATCCACCCAGTTACGCGAATTAGTTTCCAATAGGAGCTGAATTTGGAGCAGTCCATAAGGTTAGAAGAAGTGGCTACTGTCATCACATGCCGTAAGTTCTTCTTTTCTTCTGGTAGGTTATGAGTCATGAGTGAAGCGTTAGATGGCCATCTTGATTCTGCAAGTGCAAGCCATGGAGGCCCCTTCCACCAGTGGTTCACAGATTGTATTTGGTTACCATAAAGTCCTCGTGTAAGATGGTCGGCAGGGTTCTCACTCCCAGGGCAATGTCTCCATTGACTGGGATTTGTATGGGCGTGAATCTCTGTAACTCTGTTGCATATAAATGTCTTCCACCTGTTTGGGTCACTGCGTATCCAACCTAAAGTCACCATAGCGTCTGACCACAATACTGCTTCAGTTATTTTATGCCCTGTTGCTGTGCAGTAGTAATACAATAATCGTGATCCTATTAACGCTGCTAGAAGTTCAAGCCGCGGAAGAGTTAACTTCTTGATGGGGGCGAGTCTGGTTTTGCTACATGCCAAATGAACAACAATATGGTCTTCCATGGTCGTGCGAATATACAAAGCCGCTCCATATGCTCTCTCAGAGGCATCGCAGAAGACGTGGATCTGAGTATTGCTCTTTGTTGAAGTTGCTAGCCATCGTGGAATTTGTATTTGAGACAGTGAAGGTAGGGTAGAAAACCAAGTGTTCCATCGAGACCCAATATCGGGTGGCAGCAACTCGTTCCAATCAATACCTCTGCACCATGTATCCTGAAATAACAGTTTTCCAATAAGAGACACTGGAGAGAACAATCCTAATGGATCATAAAATTTGGCTGTAATTTGCAACAGTGTCCTCTTAGTAGTGGGGCCTACAGGAGTCCTACTAGTAATATCCATTGAATTCATATAGAAGCAGTCTGTTTCTGTATTCCAGTAAACACCAAGAACTTGCGTTTCCGGGTTTATGTCTTGTCCTTCAGCCCTCCATATGGTCCTTAGTTGATCCGAATTGGTGGCCCATTTCGCTAAATCGAAACTCAGTAGTTTCATCATTGCGCTGAGTTCATAGTACAGAGTTATAGCATCATTATCATTCTCCGTGCCAGAAACGAAATCATCCATAAAGAAGCTGCTCTCAACAAGAGGTGCTCCAAGGGGAAACTTAGTTCTATGTCGTTCAGCTAGTTCTCTAAGTGTTGCGGAGAGTAAAAATGGACTGCATGTTAGTCCAAATGGCAGTCTCGTGAAGCAATAAGTCATTACTTCGTCTGTCGTCTGGTAATTCCCATCACTGTCTTTGATTACACAGTACCATAAGAATCTGGTTAAGTCCCTGTCACTTTCATGTAAGACTAATTGCAAAAATGCTTGTTTAATATCACTGACGATTGCTATCTGATGTAGTCTGAATCGTAACAATATGGCGAATATTTCTGGTAGAAGATTCGGTCCCGCTTCTAATGCGTCATTGAGAGAAAGTGTATTGGCTTCATGCGATGATGCATCAAAGACTATCCTCCACCTCGTCTTACCAAATTTCTCTCTTTTCACTGCTTGATGTGGAAGATAGAATATGTCATTTCCAAGATCTTCCGTGGGGGCACATTCAATATGACCTTTTATAATGTAGTCCAACATGTGACTGCAGTACATGTCCTTAAGGTTTTCGTTATTGCAAAGTCTTTTATGTAATGTGTTAAATCGACGTTCTGCGTTGAGTCTGTTACTTGCCAGCGGAACATCTTGTTTTCTTGGGAGACGTACGACTCTTCGATGGTCTCGCACACAATAGGATGAACGAAAATCCTCAAGAACTGCGGAATCACTTTTACTCAAAGCTTGAGGAGGGTTTGCCGTTATTCCAATCGTTTCTAAGTCCCAGAACTTCCGTAATTCATCATCAGATGGTGAGTATGTTTCATGGATGAGATTTACAACAACTGAATTAGCACAAACTCCCGAACGATTTCCACTTAGGACCCAACCAAATATGGTGGGAATTAGAACAATCGACGGAGAAATACGGACAGGTGAACTAGCCTTGACTATCCTCCAGTAATGGTCACTACCGATTAAGATCTCTATTGGTAAGTCTTCTTGAGATCCAGTTTTAGAATCAGCTAACTGAACTCTGCAAAGATTCACTTTGGTTACAATGTCTTGTGAAATCACTGGCTGAGGTGAGAAAGAGTGATCACTTTCGTAAGCAGTAATAGAGACAGTCGAATTTGCCCAGGCTCCTTTAATATTAAAACGAACGAGTTTACGGTGACATGAGTAAGTCTTCTCTGCCTCAAAAGTACAAACAGTCATCTCATGTTGATCAGTGATTTGTAGTTTTAACTCTTCTATCAGAGACTTTGATATAAATGTAGCTTGGCTTCCGCTGTCTAGTATACACCGAGTCAAACGCCTTAGGCCGGTCGGCCCTATGATGCAAACCTGAGCTGTTTGCAGGAACGTGAAATTTCTGGTCGTAGCATCGATTTGACTAACAGAAGCGACATTTATCTGATCCCCTGTTGCCTTAAGGGTATCCTGATTCGTGCACAAAGACCTATGATGTGACTTTTTACAGTTAGTGCAAAGTGCCTTGCCTTTCTTCCCACAGTTAGCTGCTTTATGTCCTCTGTTCAGACATAAGAAACAACGATTAGAATTTTTTAGTGTCTCTTTTCTTTTCACGACGTTTGTAACTGTCTTACAATCCTGAGCCCAGTGGTCACGAGATTCGCAGAAAACGCAGAATGGTACCGGTTGTTTAGTTACCTTTGTTAACTGTTGCTTGGATTTAGTGCGAACATGGAGAGCTGCCGCGGTAGAGGTGTAACTTGAAGACGTAGGTGTCATGCAACGGATCTTTTCTGTGGTGAGAGCTGCCTCTACTTCTTCTCCTATAAATTCAATTAGTTTAAGAATATCACCCTCTGACAGACCTTCACGTTTAACATGTATTATCCAACGCCGACACATGTCGTCTGGAAATGCTCTAAGTATTTTCGGTGCGAGCACTCGGCCATAGGCATTTACATCTTCTCCGAGTGCACGCAGAGCTTGAATACGTCGATTACAGTCAATAAATGTGGAGTTAATCACATCTGGAGTCACAAACTGTATTGGCTTAATACTTTCGAGATAATCTAAATGAGCCTGTATAATTCTATCTTTGTTACCGTAACGAGCCTTAAGCATCTTCTTTGTCTCCTCATATGTTTCGGCTGTCACAGCGATACCTTCCACCAAACTTTTTGGTTCCCCTTCTAAATAACCGTGCAAAAATATGTGCTTGTGAACGGTTGACAATGAGGCGTTCTTATCAACTGATTGCTCAAACTGTTCCCAAAATCGCGCCCATGATTCTATATCTCCTGAGAATGACTCAAGCTTTATGGATGGAAGCTTAACTGTGGTTACTGGAGCAGCAGAGGCAACTGTTGCTGCAGGTTGAGCGTCGTTAACTGAAACGTGCGACATGGCTCTAGACAATTTTTTCTCAATTTCTTCAGAAGTTAGTATGAGGACACGCTTGGCAGTATCTATGTACTCATCGCATTTGGATATGTCAGCGGCGTAATCATTATCGTCAAGAAGGCTGTGAATTTCGTCATCAAGTCGTATCAATTTATCTAAGGTCTCCTTTAATCGTTCCCTACAGTACTCCACGTTCTCCACGGACGAAGAATCGGCAAATTCTTGTATCTCCTTGACAAACCGCGTAATATTGGCTCTTTCTCTAGTTCGTCGTCTTTTCAGATGATGCAAACGTGCGCTTGCGTCAGCAGTTTCGACGTCAGACATCTTGGCTATATTATACGGTACTTCGCAATGTATGGAATGCGTAACTGAAGCAGAACAGATTTACTTTACTTCGTAGTAATCAGTGAATATAGCACCACTCAAAGAACTGCGTAAAATATTAACGCACGTTGCGTATGCTACTTTTAATAACTTCGTACTACGATACTGTTGTGAATGCCAAACAAACAATCGACAGCGCGTGTGACGTCATCAACTGCAATACCTATCTGCTGTCGGAGATTATTACGTATGGTATTCAAGTTACAACAATATTTATTTCTGTGAAGCTTCTACTATTCTTTGCTACTTCAATAATATCTCGCCGTGAAGCAAGGCTACAAATAAGTAGTCATTGTACTTATCTCAGTCAGCTGTTGAGACGATGTCGAAGTCGTGACGTGATTCCTCATTCACAGCTCCGTATTACTCTGATACGGCGTGCAGTTTGCTGACATAATTATCACTGAATCTTGTGTCTGTGTTATTTTTTCTTTTCTTGCGTTCTCCTCCCGGGTTTCGGCACCAATTTTTTTATGTAGCGTACGTCGTGAATAATAACACAGCTTCACTGTTTACGTTCTGTATTTCAAAGATAAAACTACATCAAAGATTCAATTATTAATCCAGAGATATTTACAAAGACATTACAAAATAATATATTATCAATTCCTAACACCCCTCCCTTGGGAACAGACCTTTCAATACTATCGCGGGACCGTTCCATTTTTGTAATGTGTACATCCTTCCTTGGTCCAAACAAAGTGCGAGCTATTGCGTTGCATCACACTGCCACCTGATGCTGCTACGGTTGGCATCAGGGCTTTTCTCCTCCCATCCTCTGATGTGCTCATCATCGCCCTTTCCACCCCTACCGTCCATCAACCTGCCAGGCGGTTTGACAGGAGGGTCCGTCTACCTCCATGCCTCCGAGACTACAACCTACCAGGCCTGGTGGCATATCGTCTGCACCCCCCGACACAGGTACCTGATGAGCCCAGGAGCTGTCAGTTGCCTACATGCCATTGCTGGTCCCTGCATATGACCCTGCTGTGGTCGTGCCACCCCCTGCCCCCTGTGCTCAGCAGGAGTACTCCGTACTGCAGGGGGGGGGGGCTGTGTGGCAGCGATAGTATCGACTGGCCATGAACAACGAAATATCTTTATCGAAGATCTTTGGGCGGACTGTTGATTGACCGGCATGTTTCAAAAAGCTTTGTAAACCTTTGTGTTCAAGTTGTGTATCCTGAGCAATCGAAATAAATAGTCTATCGTAAATGGTGTATTTCTGGGGCTACAACCCCACTAAATCCCATAAACTTATAAATGATGTGGAAGTAATACTGACTTTTGCCAGATTTAGTTGTTATTTTTGTTTGAATGCTATTAAACGTAACATTGATGTGGTAATCTTATGTGGCACTTAAAACATACTGTGCTATGATTCATTGCTACTTGTGTAGACTTTGTGAAACTTGATATCAGGGTTATGAGCACCTTTTAAGCTTTTGTTCATGTGCAACTGGCATACCATTGTTGCCTTATTGGTGAAATACAAACGAATGTAATAGAAAATGAACCCGCTTCACTGCATGCTAAAGCACTAGATGCCAGCACATTGTGGCAGATGCTTATCTGCTTCTAGCGCACAAGACACTATGGCATTCTCTCTCATTATCAAATAGCTGCATCTAAGCATTCAAGGCACAGAGGATTTATCAAGAACACATCTTCCTTGGTAGTTTTCTTAAAATTAAATGTTAACCAATGATGCATTGCTGGTAAATGCTGTCAAAAGATCTACTAACATCAATTACAATAATATAAATAGCAATGTTTAGCTTGGCACTGTGGTTAAAGGTGTCAGGTTGTTGTGTGCAAGGTAATGATTGATGGTTTGTGTCCTGATGACTACACCCCTCCCCCCCTCTCTTCTCTTTGTGTTTAGGATCAACAGTGACATTTATATTCTTATTTATAAAAATATTTGCCCATTTTCCTCCTGAATATGTCATGATTTCTGAATGTGTGGTTTGATAGGAACCTAATTATAATTCATCACTTGTCATAAATATCTGCTGTTTGTTTCATTTCTGAGGAATGGTTATGGAGCAACTTAATGGGCTGGATTCTTTGGTCCAAATGAACTATAAATAGTTAATTCAGCTATCATTTTCAGCCATGTGTGCATTTAATCTTCCAAAACAATTATGGATTTTTTATGAATGACAGTGCACTGGGCTACAGTTGTTCATGATTGCTTTGAAAAATATTCTGGATATTTCCAGTGAATAATTTGGTCACACAGAACACCAAACTTGAATCCATTGAACATTTGTGGGACATAACTGGGACATCAGTTCATGCACAAAATCCTGCACCAGCGACATTTTCCCAACTGTGGACGACTATAGTTGCAACATGGCTCACTACTCCTACAGAGACTTCCAGGAATTTGTTGAGTCCATGCCATGTCGAGCTGCTGCACTTCTCTGGGCAAAATGGAGGTCTAACACACAGACATACATTATGTCTGTGGACTAACACGAGATCAGGAGTTATAGTATAACTTGTCACTTCACTGTAGTGTAACTGTATGTATAAAAATTTGATCAACTTTGGGAATTCTCTACTGAGATGTGAAAATAATGTTCAAAAGAGTGGCTGGCCAGGTCTTACCATAGTTTGGTACCACCGATAGTACACACAAAAAATTACACAAATAGCAATGAAACTAATTGTTTCCACTAACTTTCGGAAACTGATATTTCCTTTCTCAGGTATGAGAGGAAGGAAGAGAAAGGTGACATTCAGTATGCGGCAGCCAGAGTTGTCGGTGTGTGATTGAAGTGTGCCTTTATGATTGTGTGAATGCTCTCTGTTCAGAGGAAGGACTATGGCCAATAGCTCAAGTGTTGTATGTTTGCGTCTTTTTCTACGTGCATGTTGCAGCTCGTCATATGTCTTTGAGGTGAGTTGTAAACTGTCCTTATAATATTGTTGAATTCTATCCTGGGCTTTACCGTGGCAGAGTGCCAGAGCACATTGAGGTGCTATGCTCCGATGCGCAAGGCCGTTTCCCATCGGGGGTTTGAATCCTCCCTCGGGCATGGAAGTTTGTGTTGTCTTTAGTATAAGGTAGTTCATAAGTAGTTTGTAAATTTAGGGACTGATGACCCTGTGGGGTGTGGCCCCTTGGGCATGGGTTTTTGTGTTGTCTCTAGATTAGTTTACCTTAGATTAAGTAGTTTGTAAGCTACGGACTAATAACCATGCAGTTGAGTCCGATAGATTTATAAACATTTGAATATTTTTGATCCCTCAGTTAAGTCCCATAAGCTTAACAAACAACATTCTGCGTGCCCCATTATTAAATAAATGCTTTTTCACATGTATGGTAAAGTCACAGAACAAGTAGCTTTTCCTAAGAGTATTAATTGCTCTTTTACATGGATTTTTGCTAGCCTCACTCACCCACTGACATGCATGTTAATGTTTTACACACCTAACCTTTCATTGTGAATCACACTGTCCACTGGTAAAAAGTAAGGACTGACCAAATATTTGATTTTGGCCAAAATATTGATTTCGACTGCAGTTTCAGCTTGAAATCAGCTGAATCTATGGCTTGACTGAAACATTCTTTCGTGAACTTATAGATGAAGTTGGGTCCCGCTCCAGGTGGATTCAGTGTGCATAAAAATAGTATTTTGTTGTTAATCACAATGTAATGCAATTATATCTTCTAATGGTACTAGCTTATATGCCTGTGCTTTGCAACAGTTGTTAAAGAGAAACCTGTGTATATCATGGCTTTTTAGGGTGACCAGACCTAGGTTGGCAAAAACAGAATCCTTGTTGGATCCCTCTGTCAATAAGCTCAGTTCTCATAGTCAAGATGTCAAATTTAAGTAGAAGTCATTGTCGAAAACAATGAATGTTCATAAAGTTTTTCATACAAAAAGTGAAATTAATTGAAGTCCGTACTCCGGAACGATGTAAATTCAATGTTAGGTTGTGTTCATAAAGTTAAGACTGTGGTGTGTAATTGTCTATTTGGCATAAACATCTGAAAATACTTCCATTGTTGAGATGAGAAATAGTAATAATAATAACAGCGCCATGTATTGGTTCTGTGGTGTAGTACTATACTGTTTATCTCTCATGGTAAGTACAGTAAAACCTCATGTTTACATTCCCAGTTTTTACATTTTCCCGCCATTTACACCATTTTTTGTCGGCCCCGTCAAATTTCCTATGTTCACAAGCTTAATTCACCCCCGTTTTTGGGTTAACATATTTATACTTTTCCTGCATTTTACGCTTTTTAAAAGCATTTTTGTGAAGAAAAAATGACGTAATCTACATAAATTGATGCTGGCATGGCTTTCCCCTTAAAGTATAGCTCTTAAAAATTATTCACAGTCAAGTTTCTTGACACTTTGCATTTATTCAAACATATATTTTGCATTTCATTGTTGGCAGTACATGTCTAGTTGACTTACGACCAAGCCCCTACCACGGTGTAGCGGAGAGGTGACGCAACTGTCTTGCAATTGGAGCATATTGCCGCCATTTGCAGAGAAGAATCCTAGCATTGGGGTTCTGATTTGAAGTATATGAGATGCAAATGAAGCACAAAATAAACGAATGTTTGTTTAAAAAAATACTGAGTATTGGAGTCTGTTTATAAAGTATTCTTAAATGAATGAAGTCTCCTAACATCCGAAATACTTCTGCATAGAGACACGAAGTTTAAGGATGTAAGGTTCTTTTCTGACAAGGTGCAGCGATTTTGCATCGAGATATTTGCATAAGATGATTCCAGAAAACTTATAAAGTAGCAGAGAGTGCGATTATTATTTAATCCATGTAATTTTTCTGTCAGGTTCTCTTAACTTTTTGCCAACTACTCTGGACGTTTTATAGGCTTATTTTTGTATAACACAATTTTTTTCTACATACCTTTCCATATTATATACAATTTTTTCTTTCAACTTGCTCGAATTTGAATATGAATAATTGTACCCCCCCCCCCCCCCCCCCCCCATGAACCACAGACATTGCCAAGGTGGGGTGGCTTGCATGCCTCAATGATGCAGATAGCCATACCGTAGGTGCAACTGCAGCGGAGGGGTATTTGTGGAGAGGCCAGACAAACGTGTGGTTCCTGAAGAGGGGCAGCAGCCTTTTCAGTAGTTACAGGGGCAACAGTCTGGATGATTGACTGAGCTGGCCTTGTAACATCAGCTAATGTGGCTTTGCCACACAGCTACTGCGAACGGCTGAGAGCAAGGGGAAACTACAGCCGTTACTTTCCCCGTAGACCTGCAGCTCTACTGTATGAACATATGATGATGGCATCCTCTCGGGTAAAATATTCCGGAGGTAAAATAGTCCCCCATTTGGATCTCCGGGCGGGGACTACTCATTAGGATGTTGTCATCAGGAAAGACAATACTGGCATTCTACGGATCGGAGCGTGCAATGTTAGATCCATTAATCGGGTAGGAAAATTAAAAAATTTAAAAAGGGAAATGGATAGGTTGAAGTTAGATATAGTGGGGATTAGTGAAGTTTGGTGGCAGGATGAACAGGATTTCTGGTCAGGTGAGTACAGGATTATAAATACAAAATCAGTTGGGGGTATCACAGGACTAGGACTGATAATGAATAAGAAAATAGGAATGCGGGTAAACTACTATGAGCAGCACAGTGATCGCATTATCATTGTAAAGATAGATACGAAGCCAACACCGACAACAGAAGTACAGGTTTATATTCCAACTAGCTCTGCCGATGATGAGGATATCGAAGAAATATATGAGGAGCTAAAGGAAATTATTCAAACAGTTAAGGGAGAGGAAAACTTAATTGTGATGGGAGACTGGAATTCGGTAGTAGGAAAAGGAAGAGAAGGAAAAATAGTAGGTGAATATGGACTGGGCAGGAGGAATGAAAGAGGAAATCGCCTGGTAGAATTTTGCACGGAACATGATTTAATCATAACAAACACCTGGTTTAAGAATCACAAAGAAGGTTGTATACATGGGAGAGACCAGGAGACACCGGAAGGTATCAGATAGATTTTATAATGGTAAGACATAGATTCCGGAACCAGGTTATAAACTGCAGGACATACCCAGGGGCAGATATAGACTCTGACCATAACTTGTTAGTCATGAACTGTAGGCTGAAGCTGAAAAAACTGCAGAAAGGTAGGAAAATAAGGAGATGGGACTTAGATAAATTGAAGGAAAGTGAAGTTCTGGAGAATTTCAGAGGGAGATTTAGGCAACAATTGACAGAAACAGGGGGAAATAAAACAGTAGAAGAGGAATGGGTAGCATTGAGAGATCAAAAATGGTGAAGGCAGCAGAGGACAAAATAGGTAGAAAGGCAGGACCTACAAAAAATCCTTGGAAATCACAGGAAATACTAAATTTAATTGATGAAAGGAGAAAATAAAAAAATGCAGTAAATGAAACAAGCAAAATGGAGTACAGACGACTAAGAAATGAGATTGACAGGAAGCGCAAAATGGCTAAGCAGGAGTGGCTAGAAGCCAAATGCAAATCTGTAGAAGAATGTATAAGAAGGGGGAAAGTAGATACCACCTACAGGAAAATAAAAGAGACATTTGGGGACAAGAAAAGCAACTCTATGAATATAAAGAACTCAGATGGGAAACCAGTTCTCAGCAAAGAAGGGAAAGCTGAAAGGTGGAAAGAGTACATAGAACAGCTCTACAAAGGAAATGAACTTAGAGACGATGTTGTAGCAAGGGAAGAGGAAGTAGATGAAGATGTAATAGGAGATGCTATACTGAGAGATGAATCTGACAGAGCCTTGAAAGACCTAGATCAGAACAAGGCACCAGGAGTAGATGACATACCCTCAGAGCTACTAAAGTCTCTGGGAGAGCTAGCCATGACAAGACTATTTGAACTGGTGTGTAGGATGTATGAGACAGGCTAAATACCCTCAGACTTAAAGAAAAATGTAATAATCCCCATTCCAAAGAAATAAGGCGCAGACAGGTGTGAAAATTACAGAACCATCAGTTTGATAAGTTATGGTTGCAAAATTTTAACACAAATTATCTACAGGAGAATGGAAAAACTGGTAGAAGCTGACCTCGGGGAAGATCAGTTTGGATTCAGGAGGAACATAGGAACCCGGGAGGCAATACTCACTTTACGTCTTGTCTTAGAAGATAGATTAAGGAAAGACAAACCTACATTTTTAGCTTTTGTAGATTTGGAGAAAGCATTTGACAATGTTGACTGGAATACACTCTTTCAAATTCTGAAGTCAGCAGGGGTAAAATATAGGGAAAGGAGAGTTATTTATAACTTGTATAAAAGCCAGACCGCAGTTTTTAGACTCGAAGGGCATAAAAGGGCAGCATCAGTTGGGAAGGGAGTAAGACAGGGTTGTAGCCTTTCTCCGATGTTATTCAATTTGTATATCGAGCAGGTGGTGAAGGAAACCAAGGAAAAATTTGGAATAGGGATTAAAGTACAGGGGGAAGAAATAAAAACATTGCGTTTTGCTGATGACATTGTAATTCTGTCAGAGACAGCAAAGGACCTGGAAGAGCAATTGAATGGAATGGACAGTGTGTTGAAGAGAGCGTATAAAATGAACATAAACAAGAGCAAAACAAAAATAATGGAATGCGGTCTTAGAAAATCAGGCGATGTTGAAGGAATTAGATTAGGTAACAAAACAATAAAGGTGGTGGATGAGTTTTGTTACTTGGGTAGTAAAATAACATGCGATGGTCGCAGTACAGAGGATATAAAATGCAGAATGGCAACAGGAAGAAAAGCATTTTTGAAAAAGAGAAATTTGCTAACATCGAATATTAATTTAAGTGTAAGGAAGTCTTTTCTGAAGGCATTTGTGTGGAGTGTTGCCTTGTACGGGAGTGAAACATGGACGATAAGCAGTGCGGACAGGAAGAGAATAGAGGCTTTTGAAATGTGGTGTTACAGAAGAATGCTGAAGATTAGGTGGGTAGATGGCATAACTAATGAAGAAGTACTGAACAGAATTGGTGAGAAAAGGAATTTTTGGCATACCCTAACTAAAAGAAGGGATCGATTGGTAGGACACATTCTTAGACATCAAGGAATTGTGAATTTAGCGTTGGAGGGAATTGTGTGGGGTAAAAATTGCAGAGGGAGACCAAGAGACACGTATAGTAAGTAGATTGAAGTGTGTGTGGGTTGCCGTTCTTATGAGGAGATGAAAAGGCTTGGTCAGGATAGAGTAGGGTGGAGAGCTGCATCAAACCAGTCTCCGGACTGAAGACCATAACAACAACAATTGTAATAACCCATATAACTTTAAATAGACATCTCATTCGTCACATTACTTTTTAATATAGTACCTCTTGAAGTGATTCAGTATGCTACAGTCGATCAAATATTGACCATTTACGAAGTACAGTCACCACCTCTTAAGTTTCTAAAAGCAATTATTCGACCTACTTATGCATCATACTTGCATATATGATTAAAAATCTAAATACCTTTCATATGCCTAGTTCTTCAGTCAGCTCAACTTTGTACATTAATCGTGTTAGTATTCTTAGTAATTTATATGCAAATACAATATAAGCACTTGACATGCAACAAACTACTTTTCTCAGGATCATTTGTAAGAGGAAACCTAAACAAAAACGAATGCTCATGTTTTATTATTTCTCCATGAAAGTAATGATGGAGATGTTAAATGTAACATTGTTTCCGTCTTCGTCTTTGCTTCCATTCTTACTGTTACAATTAAAAGCAGCAAAGGAACGACCCATGTTTACACACTGTTTCCCTGAAAATGGCGGCTTCTATACTGCTTAATGTGGGGACGTGACATTAGCACCAGCGAGCAGTCTAGTTTTTATTTAGTATGTCTATACTTATGTAGTGCAGATTTGTGGTGATGTAGTTCCTCTTTCCATGAGCTTCTTTGCCAGAGTGGCTGGCATGTACTCAATCAATCAGAACCACTTGCTTTGTTGATGTGAGTATAAAGAGTTGCATTGTATTTGTGATACATATTTCTGATTAATAAAGAACATTATCTGTTAAAGTTGGGTATCATAATACCCACGATGTCAAAAAAGTAATAATAGTGTGAGAAGTTGATCCTATGCAAACGTCACAAAAATACTTATGCATATGTTCGCACTCGAGCCCATGAATAAATTCTCTAATATCGTCGTGTGAAACATTGAAAAATACAAAAAGAATGAAATGTTAGGAGTTTTACTAAGTAAATAATTAATGCCGCTAAAAGACAGTAATTTTGAAGATGTGTTACATAGCCTGGCAGCGGCGTCCAAACGATGTCTATCGAAGTGGTTCAAGTAATTTTGAAGATGTGTTACATAGCCCAGCAGCGGCATCCTCAATTATAATGAATTAAATTACATCAAAAATTTCTACTTCCCATAAAATCACCAGTTCTGCTTGGCACTTAAAATAGCGGCGTCTTTGATTATAATGAATGAAATTACGTCAAAAATTTCTACTTCCCATAAAATTAGCAGTTCTGCCTGGTGCTTAAAATAGTAAGCATTTGGATAACCTTTATTGTATAATAAACTTTCTGGCGAGTATTTAGATGCCTATTATGTACATATATCACAAATAAACTACAAGGCTGATCTAATAAGCATATTTTACCATTTAAAACATTATTTCCTGCATTTTACGTTTTCCTGCATTTTACGTTTTCCTACATTTTACACCATTTCACTGAAGCCCCTAGAAAAGTGTAAAAATGAGGTTCTACTGTATATGCTGAAGTATTAATATGTTACAGTTTAGCACTGGAGACAATGTAGTTATTCTGTATGTAGTGCTCCTTATTATCTAAACCTCGACAAATGCTGAAAGTCTGGTAACTCAGTCAACAGAGCAGTTCATGTCTGTTTAAATAAGATGTCATGGTGGTGTTAATGTGTGATGAAGTAAGTCTGGGTAATCATTGAAGGAATGGCGTCAGCTGATTGTCTGTATAGAACTTCTTCATTAAATGTAGTATAAAAGAGTGCAAATTTGCCGTTAAAAATTAATTTTTCAGATATATTATGATGAGTATTTATTACTATTTATTCAATAAAGTATATTGTTTGGAAGTACATACTTTGCAGTGACTGTCAGTTCAATGCATTAACAGTAAGAAGGGCGATGTAATGTATAGTTTTAATGTAGAAATGGCATTCCAAAACTGACCAAGGTGGCGGACAGGCTTCAACTGATGTATGTGCTCAGCATAGATAATGCCATCTCCGTTTATTCTAACCTCCTTGCATTCAACGGCCGTTGCCAACATTAGTGCTCAATGCCACCACCGTAAGTAAAACTGTACCCCTTCTTGTAGTGTGTTACACCATAGTAATGGGAAAAAAAGATGCAGCAATGCCATAATTATTTATTTGGTGTACTATTACTAATGTCACCCCACTTTGTCCTTTCCTGTACTACGGCATTCTCAAGGCATTCCTAAACTGAACACACTCAAAATGTAATGAGGATACACCGAAATCAGAAAGGAAACTACATAAATTCATGTTTCCTTGCAAAGAATTCTTAATAAATGAAAACATCGAAAGATGCGAAATACTGTCATTATGTTTTAAATTCAAATGCTACCATTTGTAAGGCATGTGGGATACTGCTAGTAAAAAAAAAAAAAAAAAAAAAAAAAAAAAAAAAAAAAAAAGTTTTTCTTTTTCCTTTTTTTTTTTGTCATACCTGAGTTAAATTTTACTTGCAGTGGCAGCATTTTAGTACGTTAATGTTGGCAATGCTTAGGGGAATCATAATTTACTGATCGGAACAACATTAATTATTCATTTCATTATTAAAACAAGAATTATTTCCCTCATTGTACGTGACTGATTTTTCAAAAAGGATTCAACGACCATTGCCAACATCAATACACTACACTGATGCCATAAGGAAAATCGTAAATTGTTGCCCTTTTTCAGTGTATTACACCTTAGTTATGAGAATAAAAAATGCAGCATCATCATCTTTTAGTTATTTGGTATACTATGTACGTAATAGGGCCTCTGTCGGGTATGCTACGCTGCAATTCAAGCTTAGCATACACCAGAAACTACATATTACAATATCTTTTCTTCCCCTGATCAAAATTTTGATGAAATGAAGCTTATATTTTGCCCCAAGGTACTCTCAGTTGACCTATGAAGCCCCATGAAAGTTTGTTTAGTACTCTTGGAGTTTTGCTGTACTACACCACACTTATAAGCATAGTGTGCACAAAAACTTCAAATTACGATTTCCTTTCCCATCCTTACCCAAACAATCTGAGCATAAGCTCTGCCTCTAATGACCTTGTTGTCGACGGGGCGTTAAACGCTAATATTCCTTCCTTCCTTCCTTCCTAAGTATAACCAATATTTTATGTAGCTTGTCCAGGATATAATATTAATATTTTCTGTGGAGAGCCCATGCCTGAGCAAGCAATATAAAGCTGTCCGTGTGAGAAACATGGAGATTTCAAATATACTACACAGTATTCAGTAGATTTCCCTGTGATTTATTAATCATAATCGAAAATGCAAGTCCCATTGCAAACTGCAGTCTCTTAAATTTAAAATACAGTTCTGTTGGAAATAATGGGTATTCATCAGAGGTACTCTGTTTCATTCTCTTCCTTTACTTGCAGCTCTATAGATATCTATTGCTTCTTCCTAAAATGGTATGCGCTTCACAGTTCAATGTTGCTTCAATGTTTTCAACAGCACTGTCATCTTTCAGGAATTTCCTTAAGCTCACTGGAATACAGGAGTGTCTTAGCAGTAAATAAGAAATGTAATAAAACGTGATGCCTGATGTGTAAAACTTGTTTGTCTGAAAAATTTGTTGTGAAAATAATTAGTAGTAAAGAAGTTATAGATTAAAACTTGGTGCATGATGGAGCGGTTTTCCATTAACATTACTGTTTATGTGCTTGTATCTCATGAACTATGCATTGTACTGTCTTACAATTTAGAAGGTACATTTAACTATATGTGAGTTTACTGTTCGTAAAATTTCCTGCTTGTACAATATGTAGTTTTAGAAATTATAAATTTCAATGTTGTAGCGAATGCCATAGTTTTACTCGGTGAACAGCGGAAAAGTAGTAAGTGAGAAACTTTTTTCCTTTCATCATTTGCTATGGTTGTCAGCGAGAAAAAGTTTCCCAAAGGTTTGAAATTATGTTTAAATTTTTTTGCTAGTTGCTAAATGCTCTCCTTCTTAAATAGTGGACTGATAAAGTCACAGTATCACGTGCCGCAAGATGGAGAAGTGTTCATTGTTTATGACGTCATATCTCCTGAACTATTGGTCCTACCACAAAATCATTTCTTAGCTGACGTATACTACCTATAAACTACACTCCTGCCAAATTTCAGCTTCATAGGTGAAGTAGTTTTCGAGATTTCGTGTTTAGTCAGTGAGTGAGTGTATGGATGACTGTCCTTCTGCTTTTATATAAATAAATTTTCTTATACTGTAACAATTTAACTTATTAAGTATTGACTTCATGGAATGGGTTATCATATTGTTATGTTGAAAAGTTTTATTAATGTTTTTCTTTGAAAGCAAGGGACTTTTTAAATAACTGATATTGGTTTAGGGAATATCATGTGGTGCACAAATTTTATTGTTGAGTTTGCTTAAATTTACTCTGATAACAGTCATACTGTTAGTCGGAACTGTGATGCTATTTTTCAAAATAAGTACTTTGTGCGGCACTGATTGAAGTTGATTTACTGACAGAAATGAAACCTATTAGTCTTTGGCACTATATAACAACAACTTTAATTTGCTTAAATCTATTTACTATAATAAAGAAATGAAAAATAATAATGTTTATGCAGAAATACATATACCCAGCAAAATTTTGAAAGTATGTGTGAGTTCTTGGCTGTGCGCAGTCAAGGTTGTTAGCGATAGAACCTGTGGCATCAATAATGTCTATCGATAGACTGAACAATGTGTCCTGTCTTGCTATGTTAAGATCTTTGGTGGCGTGTTGCCTATCGGCCGCTGCGCTATATTCCCGCCAGTCTGGGCTGTGCTGTTGTATTGTATGGTTGTCCAATAACTACTTGTTATCTGTATGTTGGTATTACAGTGATTTCTACCCGTAATTACCACATTGATGACCCCGAGTTGGAATTCAACCCGTGTCAGTGTGTTCCACGGAGTGTACCTGTTTTCTGTTTCATGCTATTGTCTCGAATATGTGTGCATTGACAACATCGTCTCGCTGCCTTGCACCAACAAATTTCGCCAGGTTTCACCACTACCATTGAACCTCTGATGACTCTTGACATCTACTCACTTGAGTGATTGTTTGTTCACAGACATTCCACATCACGAATGTGTTTTGTGTGAACATTCGTGTCCGATGGACACAACCACTGCTTCCACCCTGTGACTGACTGTGCTTTCGACCACCGCCTGTGCGATCACAATGTTGTATGTTGAAGTTCTGATGTCATGCCCTGCTCATTCAATGCACCTACGTGCTCCTGTGTCCTCCTCCTCAAACGCTGATGTTCTTGCCACTGGCTCTCCACCTTCACCTACACCAGGGCGCCTACCAAAACTGCTGCGCCTTTCATGTTTAATGTGCCTGCTCTTGCTGAACAAATTTTTAAACTTCATAGCTTGGATGATTTTTCATGTTATTTGTGCCTCATGGCCCACCTTCACGAACATTTGGGCTTAATCTGTGACTTCGTTGAGGCACCATCATCTAAGCACTGCTACGAAGTAGTAAAGCAAACCATTCTCAAACGCATGTCTCGCACACCCGATGAGGTAATCAGACACAGACTCGAGGAGGAAGAGCTGGGTAACAAGAAACCATCACAGCTCTGGCATCACTTGTGCTTGCTTGTCAGTGAACAGGCCATGCTGGACGCTACTCTCACGGCCGTGTGGACAAACAAGCTTCCACTGCCGGTGCAGACGACCCTCACCTAGCACGTCTTGGAGAAACACAGCCACCACATTTGCATCACTGATACGGTGCACGCTGCTCATTTCTGTGAAGCATGGCTCGCTGAGCTTCCTCAACTGTCTCCGTTTTGAACATTCGCATGAGGATGCTCCCGCATTCCGCCGGGGTTAGTCGAACCCCCCGGCATTCCTCGGCGTCACACTACGGAGATTGCCAGGCCAGGTTCCGCTGCCACCACTGGAGATACTTCTCTCTCAGCACGAGCAGTCCACACCGTATCCGTACTGCTTCTTTCACACCCGCTTTGGCGTGGCTGCCAGGAAATGCTGGCCACCTTGCCAGCACCCAAATGCATCATGCGGAGATCCTAGGTGCCACCTCTTCCCCGCCCCACTCGGCTGATGAAGGGTGCCACCTCACCCTTCACTCTGTCTGTCATGCAACACCTCAGCATGTTCGCGTCTACCTTTGAGATGTCACTTCAGGCACGCGCTACCTCATCGACATGAGTGCTGACATGTCACTGCTTCTAGCTTCCATGGTGAAAGATGAGGTATGCCCCCATAAACTGCTCCTTTGAGCTCTCAATAACTCTCATCTTATGAGCTCTGGTGTGGTCAAGCATACTGTGAACCTCTCTCAAAAATGTGTGCTCAAGTAGACCTTTTTGGTTACTAACTTTCATAAACTGGTTATCGGCATCGACTGCCTCTTGCACCATAGACTTTCTACTAATTTTGTCATGTACTGTGATCCATCATGACTCACAAAAGTGCTTTCCATTTGACAGTGCGAGCTCTCCACGCCTCCCTCAAAGTGACAGTGTTGTGAATGAATGCTATGACATGGTGAACCACATGCTGCACATGTGAGTTAATAAACATTTTCAAGTCTTAGACATTAAAGCGGAGCCTCAAGACATCCACGCACCAGCTTCAAGTCTTGGAGTCACTGCTGTCTGCCGCCAAACACTGCCTCACGGAGCTGCAACACAGTCACAAGATCAGTATCAGTAACTCTACATGCAGTGATCTTTCCTCTGTGTGTGATGGAGCTTGTGATTTGAACCTTGTACCTTGCTCCGTGCCGTGCACTTACACAGACTTATGTAAATAATCTCCTGTCAAAACAACACGTGCGCGTCTGCTGCGCCCACATGTGCCAACTCTGTGTCGAATGGAATTATGACTAGAACATTATCTTACCCAGCTTCCTCTATACCTTCTCTTTTATCCCTCCCCATATCTCGCCTTCCTCAGTTGGTCATTCCTGCTCACCCCACTCCTGTTCGAGCTCCCATGTTGACCTCTCCAAATGTCCGCTCAGCTGGCCTCCTCCCTCCGCCGCTGAGCATTTTTTTGTTTACATGTCGAAAGCGCACTCATCATGCCCAGTGGCCATCCCTGTCACTAGCCGGCCCGCCGATCTGTAGCCTGCTCTGGCCCGGCGGCCATCTTGCAGGCAGTTTCGGGTGGCGCTCTCACACACGATTGCAGCCACCACTGCTGCAAAGTGCCCACTGGCCAAGCTGTACAGCAACTCGGCGCAGTGGCCATCTTGTGCTGCACCACTGGTGGCTTCCTCCAGCTCCCAGGTGGCCGCCCCACCTACTACCTACTCAGCCAGCTGCACACGGCTGGTGCCCTCGCCTGTTTCACCAGCTCCACCTTCATCTACTCATGGCTCAGCCAAGCCGCAGCTGCCACCTCGTGGTTGCCGCATGTTCATCAGCTGTCTTGCTGCTCTCTCCCTCCCTCCCGCAGGTCTCTGTTGTAATCAATAGCACTGTGCATTGACTCCGCTTAACAGACGACATTTCTGTCTGCAGCGAACCGTGCCGACTCTGTCCTGAGAAGTTTTCTGTCATTTGTGACCAGATTAAAGAGCTTTTAGATTCCGACATCATAGAAGCCTTCTCCAGCAACTGGTCCTCCCCCATTCACCTAGTAAAAAAGACTGACAACTCGTGGCGGACTTTACCCATTCTCTTTTTGGCACATCAGTTGTCTCGGTCATGGATTGCCAAAGGGCATATCATCAGATACCCATGACTCCTGAAGATATCACTACTGGCCTTTACCATTATGAACTCATGCCCCTTGGGCTCAAGAATGCAACACAGACGTGGCAGCATTTTTTCACTGAGACACTGCTTCCCATTCGGTTTTGCTTTGTCTACCTGGATGATATTCTCACTTTTAGTTCTTCCATAGAGGAAAGCAAGCATAATTTATCTGTTCTTTACCAGACCCTCGCCTCTGCAGGCATCAAACTCAATCACACCAATGACCAGTTATACCTGCCTTCCATAAAATTCCTTGGGTATACAGTCTCCACATCAGGGTCCGCCCCCCCCCCCCTTAAGTCGAAGCCATAAAGCAACTCCCTCGCCCCACCACTTTCAAGGAGCTCTGCCACTTCCTTGGCACAATCAATTACTATAGACAGCACTTGCTGGGAGTGGTGGAGATCCAGGCTCCCCTCACAGATGCCCTCGCAGGCAAGAACACCTCGGGTGACCGCTACATCCCATAGATCTCTTCCATGTCCTCTGCCTTCTCCAAATTAAAGAACCTCTTGGTCAAGTGGTCCCCATCCTGATGGAGACATTGTCATCACCACTGATGTGAGTGACTTGGCCATTGGCATGGTCCTCAGTCAGTCAGTCGATGGCAATGTCTCTCCCCTCCAGTTCTTTTCTAAGAAATTATCCCCTGCCCAGTGTAAGTACTCTGTTTTCGACCCCAAGCTCCTCCCAATCTATGAGGCTATCAAGCACTTTCGTGCTGAGGTCAAGGACAGAGTGTTCTATGTCCTGACCGATCACAGAACCCCTCGCCACGCCATCCAGATCCCTCTGTCCGATCCCCCTCTTTGCCATTTCCGTTACCTCAACAACATCTCCCAGTTCACCACTGATGTTCACTACACAAAGTAGCGGACAATGTGGTGGCTGAGTTCCTTTCCTGGGTGGATACTGTTTCAGCCCTGATCGACCTATTCAACCTCGCCCTCCTGCAATCCGCAGATGATAAGCTTATGCAGCTTGTCTCTGATCACTCTTCTTCCCTCCACCCCATCTGCTCCATCTTCCCGGGTGTAGCAGGCAAGGTATGGTGTGATGACTCTACCAGGAAACTCTGACCCTTCATCCCCTGCATCCTTCAGTGTGAGGTCTTTCAGGTGCTCCATAATCTGTTGCACCTGGGAATCTGAGCATCTCCCAAACCAACACTACCTAAAGAGAAGGCAAGGGTCCTGTTGTGTGACATCATGCAGCGTAGGCTGTGCGCGCATAGTTGACTTTCTGGCTGCTTCGGCACAGTAGGCCATGCCCCAGTGGCTATCCAGGCAGCTACGCGTGTGCAGCCTTCTCTGCATGACGTCACATGAGAGTGCCGTGGCCTTCTCTCTAGGTGGTGTTGACCAAACTCATCACGGACCGTTTTGTCTGACGGAACATCAGGTGCAATTGCCAGGCTTGGGCTCGCACCTGCCCTCCCTATCAGTGGAACAAGTCAGTGAAAACACACCTCCCTTTCCCTGGCTCCCATCCCTCTTCCCGCAGGTCAATTCCAACATGTCCATATCAACCTCGTGGGTCCCTTTCACCCGTTCGATGGCTAGTGCTACGTGCTATCACTGATCGACTGGAACACCTGTGATGTTAGCATTCCGATGTGTATTTCAAATATGTATTAAATTTTAAATGTATGTAGGTTGTGTTATAGCTTTTACCATAACTGATGTATATCAGTTATATATGTGAATTTATGTAATTTATTATCTGTGTATCTGGGTAATCGCCAATAGGGAAGTAGGAAACATCTTTGGTGTGTGTGGTATGTGGTCTTTGTAGCAACAGAGGGGGAGCAGTAGTAGTAACAGCTGTGGAGTCGGAGAGGCAGTTGAGCTCTGTCATTTGAACAGTTCGGACGCTAGCAAGTGTGTGGGAGCATGCAGCACCACACCCTTAGCAGTTACCAGGCCTTGTTGGCAGAATTCCATAATTAGTGCAGATGTTTCCAATATGAGCGGGAGCACACGGCAGTTCATCTGTATATGTCAAGATTTTGCTCTCAAATTGATCATTGGATTGGACCTGTTTCTGTATTGTGTGACCTGCAGTATTGTCGGAGTCGGCACATCCTGCTCTTCAACAGTGAGGACGCAACGTAAGATTGCTCCAATAATTTCCGACCACACAGAGATTAGACATTTTGTCAGGCATTACCCAGTATTTGTGCTTGAGAAACTATTTTTCTTAATAATAAACAAAATTTCAAAGAACTTCTACCATGTCATTGTCCTAAGACATTTTACCAACTAGGATCCTATCCTTTCCAGAAGTTTCCCAAGTGTCATTGAAAAGTGAAAAGAATATTAAATTCAACACCAAACTATAAAATTTAAATAATTAAAGTTTGAATTTTAAAGCTAATTTCAACATATTACAATTTTGGACATAAAGAATTGCTTTCTTCAAAACAAAGTTGGCACAATTAAGTAACTAAACAAAATTATATATTAATTCTAAATTAATTGGTTCATTACTATTTAATATTTCATTGGTGTAAAATTTATGTGTAAAGTTGATTTCCTGTGTCGGTTCATATTTCGGCGTTGTCCATCTGTGATCTAGTTGCAAGTCATTTTGAGTAATTTCTTCCTGGTAATCTTAACATTAATTATTCTGCCAACCGAGTGTTTTGCTGCCTACTGAGTAATTCTCATGCAGGTGAGTGTTAGTGAAGGGCCATTGATAATTGAGTGCAACATTGGTCTCTGATCCAACGCTGTTTCCGAACTAATCCAGTTTAATCAAATGATAATTATGTGGTTTATTTTCTTTCTTGTTATAAACTGATAAAACCAAAGCATCATTTTTCATAAAAGTTATTCGATTGCAAAAGTGTTTGCCAACCTTCTATTGTGCAACACTAATGTGTGTGATTACCCATTCATAATTGTTGTGATTAATTACAACACACCCTGAGTGCCCCATTGGGCTGGCGACCGTGTCAATTTATTAATTTTTTTTATTGTTTCATTGTTTGTTACTTCCCATAATTTGCAATACATACGTGTGTGAGTGAGATTGTTCCATAATTAAATCAGTTCAATTAGTAATTAGTGGAGTAGGAGGAATGGGCTATCTGGTGTGGTAGTTTGTTGTGGCAGCATTCCCTCACTAGTTGGTTTTCGTTTGCACAATAATTTTTTGGTAAAGATAGCCTTGTCCAACTTTATTTTGTAGGCAACGCATGGTTCAATTTTAACATTAATCTGTCACAGGATTAATCAACCAGTTAGTGATTGGAGTGTTACACACCCACTGGGTGGAGGCCACCCCTCTGTCGAACATTATGGCAGAAATCATGCCCGAGGCCTTCCTTTCATCCTGGGTATCCCGTTTCAGCTGCCCCTTGATCATCACTACTGATCAGGGCTGGTGATTCGAATATTCAAATCCCTCCTGTTTGCAGACCTCTGCCACCACAGTAGCCGAGCGGTCTAAGGCGTCTCTCTGCGGAACACGCAGTTGCTCACCATCGGAGGTTCGAGTCCTCCCTGGGGCATGGGTGTGTGTTTGTTGTCCTTAGGTTAGTTTACCTTAGTTTAAGTAGTTTGTAAGCTACGGACTGATGACCACGCAGCTTGGTCCGGTAGATTTACAAACAAACACCACCACCACCTCCCACCCTCAGATGGGCTGGTGAAGTGGTGGCATCAGACTCTCAAAACTGCTCTCTGGTGCCACGATTTCTTATGGATCGAGGCCCTTCCATTCGTGTTGCTAGGCCTCCAGGCAACATTCAAGGAGGACCTCAGTGGCAATATAGCTGAGTTTGTCTACAGACAGACCCTCCTCCTCCTCCTCCCTGCAAGCTTGTCTCGCCTGCTCCCATTCTTATGTCAGCCAACCTTCCTCCCCCGAGTTTCCTCTTCCTCCCCTCACCTCCTTTGAGGCAGCCTCCCTCCTGTCTCCAAATTGAGCACTTCCCTTCATGCTCCCTCTTCCTCCTGCAATCCCCCTCATTCCTCCCCCCCCCCGCAACACCCCCCCCCCCCCCGGGCCTAGCTCGGTCTTTCCTGATGCTCGGCCTCTCCTGATGCTCGGCCCTCTGCGACTTCTCCCCAGTCCCCTTCTTCCCCCTTCCAAGGTTTTCCCCTCCCTCAGACTCCTGTCCTGGAGTTTGAGCCCCCCCCCCCCCCCCCCTGTCAAGCTGACATGGTCTTTATTGTTTGCGCTGCCATCACTTCCGCCCTTCCTTCTGCACAGTGTCACTACAACCTGATTCGGAGCTTCACTCCTCGCCCCACCTTGCTCATCTCATCAGCACGAGTGTTCCTTTCACCATCAAGCATTGTCATGGTAGTGGTCCCTCTTCCCCCCCATGACCCCTGCCCACTCGCCGGATGGAGCGCCCAGTCCAGTCACCGGCCCACCTCTGGGAGCTCCACACCTGTCAGGCCCCACTGCCAGGCTATCCTGTCTGCCTTTGTTGCTGCCAGACGGCACAGTGAAACTCTTGGTGGTTCACCTGAGACACAAGACGCCATCAGCCGATGCTCTTCTGCCATCCCTGCCCCCTCCCCCACCTCGCCCAACAACAAGTGTACTCCATACTGCAGGGGGAGGGGGGAATTGCGCTGTGTGGTGTCGATAACACCTATCGATAGACTGAACAGTGTGTCATATCTTGCTATGTTAAGATATTTTGCGGCGCGTCGCCTAACGACTGCCATGCTATATTCCAGCCAGTCTGGGCTGTGCTGTTGCATCATATGGTTGTCGAATAAATACTTGTTATCTGTATGTTGGTATTACAGTGATTTCTACTTTAATTAGCACAAACCTAATCTGAGTCTGTCATACAGTGATCATGCTCCACAATTTTTCTTACATATCAATGTTAGGGTAGAGTATATGTTATTTCTATATCACAATGTCATCAGAAATAAATGTATCATATTTGGGATCTACTTTATCTTGAGGAGATGTGTACTTGCAACAGTTTAGTATATTTTCAGCTATTCTGCTTTGCACATTCTTTAGAAATGCGAAGCACTATGAAAACTGAAGGAAAATGTCCTAGCTTCACTAATAACAGGTACGAGGTCTTCGTATGTGCTGTCTCGCAAGTTCAACAGTTGTTGGCTTAAACTTTGCAACTACCAGATGGAAAGTTTACGCCAGTAAATATGCATCCCTCCTATGTAATCTTCTAGGCTTACACATACTCAGTAAGGAGATTTTGCAAAATGTGATAAAACTAGTGATTTTTAGTATAACATAAATTTACAGAAATTTTAACGTAATTATGCTAGTTTCAGTTTTGGCCAAAACTGGAAGAGAAGCCAAATACAGTTTTGGTTTCAGCAGCAAATCATGTTTTGTCAGACTCTGGTAAAAACCATATGATAATCTGTTCAGCAGTTATCGAGCTTATCAATGACAGATGGACAGATGCAGTGGGAGGATTTTGTTTTATAATGTATATAAATGAAAATGTGAAAACTTTTAGAACTAATGGCTCCTTCTTCTTGTAGAAGGGTTGAAGGGATGGGAAGAGGGATAAACCAAAAAGACTGGTGAAGTTAAGAAACAGGGAAAGCTACTGAAAAGTCATCCAGAACTTATGGTCAGGGTATACTTATCAGATCAGATAGTAAGTAAAGTAATTTAGAAGCTTTAGTGATACTTGTAACATGAGGGCAGGTGTATATGTGATGATGCTTTCCAGATGTTAACATTCCCAAAAGTGAATGGTCTGTGTGGCTGGTGTAGTAGCAACGGAAGGCATAATTCAAGAGATCATGCCCTGTGCAGTGTGTGATAGTGTCTGTTTTGGTGTAACATTGTCCTTCCTTTAAGCTCAGGCTCTCTACAAAATGTAGCAGTTACTCACTTTGACTCTACATTTTGGTATCAAGCACGTGGAATAAAGGTATCAGACTGATGGTACTAAGAAATAACTTGTGTTTCATCAAAGTTGTGGAAGAAGAGTTTATTAGAATAGCAGAATTTGAATTTCTTTTTGGTAAGTATAACTACACACACTTTTCTGTTATAAATACTATTGATAAGAATACACATTTAAGATTATTGAATGAAGCTGCTTGTGTGAGCAGACTGAAAAAAATCAAGTACTCCCTGTATCCATACAAAGGTCATGCAGCCAAAAAATTATGGTCTTTTGTAAACTCAGTTACCCAAAACTTGTTTTGAATCTCATAAAAGCTTAGAGAACTTCTCAAACACCAAGCTTACTTCTTCAAGAAGTGATGTGTGTGGTACTAGAACGGAAATGTAAGACAGGCAATATTTTGCTATTTAGCAGCTACAATATACTCGTATGTGTGCTTAGGACAACAATTTATGGCAGAATGATGTTCATTGTCAGTATTCACATATGGTATTTTACTGTAAACTGTCACACATGTATGTGTTGCACAATGTGAGTGAGTGTTTCTGTCTGATGGCTAGGGAAGACTAATGTGGGTTTCATTATCAGTGTATTCTTTTGCTTTCCATTACCTGTAGGAAGACTTTGTATATGTTACCTGAAATTTGCAACTAGACTTACCTCATTTCTTGCAGTGAAATGATGAAAGGAACTGGGGGGAAAACACCACACAAACAGTGAGGGACACACACACACACACACACACACACACACACACACACACACACACACACACACACACACAGACAGACAGACAGAGAGAGAGAGAGAGAGAGAGAGAGAGAGAGAGAGAGAGAGAGACCGAGAAAGGAGGGGGGATATTTGTTTTCATGTTTCCTTGTCTCAACCAGCATCATCATCTCACTCAATGTAAGGACTACAAAGACTACACCATAAGTGGATTTGCCATACTCCAATTAATTGCATTTTTTGACTGTTTTATCTGCTATTATCATATGACACCATCTATCCTTTGATTGTGTCTCTTAGCTTCTGCTTTCACTGGATCATGCTATGCTTCAATTTGTGATGCAAGTTGTTCACAACTGGTTGTAGTGATTGTGATCTTCGCCAAAGTCGCAGTGCATGCCTCCTTGCTGGACGTTCAAGTTGCTTGTTTACTTTCTTTCTATGTTCAAATGGTTGTGGTGTATGTTGTCGAAGTTGATGTGGCCTGTGTCTATCTTGCTGTCGTGCTGTATTGTCAGCAGGATGTGGCATTACTCGTGACACCCTTGAAGATTTGAAAATGATTACTCATTGTTATCTTAATATAGATGATCATGAAAACACAAAAGTTGCTTACGAAGAACTTCTGTAATGTCACCCTCAGATTTAATGACAGTTCAAGCAGAAATATTTTGACACAACAAAAAGGCTAGTGCTCAGAAGGTGTAATGGGTGAATGATGTCACACTGGCACCCAGTTCCACCATAATTATGACCAACACTAATTGAATGTGTCACATGATGGGAAGATCACCTGACCCTTTATTGCCTAAAGTTCACTGCTTCTTTTACACCTCTGTGATGGAGATCAGAACTATATGACTCTTAAGCATTGAAATAATACCATTAAATTATAGATGGAAGAGGAAAATATTTCAGATACATCATTGCTCAGAACAGTATGAAACATCCACAGGAGATGGCATAAAATACATCAGTGAAATAATCTCTTGCTTTGGGATTGATTTCCTCACATTTCATGGTTGTAATGGCAGTCTACAATGCAGTATAGTTAGTGTCACCTATGAAGGCAGCCCAGTTTTCAGTCATTCTGTGCATCCCCCTCCATTACCGCAATTACAGCCAATAATATTCATTATGTAGGTGCATGGCTGGCTGCAATTTACACAACGTTTCTCCCATAGGCACAACTGTTGGTGCTCGGCCATAGCTCTTCCCCTCCATGCTTCCCCTATCGCTCCTCCTTTATGCTCATAAGTGGCTTCTTATATGATGCCAGCTATAATAGGAAAATATTCTTGACAACATTAGGCACTGTTGACTATTCACCTCCATCATTTGATGGAACAATTAAAAACCACTTTAGAAAATTCTGAATATGATCTGAAGTAGCAAAGAGTATTGATGCCTTTTTAGTATTAGTGTTTTACCTCCTCTGTGATGTGCTTGCAGGCGGTGTAACATTGATACATTGTGCCATACCTGGTTGTAGGTCGATGATTCTTGAAGTTCTTGATGTTGTCTATGGTCTTGGCAGTGGCTGGCTGAAATCTCATGGGGTGAAAACAAATTCGCTATAGATGACAAATGCAACACACAGAATTGCAGTTCTTTGACACTTAGTGATTTATAAATGCCCAATTGTCCCCATGTATGGCCAGCTTACAAGTCTCATTAATTACAACCATTAATACCAGGCAGGCACATTCTACACATCAATAATACGAGTTAACACTGTCCGTGTGTGGGATACAAAAGTTCGAGGTTCACATCGTAATGTGGAACAAATATTAATTAATCACTGTATATACACTTTCCACACCAACAACACAGACTAATTTTTACATAATTGTTCAAATTTAAAGTTCAAACCGACATGGCTTGTATTTCAGATCGCGGCCAAAACAATAACCAATACTCGGAACTGACATAGGTTCCGTCTCTGATAACTGACTAAAAAATACTCTGATACATGTCATGAGCCCATCCTATTTATATGTTTCAAACAATGTCACTGAAAATTACATATTGTTAATTGAATTCATTACATGAATTATAATGGAAAAGTAAAAAACTACATGCAAGTGGCTGTAGTAAAAATTAGCTTAAATAAATTGATATACAAATTTTGATTAAATTAATAGTATTTCAATTGAAAATATATTTAAATACTTTTCAAACAATTACTTTGTATAAATGGTAACTACACAGAAACTAATGGGGGTGTGGGGATCGAGAGGGGTTTGAGTCCCAGTGATACTGCATTTTATGAGCTAGAAATGCACTTTATTGTTACTCGCTTGAAGTACAGATCCAGACAGACTATTGCATGGCCGACGGAGCTCAGGAAAGCTGGCTCCAAAGATACATTTGTATTTATATTGATTTGGACATGCTGCCACACAGCCCCAGTACTGTATACACTTTGATGACGCGAGGGAGGGGGGCGGCAATGACGATATGTGGCAGTGATGTCAATAGGCGGGGGCCAGGGTTCAATGTCGCAATCCATTAGACATAGTCCTGTCAGCAAGTTTGTTGTGACACTCCAAGGCAGCACAGGGACATGCACGTCAAGGGGCGTGGCACTGAGTGAGCTGGAGGAAGGCGGGTCGGGAGCTTTTGTGATGACCGAGGAAAGCCGAGACTCTGGAATGGTAGCTGCATTGGTCAGAGGTGGGTGCGAGTGTAGTTTGACAGCGGGCGATGGCTCAGAAGTTGTCGTGTCATCCGAGGAGAGCCGAGACAATGAAGTAGTAGCCATTGATTGTCAGCTGGTGGCACATTGTATTTTTGGTGAAAAACTGGTGCGAAAGTTGTGGATTTCACTTGTTCGGTCGAATAAATGTAAAAAGAAACTCGGGGTCACCAGTATGGGGGTCAAGAGAGGTTTGAGCCCCAGTGATACCACATTTTATTAGCTAGAAATGCACTTTATTGTTATTTGCTTGAAGTACAGATCCAGACTGACTATTGCATGGCCGACAGAGCTCAGGGAAGCTGGCTCCAAAGATATTAGCCCAAAGATACATTAGTGTATATATCGATGTGGCCACGCTGCCACAGGGGTAAAGCTTTCATAACATTACTTGTGAAACATATTAATACCTACTTTAACATTACTAGTTTTAATAGAAATACTAATTAGCATGCTATCTGAACTTTAGCAATATACTTCAGGCATAAATTAATCAATATTTGCTAATTAAACAAATGTATCTGGTGTCAAATAATAGAAAAATATTTCACCTAGTTACTTTACAACAAATAATAACAAAAGTTTTGGAAAAGAAAATGATAATAGACTAATACCTATTATTATGCAATAGTGGTAGTGGGAGGTTCAGTAATGCAAGCAGATGGAAATAAATCACAACATGCATGAAGAAAACAGTAAAAGGGACCTTCTAAGACTGCCAGTTTTATAACACCCGTGAATACAGCTGTGCACCTTTATTAACAGCTTTAACAATATGTCTGTTTGGAGGCCTATTCGGCAGTATAATCTTTCCAATATATTAATTTTGCTAGTTCTCCCATGACTCTAAGAGGGCACTATAATAATTTCCTCTTATGTCTCTGTGATAGCATGAATTTTATGTGTCAGTTGGGTTGGCCAAAGAAAGCCGAGGCACTGAAATAGAAGTTGCGTTGGCTGCTGGTGCGCGTGAGTATAGCGCTATGGCAGGCGATGCCTCGGAAGATGTCGTGGCAGCCGAGGAGAGCCGAGAAGAAGAAGTAGTAGACGAGCCAGCTAGCGGAGTGTGTTGAGGGAAACTACGGGATAGAATGAATAATACTGGCATATTCTTAGCCAGTGGTTTCAGGGCACCACACCTTACAAGGCTTTGACATCTGTTGAGCCACCTGACTACTCTTCTGCTTTAGCATTTGCTTGTGTGCCTTCAAAATCAAAGGGGTTGCTGTTCTTTGACAGTAGAGCAGCAGGAAATAGTCAGGCAGCTAAATGGGTATCAAAATCTCTTTACAGGCACATCTTGAAAGTACTCAACAAATATGTGTGGGTGGCATTATGGGTGCTGTGGGGCTAGGAGGAGCGTAGAGGAACACTCTGCTATTTTATTCATGCATGTGTTAATGTTGCATACCACCATGATTGTATCACACAAAGGCATGGAGCAGAAGGGTTGAGAAAGCATAAATGTTATTTTCTGCTTTGGACCACATTTAGTTTTTATTTAATGGTTTGGAATCAAACCTCCATATGACTGAATTGAGGAGCAAGTCTCTATGATCATAGAAGAGCCAGCAAAACATGTACAAATCCAAGAATCTCATGCACATGACAAGTCATAAGTAAACATAATAGACAACATAGCCCAGGAATTAGCTTGATTTCTTTAATTTTTAAAGATTCCCCCAATGGAATAAAAAGTGTAAGCCATGAGGAAATACTTCAGTGTAGACTCAAAAGTGCATTTATTACTGCTAAGATGTATTTATTTATTTTTTAAAATTTTGTGGCAGCTTATTGAAAATAGATACAGCAGAATATTACATGCATTTGTGCACAAGAGTCAAGCAGGAGTGATTCAAATTCAAAGTGGATTTCTGTGCAGTATTAACTGAGTGAAAGCTGCTAACTCTTGGCAATAAGCTGATATTGTTAACAATAAAAGACACTAAAGAAAATATGTATTGAGAGGCCAATGTCAGAATTCCCAGAGAACTGTACATGTTTTTACCCATTTCTGAGCCAAAAATAACTTTTTGATAGAATAACGGAAAGTCCGGGTTGGAATTAATAATATAGTAAGGGCTGTTTACAACTCACCGCAAAGACGTGGTGACGAGCTGTGACAGGCACATACAAAAGACACACACATACAACACTTTCAGCTGTCAGCCATGGCCCTCTTCAGAAAATAGAACACTCACGCAATCACACAGGCACACAACACAGTCATAAAATCATCACCTTTGGCTGCCTCACTTCAAATCAGCGTGATTCGATAAGGACTGTTTACGATAAAAAATATGCAATATTTGTTTCACTAAATTCAACAGGTGTAGCTTATTATTAAACTTGATATTTCAGTGGAATTGGACAGAATTTACACCCCTTGTAACAAGGCATGTTGGAATTTATTCCCATCTGCATGCATTTACTGAACCTCCCAATACCACTGTTACATAATAATAGATATGAATCTAGTTAGTCTATTATTTTCTTTTCCAAAACTTTTGTTATTCTTTCTTATAATGTAAATAGCTGAAGTAAATTTCTATTATTTGATGTCAGAAGAGAAGTTTGTTTAACCAGAAAATATTAATTAATTAATACCAGTGATGTTTTGTTATATTTAAGATAGTGTGCTAATTAGTATTTCTGTTAAAACTAATTAAATTCTTTTTTCAAAATATTAAAGTAGGTATTAATATGTTTCACAAGTAATGTTAGGAAAGTTTTATCCTCTGTAGTTTCTTTATAATTACCATTAATTATGAAAGTATTGTTGATTAACCTATTTTGTTAAATACGTAAATTAAATACTATTAATTGAACTGAGATTTGTATATTAATTCAATCAGTATTATTTATGCTATCACTATAGCCAGTTGCATGTAATTGTTTACTTTTCCATTATAATTAATGTAATGAACTCAATTAACAATACATAATTTCATTGTTTAAAACATATAAATAGGATGCATTTCCGGCATGTAATAGAGTATTGTTTCATCGGTTGTCAGAGGCACAATCTACACAAGTTCAGAGTATTGTTTTGGCTGCAATTTGAGGCACAGGCAACACCAGTTTGAACTTTAATTTTGAACAATTATGTAAAAATTCATTAGTGTTAATAGCATGGAAAGTGTTTCTACCAGTATTATGGACTAGTAATATTCATGCCACATTAAGATGTACACCTTGAACTTTTGTATTCCACACATGAACTTTGTAAATTCATATTATTGATGTGTGGAATGGCTTACCTGATTGTAATGGTTGTAATTAGTGAGACTTGTAAGCTGGCCATAAATAGGGACAAATGGGCATTGATAAATCATTAAAAGTGTCAAAGAAATGCAATTTGTGTGTTGCCTTCGTTATTTGTAGTGAATAAGTTTTCGCCCCATGAGATTTCAGCCAGCTGCCACTGAGAGCAACGATCATCGACAACATCAATCTACGACCAGGTAACACGAGTGACTATGGGCAGACCAAAACTTTTGGCTTTCACCAATGAGAACTTGCTTGTCAGCCATACTAAAAAAATATTGTTTAACCTATAAAGAACCTTCAGTTAAGAAACACGCAGCATCTTATTGGCTGACAAGTGAGTTCTCATTGGCCAAAGCCAAAAGTATTGGTCCGTCCATACTGGAGGCCATTATACTGAAGGAGTATTACTATAAGTACCTCAGTCAATAAGTCATTTCAGAGAAATCACATGCACCTTTAAACAGAGACCCTCTCCCCCATTATATCAAAACCCTTAGTGATATCCACACACATTTGTTGAGCAGATTAAAAATGAACATGGACAGATGCTTTGTTACCAATACAGTTGAGTGGTACTCCACTACTGCTCTAGTGCCTACTTCCAAGTGTGTGGAATCGAAGTGATACTGAAACGGGTGACTATGGACAGACCAAAACTTTTGTCTCCGGCCAATGAAAACTTGCTAGATGCTGCGTGTTTCTTCAGCCGAGATTCGGGTGCTATGCACCCTTACGTACTAAGAAGAAAACTTCTTATTTAACCTATAACTAACTTAACTGTCACCTTTAAAAAAGTGATCTGTAGTGTAGCCTTAAGAAAGTTACGGATAGGTTAAAAAAGAACTTTTTTTATTAGTACATGAGGGTGCATAGTGCCCGAATCTCCGGTTAAGAAACACACAGCCTCTCATTGGCTGACAGCTAGCGAGTTCTCACTGGCCAGAGCCAAAAGTTTTGGTCTCTCCATAGTCACTCATCATCCATCCATTCATCCATGTTTCATACTCAAGACTACTGACCACAGCGCCTGTCGTATTTGTTTCAAGAACTGCAACGAGGAAGCACCCATGCAGCTGCACCATCTCTCATACCTGTCAGTCTAAATTAAAGAAAATATGGACTGTGATTATGATTTAATTAATATAAATGGATTTTTCTTGAATACTAGCTGAAAACCTGGCATTGCCCAGGTATTTATTTATTTATTCAAGCCTTGAGTTAATACTCCTATTCCTTCTCTCTCTATCCCTCTCTTTCTTTCTAATAACATGTTATGTTTATCGGAGAATATATATAATACAAATGATATGTAACATTCATACATTCATTTAATTCACAACTTTACTATAAACAATATTTCTTGTTACTTGTCCAAGATCTATTATGAATAATTTCTTTGGTGAGGCCACCCCTGAGCAAGTGACATAAAGTTGTCTGTCATGGGCACAATATTGAATAGGTTGCCCTGTGGTTTATTAATCATAATAGAAAATGCAAGTCTCATTGGAAACTGTATTCTCTTGAAGTTAAAAGCCAGATCTGTCATAAATAATGCGTATTTGTTGGGTGTACTCTGTTTCATTCTCTTCCTTCCTTATAACTCTATAGAAGTCTATTGCTGTCACCTGTAGCTATATGCGCTTCAGAACTTGAAGTTGTCAACACCACTGTTCAGAGGTGCCCTTGGCTAAAGACTCTCCCCCCCTCCCCAAAATTGCAACCCCCCCCACACCATACACCCAAGATGTTACGTCATGTTTTGCCTTTTAATATTTAAATTAAATATCTACTTATTTCACATTGTGTAAATTGTTTTAGAAAGCCACCCTCCCCCCTAGGCTGATGAAAAGTACTAATTTTTCATCCCCCCTCCCCCAAACCCTCCCCCCTCTGCTCCTCTCCCCCTCATCCCCGTGGGCACCTCTGCTACAGTCAGCTTTCCAGGAATTTCCTTAAGTTGACTAGAATATGTGTTGCATGATGTGTAAGGTTTTTAACCATCACAATATATAACCCGCGTGGAAGTAGGCAAGCGGTCTGGAGTGCCACATTGCGGGTTATGCAGCTTCTCACGTCAGAGGTTTGAATCCTCCCTTGGGCATGGATGTTTGTGTTGTCTTTAGTATAAGTTAGTTCATAAGTAGTTTGTAATTTTAAGAACTGATGACCCTGCAGTTAAGTCCCATACGCTTAACAAACTTTTGAACATTTGAGCAGTATATATGATCTCATATTTATTGAATTATATGTTGTACAATTGTATAATTTTGCATTTACATATTCATTTCTATAGGTGTTGTATGTTGGTAAAATTTGTTGTAAACAGAGTTAATTGTGAAGATGTAATACATTAAAATCTGATGCTTGATGGGGCATTTTTCCATAAACGTTACCATTTATGTGCTCATATCTCATGAACTATGTGTCGTAGTGTGATACATTTTTGAAGGTACATTCAACTATATGTGTGTATAGTGTCTGTAAAATTTTCTGCGGCTACAATTTGTAGTGTAGAAATTATAAACTGCAACGTCATACCGAATGACATAATTTTGCTCTGTGAACAGTGGAAAAGTAGTAAGTGAGAAACTTTTTTTTTTCCTTTCATTATTTTGATGTGTTGTCAGCAAGAAAAAGTTTAATAAAGGTTTTGAAATTATGTTTAAAGTTGGTTGCAAGTCGCTAAGTACTGTCATTCTCATATAGTGTTTTTATAAAGTCTTGTCGCATTATGTGGCAATTTCTTGGAACTAAATTGTTTATGATGTTATATCTCCTGAACCATGTGTCATATGTAGTTCTTACTCCTACAGCAATTATTATCTCATGTAAGGGATATGTGTACCAAATTTGGTTGAAATCACTCCAGTGGTTTAGGAGAAAATGAGCAGCATTGTTGCTCAATGCAGAAGTTTTTCGTGCATCTCATTGTTTATTTGTCATATCTCCTGAACAATGTATTGTACCTGATTCTTACACTTACAGCAACTGTCCTCATGGATTGAAGCGTATGTGTACAAATTTTCATAAAGATTGGAACAAAACTGTAGATTTGTAGGCAACATGTACACACAAACACTCTGCTTTAATTTTGACTTAATGACTCATCTATAGCAATTAGTAGATCATGCAGTGCATGTACTACATGGAGAATATTCCCCTAAGGCAATGGAATAATACAGTGACACACAATGTTTGTTACATTTTATATTCTGGCAGCACAATGATTTACACTCATGTCAGTCATTTTTAGTAAGAGTCAGAGACAGGGATCATGTTTTCATGGCTGAATAATAGTAATTTAAATGGGTGTCATGGCTGTGACTATATTACAATTTTCTGGTTAAGTCTGAAAAACATTTTTATCTTTTAGTGCATTTTTTTCAAGTTACATCTACATATAGGTGGTTTTCATATAATGAATAATTGTTTTGCAAATGTAAACACATAATAAAACTTAAAAAGATCAGTTGCACAACATGATAATTCACATTGGACTAATACAACATCAAAATGATCCTCGGAGAAATAAATGCACGAAGCGATTGCTATCTTAATTGAGACCTATGAGTGTGTTTCAACCAAATTTATTCATCTCCTTGGAACATGCAGACATTTATTTTCTAGAGTTGTTGTAGATGTACTTGTACAGTAAGGTACAATTCAATATTTTTAGACACTCTAGCCTCACATAGGTCTTCCGTTCTGCCACACACTCATGTCTCTCCCCTTCCCTTCCTCCCTGTCTGTCAGAAAGCATAGGCGTATTCCTCCACCCCCGCTGTGCATCCCTCCCCTCTCTTCCTCCTTCCCTCTTCATGCTGCTTTCTCACCCCCACCACTGGTTGCTTTTACCGTAGCTGTCCTGAGTCCTGCAGCCTGGCTGCTGCGGCCGGAGACAGTGGTCGTGTTTGTGTTTGTGTGTGTGTGTGTGTGTGTGTGTGTGTGTGTGTGTGTGTGTGTATTTGAGTGTTTGTTTCTCTGTCTGACAAAGGCCATAGTGGCCGAAAGCTGCTTATTCAGTTGTTATCTGTATATGTGCCTTTCTATAGCTCATTGATACATCTCTGTCATGAGTAGTAACCTATCTTCCCTAAAATATTTTTGAATTATTTCAGGGAAAAACAACAGTTTCTGTTGCTTATATCTGGCCCTTGTAAGAATGTGTTCTCAAAGTGGTTGTATAATCTGTTGGTAGTGGTGGCCAATAAATATGAAAGAAATGTTAGTGATCAGGATTTTGTTCTAGCTGGATAATTAATTACAATTTTGCTTGATGCCGCTACTGCATTCATAATGATTCTAATATTTCTTAAATCAATAGCTGAAGTTTTAGTGTTATGTATTTGTAAAGTTATTTGAAACAACTGATACTCCAATTTGTCATTATTTATTTGTGTTTAGCTAATTATGCAATTTATAAAATAAAACTTTTATAAGGTTTAAGTCTTTTGTACATATAATTATTTAATACAAAATAACAGCATTTATATGAATTACTTACTTTACCTGTGCTGTTTGCCATTTATTTTGCTTGGTTCTTTTCCTCCTAGGTTTATCTGTGGCAATTTGCTTGTCATACTGATGACTTTTGGACTTCCTTCTGGCTTTTTGCTGAACTGAAGCATTGACTGATCCTTGTCTTGGAGCTCCAGCTGAGATCTTAGGCACAGCCTTACCTCCCTTCCTATTGTCACCAGCTGCTTCTTCACCCTCATTACTATCCTGTTCCTCTTCTCCTTCTTCACTCTCTTCCCCTCCTTCTTCATTTGTCTGTCCTTCTCCAGTCTCTGTTGCTGTCTCCTCCTCTCCTGCCCCTTCTTCTTCTTCTCCTCCTCCTCCACTTCCTTCTTCTTCTTCTCCTCCTCCTCCTCCTCCTCCTCCACTTCCTTCTTCTTCTTCTCCTCCTCCTCCTCCACTTCCTTGCCCTTCTCCTGATCCTGTTTCCACTTCTTTCTGGCCTTCATTAGTAGATCCATTTTGATTTGTCTGCTGCACAGCTTTCAGTGTTAATGTGAACCGGCGTGGTGTAGAGCTCTCTTGGGAGACAAAGCTCACCACAGCAACATTTGAGGATAGGTCAAATTCTGGATTCAGAGTGGCATTGTTTCCACAGTAGCTGTAACAAGGGTAACCATTACCTATGAGGCTAGGATCATATAAATTATGTAATTTGTTAATCACAGTGACAAAAAATTTTCTTAGTATTTGCAATGATTAGTCTCATTATTTCTTTAACAAGTTTACCATTAGATGGTGGTCTGTGAAATCTTTTTGGTTGAAGCATTGGAAGAAAATATGAGTTGAGTGTATGGGTAAGTAAACTGACAAAAATTTATGGAACTTTTTGACTGTAACATTTAAGGTCCTCCCCCCTCCCCTCCCAAGTTTTCTGGTGATGGATGCTAACACATCTGTATGTGTGCAACGAGTCCATCCTGCAGATGTTTACACAAACAACTTCATACCCTATGCTTGTGCATTAATACAACATGTTACATGAAGCTGATAGACTTGAAGTGGGCAGCGTATTGTTGCTGCTTACAGTGGTAGTTCATTGTAGGCAGTTGCGACAGGAGTGACAAAAACAACATTTACTTGATTAAAAGGATATTTATTGCAGTGTGGTGAACTCTACAACAAGCAATTTATTGGCTATGGTTTGTGTGTTCGACCACTGATCCTAGATGGTACACACTTCCCAGTGATCAAACTCGTTGTCTGGTCATGTGAGCACAGGAATAGAACATCAGACACATGTCCATAGGTATGGCACATCTATGAGTGGCATGAAGAATACTGTTTGTCTTGATGATGAGGCAATGAATAGATGCTACAGAAACAATATTTGTGTATGCGTTTGTGGGGAGCTTATGTTCAGCTCAACTCACATGGCCCTTGGCAAATAACCAACACAGAGGAGACCAGGAGATGTCTACACAGTCCTGACCTACAGCTTGCTGCAATGGTTTCTCACTTAGTGTCCTGTGAGGGTGTGTGTTTTTGCACTGTTGCTAAAATATCATGTAATGGGTTTTCCAAGTGACTTACCATTGCCAGTATACATTTTATATCCATTCTACTTTGGCCATCATAAATTGTTTTGCTACCTAAAGAACAACTATCATCTACTTCTTTTACTGTCTCATTGTGTAATCTAATTCTCACAACATTGCCCGAATTAGTTAAACTACATTCCATTATATTTATTTTGCTTTTGTTTATGTTTATCTTATATTCTCCTTTCAAGAACAGTCCTTTCCATTGAACTGTTCTTTAAAGTGCTGTGCTGTCTCTGACAATATTACAATATCATAAGCAAAGCTCAAATTTTTTATTTCTTCTTCCTGAACTTTAATTCCTACTACAAATATTTGTTTTGTTTCCTTTAGAACTTCCTCAAAGTACAGATTCAATATTCTCAGGAAATAGCTACAACCCAGCCTAATTCCCTTCTCAGTCACTGCTTCTCTTTCATACTCGCAATTCTCATAGTTACCATCTGGTTTTTCTACTACAAGTTACAAATAACCTGTCACTCCCTATAATGTACTTATGGTACCTTCAGAATTTTAAAGTGAATATTCTAGTTGACATTGTCAACAGCTTTCTCCAGATCTGCAAAAGCTGTAATAATTGGTTTGCCTTTCCTTAACCTATTTTCTATGTCAGTATTTTCCTGTGTGTTCCTTCATGTCTTTGGAATCAAAACTGAGATAAGTCCAGGCTATAAGTTTTGCCATTTTGCTGTAAATTATTTTTAAGTATTTTGCAACCATGATTTATTAAACTGATAGCATGATAGTATTCAAACGTGTCAGCACCAACTTTGTTTGGAATAGGAATTATTAAATTATTTTTTAAGGATGTGGGTATATCACTTGTCATATACATAACAACAATGGAAAGCCCAGTAAGGAATGTTAATAATAATATGAAGATAGGGAACAACTCACCGTAAAGACAAATGTTGAGCCACTGACAGACACAAATAAAAGACACACAAACACATACACACACAATTCTAAATTTTTGGCTGCGGCCTTCCTCAGACAGAGAATACTCATCCACACAATCACTCAGGCACACTCATCCACACAGTCTGTGTTGGGTGGCCAGAGATGGCTGACATGTGTGGATGAGTGTGCTGAGTGATTGTCTGGATGAGTATTCTCTGTCTGAGGAAGGTTGCAACCGAAAATTTAGAATTGTGTGTGTATGTGTTTGTGTGTCTTTTATTTGTGTCTGTCGGCAGCTCAATGTTTGTCTTTACGCTGAGTTGTTCCCTATCTTCATATTATTAACTTGTCATATATATCTTGCACCACTTTCGGAATAATTTTGTTATGGCTGGCTCTTACAATGTTATCAGCAGCTTTGTTGTCTTAGTGCTCTGTCTACAGCCTCTTCCCTTTTTATAAGTCCTCATCCTCTTTTATAAGATAACCTTCATTTCTCTTGTATAAACCCTCTATATACTCCTTTCATCTTTCCCTTTTTGTCTTAGTACCAGGTTACTACATGAGCTCTTGATATTCATACAGCTGTTTTCTTTTCTCTTATTTTCCTGTGGATGGTATCTATCTACCTTTCCTCTAGTTGTATGTGCTTCTATATCCTAACACTTGTCCTCCAGTTATTCCTCCTTATCTACTTTTTACTTCCTTTCAGTCTCATTTTTAGACATTTTTATTGCCTTTTGCTGTTTCATTTGCTGCATTTTTGTATTTCCTCCTTTCTTTAATTAAATTCGATATTTGTTTTGGTGTCCAACGATTACTACTAGGCCTTTTCTTACCTATTTGATCCTCTGTTCCCTTACTATTTCATCTCTCAAACCTAGCCATTCATCTTCTACTGTGTTAATTTCTGCTGTTTCAGTCATCTATTGCCTAATGCTCTCACTGAAGCTCTCAACAATCTCTGGTTCCTTCAATTTATTCAGGCCCCACTCTTAATTTTCCCACCTTTTTGTACATTCTACAGTTTTAATTTAAAATTCATAACTAATAAGTTACAGTTTTGGTCCACATCTGCCTCTGGATATGTCTTGGTGATTAAAAACTTGTTCCAAAGTCTTTGTTATAGTCTTCTGGGGTTTCCTGGCCACTTTCATGCAGACTCCAATCTTTCATGATTCTTAAACTAAGTGATAGTGAAAATTAAAATATAATTTATGTAAATTCTACAGGGTGGCTTCCTCTTTCCCCATTGCCCACTTTTCCTCAGTACATATTCACCTACTATTTTTCCTTCTCTGCTTTTCTGCTATTGAATTTCAGCCATCCATCACTATCAAATTTTCCTCTCCATTAACTGTCTGAATAATGTGTGTTATCACATCACACTTTTTTCAGTCTACTCATTTGCAGAGCAAGTTGGCATATTTATGAACTTGTTCTGCTGTGGTGACTGTTGACTTTTTATCTTTGCTATGGTAATGCATTCACTGTGCTAGTAGCCTACCCAAATTTCTACTTTCTTATTCATTATTAGACCTACTTCTACATTACCCCTCTTTGATTGTGTATTCATAGTCCTTTGCTGAACTGACTTGAAGTCCTATTCATCCTGCCACTGAACTTCAGTGATTCCGTCTATATATAACATCAACTTAACCCTTTTCCTTTTCAAATTTCCTGACTTGCCTAACATAACTAACATTCCATGCTGTAACATGTAGATTGCCCATTTCATTTTTCATGAGGATGCATAGTTTTCACTTGGAGATCTGAATGGGGAACTATACTACCCCCAGAAAATTTTATCTAAGAAGATACCACAGTCTTTTAATTATGATGTACCCCTCAGGGGCTCAGCATTAATTTGCTGAGTACGGGCTTGGCGAACCCGGGGTCCTGAGCTGTGGGCTGTGTCGCGCCAACAGCCCGCTACACCGTAAGCTCTGTGCGTGCTTCAACGACCATCGTTCGGCGCGACGGTGGAACGTTGTACGTTTCAGAGCCCGGGGATCTTGGCTTAATCGCCCGGGTCGCGAGGACGGTACAAACCTCTCTAAAAAACACCTCAATCTCAAGGTGTGCTACGTGCCGAGGAGATGCATGGCTGTTGAGGTAGAACAGCCGCTAGCGAGCACCCTCTGAGGAACCTGCCGCACCTCAGTTGTATAAGGCTTACCCAGGCAAGCGGGGCTCTGTCTGGGTGGACGCTTATCTCCCTAGCTGCTCGTGGGAACACCATGAAACGAACACGAAACGTTGGCGGACGTACAACCGCCGTCTCTAAGCGTGGTCGAGGCGATTACAACGCTGCAAGCTATGATCCCCAAACGTTTCCTTCCTTGTCAACACCATGGGAGGAACGTCGGGCGAAAATTCAGGGTGAGGCTTATGCCCCGAAATATCTGGTCTGCACTAGAAATGATGGGGAATCTTTTATGACAACGAAGCCGATGTTCTTCGTCGAACATCTAGAGGATAAGTATGGAGAGGTGGAGGGTCTTTCAAAGATGAGATCTGGATCGGTTCTGATAACGACGTCATCCCCAGCGCAGTCACGGGCTTTGCTAGCCTGCGACAAGCTGGGTGATGTTTCCGTTTCTATTACGCCACACAAGACCTTAAACATGGTCCAGGGTATCATTTTTCACAGGGATCTGCTGTTGCAATCGGATGACGAATTGAGAGCTAATTTGGAGCGGCGTGGTGTGCATTTCATCCGCCGTATCTATAGGGGTCCGAAGGACAAGAGGGTTGCCACCGGTGCCTTCATCTTGGCTTTCGAGGGCGATTCATTGCCTGAGAAGGTCAAGGTGATGGTCTACCGGGTCGACGTAAAGCCCTATGTTCCTCCCCCTATGCGCTGCTTCAAGTGCTGGAGGTTTGGGCACATGTCCTCCCGATGTGATGCCAACTCAACATGTCGGGAGTGCGGGCGTGCATCCCACCTGGACGCCCCCTGTACCCCGCCTCCAGTTTGCGTCAATTGCAACCAGCAGCATCCTCCGTGTTCTCCCAACTGCTCTGTACTCCACAAGGAGCGTAAGATCATGGAGTACAAGACCCTGGACCGGCTGACATATGCAGAGGCCAGGCGCAAGTACGCAAAACTCCACCCAGTGACCATGACGACCCCATACTCAACAGTAGCTTCATCGTCGATCCCCACAGTTGCTAAACCGCAGAGTGCACCACCGATGCCAGCGGGCCCCCAGGCCCGACCCACTCCACCTGCCCCCTTGACAGTTGGGGGCCCAACACCTTCAGTTGCTCCCACACTATTCACGTTGGGAGCAACAGATAAGCCATCACAGGGGACGTCGGTCCCCACCCCACAGCTGGAGAAACAACAGCCTTCTCCGGCTCCTCTCGCCCGGAAGGGGTCCCACGGGACACTCCCTTCCGAGGCTTCTCTTCGTGGGAAAGTGGATCCCGGCCGATGGCTGAAGGATCCCGCGGCTGCTGATCGAGGGGCCTCCACCTCTTCGTCGGCACCTGCAGCCCCTGTTGAGAAGCCCCCACGGCCCTTAACACCCAAGGGCCAGCGAGAGGGTAAAAAGAAAGAGAAGAAGAAAAAGGATTCTTTGGTGGCTTCCAAGCCACCCACACCCGCATCCTCTGCCTCAGAGGATGAGGTCGAGATCCTCGCTTCCGCTGAGGATCTCGCACTCCTTGATTCACTCGACCATAGGAGATCTGCACAACCGGAATCAACTGATTCTATGGTCATAGATTCTGTTGAGCCTGACCATCAGCCAGCAGGCGCTCCTATGGAATGATCTTCTTCTTTTCTTTCCTTTCCTTTTATGGCCTTAGAGCGTGGAGGACATGTTATCCTCCAGTGGAATTGCGGCGGCTTCTTTAATCACCTGGCTGAGCTGCGACAAATACTGTACAGCTACCCTGCATTTTGTATCGCCCTACAGGAGACATGGTTTCCAGCACAGCGGACCCCTGCCCTCCGTGGGTATCGGGGCTACTACCGCAACAGGACCCTTTACGACAGGGTGTCTGGCGGTGTCTGCCTGTATATCTTGGACACTGTCCCCGGTGCCCCCGTGCCACTCACAACCACTCTTGAGGCAGTGGCTGTTAGAATCCGGGCACCGCAGGAATTTACTGTCTGCAGCTTGTACCTTCCTCCGGATGAGGCCGTGTCTCTCAACACCCTTACCGCTCTGGTCTCCCAACTTCCCCCACCATTCCTCCTATTGGGGGACTTCAACGCCCACAACCCTTTGTGGGGTGGGCTCCAGACCACAGGCCGCGGTAGGGATGTTGAGACATTGTTGGCGCACCAAGACCTTTGCCTCCTGAATACAGGTGCCCCCACGCATTTTAGCGTGGCACAGGGCACGTATTCAGCGATCGACCTCTCCGTCTGCAGCCCCAGCCTTCGACCACACCTCGGTTGGCGTGTGCATGAGGACCTATGTGGCAGCGACCACTTTCCAATCTTTGTGTCGCTCCTGCGGTACCAAGCTGCAGACAGCTTACCCTGTTGGTGTCTCCGTAGGGCTGATTGGACTGTGTATGCTTCAACTGCTATCATTGCTCCACCGCTGCCAGATGACATTGACAACGCAGTCCAGCAGGTGACCAATAGTATTGTCATGGCCGCTGAGGCGGCAGTTCCACAAACCACCGGTTCCACTAGGCGTAGGTCCGTGCCTTGGTGGACACCGGAGATTGCTGAGGCCATCCGGGAACGTCGGCGAGCGCTCCAGCGCCATCGACGCCACCCATCCGTAGAGAATTTGGTGGCCTTTAAACGGCTCCGTGCGCGTGCTCGACGACTCGTACAGCAGAGTAAGCAGGATTCCTGGGAGCGGTATGTAGCCAGTATCGGCTCCCGCACCTCCCTGACTAAGGTATGGACGCAAGTCCGACGCGTCTTCGGATACCGCCCGCCGACAGGAATCCCATCCCTCACCATCCAGGGTGTGCTCTGCACGCTCCCAACAGCTATCGCCGAGCACATGGCAGACCACTACGCACAATGCTCTGCGACTGCCATGTACAGTGCTGACTTCCGCTCCCTCAAAGAGCGGGCCGAGCGGAAACAGTTCTCTTTCCGCACTCGTCGTCGGGAAATATACAACGACCCGTTTACCGAGTGGGAGTTCCGAACTGCCCTTGCTGCGTGTCCTGATACAACTCCAGGACCTGATAGGATTCACGGCCAATTCCTCCGACACCTTTCACCAGAGTTTCAACGCCGCATTCTCGCCCTGTTTAACCATCTATGGGCGGAGGGCACTTTCCCGTCGCAGTGGCGGGAAAGCACTATCATCCCGGTGCTGAAACCTGGTGCAGATCCCCAGGTGGCTGACAATTACCGTCCGATCAGCCTCACCAACGTTCTCTGCAAGCTCTTCGAACGTATGGTGAGTCGGCGACTTATGTGGATCCTAGAAGGGCGCGGACTCCTTGCTCCGCAACAGGGGGGCTTTCGCCAGGGCCGTTCTACCATTGACAACCTCGTGTCATTGGAGTCGGCCATTCGCGCTGCGTTTGCTAGGCGTGAGCATCTTGTTGCTGTATTTTTCGACCTTCGAAAGGCGTATGACACCACCTGGCGCCACCATATTTTAACAACTCTTCATGACTGGGGCCTACGGGGTGCCCTTCCTATTTTTATTCATAATTTCCTCTCCCATCGCTCGTTCCGGGTGAGGGTTGGGGCATCTTTTAGCTCCCCATGTATTCAAGAGAACGGTGTCCCACAGGGCTCCATCCTCAGCGTTCCATTGTTTTTAGTGGCGATAAATGGTCTTGCTGCGGCTGTGGGGTCATCGGTCAGTTGCTCCCTGTTCGCCGATGACTTCTGCTTGTATTTCAGCTCAGTTAGCATCGGCGTAGCTGAACGGCGGCTGCAGGGTGCCATCCGAAAGGCCCACTCATGGGCTTCTACTCACGGCTTTCAGTTCTCCGCCCGAAAAACCCGCGTGATGCACTTCTGTCGCCGGCGGGTAGTTCACCCTGACCCAGAGCTCTACCTGGGTGGTGAACTACTTCAGGTTGAGGAAACACATCGCTTCCTGGGCATGGTCTTTGATGCCTGGCTGACATGGGTGCCACACCTATGACAGCTGCGACAGAAGTGTTGGCGGCATTTAAATGTTCTTAGATGCCTCAGCCATACTAGTTGGGGAGCAGCACGTTCCACACTTCTTCAGCTCTACAAGTCTCTTATTCAGTCGCGGCTTGATTACGGGAGCTTGGTGTATGACTCAGCAGCCCCTTCTGCCTTGCGGGTCCTAGACCCCGTTCACCACACAGGCGTGCGGCTCGCAACAGGGGCTTTTCGCACCAGTCCCGTAACGAGCCTTCTAGCTGAAGCTGGTGTTCCCCCTTTGAGGTATCGCCGGCAACGGTTGCTGGTGAGTTAGATTGCCCGGGTTCATGCTTCACCCCGTCATCCGAATCACAAGCTTCTCTTCCCACTTTCTGCACTCCCTTCCCCACGACGTCGGCCCAGGTCGGGTCTCCCGATTGCGGTCCGCGTCCGTTCCCTTCTCTCCTCACTTGATTCCTTACCCCTTCCTCCACCTTACCATTACTCCCTCCGTATCCCCCCCCTGGAAAATTCCTCGCCTGGAGCTTCGGCTGGACCTGTCCCGGGATTCGAAAGCCTCGATTTCACCACTTCTTCTCCGTCGCCGGTTCCATGCACTGCTTGATACGTTTCACGGAGCAAACATCATCTACACGGACGGTTCTTTGGTCGATGGCCATGCTGGATATGCCTTTATCCATGGTGACCACATCGAACAGCGGTCATTGCCTTGTGGAAGCAGCGTCTTCACTGCAGAACTGGTCGGTATTTTGAGAGCTCTTGACCACCTCAGAGCTCGCCCCAGGGGGCCGTTCGTCATCTGCAGCGACTCCCTGAGTGGCTTACAGGCCCTCGACCAGTTTCTACCAAAACACACAGTGGCGCGAGCCATTCAAGATGCTGTCTTTGCCCTTGACGAGTCGGGCCGTTCTGTCACCTTTGTCTGGACTCCGGGCCACATAGGTATACCGGGCAATGAACGCGTCGATGAGCTGGCCAAGCAGGCCACTACTTTGCGGTCCCTGGATATTGGCCTCCCAGTTTCCGACCTCCAAACCCAGTTGACCCGCAAGGTCTTAAGGGTTTGGAATTCTGAATGGGCAGATTCGACTGAACCGAATAAGCTCCGTGCTATCAAGCCATCTACTGCTGCATGGAAAACGTCCCTGAGGGCTTCTCGCAGGGAGTCGGTTGTCCTTTGCCGACTCCATATTGGGCACACGTGGTTGACCCATGGGTACCTCCTACGCCGTGAGTCCCCGCCCGTGTGTCGATGTGGTGTCGTTATGACAGTGGCCCATCTTTTGATGGACTGTCCGATTTTAGCCAACCTGCGGCATTCTTTTATTCTTCCAGACGCACTACCCTTAGTTTTAGGTGACGACGCCTCTACGGCTAACAAAGTTTTACGTTTTATCCGCGCTGCTGGTTTTTATGACTCGATCTAACGATAGGTGCTGTGGCCTGACATCTTAGGCCACCACCAACCCAGCTTTTTAACTTTTCACGTCCTTAGGAGTTCTTAGTGTGTGCAGTGTGGCTGGCTCATCCTGTTTTTTCCTTGTGATCAGCCAGCCAATGTACTCTGCTATCCAGTTTTATTCGTGACATTCTTTTACTAATTGTGTGTGTCTCCGTTTTGTATTGTCAGTGACTTGTCTATTGTTAACTTGCCCTTTTGTGCAGTGTCATTTTCAGGGCGTTGTTTTATCTTTGACAGTTGACTCTCAGCTAGGAACAGGGGACTGATAACCTAGCTGTTTAGTCCCCTTAAAACAACCAACAACAACAATTATGATGTAGATCTGCATGCCCTTCAGAAAAATAATGGTTGTAGTTTCCCCTCGCTTTCAGCTGTTCATAGTATCTGTGTGAACAATGCCTTTATAGTTGATATTACAAGACCAGATAAATCAATCATCCAAACTGTTCCCACAGCAACTACTGAAGACGCTGCTGTCCCTATTTGGGAACCACACATTTGTCTCCATAGTCACCCCTCTCTTGTGGTTACATCTATGGTACAGTTATCTGTACCATTGAATTGAGGAATACTAAGCCTCTCCACTGCAGTAAGGTCAATAGTGGGGATTATTTATTATTTTATTATAAAAAATCAAAAAGCGACAGCAATATAATGCCACTTCCCAGAGAACAATAAGGGTTTTAATTATATATTTCTGACGTTACAGCGTTCATTTTAATGAAATAAATTGCAATTTGTGATCAATTATGGATTCAATGTACTAGGTTTAGCTGGAATACCAAAGTGCGGCGAATGAAAATTTGTGCCTGGCCGGGATTCAACCCAGGATCTACTGCTTACTAGGCAGACGCGTTGACCACTCTGCCACTGAGGACACAGTGACCAGCCCGACTGTAGGCAGACGCGTTGACCACTCTGCCACTGAGGACACAGTGACCAGCCCGACTGTAGAGGACCCTTCCCTGCATGTCTCCCGCCACACCCAAATCTCCATTCGCCACACTGTATCTTTCCTGTTACCACAGCAAATAGACTGTGGTAACAGCTGTCTCTTTCCTATTACCACAGCAAATGGCCCTACTCATAAACTTATATTGTAGCCTCTGATATTGACTTAGTGTACTGACACTTTCCATTTCGCTTGACATAACACTGACCTTAACCACTCACATAATAGTACATGCTTTTAGGTCTGTGTGTAGGATACATCTCAGCATTCTAAATAATTTGTTGTGAATAATAATAATAATACAATGCTTTACACATTATTCCAGTTTAGATACTATATGTCTGTTGCAGTTGTCAGCAAATGTTAGTAAATATAGTAACACACAACAGAAGTTAGACTTGTGTAATAATGGAAGCTGGTCAAATTGTAGCATCAGAGAAATGAGGGTTGGCTCACCTGCCAATGGCTTGTAGCTGTCCTCCAGTCAGGTCATATATAGTGAGCACATCATCAACACAGGAAGTTTGCCCATTCTGTCCAGTTGAGGGTGGTGCCATATCAAGATCAGACACAGCCAAAGTCATGTGATGATTTGAAGGTGCTGAGAAGCTGAAGATGCAGTGCAAGTTGTCCACGAACTGGCTGCCAGAACGAAATGAGAAATCTCGCACCTCCCCAGCTGCTAAATAGTGCACTACTGTGCACTGATCCCCCAGGCAGCTGACCAGGCTTGCAGTTGCAAACACCAGTAGGAGCCTGCTAAGAAAATAATGAATAGCAGTTGTGGAACTACCATAATAGCTTTTTTTCCACCTGAAACAACAAATCTGAAATATTTAGGGTGAATTACGGTAAATTGTAGGAACATACTGCAGGATGAATTCAGTGGTGGCCAAAGTTGTCTAGAGCAGGGGTGTCCAACCAGCAGCCCATGTGTTGCATGTGGCCCAAAGCAAGTATGTGGCCCAACAAATGAGTAACCATCTCACAATCAGTAAAAATATTACATATCACATTAATTCCTTTTTACTGTTGTATAATAAATAATCAATAATTTACCTAGTCTACATTACTTAAATATGTTGACCATACACATCCAAAATCTAAAGTGTTTGATACCCCTGGTGTAGAATCCAACAGAGCAAACAAAGTCAACATTAGTGATTAAAATGAAAGCACAGCACAAAGTAGGTGAGATTGAGATTTAAAAAAATAACTATATTTTGACAAAGAGTTTTTTGGTAAATTGCTTTTAATAAATTCAAAATTGTTCCTGCCATTGATGAAAATTCAAATGGAAACTATGCTAAAATTCATGCACATGTTTGAATCTGGTTAATTTTGAATCTTGTCATCAGGAAAACACTCATTTCTCAAGATTCCAATTTTTATTAAAACATTTTCTTTATTTTGTCAGTAAAAATGAGTGATGTTTTTAAATTAAAATTTTCTTAAATTTATCTCGGGGTAACATGCTTTCAGCTGTCTTTTCACAAAGGCACAAGGAACATTTTCAACTTATGTGGCATGCAGGCTCACAAATTTAATTTCTTTGACTAATATTATGGCCTCGTGTCATCCGACCATCTTCAGAGTGAGTCCATTTATTATTTATTTTCGTGTTCCATGGACCCTTGAAGCAAATGAAAGGATGTAGAAGATGTCAGTAACAGCCACATGGAAATGATCATATGGTTTAATAATTTGAATCAAATATACATAGAGACATGAAAAAAAAATCCATCTGTTCCAATAACAACACGGATTATTCAGAAAACTTAAAATAAAATAATGACACAGAATGATTACACTAACAGAATTAAGGTTCAATTAACATAACAAGTTCATTGATCAAATCAAAAGTTTTCATTGAAAACAAAAAAAAGTTCCATTAACATAATAAGTATACTGCAAACAAGTGATATGCCAATGCAGCATAGTCAGTTTTATTAGTAATGCTTAAATTTAACACAGTTCAGAAAGAACCGGTATTACACATTATCATAAAATTCCTGTAAAGAATAGAAAGCATTCTCCAGTAGGTAAAGTTTTAACTGTAGCAACCTTGCAAATTTTGGTACAATTCCATGGTCTTAGCACTTCACTCAGAAACTCAAAGAGGCAAATAGTCTTCTTATTTGTTGTCTTTATTTGTCCAAACTAAGGACACATTAAACCTTCTTGTCCCCAAAGAGGTATTTGAGTGCTTTTTCAGCTTCTCATTGTGTAAAGAGTAATCTAATAAATTTTGGGCATGCAGCCACACAAATTCAATTTTTTCAAGCTGATATTTTGGCCACATATTGTCCGGGCATCTTCAGAGTGAGTCCAAAAGTGCTGAAAACTTAATTTATGCTAAAAAGTTATCAAGCACACTCCTATATGCCCCATTGTGGCGGCACTGCGCATGCAGCTCATAGTTGCAGGTCGGCGGCAGAGGTACTTTGCATGCACACGCCGCCAACCCCCTGGCGCGAAATGTATCAGGTATTCAATTTTATTATTGATATATGTAAGATCTGTGGTGCCAACCATAGAGTAGATATCTCCTCTATGGTGGCAACACCTTGACAACTTATGTGCAGTTATATCACAGCAAGTGCAGGATTCTAAGCCTTGTTCAAACTGAAGCTATAATCTCTGTTTATTAAATTATCAGCTAATCTATTTTCTACTGCTTGAAAACTGAATCCCAAAATGAAGAGAAGGGTGTTACATTCTTCACATTACTATAACTTACTGTATGAGCTAAACAATGTTTTGCCACTGCTGACTTGTCTGGCTGTGAGTATATTGTTGATGTTTAACACATCCCTCGTGGGCAGTGCATGTTGTCTGTCCTATATACAAAGCTCTACAAATTCCACATGGAGCCCAAAATCTGATTCTTTCACAGCATGACAGATGATACAACAGATGAATCATTACGAAAACACATACAACCGCTTGGAGCAACAGAGGCCAGGAGTCAAGCTGGAAAGCTAATTTGTGAACTTGACATTTGTAGCAAGTCATTGCAACTCAGAGGCTCACTGGCCTTGACATCATTCCTACCCCTGTCATCTTAGAACTTCTCCTCTCCGAAATCTTGCAAATGTGGAGGAGCGTACAGGTCAAGGAAAAGTTTAGACATTTAATGTAATGTAATAAATCAAACAAGTGGTCAGTGGACTTCGGCAGTCGAACAGCGAAGTGTTACAATGGTATAAGCTGGCAGTGTCACGAAGCAGAGCGGGTTGGGCGCTCAGGAAAATTAAGTAGCTCAAAGCAAACTTGAAGTGTTGCAAGTGTGTCCGCAGCCGCATGTGCTACGCAACAACTCTGAACAATGGTGTTACTTAAGGGAAGAAGCAGCCACAGTCTACGTGACCAAAAAATAGGACTTGATCATGTGTAGCAAGTCAGCTAACCTACATCGATGAAACGCAAACCTACGGGGTCAACTCCGGCATATAAATATTGGAGTAAAAGACAGGCTAGGCAGTGTCAGAGTGTCAGCTGCAGGTAGAGAGAGAGAGTGTCAGCCGCGGCTGGGCAGATAGCTGCCGCCTGGACTGAGGCACTCGTCACTCCTAATGTTAATCTTTAGTTGAGTTGGGCGCAGATTGCGAGTTCTGCAATGTGTTGGCTGGGTCGCTGCAGTCTACAGGGCTTCTCTGGTGGGAAGTAGAGTCTAGAGTCTACGAGGACGGCGAGCAGTGGATCCTCGACCTCAACAGGGTGCTGCTGGGCATCAAACCAGCACCGGGTGCAGTGAGGTGGCAGCAAGCAGCACAGCATTGACCTGAGAGTGCAGTATGTACCCAAGGACGCGGCTGTACTAGGAGCGCTCTCGTGACCTGTCAGGAGCAACCGGAGTTCAACGCCTGGGCCACACCCCCATTCTACGATCGTCAGCTGGCTACGAGGTCGGTGAGGCCAGGTGCGGCGTCGTGCGGCACACGACATGGGCAGAGGCGACGTCACTTAGTGCAGACTCCACTGGGCTCACGTAAGCTGCGGCCAGCGAGCTGAGGTGTCAGTTCCTGCCTCCAGAATACGCGCACACTCTCCATTAGCATTCTGCTTGTAACAATATTTCAATAAATGTTGTTGTCGATTAAACTGCTGTTTTACTGTCGCCCTTCTCCCAGGTTGAGTAGTACTCACAGCCCACAGCTGCATCGCTAGCCTGATTAAGCTTGAAGATTATCATTATCATCAAAAATGTAAGCACTCACCTTATTTTCGTCATCATAACAAACATATATATTTCTTTCCTATTATCAACTGTATTATCGTTCTCTAGTTCAACCCTATTTTCTAATCTGCCTACAATACTATCAATTATATATTGCAGGTGGTTGAATAGCTCATTTAGTGATATTACTCCAGTCATCATCTCTGTCACCTGTCTGTGTGTGTTGATTTGAAATGCTATGCTGTTCGTCAGTTACTGGCTGTATCGAGGTCTCTGTCTGGTGGGTGCCAGTTTTCTCGTAGAAAAGGCTTATTTTGCCCTTGAGGCTTTCCTAGCTTACATAACGCAGCACATAATTCTTGTTGGGGTGATATCTTCAGACAAAGTGATGTCAGGCATGCCCCAGCGGTGTCATAGGACTGTTGCTTTTCACAATATACAGGTTGTTTCACTAAGTGTGTTTGCCTCTGTAACTTATAAAATAATAGGTGACGGGAAATTTTAATGCGGTAGGTCAACAAAAGAAATGTTACACTTTCTGCAGAGCTATGAACATAGTTTATTGTATCATTTTCCAAAGAGTTACAGCACAAAGATATAATTTTTTAAATGGAACAATAATATTTTCTATCGTGTATTGGATTCGTTGAAACCAGCTGCGTCCAAATCAATTTAAACTACATTCCTATCACTGTTAATTTGGGAGCTACAACCCTTCAAAGTTTCAGGGGCAGATACCACAAGTGCTGCGCATAATGCAATGTGCCTTCTAAATGTCGTGCGGCTGAGTTGTAACGTCGCCGGTGTCACGGAGCGAGAAGCTTCCTCGATGCGCTGTTAGATTGCTGACTGTCACCGCACACGGCCGTATACCCGACAGTTCAAGCCACACAAACAACCGGGGCTCAATATACCACAGTTACTGACATCGGATGACGATGGCATACACGAACAACAGCGCATCAAGGAAGCTTCTCGCTCTGTGACACAGGCGACGTTACAGCTCGGTCGCACCACATTTAGAAGGTGCATTGCATTATGTGCAGCACTTGTGGTATCTGCCCCTGAAACTTTGAAGGGTTGTATCTCCCAAACTAACAGTGATAGGAATGTAGTTTAAATTGATTTGGTCGCAGCTGGTTTCAACGAATCTAATGCACGATAGAAAAAACTATTGTTTCATTTAAAAAATTATATCTTTGTGCTGTAACTCTTTGGAAAATGATACAAATAACTATTTTCATAGCTCCGCATAAAGTGTAACATTTCTTGTGTTGACCTACCGCATTAAAATTTCCCGTCACCTATTATTTTATAAGTTACAGAGGCAAACACACTTAGTGAAACACCATGTATATGAATGTCCTTGGAGATAATTGCAGATGTTGCTGTAATTTTTGAGAAGTCACAACACTAGAAAAAGGGTAGCAAAATGCAGGAAGTTGTGCAGCATATTGATGCATGATGCAGGGAATGGCAATTGAGGTTCAACATAAACAAGTGTTAAGTGTTGAATTTACATATAAAGAATGGTTCTTTATTATATAACTACACAATAGCAGGAAAACACTCGGAAGAGTTACTTCCATAAAATATCTGGGAGTCGACATAAGGGGTGATTTGAAATGGAACAACAATATAAAATCAGTTGTGGGGAAGGAAAATGCCAGACTGAAATTAATTAGAAGAATCCTCAGGAAGTGTAGTCCTTCAGCAAAGGAGGCAAATTGCAAAACTCTTGTTTGACCAGTGCTTGACTGTTACTACCATATAGGGTTAATAGAAGACACAGAGAAGGTCCAAGAAAGAGCAGCACACCTCATTACGGGCTGATTTAGTAAGCACGAAAGCGTCACAGAGATGATTAGAACACACTAGGGGCAGACGCTGGAAGAGAGACATTCTGTATCATGATATGGGCTTATGTCAAAGTTCTGAAAGCATATGTTTCATGAAGAGTCAACCAAAATATCACTTCCTCCTATGTATATCTCACAAAAAGACCACAAGGTTGAGATCAGGAAGATTATGGCCCAACGAAGGCATACAAGCAATCATTTCTTCCCGCTTGGTACATAACTGAAATAGGAAGAAGTGACAGTGATGTGCATAGTAACTGCTGCTACACACAGTAAGGTGGCTTGCGGAGTATGGATGTAGATGTAGAACTGATCTACCCCAAGAACAGAAAAAGAAGGAAAAATTTGTTATGGCAATTGCTGGTACAAATCCGGAATTATCGTTTTGAATACCGGTCCCAGCAGAAATTTTCAACTTCATGATTGAATTTATTTCAGTGCCCTGATATGGTCGTGGTGTTTGAATATTTCGAATTTGTAAGTTAGCTACTTTCATTACTTCATAGAGAGTAACTTTCCTTGAGTGTTAGTATCTAATAAAAATAGTGTACTGCTTTCACCTACTCCTCAGGGGCTCAGCATTAATTTGCTGAATATGGGCTTAGTGAACCTGGGGTCCCAAGCTGTGGACTGTCGCGCCAACAGTCAACAGTCCGCCATACTGTAAGCTCTGTGCGAGCTTCAGTGACCATTGTTCGGCACAAAAGTGGAACATTGGACATTTCAGAGCCTTGGACCTTACTTAATCGCCCTGGTCATGAGTACAGTACAAACCTCTATAAAAATACCTCAATCTCAAAGTGTGCTACTTGCCGAGGAGATTCATGGCTAGTCCAGTTGAACAGTCGCTAGCGAGCAACCTCTGAGGAGCCTGCTGCACCTCAGTTGTATTAGGCTTACCCAGGCATGCAGGGCTGTGCCTGCTCTTGGGAACACCATGAAAAGATCCCAGAGTAAAGATGGTGGGCATTTAACTACTATCTCAAAGTGAGAAAAGTTTAATGCCTCCGTGTACGACCCCCACTCATTCCCCTCACTGGCCACGCCGCGGGAGGGATGTAGGGCCACAAACCAGCCTGATCCATATGCTCCGAGGTATCTAGTATGTAGCAGGACTGTTGAGGACTTTTTCTCGGCGACCAAGCCTCAGTTCTTCATTGACAACTTTGAGGATACGTTTGGGGAAGTGGAGTCACTGTCGAAGATGGGCAATGGTTCTGTGTTGATCCGCACAGTATCCCCCACCCAGTCATGGGCGTTCTTCGCCTGTGACAAGCTGGGTGACGTTGCAGTGACCATTACTCCCCATAACTCTCTCAACATGGCTCAGGGTGTTATTTTCCACTGGGATTTGCTGCTCCAGACTGACGATGAGGTATGTGCCAATCTTGAACACCGATTTTATACGGCGTGTACATAGGGGACCAAAGGATAACAGGGTTGCCACCAGGGCCTTTATCTTGGCCTCTGAAGGCGGTACATTGCCTGAAAAGGTCAAGGTGATGGTTTACTGTTGTGATGTGAAATCCTATGTTCCTCTCCCTATGAGGTGCTTCAAATGATAGTTTACCACAGTCATCTCTCTGTACTTCCAGCGCTACTTGTAAGGACTGCAGGCGTCAATTGCACCATGACGTGCTATGTACACCTCCTCCCAACAGTGTGAATTGTGGCCAGAACCATTCTCCATGCTCGTCAGCATGCACCATTAGTCATCAGGAGCGGAAACTAACAAAATGCAATATGCTGGACCAGATCACGTATTCTGAGGCAAGGATGAAATTTGAGTGGTTGCACCCTGTAACACTGTCTAACTCTTTTGCAGCAGTCAAGTAATCGCCACCCTCTTTGGTGATGACAGTGTTCCCTACAACATTCTTGTCTGTGGGCCCCCGGGGCCACCAACCTATTCCTGCCCCCATGGTGGTTGGGGGCTTCCATACTTCTGCTGCTCCCAAGGGTACGACTTTAGCAGCACCCACTACCCCTCTGTCAGAGAAACACCAGCCTTCTCCAGCTTTCATCAATCAGAAGGGGTCTCTTGGGACACTACCTTCCCAGGGTTCTGCCAGTGTTGATAACAACACTATACAGCAGCAAGCAAAACCACAGGCTGCTGGACACAGGGCTTCTCGTTCTTCCTCAGTCCCTGCGACTGAGACTGAGAAGCCCGACAAAGCACCCAAGGGGACGAGGAATAGGAACAAAAAAGAAAAGGCAAACAAGATGAAGGATACCACGGTGGCTTCCCCTCCACCTCCACCTCTGGTGGTGCTTTCCAGAAATACAAGCGGCACCCCTCTCTGGAGCACCTTATCACTTTTAAACAGGTCCGTGCTCATGCTCGACATTTAATTAGAAGACGGAAACGGGAGTGTTGGGTTACATACGTCTGCACTATTGGGTCAGGTATCTGCACCGCCCAGGTCTGGAGCAGGATCAGGCCTTTAAAGGGAAACCCAACACCAGCAGGAATCCCTGGGATCTCCACGAATGGTGTTATATGTACACATCCAGCCACACTTGCAGAGTTGTTTGCTGAGCATTACGCTCACGCCTCTGTGAGCTACCTACTGGTCTTCCATACAATAAAGGAGCGGGTGGAACGCCAGTTCATCTCCTTTACCAGCCGCCGCACTGAGACTTACAATGCTCCATTCAGTGAGTGGGAGCTACTCAGTGCTCTTGCACAATGTCCTGACACAGCCCCTGGGCCTGATAGCATCCATGCCCAAATGCTGAGACTCCTCTCAGCAGAAAGGCGGGGTAATCTCCTCGCTCTCTTCAACTGGATGTGGTGCAATGGGGTATTCCCATTGCAGTGGTAGGAGGGTATAATCATACCGGTGATTAAACCAGGCAAAAACCCTGTTCATTTGGATAGCTATTCACCCATCAAACTGACCAAAGTCCTGTGTAAACTACTGGAGCGTATGGTAGTAGGCGGTTGCGCTGGATCCCCGAGACTTGGGGCACTGATCCAGAGCACGAAGACAGCTCAGGGGGTCGTTACAGATAAGGAAAGACTCACTTGAGCCTGGTTCCATGCCAGGACAGTTTCCGCCAGTTTCGCTCTACCACCGGCAATCTGGTATTACTTTGAGTCCGCAATCTCTACAGCCATTTCCAGTCGCCAACGTCTGATAGCCGTCGTCTTCGATATGCACAAGGCATATGACACAACCTGGCGACACCACATACTCACTACTTTACATGGGTGGGGCCTCGGGGGTTGCCTCCCGATTTTTCTTAAAAATTTTTTAGCTGTCCATACCTTTTGTGTTCAAGTTGATACCTCCCGTAGCACCTCTCATGTGCAGGAAATTGAGGTTCCTCAGGGCCCTGTTTTGAGTGTTCCCTTATTTTTAGTAGCCATTAATGGCCTAGCGACATGAGTTGGGTCGTCAGTATCTCCTTGCCTTTATGCTGATGACTTCTGTAACTATTTTAGCTCTTCCAGCACCCAAGTCGCTGAACGCAAATTGCAGGGAGCCATTTGGAAGCTGCAGTCCTGGGCTCTTGCCCACGGTTTTCAGTTTTCCTCAGCCAAGACTAGTGCTATGCACTTCTGTAGGCGTTGGGCTGTTCACCCTCACCCCAAACTTTACCTTGATGAGCACTTACTTAACATAGTGGAAACCCATAGGTTTTTAGGGCTGTTCTTTGACACTTGGCTGATGTGGCTTCCCCACATTTGTCAGCTGAAGCAGGAGGGCTGGCGCCATCTGAATGTTCTTCCCTGGGCCATACCACCTGTTATGCTGATCGCTCCACACTGTTGTGGCTATACCCAGCGCTGGTACAGTTGCAGCTTGACTTTGGGTGCATTGCCTATGGTTCAGCATCACCTTCGGCATTGCACCTGTTGGACCCCATCCACCACTGTGGGGTTCTCATTGCGACTAGTGCCTTCCGTACCAACCCCGTTAACAGTCTACTTGTGGAGGTCGGTATCCCACCTCTGTGGGTCTGCCGCCAACAACTGCTCGTTGCCTATGCAGCTCATGTGTATTGCTCGCCAAGCCATCTGAACCATCATCTGCTTTTCTCAGACGTGGTCGTCTGTCCTCAACAATGGAGACCCCGTTCAGGTCGCATGATTGCTTTCCATGTCCGGTCTCTTATGTTGGAACTAGAGTCTTTTCTGTTGCCATCTCCATATCGAGCCCATGCAAGCACACCTCCATGGTGCATGGAGGCTGGACATAGCCCAAGGACCCAAAGACTCAGCTCCCTCTGAGGCTCTTCGACATCAGTTTTTTGCTGTTGTTGCCTCGTTCCCTGGACACGACTTCGTCTTCGTTGGTGGTTCAATGGTTGAGAGCTGCATTGGCTCTGCTCACTTCCACGGGGACCACATTGAACAGCGCTTCTTGCCAGATGGCTGCAGTGTCAACACTGCAGAGCTGGTGGCCATTTACTGGGCTCTCCACACATAAAGTCCCGTTCAGGTGAGTCTTTCCTTATCTGTAACGACCCCCTGAGCTGTCTTCGTGCTCTGGATCAGTGGCACACTCGTTCTCCCCTGGTGGTGGCCATAAAGGAGATGCTTTCTTCCCTTGATCGGTCTGGTTCGTCAGTGGTGTTTGTGTGGTCTCCAGGTCACATTGGTATCTGAGGCAATGATCGTACCGACAGGCTCTCTAAACAGTCTGTCGAGGAGCCTGTGTTGGATATCGGGATAAATGTCTTCTGATCTGTCTGTTTTGCGCCATCGGCTTTCTAAGCTTTGGGATATGAGTGGCATACCCTGACGGTGCCCAGTAAACTTCGGGCTGTAAAAGAGACCACGGCTGTGGGGCGTTCCTCCTGGTGCGCATGTCGCTGGAACTCTGTAGTCCTGTGCTGCCTCTGCATAGGCCCTACTTGGCTGACACACGGCTCTCCTCTTCGTGGTGAGGACCCACCCGAGTGTTTCTGTGGCTCCCGCCTGACAGTAGCCCACATCTTGATGGATTGCCCTCTTTTAGCCGCCCTGCAGTGGAGTTTTAATTTTCCTGCACTTTTATCCGATGTTTTAAATGACGATGCCAAAATGGCTGATACAGTTTTACGTTTCATTCGGGACAGTGGTTTTTACCACTCTATTTAAAGTTGTTTCATTACACTGTCTGTATTCCTCAAGTCCTCTGCTTGGAGGTTTCAAAATGTTGCCGCATGGTTTACTTTTCCTCTTTTTAGTCTCACAGTCGGTCAACCATGGACATCAGCTTTTACTTTCCATTCCTTGTCGTTGTTTGGTGTTTCTGTGTGATTGTCTTACTTTATGGTGTCTCTTGTTGGCTTTATTGTCCTTTTACTGACTATGGAGATCTTCCTCCCCATTGCTATTTAAATTCCTAGGCTCTTTTCCACATTTCTGCCTTTTCTTGTGACGCTCAGTGATGGAATGGGGGGATTGATGACCTTGCAGTTTTGTCCCCCCTAAAACCTCCAAACAACAACAGCTTTCACTTATTGTTTTTCGTGTTACAGAAAAAAAAACCCACACGTCTGATACACCTTGCATCTACTGTTATTTCACTGTCGAACGAAATACCGTGGCCGAGTTGATTAATGCATGTCTGGGGTGAATGGTCGACTCTCCTCGTGCAAGCCGCGTGGGAATTGCCGCGTGATCTAAGACGCCATGTATGGATAGCGCGTCCACTCCCCGTCGGAGGTTCGAGTCCTCCTTCGGGCATATGTGCGCGCGCGCGCGCGTGTGTGTGTGTGTGTGTGTGTGTGTGTGTGTGTGTGTGTGCCTGTGTGTGTGTATGTGTGTGTGTGTGTGTGAGAGAGAGAGAGAGAGAGAGAGAGATATGTCCTTGGCGTAAGTGAGTTTACTTTAATTAACTCATCTTAGGGAGTGATCTTATTGTATAAATAGGATAGATGCCAAGATCGCAATTTTTTTATCTTTTATTTATTCAAGACGACCGATTCCAACACTCTATGGTGTCATAATCTGATCTCATTGATATTAAACTGCTTATTATAATGCTCCACATAAAATCTGGTAGATGTAGTGGATGATAGTTATATATAAAATCATGTGCTGGTGGCAGTGGCGCAGCCAGGATTTGGTTCTGGAAGCGGGGGTCATGTTTTAAAATATAAAGCCTATTGAATTTATTAATCTATGACTTATTTTTACAGTTTTATAATTTAACCAATTATACTATGCAAACAATTGCACAAGATAAAATGAGTTCGCTTGCTTTAATTTCAAAGTGAAAGAGGAGCAACGTAGTGGAAATGGAGTGTATATTGTCAGCTCGTAAAATAATTAAACAGCTTTTATGTTGTAACTCTTCAGGCTTTCCTGACATGATGGGTAGTCGGGTGTTCTGCCGGCTGTCAGTGTCTACTCTGCACAATATTTCGGCTACGTAACTCGTCACCTACATCAGGTGCGACCTAAGACTGCTTTCTGAGTGGACCTGGTCTAATATTTATGTCTGCGGCCTTCCCCCTCCACTGGCGGTTGTAGGTGCTCCCTCTGTGGTCCGCGCTCGCTCCCGGCCGTGTCTTTTGTGGTCTGGCGCTCCATCTGCGGTCCGCGCCCGCTCGCTGAACAGTTCTGTGGCGCTGATGTCAGTAGTGGTATGGGTGCTCTGTCTGTGGTCCGTGCCCGCCAATCCCGCCTCCGATCGTACCATCTGCGCTCTGGGGTTCCGTTTGCGGTCCGCGCCCGCTCGCTGAGATGTTAGCGCCGATGTCAGCAGCGACACTAGGTGCTCCCTCTGCGGTCCGCGCCCGCCATACTCGCCTCCGATCGTACCATCCGCGGTCTGGCGTTCCTTTTGCGGTCTGCGCCCGCTTGCTGAGGTGTTCTGGGGCGCTGATGTTCTGTTTTCCGTCCGTTGTAGCCCTGGGTGCTTTCTCTGAGGTCCGCGCCCATCGTACCTGCCTCTGAGAGCTTCATCTTTGGTCTGGCGCTCCCTCTGTGGTCCGCGCCCGTTGTGTCCGCTCCTCTACGTTGTATCTTCAGTCCCATCCTCCTGGAGCTCTGCTTGGGGATCGTTTTGCATGTCCATGCCTCCAGCACTTTTGTCTGTGGTGTACTGATATTGCCCTCGTTGTTTCTTTAATAGTTCCAGAGCAGGGTCCCAGGCCCTACTTAGCTGATAGCCAGTGTCTTGGTTCATGAGATTGTCAGCCACTTTTATCTCTATGGACTCCTTTATAACACTGTCCTAGAATCTGGGGGTCTGTGCCAGAATCTTGGTGTCATTGTAGTTCATGACATGATCCAGCTCCGGCTTTTATGTTACTAGCCAGTAAAATATACATAAAATAAAAACCACCAACCAAACATGTGCACTATGGTGGTTATTATTTTATGTGTATTTTACTGTTTTAATTGTGACCAGCCATCCATTTTATATCTTACTATCCACCAGCACAAGACATTTTATATAACTATTATCCAGTACACCCACCAGATTTTATGTGGAGCGTTATAACAAGCTGTTTAATGTAAATGAGACCAGATGATGACACCATAGAACATCGGAACCGGTCGTCTTTAATAAATAAAAGATAAAATTGCGATCTTGGCATCTATTCTATTTTGTTTGGTTTGTAAGTCCCGGGACCGATGTCCTCAGCAGTTTGATCCCTTAGGTTTACAAACATCTGAAGACCATTTTCCTTGTGCTGGAAGGAGGAGAGGTGGGAGGTGGCACCAAGTTCTTGGTCTTAAAACTGCGCCATTACTCTTGATTCATCAAGCGACGTGGTGCAATGGTCACACACTAGAGTCGCATTTGGGAGGAAGGCGGTTCAAAGTCTTCTCCGGCCATTCAGATTTACGTTTTCTACGATTCGCCCAAATCACTTCAGGCAAATACTGGGATGGTCACCTTCAAAGGGCACGGACTATTTCTTTCCACATTCTTGACTAAAACTACCCGAGCGTCTGCTCCTTCTCTAATGAGCATGGGACGTTAAACCCGAATCTTCCTTTCTTTTAGTATCATGGATTAAATTGCAGACCTATCCGCGTTGTAAAATGTAAACCTCTCACGGCAGGAAATATTTGTAAAATTTGTTTTTAAAACCCAACTTTCGTCCTCATCTGCAGAGGACATCGAACGTCCGATACACTCCCTGGCTCACTACTGACTGCAGCCGAATTTCGTTTTCGAGTGTTCGCTCGCAGAGGTGTGACATCAAATGTTGTGGATAGGCACGCGCAATTCGCCGTTGCCGATTGCCGTTGTCCGTTGTTAATGTCGTCTCATGATGGAAGGCTGTTACATCTTCAGCAACGAAATCCAGGTTTCATCTGGTCATCTTTGAAGTATTGCAACCTAGTGTGGGATCCTTATCAGGTGGGTTTGACGGAGGACATCGAAAGAGTCCAAAGAATGGCAGCTCGTTTCGTATTGTCACGATACAGAGGAGACAGCGTTACGGAAATTATACAGGATCTGGGATGGAAATCATTACAACAACGGCGCTTATCGCTGCGGCTTGAGCTACTTACGAAACTCCAATGGCCAACATTCTTCTGCGAATGCGAAAATATATTGTTGACTGCCACTTACATATGTAGAAATGATCATCAGAATAAAATACGAGAAATCAGAGCTCGAACAGAGAGATTCAGGTGTTCTTTCTTCCCGCGCGCTATTCGAGAATGGAATGGGAGATAAATAGTATAATGGTGGTTCGATGAACCCTCTGCCAAGCATTTAAATGTGATTTGCAGAGTATCCCATGTAGATGTAGATGTAGATGTAGAAGGTGATCCATGCGGCTGCCTTGGTGCTATTCGAGAGTAATAGGGTATGTACTGCTGCCGGATTTCTCCTTCTCCTTCCCCTTCACTATCGCACAACTCAAAGGAGAGTCCACATAAAACTCACACTAACATCAATATTACAATCACTTACACCTAGGAAATACACCTACGAGACAACACACACACACACACACACACACACACACACACACACAAACACACACACGCACATACTGCAAAGAAAGGCTAGGAAGATAAAGAAGGCAAACAATTACGATTAATCCGCTCCCCGGGCTCATCCAATGCCGCACGAATCATAAGGCCCGGCGCACACTTGACGCAGCAGAGGCAGAGGAGAGGCGCAGGGCCTCTGCTGGTCAGCACAGGCAGAGCAAAGCAGCGTGTAGCACTCTCGTAACACGGCACAAGCCGCATGTCCACTGCAGACCTCTCGATGCAGTAAGACTTAATTCCCGAGTCTCCTTAAAATCAATTATTTTAATTTGTTTGTGTGTGTCTCCCACTTAAGTGCGTCATATATGAGCAGTGAAAAGTCTCTCTTGATCAACAGGCAAAAGTGACTAATATATTGCGAACTTGTGTAGACTATGTAAATTTCTTATCAGCTATCTAGAGACCGCTTCTGACTAAACAGATGGCTTTTCAAAGACATTCACATGCTGATACAGAAAGACTTTGAAGAGAATTAAAGTAGCTTGTGAGACGGCATACCTACTAATGAAAAATTAGGGATATATTTTACGTATGTGATTAAATTCACATTTAGTATTCCTTCAAAATTAAGGTAAACAAGTGTCACTGTAAATTCAAAAATTGAAAGAATCTTTAAAGAGTTGACATATTTAATCATGAATGTGGTGCAGTTTGTATGATCTGTAACACATTCCTTCCTCCATATTCACAGAATAAATGACATCAACTGCGAATGGGCGGAGCTGAAAATGTGTACCCAGCCGGGATTCGAACCCGGGTATCCCGCTTTCTAGGCAGTATCGCTGACCACTACACCACCTGCAAGGTCTACTGAGTTTCTCTACAGTGGTTGCATTTTTCCTTGGCGGAGCAAAATCAGAAAGTTTTTGAATTTCACTGCTGCCGTCGTGTATCAGTGTAAATGGTGTAAATGGTGCAGGTGCGATGCTGTTGATATTTGTACTAGCTCTGGCTTCGCCAGAAGCTGAGGGAGTTGTTTCTTTAGGGTGAGAAACAGATTCGTTTGTTTCTTGTGCTGTGTCATGACTGATTTGTACAACTGCTGTTGCTGCCACACTCTCTTCTGAACTACTTCCACGAGAAACAGAATCCAGTATTTAGTGTGACCGCAATATTGATGATGATTATGATGATGGCCCTATAAAAATAAATTATATATAAAATCTTACAGGGGAGGGGGAGACGTCCGATGCGTCTCACCTATTTGGCTCAAAGTATTTGACAAGAATCAGATAGGTGAACCTTTTAAATTTATAAAATATTTCGCCTGCGTGGGCCAGAACAAAAGAGAAAACACTCGTGAAAGATAATAAGGACAGTCTTTTCTAAGAGATTGTTTTAAGCAAAAAAAAAAAAAAAAAAAAAAAAAAAAAAAAAAAAAAAAAAAAAAATCACACGTTTGTATAGCTTATGGGACTTAACTACGGGGTCATGTCCCTAAACTTACAAACTACTTATGAACAAGCTAATACTAAAGACGGCACAAATATCCCTGCCCGAGGGGGGATTCGAACCCGCGACCATAGGGCCGTACAGACTGTGACTGACGCGCCACAGTCCTCTCGGCCACCGCGACCGGCGCAAAATTAAAACTTAAACTGTTTATAATTTTTTAATGTTGTATTCTACATTAATGTACACATCCAATCAAAGACCTGGGAGGTCTAATAGCACGCCAGAGAAAAATAAAGAATGTACCATATGAACTTTCTAAAACATAAGCTGTACTATTAGGTTCCTGCCTAACCACGGCCTCGACAGCATATACGGGAAAAGCGGGTAAATATTTGTGGGAAATAAGAATTAAAAATGTCAGTGCTGTTTTCACACATTCATGCTTTTCGAATTGAAGGACGACCATATTGTAGACGTACAAATGATCATATTATTTTTGTCCATATGTACATATCCTTAAAGCTTTTAACTCCTTGGTAAGATCTTTTACCAATGCTCTTGTGTTATTAATAAATGTAAAAAAAAGAAAAAGAAAAAAAAAGTTGTTAGTTGCTTTTAGATTCATTGGTGTTGCGATCAAAATCGTCGAAAGTGGAGTAATGTGTTCGAGTTCCGGTTTCGCCCGGTTCTGATTGAATATGACTGGCAATAACCTATTAGAGTGCGGGGATAGTCGTGCATTCGAAGGCGCTAAGTAATAGACCGCGCGGCCGCTCCCGCCAGAGGTTCGAGTCTTCCCTCGGGCATATGTGTCTGTTTGTTTGTTTGTGTCTGTCTGTCTGTCTGTCTGTGTGTGTGTCTATGTTGTGCTTAGTGTAAGTTATTTTAATTAATGAGGCTGCGGTCTTTGGAGAGAATTTCACTACCCTACAAGAGGATCTTATTCCAGTTGACTCCCAATTTATTTCTAAGCCTGCAGCCACACGAGCGTATTGTGTCGTAACAGCCGACGTTCTGCTCGAATCGCGAGCATTCTAGCTATGCGGTTAGCTGTAGAACGAAATGCGGAGAGCCAAATATCAAATGTTGAAATGGTTGTAAAGCTTATGGAACTGAACTGCGGGGTCATCAGTCCCTAAACTTAAAAACTACCTTATATTAAAGGCAGCATAGACATCCATGCCCGAGGGGGGATACGAACCCCCGACGGGGAACGGCCTCGCGCATCGCAGCATAGCGCCTCAATGCGCTCGGCCGCTCCGCCGCGGCAGAGCCAAATATCGAGTTGTCTATTGTGCCTGTGGAAAAATTGTTTTATGTAAAGGAGGTAAAGTTACATTCCTCTGTATCGATTATTTGTCAGTAAAACTTTTAGTTTTCGCACAAAAATTAAAAACCGCAATACTGGGATTCGCATGTGTTCTGTTTCGTGGAACATATATCACTCCATTATGCGGAAACTATTCGGCAAAAATACGTTATTTTCACACAAATTACATCTGTTATTTCCCATAGTTATTGAGATACCTAAAAATAAAGTACAGCACAGCAAATATTTTGAAACATGTCCGTGTAAAATGTACTCGCTGTCCAGTTTACGTTTCGTGCATTTCAGGTCCTACATTACTGCGTATGAAATGAAGGCAACATATTGAAATTGTTCTCAGTGAATGTGTAATTATATTTTGTGCTTGGCCGTTACGGGCAACGACACCTCATATTCGACATTGTGGCCACTCACTGTGTGGAAGGATGAAAGGAAGATTTGCGTTTAACGTCCCGACAACAGCGTGCTCATTAGAGACGGAACTCGCGCTCGCAATGTTTGGGTAAGGATATCGGTTGTGCCCCTTTTAAAAGAACAATCGCGGCATGTATGTTGAGTGATTTGGGGAAATCCCTGAAAACGTAAGTCTGAATGGGTGGAGGTGGATTTGAACCGCCGTCCATTATGCGGAGTTGTTCCTTCTTTCTCTTTCGTTTATGATGTCGGTCACAAGCACACTTGATATTAACATTGCAATTAAAGTTGTTCATTTTAAAAGGAGAATCGCGAACGTAATTTCTCTTGCTTCCAGCATCAGTTTTACTGACGAGATATGCAGAAACTGTTGTCTGAAACAATGTTTAATACATTAAGAAAACCGGCTTGAAAAATCTTGTGGTTAAATGACAACGGAAGTTCAAGACACCAATGAAAATACACAGTTTTTATTCAAGTAGAGCGAGGTATGTCCGGAGGAAAAAGTTAATTTCATACAATAGACAAGGCCTAAAAAGTAAACTGAATTTTTCCCTTTTATATTATTTTTTGTTCTAGTAGTTTAGATGCTGCACAGGGTGCAGTAGCGACGTTGTTAGGGTGATTAATTTTCATAAAAGAGGAAAATATACCGAAGGTCGTTGTTACAACGCGAGTATTACGTTTTGTTTAATGAGTTACGACAAGGGAATTTTTTTTTCAAAGACTTAAGAGGTCTCTCTCAAGCTCCAGTGAATTAATTTCTTAACACTTTGCAAAATGAAACATGAATCTGAGACTCGATATACCTTCTACGGAGATGTTCGCTATTACCTTAAGGTACGCGAATGCAAATGATTAATCTGAAAATGATCTCCTATAAAATTACAGTAACTCAGTAATATCTATTACAATCACGTCAAATTCTTGTAAATGGTAATAATTAGCCCAGTAAAGGAACAAGTCAAGTTTCTTTCCTTACTGATGTTAAATGAAAAGCTGGTACACCTAAAAATTGTAACACATAAAGTACACCTGGGTCCTCAGGACCCACACAGGATTGGGGTATGTCTCGGTTAAAACAGGTAAAATGTAAATATTACTACTGTTTTAAAACTATATTTCTTATTTATGGTCACATCTTAAAGACGTTACAAAAAATAATAATAATAAAAAAAAAAAAAGAAAAGAAAGGACAGTGAAGTGCCTAAAATATGAAACGCATATATTCCCAAAGTCCTACACATCAGTTACAAACTATAAGCTGCACAATTGAAACTTCACATTTAAACACAAAATGGACTATGCTTCACAATTGTAAACCAGAAGAAGAGTTCAAAAGAAATCTAAAAATTTTTGCAGGTACCTCGTTCGGAAAATTTTAGTATGACAGTTTCAACCGAATAACTACGTGATTTATGAAAACAGAACACAATAGCAGGAAGTAGGACAAAACTTCAGTTTTCTATTGTTTAGCGTCTTTACCAGTCATTTCAGTTACTTTATTCATCCAAACTACAGAATCATTCTGGATATAAAACAATGGACCATCCCAAACACAATGGCATGGAAGATCAGCACACTCCCGCGATACATTCCTATGTTTCTTACATGGGCACACTAAGCATCTTTTCGTCTTTGATTTAGTAGCACAAGCTTCACTGTGAGCTTGGGATGTTCCTGATTCCTTCGAGGGAGTCATGTGTAGAATATCAAACTTGGAATTTCTGATATCTTTTCTAAAAAATTGATAATCTTTTTTCTGATGAGAAAATGTTAAATTCAAATGCAGGGCTGCTGCGAGTCACCACGTCACAGGGAAGCAAGCACGATCAGGCCCTCACCTCAAGGACCGGGCTCTAGGGTTTTCGCCTTCCCGTCCCCCTACTGATAAATGTAGCCATCTTCGGACATATTCTAAAACCCAATGTGCTACAACATTTATTTTACAACACCGCCGCTGCGAGGCGGTGGGCGTGCCCCAGCGGCCAGCCAGTGAGGTGGCGGCCGCGGCCTCTAAGTGTGACGTAGGCACGGCCTGTTGTAAGGCCTTGTCTCTAGGTGGTGTTAGCCGGGCTCTCTTTGCACGCCTGCCGCTCTGCCCGTGTGGTCTGCCCAGGGCCCACGAGAGAGACAGGCCGCGGCGCGCACGTCATATCACGTGATCAACTGAGGCCTGAGCCGGCGCGATCGCTAGCAGATTGGCCGGCCGCTGGGGCACAGTCCACTGTCTCATACTGGCTAGCCAATCCGCTAGCGATCACGTGATATGAAGTTCGCGCCGCGGCTTGTCTCTCTCGTGGGCCTCGGGTCTGCCCGACTGACGTCAGTCGTGGCTTCTGCCTCATGGCTTGCGCCACGCTGTGAGCGACGCGTCTGGCAGGAAGCGAGATTCTGCGGCAGCCGACTTCCCCCTCCCCCCTTTCCACCCTTATGGACTGCTGCCACGTCTGCCTTGGCATCACAGCGTCGGGTCCATTTACCGCGCACTTGACATTCCTCAAATCAAATACTCAGCCCGCCTGAACCCATCCGGTGTATGGTAGGTAGGGCAGGGGGCCCGGGGAGAGCCCGACTGGCAGATGCCACCCTGACTATATGGTCAGTCTAACCCTGGGATCAGAAGCTGACGTCTTTTCTTTCGGAATAGACGCCACATACCGGGTGATCAAAAAGTCAGTATAAATTTGAAAACTTATAAATCACGGAATAATGTAGATAGAGAGGTAAAAATTGACACAGACGCTTGGAATGAGATGGGGTTTTATTAGAGCCAAAAAAAAAAAAAAAAAAAGGTTCAAAAATTGTCTGACAGATGGCGCTTCATCTGATCAGAAAAGCAATAATTAGCATAACAAATTAAGACAAAGCATAGACGATGTTCTTTACAGGAAATGCTCAATATGTTTACCACCGTTCCTCAACAATAGCTGTAGTTGAGGAATAATGTTGTGAACAGCACTGTAAAGCATGTACGGAGTTATGGTGAGGCATTGGCGTCAAATTCAAATGTTTGTAAAGCTTATGGGACGTAACTACGGGGTTATCAGTCCCTAAACTTACAAACTACTTATGAACTACTTACGAACTAGGACGGCACAAATATCCATGCCCGAGGGGGGATTCGAACCCCCGACCGTAGTGGCCGTGCTGACCGTGACTGGAGCGCCTCAGTCACCTCGGCCACCGCGGCCGGCCATTGGCGTCGGATGTTGTCTTTCAGCATCACTAGACATGTCGGTCGACCACGATACACTTGCGACTTCAGGTAACCACAAAGCCAATAATCGGATGGTCTGAGGTCTGGGGACCTGCGAGGCCAAGCACGACGAAGTGGCGGCTGAGCACACGATAATCACCAAACGCCGTGCGCAAGACACCTTTTACGCGTCTAGCAATATGGGGTGGAGCGCCATCCTGCATAAAAATCGTACGTTCCAGCAGGTGTTTATCAGCCAGGCTGGGGATGATGCAAATCTGCAACATATCGGCGTACCTCTCACACATCACGGTAGTAGACACTGACGTTTGGCTGTCCAGCGCCATCTGTCGGACATTTTTGAACTTTTTTTGTTCTAATAAAACCCCATGTCATTCCAAGCGCATGTTTCAATTTTACATCTCTATCTACATTATTCAGTAATGTATTAAGTTTTCAAATTTATACTGACTTTTTGATCACCCGGTATATAATATGCCAGTGACGCGCAATGATCCTTCCGTTAGCGGGGAGGGGTGGGCAAGTTTGGAGCCCTTACTCTTAAGGAAATTAGTAAAAAGTGACTACGAGTTTGAGTACTGTGGGCAGGGTAAAGCTGGAAGTTTATGTCTAACGGGAGGCGTCCTTAGGTAGTCCTTGCAGGTATGGTGATCACTGTCCCCAGTAGCTGGGCGCCGTGGCTCAACGCGCCCGGTCAGGGGGCTAAACGCATTCTGTAATAAAAAAGCTGAGCCAAATATTGACCGAACAAACAAGAACGAACAGAGACAACGACCGAAAAGCATAGATCTACCCGAAAAAAGAAGAAGAAGAAGGGAGAAAAAAAGAAAAAAAAGTGGTGTAGTGGTCAGCGCAACTACCTCGAAAGCGGTAGACCCGGGTTCCAATCCCGGCTGGATACAATTTTCAGCTTCGCCCTTTCGCAGTTGGTCATTTATTCTGGGAATATGAAAGAATAACAACTACAGGATCAGAAGTTGACGTCTGTTCTTTCGGAATAGACGCGACATATATATACTTTCTTCTTAGTGACACCTGTTAGGTTTTTAACAGGTCTTTGGTTGAAAGGTAAATCGATATGAAAAATTTATGCAAATCATAGTTTCTTTGCATTTGCATGTTAAGTATCTCATCCCTTGGCACTCTATTCATAGCTCTTTATGGCTCTGAGTACATAATATTGGCGTTGGTTTCTTCTTCTTCTTCTTTTTTTTTTTTTTTCTTTTTTTTTTTTTTTTTTTTTTTTCCTGTCTTATTTGGTAGCAGCTGCCCTTGTACGTCCACCATTTTATAACAATACGATCCTGTTCTGTCTCTGTCATCATTTCTGATGATAATTATCATCAGCGACCATCGTATTTATTAAAATTATAGGTAAGGTAGTCGTTTTGCAACTGTTCAATTTTGCAAAGTAGTATAAAATTCAGCTTGAGGAGTATTGAAAAGAAAGGTTACTAGATTTATAGATCATTCATTATCTATGGTCTAGCAGTAGTTCGTTAACTCCATGAAAGGGTGGACGTGTGTTTCAAGAAATGGAAGAAGGCTCCTGATTATAAAGGAAATCGTTGCGCATCCCTCACGCCTTAGCGGAACTAATTATACAAAAGTAATGGGAATTTTAGCATATATAGTTCTATTATGCCTGTCACAAAATTTACTGAAAACAGGAACTACAGACCGAAAAAATAGCATCTTAAGCCTATTACTCTCCGTGTCTTTTCATTTCAGATAGTTGTTCACTTCCAGCTTAGCAGGTTGGCAGCATACGAAGAAGAGAGACACGAGGCAGCTCCGCACTCGGCCCAGCAGGCGGCAACAGCCGCGTGTGAGCCGAGTAACTACCGATCATGACGCGTCAAACGTAGGATATCTCACGTATTTTCTCGAGAATGGAAGGAGGTATGACTCTCCTACCACCGTTAAAAACAATTTTGGCATGTTAGCTACATATAGTACGCAGTATTGTATGGTGTAAAATGCACGAAACGCAAAGCAGCTAGCGACTACATTTTTCACTGGAAACTCTTAAAAATATGCGCGTCGTTTTATTTTAGTTTTTGTTAAAAGAATAACTATGGACAATAACTACAAGAAAACCAGTCCAATATCATGCAGTGACTTTTGCCTATAAGATGCTGAAAAATAATTTTTTTTTCTACCAAATAGTTTCAGCAAAATCGACTGAAGAATCTGCGTTAGCCCCAAAAACGCACAAATCCGAAAAAAGTGTTTTTTATTTATTTTTTACGCAAAAAGTAAAAGTGTTAGAGAGAAACTAAATACACTTAAGGATACAGCTTATATTCGTCAATGTAAAACGTTTTTTTAAATTTTTTTAATTTTTTTTTTTTTTTTTTTTTTTTTTTTTTTTTTTTTTTTTTTAAGAATATCGGATGTCTTGAAATTTGACTTTGCGGCAGAGGTAGAACAGAGGCGCAGGAAAACTGCGCCTTGGACAACCGGACAGAGGCCTGACCGAGGAAATGCCTGCCCTCTACCTCGGTTGCGGTAAGTGTGCGGCAGGCTGTCCCATTGGAAACCATGGTTTACAGACAGTTTGCCGCCTCTCCTCTGCCTGTGCTGCGTCAAGTCTGCGCCGGGACTAACTGTTCTTAATCCTGCCATTAATACTTGTGGGTTATCATTTACGAGTAAGTAGGGTACATCACCTACAGCGTTTGGTGAGAATTTTTTGTTTTCTTTTCTTTTTGTTTGTTAGGTAACAGGCCCCTGGAGTAGACGACATTGTGTCAGAGCGACTGAAGTTTCTAGGAGAACAACATGTATGAGACAGACGAAATACCCTCATACTTTAAGAAAAATGTAATAATCCCAATAAAAAAAAAGCCAGCGCAGAAAGGTGTGAAAATTACAGAACCAACAGTTTAGTAAGTCACGGTTGCAAAGTTTTAACACGAATTATTTAAAGAAGGCTGGAAAGGCTGATAGATGCTGACCTCGGGGAAGGTCAGTTTGGATTCAGGAGAAATGTGGGCACACGGGAGGCAATACTCACCTTACGACTTATCTTAGAGGATAGATTAATGAAATGCAAACCTACATTTCTAGCTTTTATTGATTTGGAGAAAGCTTTTGTCCATGTTGATTGGAATACACACTTTCAAATTCTGAAGTCAGCAGGGCAAAATACAGGGAACGGAAGGTCATTTACAACTTATACATCAACCAAACAGCAGTTATTAGACTTGAAGGGCATGAAAGGGATGCAGCGTTTGTGACAGTGTTTGGACAGAGTTGTAGCCTTTCTCCAATGTTATTCAATGTGTACATTGAACAAGCTATAAAAGAAAGCAAGAAGAAATTCGGAAAAGGAATTAAAGTTCAGGGTGAAGAAATAAATACCTTGCGTTTTGCTGATGACATTGTAATTCTGTCAGAGACAGCAAAGGACTGGAGGAGCAATTGAACAGAATGGTCAGTGTGTTGAAAGGAGCATATAAGATGAACATTAATAAGAGAAAAACAAGGGTAATGGAATGCTGCCTTAGAAAATCAGGCGATGCTGAAGGAATCAATAAAGGTGGTAAATGAGTTTTGTAACTTGGGCAGTAAAATAACATATAATGGTGGTAGTACAGAGTCTGTAAAATACAGAATTGCAATGGGAAGAAGGCGTTATTGAAAAAGAGAAATTTCTTAACATCGAATATTAAATGTGAGGAAGTCTTTTCTGAAAGCATTTGTATGGATTTGCCTTGTACGGGAGTGAAACATGGACGGAAACAGCTCAGACAGGAAGAGGATAAAGCAGAGTGTGAAATTTACGGTCGCCAACTGGCCATTGGCGACCGAAAATTGGCTGCTGGCGACCTATGCTTACATGTAAACTCTATTTTCGAAAAACACTTGAGCTAGGTTCAGAACTGTACATTCTGAAGCCTAAAGAGGTAATCGGTAATTACACTGACGAATAAGTCAGGCCTACATACCCAGGTAGTTGACCAATATGTTTGTTTAATTTTTTAACTTCCTTTCTTTGTGCTAGTGCAAATAACAAGCTCATGTAACGTCAGTTTTGCTTCGACATCACGGCTATTGTTTGAACAGTGTCTAACTCCATAATGAGAGATACAAGGGGAGGGGGAGTTACTTTGTCATATTCAGATAATTGGGTTGTGGCGAGCAACTTTGTTGGATTGGATACTGACTTCAGAACTGAAATTTCGCACTCTGGGATAGAGGCTTTTGAAATGTGCTACTACAGAAAAATGCTGGAGATTGGATGGATGGATCACGTAACTAATGAGGAGGTACAGAATTGGGGAGAATTTCTGCCATGTCTTGACTAAAAGAAGGGATCAATTGGTAGGACACGTTCTAAGACATCAACGAATCGTGAATTTAGCACTGGAGGGAAATGTGTGGGGTAAAAACCGCAGAGGAAGACCAAGAGATGGATACAGTAAGCAGATTCAAAAGGATGTTGGTTGCCGTTCGTATTCTCATATGTAGAGGCTTGTACAGGGCAGGGTAGTATGGAGAGCTGCATCAAACAAGTCTCCGATCTGATGACAACAAGAACAACAACAACAACAACAAATAACAGTTATAAAACTCACCTGAGAGTCAGAGCTTTCGAAGCGTCCATGGCAGAGCCGCAGAGCCTGTGTGAAAACTGAGGGGTCGCTGGAAGTCCTAGCTCAGTTGTGTTATCGCGGCAAGGACGAAAGGTTGACAAGGTTCTCCTCGTACTACTCGCTTTATCGCAGTGGGGTATGTCACCTTCTGAGTATTTTATCGCCTGAGTGTTAGTGTTCTTCGTGATAATTGCGCTACAATACAGAAACTAGTTGGCCGTGTGGTGTAACACAATGGAATGCTGTTTACTGCACTTAACTGTCTTATTACCACATGTCCAGAAATTAAGGCTGTGTTTCATGAATAAGGACTCCCGCAAAACGCTGCAAATAGGACGATAAAGGGTCCTTTGCACAGTACTGGTTATTAGCGCTTTTCCCGTTCCCTCCACGAAACTTGCGCTGGAAGAAAGATTCCTTATGCATGTGACGCTGTAATTAGTATCATTTTGTCTTCACTATTGCAAAAGGAGCGATATGTAGTGTACTACTAGATTCAGAACTTAAAGTTGGATCTTGCCACTCACTAACAAGGGGAGGTCACGACGTTCGCATCGCAGATTTTATTCAAACTTCGTACACTTTTAGTAGTCCATTAGGACAACACGACATCTACGACATTTCCGAACCGGGGCATAAAGTCGATAGTAGCGACCTCCTTCCCGCTCGGCGTTGCTCTTTTACCCCCCCCCCTCCCACTGCTCGTCATCTTGTTGGCTCACGCCCTTTAAGTTAGGGGGCGTATATTAATTACGTGAGGTGTTTTCTCGATCTCCCTCCCCTGGTGAGATGATGATGATTTTTTTTTTCTTTTTTTTTGTATAACTTATGGGACTTAACACCGGGGTCATCAGTCCCTAAATTTACAAACTACTTATAAACTACCTTATACTAAAGAGGGCACAAATATCCATGCCCGAGGGGGGATTCGAACCCCCGACGTAGTAGCCGTGCAGACCGTGACTGGAGCGCCTCATGAGATGATGTGACAATTTGCTCGACCACTTCTCCCTTCCCCCTCAATCACACGTAAGATTTTTCAAAATATTTTAATGTAAACACATTAATCTGTGATTGATTGGATTTATTAAAAAAACACTATTTGCTAATTGTTTAGAATAGTCGAAACTTGTATTTAACACAGAAAGTATAGAACACAGAAAATACCGAACAATAAATTACTTAAATAAAAGGAACTACCGGTACTAGAATTCCTACAACAATGTTATTATTGTTGTGGTCTTGAGACTGGTTTGATGCAAGCTCTCCACCCTACTCTATCCTGAGCAAACCTCTTCATCTCCTCATAAGAAAGGCACCCTACATCCATTTGAATCTGCTTACTGTATTCGTCTCTTGGACTACCTCTGCGAATTTTACCCCACACACTTCCCTCCAGTGCTAAATTCACGATTACTTGATGTCTGAGAATGTGTCCCACCAATCGAGCCCTTCTTTTAGTCAAGGTATGTCAGAAATTCCTTTTCTCTCCAATTCTGCTCAGTACATCCTCATTAGTTAGGTGACCTATCCACCTAATTTTCAGCATTCTTCTGTAATGTCACATTTCAAAAGTCTCTATCTTCTTCCTGACGGCACTGTTTATCGTCCATGTTTCATTCCCATATAAGGCAGCACTCCACAATAATGCCTTCAGAAAGGACTTCCTAACATTTAAATTAATATTCGATGTTAACAAATTTCTCTTTTACATAAACGCTTTTCTTCCCATTGCCAATCTGCATTTTATATTCTCTGTACTGCGACCATCGTGTGTTATTTTACTGCCTAAGTAACAAAATTCATCAACCACCTTTATTGCTTCATTACCTAATCTAATTCTTTCAACATCGCCTCATTTTCTTAGACTGCACTCCATTACCTTTGTTTTGGTATTGTTAATGTACATCTTAAATGCACTTTTCAACACACTATCCATTCCATTCAACTGCTCTTCCACGCTCCGATCCGTAAAATGCCAGTGTTGTCTTTCCTGATGATCACAACCTTCTGAGTAATCCCCGCCCGGAGATCAGAATGGGGGTTTATTTTACCTCCGGAATATTTTACCCGAGAGGATGCCATCATCATATATTCATACAGTAAAGCTGGATGTCCTCGGGAAAAGTAACAGCTGTAGTTTCCGAGCGGTGGATTCCCAGCTTTATGTCAAGATGAGGCGTGGAACCTAGTGGAGCGCCAGAGGACACTAATAAAACAGAATTAAAGTTTACACGTTTATTCCGTAGCATACAATAATTCTGAAAAAGGCGCTAGCTCGACAGGAGCTAGAGCAGTCACGTTGCGACCTTGGTGTTCCGACTACTGGGAGCCGTCTGATGGTAGTGCCCGCGCCGCTACGTCTGGGAACCGACGCAAGGATTGTTACTGATAAGTGCTCTGTCCCTTCTCCAGTCTATGCAACTGCCAGTGGATCCATGCGTGGACCCCTCTGAAGTCGGATGCCGTGCTGATACCAGACTCTGGATACTGGCTGGCCGGATTAGCACCAGAGTGCTAACTCGACGACATTGGCCTTTGGTAACCAACCACTGAAGACTGCGCTGGCCTCAGGCAGCCACCATAGGGTTGTGAAGTCGTCAGAACAGCAGATCACCATATTCCCCAGATGATGCTTAGTGCAAAGTATGGCATCGACCCGACTCCATTTCCTAGCTGCCTCTACAGCTACCAGTATGTACTGCTATCTGTGACAAAGATTGAGGCCGGCCGCAGTGGACGAGTGTTCTGTGGCGCGTCAGTCACAGTCTGCACGGCCACTACGGTCGGGGGTTCGAATCCCACCTCGGGCATGGATATTTGTGCCATCCTTAGTATTAGTTAGTTCATAAGTAGTTTGTAAGTTTAGGGACTGATGACCCCGTAGTTAAGTCCCATAAGCTCTACAAACATTTGAACATTTGATCAAAGATTGAGCACAATGATTAGGCCAGTGAATCGACGACTGCCTCCTGGGCATCGTCGATCCCGACGTCGATCCCAACTCGCTCACGCGGGATCTGCTGTCGTCAAGCAAGACAAGTGAGCATTTCTGCTACCGTGCTGCTGACCTGATTCCGTCCAGCTACGGTGAGTAATCCAAGATCTGAAACACGTTTCCCTGTCACAATTTTTGTGGTGTAACAGCAGTAACTGTGTTGGAAAGCCCATGAGCTGATATTACAAGGCCACTTCAGTCAATCATCGAGACTGTTGCCTCTGTAACTGCTGAAAAGGCTGCTGCTGGCCTCTCCACAGATATCCCTTTGCTGTGGTTGCACCTACGGTACGGTTATTTGTATCATTAATTCAAATTCAGTCCACAGGATCGCATGTGTAATCGTCTCAAGAGTCGTTGCTGGAACCAACATGGCCAGATGACTTTCAATATGATCTGCATCTGCTTCTTCACCCTTGCTGACGCAGCCAATCTAACCCGTTGTCGCTTGCAACACAGAAGCTCCGTGCCTCAACGTGTGACAATCTGTGAGGCCCACTCTTTGCGCGAATGGTGCAGCTGGTGAAGTTGTGGACCGCTCGCCGGTGCTCTGCAGCTCTAATGATGGACGAAAAGTGGATACCGCGTGTACTGCAGCATCTCTTTCCTAGATCACCACGTACACGTGGGCAATAGAGGTCATAGGGCATGCTGATGAAGGCGTGAAAAGGTTGGATTGGTAGGCAGGGCGGAGCAAGAAGGGACAAAATGACTTCCCTTCATGCTATAACATTCTGTTTGATCCATTAGAATTCATCGGTGAAAAGCCTGCAGATTTTCTTTCTATTTATTTTATGCACATCGTGTTTTAGGAAATGGTTCTCACTTTCAAGTACATTTATTATGTGTTTTGCCATTATTCATGATTTCCACGTGTCAGATACTGCACTGTTCTTTTGCTCTCACTATATTGCCTAAAACCATCTGCAATTATGAAATAATGAATTATCTTTATAGGTGTGTGTGTGTGTGTGTAAATATCATTCGTAAGATACTGCACTGTTCTTTTGCTCTCACTGTATTGCCTAAAACCATCTGCAATTATGAAATAATGAATTATCTTTATAGGTGTGTGTGTGTGTGTGTAAATATCATTCGTAAGATACTGCACTGTTCTTTTGCTCTCACTGTATTGCCTAAAACCATCTGCAATTATGAAATAATGAATTATCTTTATAGGTGTGTGTGTGTGTGTGTGTGTGTGTGTAAATATCATTCGTAAGACAGAAAGTGCCTATGGTTTTATACATTACAGTACAGAGAACAGCACACCTGATGCCAACATGGTCGATTGCCGAATTATTGTGTCCTATGCACACATACAAGAGGCAGTTCACCCGAGATCTATTTCAACAGCACTTCATACTATTGCTGCCGTGCGTATTTGCGTTAGAATCCGAAAAAAAAAAACCGTGCGTGTAAGTCGGGTGGTTCGCAGAAACTCACCGTTACTCACCCGGTGTCACCTCACGGAGCCGCGCCTCATCTTACGACCAGCCTAAGAAAGGTCGTATATCCTTAACCCAGATAACGCTGACGTCCTTCCAGAAGGACGACAACGACAGCTTACTTTTTCATTCTCTGGAAGAATTCGTGTACAGTATCACGTTTTATTTCTTTGAATCGCCTGCTCCCATTCAGATCAATTTTAGCTTGTATTGTCGATTGCAAAGTGGTTGGATACAGCCGCAAAATTGAGGTTCATACAAAAGACATTGAAAACTTCCTCGTAATTGGATTTATGTTTCTTGAAATTTCTTCAATTTTTGAGACAGTTACGTGTATGTATTTCATCTTAAATGTTGTTTTAATTATAATGATTCATCACATTAAAGTTATAAAACCTTCATTTTGGCATCATTCCAGAAAGAAGGGCAGTATTGCAAAACTAATGGCGTGATTGTGAAAAAATCACTTATAACGATCTCTTGCAGTCATATGAAGGTAACAAATAGCTTTTTGAGAAAAAAATTAAACCAGAAATAATTCCGCGCTATCCGGCTTAAAGAAACAATCAAGGGGCTACTCTGTTACTATGTGATGTTTGCATAAACGCGATACTTATTGTTGTGTAGGATTTAGCGATATTTTAGACGTGAAACATGTTGATATAACCCAGTAATATCGCAGTTTTACAAAGATTTTTGCTGAAAAATTACACGATCTTTGCCAAAATCCCCCTCGCCCCCAGTTCAGATTTGGTGGTGAGCCGCAGTGCAGTGCCGAGCGGTCTAAGGCGCCTTGCTGCTGAGCGCTCGGTTTCTCGCCGTCGTAGGTTTGAGTCCTCCCTCGGGTATGGGTCTCTGTGTTATCCTTAGCATATGGTTTTTTTTTTTTTTTTTTTTTTTTTTTTTTTTTTTTTTTTTTGGTCACCAGAGACCAGAATCTCCCTCTGGCGACTTAACAGGACGCCTATAGAGGGCTGCCTGCACTTTTCCCTGTCTCGACTATTGGGAGTCGGATCGGAAAAAGTTCAAATAAAAGTTATTTAATATCGAGTAACTTTTGTTGGAAACGTTTTTCTATATTTTCTCTCTGAAAGTTGGTACACACGTCTAAATATATAACTCTTCGTACCTTCTACCATCATGGTTTTTATTTTATTTATTATTATTATTTTTTTTATTTTTATTTTTTTGCTGTAAATCATTTAATAGAGGCGCGAAGAATGATTGAGGTTAATATTACATCTGTTGTTGTTGTGGTCTTCAGTCTGGAGACTGGTTTGACGCAGTTCACCACCCTACTCTATCCTGAGCAAGCCTCTTCATCTTCTCATAAGAACACTAAGTGAGGTAGCGCAGTGGTAACACACTTGACTCAAATCAAATGTTCAAATGTTTGTTAAGCTTATGGGACTTAACCATGGGGTCATCAGTCCCTAAACTTACAAACTACTTATGAACTACTTATGAATTAGGACGGCACAAATATCCATGCCCGAGGGGGGATTCGATCCCCCGACCGTAGTGGCCGTGCTGACCGTGACTGGAGCGCCTCAGCCACCTCGGCCACCGCGGCTGGCCACTGGACTCACATTCGGAAGGATGGTGGTTCAAATCCACCTCCGGCCATCCCTAAATCACTCCAGGCAAATTCCGGGATGGTTCCTTTCAAAGGGCACGGCCGATTTGCTTCCACATTCTTACCCAAACACTCCGAGTGTAAGTCCCTAATGGCAACGCTGTCGACGGGATGTTAAACTCCAAGCTTCCTTCCTCATAAGAACGGCAACCCACATCCATTTGAATCTACTTACTGCATTTGTCTCTTGGTTTCCCTCTGCGATTTTCATAGACTTTCCCCCAATACTAAATTTCGATTCCTTGATGTCTAAGAATGTGTCGTATCAATCGATCCCTTCTTATACTCAAGATATGCCAAATTTTTTTTTTCTCCACAGTTCTGTTCAATACCTCCTCATCAGTTACATGATTTACCCATCCAATCTTTAGCATTATTCTGTAGCACCACATTTCAAAAGCCTGTATCCTCTCCCTGTCTGAACTATTTATCGTCCAAGTCTCACTCTCATACGAGTCAACAATTTATACTAATGGCTTCAAACAAGTTTCCTTACGCTTAAATTAATATTAGATATTATAAATTTCTCTTTTTCAGAAAAGCTTTTTTTCCCATTGCTATTCTGCATTTTGTATCCTCTGTAATGCGACTAATATACGTTATTTTACTGCCCAAATAATGAAACTCATCTACCGCGTTTTTTTTTCCTTTATTGTTTCGTTACCTAATCTAATTCCATCAGCATCGTTTAATTTTCTTAGACTGCATTCCATTACACTTGGTTTGCTCTTGTTAATGTTCATCTTATACTTATCTTCCAACACACTGTCCATTCTTTTCAATTGTTCTTCCAAGATCCTTTGCTATCTGTGACGGAATTACAATGTCATCGACAAAAGTATTGCTTTTATTTCTACACCGTGAACTCTAATTCCGTCTCTAAATTTCTCTTTGCTTTCCTTCACAGCTTGCTCAATGTACAAATTCAATAACAGTGGAGAAAGGCTACAACCCTGTATTACTCCCTTCCCAACCATTGCGTCCCTTTCATGCCCTTTGACTGTTATAACTGCTGTTTGGTATCCGCACAAGGTGTAAATAACTTTCCGTTCCCTATATTTTACCCCTGCTACGTTCAGAATTTGGAAGAATGTATTCCAATCAACATTGCCAAAAGTTTTTCTTCAAATCTACAAAAGCTAGAAATGTAGGTTTGCCACTCCTCAATCTATCTTCTAAGATAACTCGTAAGGCGAATATTGCCGTGTTCCTACATGTCTTCTAAATCCAGACTGATCCCCGAGGTCAGCTTCTACCAGCTTTTCCATCTTTCTGTGAATAATTAGTATTACAATTTTGCAACCATGACTTATTAAAACTGATGGTTCTGTGATTTTCACACCTATTTGCACCTGCTTTCTTTGTTGTAGGGGTTATTACATTTTTCTTAGTCTAAGGGCATTTCGCCTGCCTCTAGGGATGAATATATCGCAGAATAATATGTTCATAATTAATAATCATGATCCATTATTAATGGGATTGGTTTCGTAATTATCGAACGCGCCACCCCTCCCCAATGCATGAAGTTTTGGCGTAATTGCATTTCTTTGAAAAGGTCTTCCAAAAGGTCACAGAGTAAAAGCAACTATAAAAATAGAAACTCCACTGACCTGTTTTTCGGTCCACATTTGCAAATATTTCGGACAAAAAGTAAAAATGTACATAATGTAAATTTAAATTTATAACATTAGTATATATTGAATATAAAACATTCTCGGACTTCTTGCCGCTTAAAATCTTGATAAATCTTCAAGCTTTCGCCGATTACCTCCATCGCCTTCGTCAAGAGCAACTGACTGGTTGTGTAGTGCTGCGGTGGTCTTAAGTAACAAGTAGATGGCTTGTAGTTGGTCAGCTTCTGACTGGCTGCAGGCTATGTAATGCCGTCGCAGATGAAGTCGACGTCTGCGCTGGTGGCGCCATCGCTCTCGTAGTATCGAGACGCTGAACGGGATGTCTTCGCCGCTTCTCTGTATCGAGCGCTCGTTTCCATGTACCACCAAGATTGTACCCGCTGCCACGGTTAAAAATGTCCTCGCACATTCTTATTTCTACAGCCTCTTTAATTACAGAATCTCAGTATTTGTGTTTGTGAGGCTGTGCTCAGCGACTGCGGTTTCTCCAGTTCTCTATTTCTAATGTGCCTTTGGTGTTCTGTAAAAAAAAAAAAAAAAAAAAAAAAAAAGAAAAAAAAAATTCTGTGCAAAGGTCGGCGACGGTACGAATGGTCTGACCAATGTAGTTGATTCCACACTGACATGGAATATGACATATTGTAAATACCGGGGATCCTGAGGCCGAGGCTGTCCTTTACAGGGGGAAAGCATCTCTTAAATTTTCCTAGGAGGTCGGAAGATCGATTTAATAACATGCTTCCTATTTTGCTAGAAGTAGTACCACAGAAATGGAGGAAAGCCATCGGTTGTTCATCACGTGAATATTCAACATTTCTACTTTTCCTCTTCTTGCCAAAAGCTGTCCTTATATCCCGTGGATCATAGCCGTTCTTCCGAACACATACTTAAGACGGTGAATTTCGGATTCTAAGTGATCCTCGTTGGCAACTGTTGTTGCTCTATCAATGTTTTCAGGACGGCTCTATGACACAATCGGTCTCAATGGGACATCTTTCTTATGGACCTTAGGTATCCCGAAAGTCTGAGAGGTCTAGGAGCTCGAGATCTGAGATTTTGCACCTCTTCTTCTGGTAGGCCAGAATTCTTCAGTAGCTCCGACGTTTTTCTGCTGTATGACAGAGTTGGGTCCCTTTTTTAGAAATTTGTACGCCTGGCTTCTAACAACGATGCTAATATACTTTGGTAATCAGCAGCATTGAGAATAACGGTAGCATTCCACCTTGTCAGCTGGGAGCCAAGACTTCGCGAAAGACTTCGTTCTCAGTATACATTGTATTACTTTTATATATTTAATTTCACATTATTTACATTTCGATAATTTGTTGTCCGAGATATTTGAAAAATTATAAAACTATATCAGTACGATTTCTTGGAGACCATTTGACGTCCCTCTGTGAATGCGCCCGGGACAGACACCCCGGTTTTCTCTCTCGGCACCCTCCAGATCCTGGCCTGTAATATGCTAGCAGTAAGATGTAATACATAGTCTATTTCGAGAAAATCGTAAGTTCAATGCATCGTTTATGTAGCTGTGTATTGCGTACACCAACATACAGACGCAGTGCTCGTGCGCATAGCGTTTAAACTTGGGAAACAGTAGATAGATTGATCTAGACCCGCTGATATTATTTCGACTTTTTAAATTTTTTTCAACATTTTCAAATAGTTGAGATATACTTCATTTAAAAGATAGCAGAATGAAAAACTTATTTTACTTAGTTGTTTACTAATTTTTGTTATTACATTAAATATGTATCTATAATTATCGACAATTAAATGACGAAGCAGCTTACTTTTTCATGAAAATTGTGCCTGCCGTGGTCCGCGAACTCTTTCACATGCAGTCAGGTCGGGTATGCGGAACTCCTTTGCACATGGACGCTTTGACCTGCAGATACGGATTTCAAGGTCGTGGGAAGGGTCCGGAAAGTCAAAATAAAACATTAATAAATGAAGGTGTAAATAATTTTATACATGAATATACAGTTTTCTTAGAATACAAGTGTAATCTACAGGGTGTTACAAAAAGGTATGGGCAAACTTTCAGGAAACGTTACTCACACACAAAGAAAGAAAATATGTTCTGTGGACATGTGTCCGGAAACACTTAATTTCCATGTTAGAGCTCATTTTAGTATTTCAGTGCATATGTTCTATTTACGGATGAGGCTTCATTCCAACGTGATCAAATTGTAAATTTTCACAATCAACATGTGTGGGCTGACGAGAATCCGCACGCATTTGTGCAATCATGTCATCAACACAGATTTTCTGTAAACATTTGGACAGGAATTGTTGGTGATGTATTGATTAGACCTCATGTTCTTCCACCTACGCTCACTGGAGCACGTTATCTTGATTTCATACGGGATACTCTACCTGTGCTGCTAAAACATGTGTCTTTACAAGTACGACACAACATGTGGTTCATGCACGATGGAACTCCTGCACATTTCAGTCGATGTGTTCGTACGCTTCTCCACAACAGATTCGGTGACCGATGGATTGGTAGAGGCGGACCAATTCCATGGCCTCCACGCACTCCTGACCTCAACCCTCTTGACTTTCATTTATGGGGGCATTTCAAAGCTCTTGTCTACGGAACCCCGGTACCAAATGTAGAGGCTCTACGTGCTCGTATTGTGGACGGCTGCGATACAATACACCATTCTCCAGGGCTGCATCAGAGCATCAGGGATTCCATGCGACAGAGGGTGGATGCATATATCCTCGCTAACGGAGGACATTTTGAACATTTCCTGTAACAAAGTGTTTGAAGTCACGCTGGTACGTTCTGTTGCTGTGAGTTTCCATTGCATGATTAATGTTATTTGAAGGGAAGTAATAAAATGAGCTCTGACATGGAAATTAAGCGTTCCGGACACATGTCCACATAACATATTTTCTTTCTTTGTGTGTGAGTAATGTTTCCTGAAAGTTTGGCTGTATAATTAACTAGCTCAAACCTGTGCGTTGCCCGTCTATTTATTCATTCTGTACTCTTTTAGTCCGTCTTCCCTCCCCCCTCTCTCTCCATCTCTCTTCCTCTCACATCTCTGTATATATACACCTTCCCCTCCTGCGGCCCTTTTCTTTCAGTCCCTCTCCTGCCTCCATCTTCTTGATTCATCTCCTCCCCAGTCCCCCATCTAGTAAAACTCATATATGTCAACTTTCGTGGTGATCAATTAAACAGAGTCAAAGTATTTTGCAAGGTAACCTTAGCCAAGCACCGTACAAATTTATGTAAACAGTGACCTTCGTTTTGGTTAAAAGGCGAAGTGTGAAAAAATTCATCAGTATGGGGGGAAGGGTTTGATTTTTCTCAGAGTTCCTAAGAAAAGTATCCTCCGCCATCCACCATACAAAACTTTATTTTGTTTTGAATTCAAGTACCTATACAATATTTCATCAAGATCTGCATCTGCATGGGATACTCTGCAAATCACATTTAAGTGCCTGGCAGAGGGTTCATCAAACCACCGTTATACTACAGGGTGATTCAAAAAGAATACCACAACTTTAAAAATGTGTATTTAATAAAGGAAACATAATATAACTTTCTGTTATACATCATTACAAAGAGTATTTAAAAAAGGTTTTTTTTTTTCACTCAAAAACAAGTTCAGAGATGTTCACTATGGCCCCCTCCAGACATTCGAGCAATATCAACCCAATACTCCAACTCGTTCCACACTCTCTGTAGCATATCAGGCGTAACAGTTTGGATAGCTGCTGTTATTTCTCGTTTCAAATCATCAATGGTGACTGGGAGAGGTGGCTGAAACACCATATCCTTAACATACCCCCATAAGAAAAAATCGCAGGGGGTAAGATCAGGGCTTCTTGGAGGCCAGTGATGAAGTGCTCTGTCACGAGCTGCCTGGCGGCCGATCTATCGCCTCGGGTAGTTGACGTTCAGGTAGTTACGGACAGATAAGTGCCAATGTGGTGGCGCTCCATCCTGCTGAAATATGAATTGTTGTGCTTCTTGTTCGAGCTGAGGGAACAGCCAATTCTCTAACATCTCCAGGTACTGTAGTCCAGTTACAGTAGCACCTTCGAAGAAAAAGGGACCAAAAACTTTATTGGCTGAAATGGCACAGAAAACGTTCACCTTAGGCGAGTCACGTTCATACTGAGTTGTTTCCCGCGGATTCTCAGTGCCCCATATACAGACATTGTGACGGTTAACTTTCCCGTTAGTGTGTAAAGTTGCTTCATCACTAAACACAATCTTTGAAACGAAAGATTCATCTGTTTCCATTTGAGCAAGGATAAAATCACAGAAATCGATTCTTTTAATCTTATCAGCTGCAGACAGTGCTTGAACCAATTTCAGACGATAAGGTTTCATAACTAACCTTTTTCGTAGGACTCTCCATACAGTTGATTGTGGAATTTGCAGCTCTCTGCTAGCTCTGCGAGTCGATTTTCCTGGGCTGCGAACAAATGCTTGCTGGATGCGTGCTACATTTTCATCACTCGTTCTCGGCCGTCCAGAACTTTTCCCTTTGCACAAACACCCATTCTCTGTAAACTGTTTATACCAACATTTAATACACCACCTATCAGGAGGTTGTAACACCATACTTCGTTCAAAATGCACGCTGAACAACTGTCGTCGATTCACTTCTGCCGTACTCAATAACACAAAAAGCTTTCTGTTGAGCGGTCGCCATCTTAGCATCAACTGACGCTGACGCCTAGTCAACAGCGCCTCAAGCGAACAAATGTACAACTAAATGAAACTTTATAGCTCCCTTAATTCGCCGACAGATGGTGCTTAGCTCTGCCTTTTGTTGTTGCAGAGTTTTAAATTCCTAAAGTTGTCGTATTCTTTTTGAATCACCCTGTATTTATCTCCCATTCCATTCTCGAATAGCACGCGGGAAGAAAGGACATCCGAATCTCTCCGTTCGAGCTCTGATTTCTTGTATTTTATTCTGATGATCTTTTCTACCTATATAAGTGGCAGTCAACAATACATTTTCACATTCGGAGGAGAATGTTGGCGATGGGAGTTTCGTAAGTACCCACACCGCAGCGATAAGCGCCATTGTTGTAATGATTCCCATCCCAGATCCTGTATAATTTCCGTAACGCTGTCTCCCCTCTATCGTTACAATATAAAACGAGCTACCCTTCTTTGGACTCTTTCGATGTCCTCCGTCAAACCCACTTGATAAGGATCCCAACTGGGCAGCAATACTCCAAAAAAGGACGGTCAAGCGTAGTGTTTGCAGCTTGTTTAGTAGTTCTGTTGCATCTTTTAAGCGTTCTGCCAATAAAACGAAGTTCCTGGTTCGCCTTTCCAACGACATTATCTGCGTGTACTTTCCAGTTTAAGTCTGATGTAATAGCAATTCCTAGATATTTAGTGGAGTTGACGGCCATTGCATTTGATTGCTTTATCTTGTAAACAAAATTTAACGGTTTTCTTTTCGTACTCATGTGGACGACTTCACACTTCTCATAATTTAGAGTCAATTGCCAATTTTTACACCATAATGATATCTTATTTAGATCGTTGTAGAGTTGGTTTTGATCTTCAGATGATTTTACTAGACGGTAAATAACAGCGTCATCTGGAAACAACCTAAGAGAGCTGCTTGATTTTCTCCCAAATCGTTTATGTAAATAAGGAACAGCAGAGGACCAATAACACTCCAGTCGCAAATTTGGGAGATATACAATAACCATGCAATTTGATTAAAAGCCGTCTGTGAGGTATGGTGTCAAAGGTCTTCTGGAAATCAAGAAATACGGAATCAATTTGAGATCCCTTGTCGACAGCACTCATCACTTCGTGTGAGTAAAGAGGTAATTCTGTTTCACATGAAAGATATTTTCTAAATCGGTGTTGACCTTTGTTCCTTTTAAAAAAAATTTTTTATTATGTTGTTGACTGGGAGTTTTTTAATACTGACGTTTACATAAACGTGTACTATATTTTTTTTGACCTGTTTTCAGCCCCGGGGGGCTGACTGTTCTTTCGTGATTACGTGGGCGGCATGGGGCCCCAAGCTAATGCAATTTGGTACCCTTGTCCCAAACAAACAAATAACCAGTCAATACCTGTCTTCTCTTGTTATATAATACCGGATCTTGACGCAACTGAACAACATATATACGAAATTTGCAATTCTGACACGTCAGAAATTCTGTTTCCTTTTTGGCAACTGACCTAGGTAGTCAGACGATAAATGGATTGCGAAACACTTAGAACTAGTGCTTCATGAAATAATATTTTGAACGTTCTACAAAAGTGGCCACCGCAAGAAAAACTTCAGAGTATTTCAGTAAAACCCCTTAGTTTTGACTGGAGAATTAAGCCTTTCCCATTTGGGGAAATGTAACGCGTGTTCGCTGGATTGCCCATGAGTGACGAAGAACAATTATTTGTCAAGAGATTATTGATAACTAGAAAGGCAGTGCATTGCACGTTTAGGTTGATTATTAGCAATCTTCGTCTTTCCCCAAAAGGAATTAAATCTGCTTTGTTACAGGTAGGCATTCTTAATTAGTGTAGCTGCTCCTCTCATAACATAATAATCCATAAAGATGGACATCTCCCTTAAACTGAGTATTTATCAAAAGAATTCCAGCGGGGGAGTTCAGCGATTTCGGTCTGAGGGCTGGCCGCCCACTGTAACAAGAAATGAAAGAAAATAAAAAAAAAATCAGTCAACAAATCATCGATTAACATAGAATGAACACGAACCCACGTCGCAAAAAAAAAAAAAAAAAAAAAAAAAAAAAAAAAATGCTCCCTCTACGTGTAAAAAAGTGGTAGAATGCTAGAGAACAGAGTCAAAGGTCGTGGGTTCGATCACCGATGAAAACATAGGATTTCTGACACTTTTCATTTATTTCCTTTCTCGAAATGTTACTGATATGAAAAATGCCGAGTTGCACCGTGATTCGGAATCCATGTTAAACCTTAGGTCCCGTTATATACTTGGCTGGATAAGTCAGTTCTAAGGTTGGGAGGTACGCAATGACATACCACCCCCCAGACAGGTCTATGCCTAGTAAAGCACTGTGGTGTTCAATCTTCGGATTGTTTCATCTTTCTTTCTTACAAGACAAAGTAATGATCTGGCAGTATGGTTTCGAAAACAAACAGTAACGCTCCAAGAAGAGCGACGAGCATCAGATAAGTGTTCAAAAGCTGGCTTCGATGGCTGCTTTACTATGGCAAACAGAGAGAACGATGTACCAGCCATTTTAAGAAAGAAATATTATCGAGCTTCATACTTTTATTACTCAAGTCACAAACTGAACATTGTGGTGAGAGATGAATATCCAGTGCCTGAAATTATGAATACTGGTGCCTCTGTAGGATACACTATAAATATTTTTAGGGAATGGATTACACGTCGAAAATACATTTCCACTTTATGAAGAATGTGTGAGATGAGATCGTCTGAAAAATATAGTTCATCACTCTGTTATGTAACATCTACCCCAGACCGTGAGATCTCTACAAAATTTATTTCCATGAGGGAAATTATAACATGAGAAAATCTGCGTATCAACTGCATTCAGAGATTACAAAACCGGAGTTAATCTTACCTTTACTAACAACAGCTAAATACACGGCAATTTTGGAACCAATAGTAACTGTCCTGTAGTCTAAGTCTGTTGATTTGATCATAAATACATCCAAGTTAGATCTACACTGGAAGGCACGTAAAGTCGCACTAGTCAGGGCAATTCGATGTCGTATTTCTAGTGAAGTCTCTTCGTATTCACGCACCATTGAGCCCAGGTAAACAAATTGGTCAACTTCTTCATATTCCGATAGTACGGACCGTTAATGACTGGTAGGGACCCACCTACACCAATTATCACGGCCTTGGTCTTTTTTCATTAAATGACAACCCAACTTTCTCTCTTTTTCCCTTTCTCTCTTAAATTTATCCAGTGGTTCCTTCGTTTTCGCTTGTGGTTCTGCGCATTGTGTGGAGTTATCAGCAAATCTGAAATTGTGTTCATTAAAAGCAATTGTCAGTAGATTACTGTTTTACTTATTAAGAAACTAGCTGAAAACCTGGCGTTGCCCGGGTATTTATTTATTTATTTATTCAAGCTTTGAGTTAGTACTTCTCATATCACTTCTTTCTCTGTCCATCTCTTGTGTTTAATAACATGTCATACGTATTCAAGAAATAATGTACAAAATAATAACTGCAGTATCCAAACAAAGAAAGACAGTCATCAATATACAAATGATATATAACCTTAATAATTCATTTAATTCAAAACTTGATTGTAAATAATAGTTTTGGTTACTGGTTCAAATATAATATGAATAAATTCTTTTGGGGGCCCTCCCCTGAGGAAGCGACATGTAGTTATGAGAAATATGGAGATAGTCAAAACCACTCTGCAGTATTTAATAGGTTTCCCTGTGATTCATTAACCGTAAAAGAAAATGCAAGTCTCACTGGAAACTACAGTCTCTTGAAGTTAAAAGCTACATGTGCCGCAAAATAATGGGTATCAGGTGGATGTACATTGTTTCATTCTCATCCTTTCCCTGTAGCTCCATAAATGTGAAAGGTTTTTACCCATCGCAGTATACACGAATGATATTGATATCCCATTTAAAAAAAGCTCTTTAAATTTCTCGCGAATTTTCAAATTTTCCTGGCAACTTTTCCAAATTTTTAGTTCATAAGAACGTTCATCTTCCGTTGAACGGCAAATGATCAAAATTTTATCGCAATTGGATCAACGGTTCTCAACTTATAGGGCCGAGTACATTTAGAAACACATTGAAAAAGGAACTTGGTTCGAATATTGCGACTTTCCTTTTTATTTATTTTTACTGAAAGTTTTTCCAAGACCATAAAGAACAAAACAAAAAAACAATTACACCTTTTTGTCGTACGAATAGACAGTTACAGTGCTGAATTCAATCAAAAACACATTGAAAAACGCACTTTCAATTTTTCTAAAATTTTCCAATTTTCCGGTAGATTTTTCAAAAAACCTTGTCCTGTCATGCCGTACTCAAGTGATGCTCTTACAACCATGTGGCAATTGAATTTTATTCATCGAGAAAAATTGCTTTCGGTTTTTCCTAAATTTTCGTACGTTGACAGACTTTTCCAAATTTGTATTTGATTCGGACCTTCCTGTTGCTTTCAACATGAAATTTACAAAATTTTATCGCAATTGGACGAACGGTATTGATAGCTCACTGGAAAAACCTGTTTCAGTTTTTCCAGATTTTCCTCTTTTCCGGACAACTTTTCCATTTTTTATCACCGTTTAAATTTTCCTTGGACTTACACGAATATTTCAACGCCGTTCTCGAGTTTTAGCGAGACTAACGAACAGCAATTCATTATATATATATATATATATATATATATATATATATATATATATATATATATATATTGTCCCAGCTCCAAGTTTCCCGACCTGTCCCCTCTTCCCGCTGCTCTTCCCCTCCCCCATCTTAGATCTTGCCTTCACCAGTGTAAGAAGAAGAAGAAGAAGAAGAAGAAGAAAGAGACTCCCTTCTGACATTAACAAAATGAAACCAGTCGATGTCAGACTGCCAATAGTACTTTAATGTAATTTCAGGATATCAGTTCAAGAAGACCACGTGCAATCTCGGTTCCGTGTTTCATGTTTCTGCTCTGACTTAAGGGGACAGAACTAGCCGTTCGGGAGAGCCTTGTACCGGGTAGTGCTTACGTCAACAGAGCTCACGTTAACACAGCCATTAGTCTTATCGTTCAGAAATGGTGTCAAGGGAAGTGAGTTTTACCGCATAACCACGTTCGAAGGTTGCCACTTGCTTGAAGAGGCAACAAAGGCTTACTCTGCAGTAAATTATCCATGCTCTGACGTACATGTTCAAACGAAACATCGCATGATACACTGTAATTTTTTTTTTTGCTGCAGTTGCAGTTAAACAGTTTGTATAGGTTAGATGACCGTATTTTGCAGCTGTAAATTATTCTACTTCAGACTAGACGCGTTTCGCTTTATTTTAAAGCATAAAAAAGTGTAATTGTAATCAGTGACAGCATGTGACAATGTGCTACAAAACATACATGTAGAGGGCAACATAAAAAATATAACCACTCAAGATACTAATTTACAGTTGCAAAAGAGGGGCCGGACGCGTTGGCCGAGGGGACTGAGGCGCTCCAGTCACGGTCTGCATGGCCACTACGGTCGGGGGTTCGAATCCCCCCTCGGGTATGGATATTTGTGCCGTCCTTAGTTCATAAGTAGACCATAAGTAGTTTGTAAGTTTAGGGACTGATGAACCCGTAGTTAAGTCCCATAACCTTAACAAACAATTGAACATTTGAACAAAAGACGGTCACCTAACCTACACAAACTGTACCTCTAGTTTCAGAAAAACCTCACCATGTTATATAATGGTTCATTCATTGTTATCAAGATTAATGTCCAAATTTGGGCATAACAGGCATAATTCAAAAATTTTCCAGTGAACTGGGAACACGTTAGCCTGATATTGAACTAGGTTCGAGACCAATTTGATGCCTTCCTAGTAAATTAAAGTCGTTTGAAACGGAAATAATCTCGATCTTTCCTTGACGGAGGTTAGCTACGCCGAAAGCATTCAAGGAAAAAAATCATAATAATAACAATAAAATAAAATAAAAATAAAAAAATAAAAATATTTAATGTATGTAGTTGGAAGTACTGTGAGGCTCTTTGTGGGTTGCCTTCTTTTCACGCAAGTTTAGGTGAGTGTTTTGTCATCGTGACGTTGATATGACGTAAATAAGCTCTGTCCACTGTACATTGAAGTATCGACTTCTGTGATCGTACAGATAATGGCAACAATCATGACATATTATTCGTAGAAATCAGCAAAGTACTTTTCACTACCTAGAACACAGATGCTACTGCTGCTCGTTTTACTTGCAGCAATTCAAGCTGTAATTTTAGATTCTTGTCTAAGTTGCTATATCTTTTAAAATCATTGCACATTCGTAAGAAAAGTAATTCAGTAACCAGAATACAGTTTTTAATTTTTTTTCAGCTTGTTTCACTTGCGGCAATTTAAATATACTCTTAAGTCCCTCCTAGCCATGTGCCTTAAGATCATAACGAAAGCGTAAAAAAATTGCAAAGCACTTTTGACAAGCCAGAATGTATATATTAGGTTCCTGTATAACCATAACCTTTAAAATCGTGTCGTAGTTATTTGTTTATTATAAATTCCACCAATGAAAAAGACGACAATCATGTCTTAAATTTAAATGTTTATCCCTGTCAATGTACGTGGTTAAAGGACATTACCCATCTGAGAAACTAAATACAGTGGTCTGCTTGCTTAAATGTTTATCCCTGTCAATGTACGTGGTTAAAGGACATTACCCATCTGAGAAACTAAATACAGTGGTCTGCTTGCAGGACAATATTTTATTATTAACTGTTCTGTAGCGTGTAAACTAACCACACACTCGGAAACCCGGGAATAGCCACGTATTCGGAAATAACAGCCAATATCTATTTCATCCTTCGTGTTATAATCAGAGAGAAATGTGTAGAACGTGTAATACTGCAGGACATTATACACACAAGAAAAATCCAGAATGAATTTAAAACGCTAAAATGGGAATTTTTTTTACAAGATGCGAACCCATATTCACTCTGCTCCAAGATCGTAGGTTGTTACCAAAATCATTACACCAATGAAGCTTCAAGTCAGTCTGGCTAAAATGTAACGTCATTAATTCACGCAAACTCTGGATAACATTTTTCCATTGATCTTTATGCAACTTGGATATTTAAGTAGATGATCATACGCTTTAACCTGGCGTGAAAAAAAAAAATGGCTTTCCGCTCTTCGTGAGTAATGAGAAATTTGCAGTGCAGAGTATTGAAGCAAAATGAACAGCAGCAAAGGCATCGACTCTTGGTACAGGGCCTGTGACGAAATCCTCAACGAAAATACAGTGAGTTGCAGATAGATGTATATAGATATTCTTGAGTGTTTAAACACACTGTTGGCGGCAATACTGGAAACCGTTACAAACTTAAAATGCCAATATGTCCACTGAGTATTTTTTTCACTGTTTTTATTAGAAAACGTGTCGAAAAATTTTCTATACAATGAAGCTATATACAAAGTATAACATAATATAACTTCAGTATAAAATGGGATGACAAAAGTCTTGCGATAACGATGTACACATACACAGATAGCGACAGATTCGCGTTACACCGAGCCGAATACGCGTTGTCGAAATAGTGAATTAATACTGTTGAATGTCCACAATTTAACGCTAAAAGTCGACCACTGTACGTAACAAGAGCCTTGCTTTGTCACTAAAATTAGTAAATGATGTCCGCGTGAACTACTGGTTACTCCCTGCTATAAAGCCTTGTTCCCTGGCCCAAACTGAGAACTGACTAGTTTCTAATTACTACAATAACAGGAAGTTAATATTACAGTGGTCAATATACATAGAAGTTCACAGGTTATTACACGGACATTAATAAGCAAGCCACCACAATTGAAGTTATCTTAGAAAGATGGCTAAGAAAACATTTATGGCGCAACGGAATTTAGATATGAGAAAAAAATTGCATCTGAACTAGTTCTCAGCACTTGTGAAGAACAATATTAAATAAAAGAGGGAAGGTGCTCTAAACTACAATTTATAGGCAACTTACGGATTATGCCGAACTTAAACTTGTTTATTCAGATAGAAAACAAGCAAATGGGAAATCAATTATGTTAATACAATAAAATTCATCTCTTACATGAATTAATGCAGACGGTGCCCAGCCTAAATTATACATGATTTAACGCTACTGGGGGGGGGGGGGAAGGATTCACGAATAATACTCATTCTCTGACACACACGCAATGCCACAGCGAAACTCACCAAAAACAGCGTGCTGAGACGAGGCGGAAGCAGGCGCCGCTATCGTAGGCGAAATTCAGCAAGTCGGAGGTAGCACAAAACACAATATACAAAACACTTTGAAGGTGGCCCTGGTCTGTCGTGCCTATTTTGAGATGGTGCGCGTGTATAGCAAGTTAAATTGCATCTGAACAGAAAACGCGAGCAAACGCGCTAACGGCGACACACGGCTACATTACAAGAACGCACCCCATTGAAGGTGAAGCAGTTGAAAATCGGATTCATTATACAAATCACGGTGGATTCTTAAGTTGCAGTCTGACAGAAAACGAGCTAGGTACTGGTTTTATTAGAGAAATGGCGTGAATTCAGGCGACTAGCTGCATACCCCGGAAGTAGAAACTCGGGGCCTTCTGGGTCCGAAAACCGATAAAACTGAATAAATTCAAATTCCGGAAAAATAAAGAAAATTAACTACTACATGTGACCCATAGAAATGCTTAGAATTATATAAGGATGCGAATGAAATACAGCTACACGCGTTAGGGGGCGATTACAGAGACGGATGAAGTCAAGTCTCAGAAAAACCACAAAAATGAAATAATCACAAAGTCGGAAAAATAAAATAAGAATTACAGCATGCAACCCATAGCAATGTTCAGAATTACAGCATGCAACCCATAGCAATGTTCAGAATTACATAAGGAAGCGATTGAAGGAGGATGTACAAGGCTCAGAGAGAATTACTGACACAGACAGTTATAGTCGGGCCGAAATACGATGATCCCTGGCTCCGCCTACTGGGGTGGGAGATCGCCCCTGCCACGGAAACTGGACGCAACCATGTTGCCAAGTAGTTAGTTAGCTGCTGGACGTTATAGCGCCGCGGCGGATTAGCAGCACATACTGGAACGCTGTGTTGCGGTGAGCGCGGCCGTCCGCCGTTGGGGGTTCGAATCCCCCCTCGGGCATGGATGTTTGTGTCATCTTTAGTATAAGGTAGTTCATAAGTACTTTGTAAGTTAAGGGACTGATGACCCCGCAGTTAAGTCCCTTAAGCTTAACAAACATTAGACGTTATAGTTGTCGGTCGCTGTTGTCTGACAGAACCGGCAAAAGCGCACAGCGCAGCCGAACGCGCGAATGCGCAGAGCAAAGCTCGCGTTTGACTTACTCCAGTGGTCTGCTGCCACAGCCGGCGCTCAAAGCCGATTGGCGCAAGCACCAGGGATCATCCTATTTCGGCTCGACTTTAGTACTAGAGGTCGGAGGAGCAACAGCAACATTAAAATAGGCGAGGAGAGAAGAGTGGAAATCAGAAGGATACTTGCATAGTTACTTGTCTGATGGGCATGGAACAAACAAGAGTGGAAGCTGAAGGCTCTGTTCTTTGAACCAACCACGTGGAACACATATCACTCACGGAAGGAAACTATGAGAAGATTTTTACATGTGCTGTGCAAAAATGAACATATCACCTATTAGAAATCGGGCTCCACAAAGCTAGAAAGTATTCACACAGAGTTCATACACCGCCACATGATCACAAAAGATTTTAACATACCAAGCCGTTATCAAACTGCAACTAGAATCACACACACCGCATTTATCTATTGGCATCACTGAATTAAGAAACGAGAACACATTTCTGCATCATGAAAAGAGAAAATATTTGAAAAAATGATTCCAAGTTCACGAATGTAAGTTAAACGTGCTAGTCAATGAAACGCTACCATCTCCAAAAACAAGAGCAGAGCCAACCTTACCTCACCAGACGCCCAGGACTGAATGAATCGACGTGCTGCCACTGGGCCGTGGGAAAACGACCGGAAACCTAAAAATCCCTAAAAAAGCGGTGGTGCGGACGGAGAGCTAGTACACTCACGCTGGTGTAGGTCCGCTAACTAGCCCGCAATCAAAGGGTTTGGAAACCTCTTTCGTCACCTCAGCAGCTATCGACTCTGAGCCAGAGAGAACGATGCAAATCGAGCTATCACTCCCCAGATTCAGACAGCCATAGATTCTCGCACCCACTTAAAAGTTAAACAACTGCACATTCTCATAGGGACAGTGACGTAGCGGAGAAGCCGTACTTATGCCACATTAATTAATGTAATAATAAATTATTAACATAACAAAATAAGAAAAATCTAGCAATATTAACTAATATTCTAACACACGAAATAAAAATGTTATTCCTCAAGCCTTGAAAAGAGTGGGGTTCAAGTTTTGACAATATGATAATCTAGCGACATTAAACAAATTATAACTTTACAGAAACTATATAAAAATATATGGAAGTCGACAGACGATCGACTTTCAACATTTTCATTTTTTTTATATAAAAGAGTCAATTAAGTTGTTCTGGTGGTGCGAATCGCTCTGAAAATTTGAGTTAAAAGCTTCATTACTACTTAAATTAGGAAGAAATGCAAATATGCAAACACTATTAGTCCTCAATTTTTCAGTGAGTATTATTTTTAAGACTGAAATAGAAATTCATAGGAAGTTATAAGGAATAGTCTCTGTTTACTGGATTCCAGCTGGTTATTTCTAGTTATTTGTGTAACAATTAGTCGTATTGCTAATGATTTTAACTTTTAAACAATATGTTAAATTTAAGGATATGCCTACCTATCGTGCAGCCAGTTAATACCGTCTAACTTTTCCGCAATCAAAGCCACTGAGCAATTACTTGCAGCTAAGCGACAAGACAAAAAAATAATATAAAACAAGAACTGATGACGTTAAAATGTATTTTTGAAATCTATAAAAAAGTTACATGGATCTCGCTGCCTATTTGTTATTTTTTTTTATTTTTCGGTTGTTCTACTATTAGTCTACATACGCACATCGCACAATACCACTGAGAAGTATAGTAATTCATTTTACACTGCAGTACGTGACGACACGGTGGCATCGAAATCCTTGTAGAAACTACTTGCTAAATCGCTCTATCGACAGTGATTTATCGCAGCTGACAAGGGGAACTTTCGATACCAGAAATTCAGTATGGGATAATACCTCAAGGGTGTCCACACATAGTAGTTGTCGATGTACAGTTCAGTTTCTATAGTTCAGTAAAACAGAAAACTGGCAGCGCTTCTAGCAGGCTAGCTTGCAGTGTGGATGATACAGGTTTGAGCCTACTAGGGGGAAATATCGTAATTTTTATAAATCATTACTTTTTAAATAAAGTTATTGATCTAAAGTATTACCAATTAAATCGTACATTATTTAATTTATACAACTAGCTTTTAATCGGACTTCACTCGCGTTGATGCCGTTGCGTAATGTCGAACACCATCGAAAGTACAATAATTTGTAACTTTGTTTTCAAGACCTGATCGTGATCATCAACATAAAACAAAAGCTTCAATTTTTATGTTAAACATACGCGTTGCGTGAAATGTAAATACTCTCCTTCATTATCGTGATGAAATATAAGTAATATCCAGATCACTACGACGCTGTTAAGCATGATTTCAGAAAAGTGATTCGATTAAGAAAAACAATAAAATATATTATAAGGATTCCGATCTCATGCTGCAGCAAATAATAATTAGAAAGTAAAACATTCTTCAAAAACCGATAAATTTTTTATTAAGGAGTCTAGAAACAAACGCTAAATCATTTTTTAATTATTAAGATTTAAAAAAAAGTCTAAACTATTAGCAGAGCAACTTATCAAATAAATTTTTTCCTATGCCTTCTTTAAATCCGCTTGTCCATTGTCGTTGCAACAATGGTCACGAATTAGAGCATTATTTTGGGATGCTTCAACACAGCCGTCTTTCGATGAAAAAATATGTACTGTATGCATTAAAATCGAAAGAAGTGTAACAAACTGTTGGTGTCTAAAAAACTGTTACGTGTCCAGAAAAATGGCATCATAATGGGAAGAAACAGTAACAGAAGTATATGCGTATCATGCATGATATACCGTGTTTTAGATTATGTCGTTATCAGCGTAATAAGCTGAAATTATTGACATATTCGAAGGTATTTCTTCACGAATTGTTGTAGCCGACGCCACTCACTCAGTGAGATTCGGCTTTTGTTACATTTACTTCACAATCAGTCATGTTCTTGATAGTTTACTAAAACTTGGCACTAAAATATTTATTGGCCTACAGGTATGTTAGTAGGGATTCGTGCGTCTATAAAAAGATCGATGCGCGAAGCAAACAATAATTACTACAGCCATACCTTAGCTAAAGATCTTTCCGAGAATCCTAAAAAATTCAGGTCCTATGGAAAATCGATAAGCGGGTCAAAGTCCACTATCCAGTCACTCGTTGATCATTCCGGGGCAGCAATAGAAGTAAGTAAACGGAAAGCTGAAGTTCTAAATTTAATCTTCAAGAAATCTTTCACGCAGGAGGACCACACAAATGTGCCATCATTTGGTCAACGTACTAACTTCGAAATGGAGGACATAGTAGTAGGTATTTCCGGTGTAGAGAACCAGGTGAGAGAGCTAAATACAAAAATCTGCTGGTCCAGATGGAATACCAGTTCGGTTTTACAAAGAGTATTTTTCGGCATTGGCCCCTTACCTTGCATTTATCGTGAATCTTTAAATCAGCACAGAGTTCCTAGTGATTGGAAAAAAGCGCAGGTGACTCCCGTTTATAAGAAAGGAAAGAGAACTGACCCACATAATTACAGGCCAATATCGTTGACATCAGTTTCCTGTATAATTTTGGAGCATTTTCTCATTTCGAATATAGTAAATTTCCTTGAGACGGAAAAGCTTCTTTCTACGAATCAGCGCGGGTTTAGGAAACATCGTTAATGTGAAACGCAGCTTGCCCTTTTCTCACATGACATCTTGCGAGCCATGGATGAAGAGCAACAGGCGGATTGTGTTTTTCTCGATTTCAAAAAGGCGTTTGACGCGGTGTCACACTGCAGACTGCTAACGAAGATTCGAGCATATGGAATAGGTTCACAGATTTGTGACTGGTTGGAAGACTTCCTAAGTAATAGAACGGAGTACGCTATTCTCGACGGCGAGTGTTTATCAGAGACGAGTGTATCGTCAGGCGTGCCCCAGGGGAGTGTGATAGGACCGCTATTGCTTGCTGTCTATATACATGATCGGATGGACAGAGTAACTTGTAGTTCCTTTTTCCTCGTTCTATTTGGGAGTGGAATAGGAAATGGAATGCCTAGTAGAGGTACAGTGTACCCTCCGCCACGCACCTTACGGTGGATTGCGGAGTATATAAGTAGATGTAAATGTAGTCTAACTGTAGATGTAAGTTTAGACTTAAGAACAATAATTTTTCCAGTTTGCAAAAGTTCGGTGTCTATGTTGGTTTATTTTATTTTATTTATGTTGCGGTTATGGTCTTCAGTCCGGAGACTGAGCAAGCCTTTTCATCTCCTCATAAGAACGGCAACCCACATCCATTTGAATCATACTTCTCTCCAATGCTAAATTTACGATTCCTCGATGTCAAAGAATGTGTCCTACGAAGCGATTCCTTCTTTTAGTCTAGATATGCAAAAAATTCCTTTTCTCGCCAATTCTGTTCACTACTTCTTCATTAGTTATGCGATCTACCCACCTAATCTTCTGCATTCTTCTGTAGCACCATATTTCAAAAGCCTCTATTCTCTTCCTGTCCACACTGTTTATCGTCCATGTTTCACTCCCGTACAAGGCAACACTCCACACAAATGCCTTCAGAAAAGACTTCCTTACACTTAAATTAATATTCGATGTTAGCAAATTTCTCTTTGTCAAAATGCTTTTCTTCCCATTCCCATTCTGCATTTTATATCCTCTACACTACGACCGCCATATGTTATCTTACTACCAAGTAACAAAACTCTTCTACCACCTTCATTGTTTCTTTACCTAATTTAATTCTTTCAGCATCGCCTGATTTTATAAGACTGCATTTCATTATCTTTGTTTTGCTCTTGTTAATGTTCATTTTATACGCTGTCTTCAACACAATGTCCATTCCATTCAACTGCTCTTCCAGGTCCTTTGCTGTGTCTGACAGAATTACAATCTCATCATATGTATTGAAATATATATTCCATAAATGTTATTATACCATAGTTTAGTAGGTCGAAGAGCTTTCGCGAACTCCATCCTGTACATTCAACTGTCGTGCAGACCGTTTCGGCTTTGTTTTAATTTATGAATTGTACAGTGACGATATGCGTTAGTGAAATGTCTTGTTGAAATGTCTCCAAATATGGTAACATCACTTTGTCGATATAATGTAATTATACCTGTGTCTTCTAGTTTGTGACAAATTTGCCCCCTAATTTTCGAGCTAAATTGGGTTGCAACAGGTTTTGACCTTTACGCCACTAGACTCGGAGCCTCCACACATTTAACAGTATTTAGCCTCACAAATGAGTTTCCTCTGATTTTGACAGAAAGAGGGCTAAAGTTTAAAGCATAATGTAGTATTTTTTGTATTATTCTGGGCCCGCTCGTAATATATAATTAACCGATTAATAAACCTACCTCTGGAACAGAAAGAGACTCAAACGCTTCAAAATATTGCAAAACGAAACGATTTTGATGCTAATTTTTTTTTTTACATATATTCGTATGGGATTATTCCGTCCACATATCTACGAACGATATCTCATAAAATCAGTAAAATAGTAAAACGCACTAACATAAAATATCCGTATCAGACTTGACACAATCTTAGAACCCTCCTACATGAGGACAATTTATATCAGCCATGTATTCAATTACTAGAATTTGTAAAATTCAATGCAAGCAATGCGAAATGCTTTTTGTAAGTCAGAATGGAAGAAGCTTCAATATTCGATATCGAGAGAATTTTAGAAATAGCGATAGCTACCAGTCGACTTTCTTCCAGCACTTAAAGAGAAAACAGCAGACGATATAGAGCAAGTCATGGAGATTTTGCGTATCACAAAACAGAGAGTGCTAATGGACATTCTTGAGGAGATTGTAATTTATTCACACACACAAATTTACCCTCAAAACATTTTTGAATGAACAAATCGTCAAGAAACACAAACGCTACTTAGAAAATTTTATTAGTACACTATTAGAGTTGGTCACTGTTTCATTGTTCCGAAACCATGTTTCGATGCGTGGAACTGTTTCAATGTTTCTAATCGCCATGTTTCACGGTTTCGAAACTGCCGTGTTTTGTTCTGCTTTGTTTTGGCGTATATAAAATGACTTGTGGGTCGTGCCCTGCGTATTACATTGGGCAGACTGGAAGATCTATTGTTACCAGGTGGAAAGAATACTGTCTAGGGAAAAACGGTACTAACGTTTGAAACTCTTCCTTTGCCAACCATTTGCTAATTGCAAATCACAAACCAAACGATGTTCAGGATGTTAGTATTTTGCATACACAAAGTAAAGGGAGGAAACTCAATGTTCTTGAGGAATTGGAAATTTTCAAACATTTTTCTTTTAAAGATAATTTCATTCTGAACGAGCAGCTACATTTACGCAATAAAGATTTCTTTGGTGCTTGGAAGCCGTTGTTCAATGATCCCTGATTTTAAACATAAGGAGAGGCATTGAACTAAAATTTATGCGGTGGCCGGGATTCGAACCTGGGACCTCCTACTTAACTAGGTAGATGCTTTAGACCACTTTTTTTTCGAATCCCGGCCACCGCATAAATTTTAATTCAATGCCTCTCCTTATGTTTAATACCTTTGGAATAATGAGACAATTTTGTCTCAAGGGATTGTATTATTTGTTGATCCCTGATTTTGTATATTTACGTGGGTTATTCGTGTATCTCCGGTAATAATATTTTATACTTCTATTAATTATCATATTCACTGTTTAATAAGCCTGTCACTTCAAGCCTTGCCTGTCCTTTTACTTAACTGGAAACTTCTGTTTAACGTCACATTTTTATTGTTGCTGGTAGAACTTCCGGGTTATAAGGCCGTGGTCCATAAAACTTTTCAGTTTTTTCCTAACGTTTCGTCCAGATGTCGCTCTCAGACACCCGACTCATCAGTCGGCAAGACTCGACGGAAGTAAGAAGACCTCTGAAGATGTCCGGCGCAGCTCTGGACGAAACGTTAGGAAAAACTGAAAAGTTTTATGGACCACGAACTTATAACCCGGAAGTTCTACCAGCAAGTATGGCATCCGGTCATGTAAGCCTTCATTGCATGATCACATTTTTATGTTAAAAACTGTGGTTTATTTGAATATTTCCGTACCAAAATTTTGTAAATCAACTGTTATTATATAAAAAATATTGTTGTTAACTGCTTATTCAAAGAATGTAATATTTTTCGTCTTCCACCTGTTCTGTATTAATCCCTGTTACTCGTAAGCACTAAGAGAGGGCGGCAATGTAGGGCGCATGCGCCTCGCCGCAGTTGGCTGGCGATCAGTACGGCAGCCCGACAGCGGCTAGCCGCTCTTTTGTAAATGTGACTTACTAGCTTCTTGCTAGCGTGGGTTCTAACTGTATTCATCTTTTGGACTTGAGCATATCGCTCATAATTTTACGGCTCATGTTAGTACGTATTTCTACAGATGGTTTTGTGTATATGTTACAGGCCAAACCCGATTTTAGGATAAACTAGTTTCGCCTAGGCCAAGTCAGTTCTCCCTACATGCAATAGGACAAACCAGTTTAGCCTAGGCCAAACTAGTTCATCCTGTTACCTATAGGACAAACCACTGTAGCCTAGGCAAAACTAGTTCTTCCTGTTAACGATAGGAGAAATCAGTTTAGCCTAGGTCAAATCTGTTTATCCTAGTTAGAATTTACATGCCTTAGGACAAACAGGTTACGTCATAGTCTGAACTAATTTCGCCTATTTTGTATCTTCTATAAGCTTTTCAAAGCATACTGAGATTTATAAAAGTTATTTATAAACGAATCAGTAATTTCACACCTGGCAATCTTTTACTGAAACACCCAACCTAGCGCGGACATCAATGCGAGAAGCCTGTCTCGTAATCTCGCAGAAAATCCAAAGAAATTCTGGTCATATGTGAAGTACACTAGCGGCAAAACACAAACAATACCTTCACTACGCGATAGCAACGGTAATACTACCGACGACAGTACTGCTAAGGCAGAATTACTAAACACAGCTTTCCGAAATTCGTTCACCAAAGAAGACGAAGTGAACACTCCAGTATTCAATCCAAGAACAGCTGCCACCATGCGAAACTTAGAAGTAGATGTTCCTGGAGTAGTAAAACAACTTAAGTCACTAAACAAAAACAAATCTTCCGGGCCAGATTGTATACCAACTAGATTCCTCTCAGAGTATGCTGATGCAATAGCTCCGTACTTAGCTATCATTTACAACCGATCACTCAGCGAAAGATCCGTACCCAGAGACTGGAAAGTTGCCCAAGTTACTCCAATATTCAAGAAAGGCAGTAGGAGTGATCCCCAAAATTACAGGCCTATCTTATTGACGTCGATTTGCAGTAGGATTTTGGAACATATACTTTGTTCGAATATTATGAACTACCTCGAAGAGAACGACCTATTAACCAATAGTCAACACGGATTCAGAAAGTATCGCTCTTGCGAAATACAGCTTGCCCTTTATTCACATGAAGTATTAAGTGCCATCGACAAGGGATCTCAAATCGATTCCATATTTCTGGATTTCCGGAAAGCTTTTGATACTGTACCCCACAAGCGGCTTCTAATGAAATTGTGTGCTTATGGAATATCTTCCCAATTGTGCGATTGGATTCACGATTTCCTATCAGAAAGGACACAGTTCGTTGTAATTGACGGTAAGTCATCGAGTAAAACAGAAGTGATATCTGGCGTTCCACAGGGAAGCGTTATAGGTCCCCTACTCTTCCTCGTGTTTATAAACGATTTAGGAGACAATCTGAATAGCTCCCTTAGACTGTTCGCGGATGATGCTGTCGTTTGTAGGCTAGTGAAGACAACAGAGGATCAAAAGCAATTGCAAAGCGATTTAGACAAAATTTCTACTTGGGGCGAAAATTGGAAATTGACACTAAATAAAGAAAAGTGTGAAGTAATACACATGACCACTAAAAGAAATCCGCTGAACTTCAATTACGTGATAAAGCAGTCAAACCTTAAGGTCGTAAATTCTACCAAATACCTAGGAGTTACAATTACGAACAACTTTGACTGGAGAGAAGACATAGAAAATATTGTGGGGAAGGCGAATCAAAGATTACGTTTCATTGGCAGAACGCTTCGAAGATGCACCAGCTCCACCAAAGAGACTGCCTACATCACACTTGTGCGTCCTCTCCTGGAGTACTGTTGCCCCTTGTGGGAGCCTCACCAGGCGGGACTGACGGAAGATATTGAGAAGGTTCAGAGAAGGGCAGCTCGTTTTGTTTTATCACGTTATGGGGGGGGGGGGGGGGGGGGGAAGCGTCACGGAAATGTTGCATAAATTGGGGTGGAAATCATTAAAAGAAAGACGTTATTCATTGCGGCGTGATCTGTTTGCGAAGTTTCAATCACCGACTTTTATTTATGAATTTGAAAATATTTTGCTTGCACCCATCTACTTAGGGAGACATGACCATCCCAATAAAATAAGAGAAATCAGATCGAAAACAGAACGATTTAGGTGTTCTTTCTTCCCGCGCGCTATTAGAGAATGGAACGGTAGAGAAAAGTTATGAAAGTGGTTAATGAACCATCTGCCAGGCACTTAAATGTGATTTGCAGAGTATCTATGTAGATGTAGATGTATCAACTTATAGTATATTCATCCACAGATGTCACTTTATCTGAAATTTGATTATTTACTTATTTTTGCAAGGTTTACTCTGGTGGCACTTAGAATTGCACAGTATTTTGTTTTTCTTACAAATGCATTTGTTTCTTGTACAGTCTTTCATGCAGCTGCATTTCACGAAGCCTTGCCCTGATCCAACAGGAATGTTTTGTGGCTGCAGTCCTTAAAGATATTTCAATATCCTGGTTAATTTCTCCCACATCTAAAAACTTCTGAATATAGACGTCGAAATCAGTCCTAAAAAATAAAAAAAGTTAAAACAAATGTTCTTAATTTTTTTTACAGAAAAGTATGGAACAACGTAATAAAAGTATACCTGCAATAATGTTTTTCAAGTACACCATGTTTGGTGCCAACTTTGTAAAGACCCTCATCAGTCTTTTGAAGTATTACTCCAATGTTTCGAAGGTCACCTCTACCTTTGTTTACATCTGGAACAGGTATAGTTACGTTGTCGCCAATGTTTGCTGATGGATCGGATTTTTCAGTTGAAGCTTTCATTCTTTTTGCTTGTTTTTGTAAATTTTCTGTCGTCTTTCTTCTAACATTTTCAATATCGTTTGTGTCAATTTTCACAATGTCAACATCGTCACTGTATTCGTATTTTTCAGTTTTGCTGCCATCTGCGATTGCCTTCTTTAAGTCATCTTCATCCTGAATATCATTAATGATTTCTTGAGGCAACGAGGAAGTGGAAAGTCCTACTCTAGGTTCGATTCCGAACATTGCTTTGTAAGGTGATTGTTTTATGCCAGAGTGGCATGATCGATTTTTCATAAATTAGACATACCTTAATCCTTCCGACCACTTCGTCGTATTGTTGACCTGTAACCCAGAACTTATATTTTCAATGTCTTGGTTGGTACGTTCAACAGAACGACGATTCGGGGATTTCTCGTTCGCACAGGCAGCGACATTCGTTCCGACTAGGCAAACTTATTTGAGACCGAGATAGGGTGACCAGATATTTCTATCAACAACCGGTTCGAAGGAATGGCAATTTGGTTTTTATACTACCAAGCACCTGTAAGTATTCCACTTCAGAGAAGTCCGAAAAGTCTCTTCGTTCTTCAAAACGTATGAAAGGTATGTGGAAATACTGAAACATCTTGTTGACACACGTTATTTCAAAATATATGGGATGGTTAATAAAATACGGGACAATCTACATCCCGTATTTATTTTGTCGGGACAAGATCCCGTAAAATATGGGACATCTGGTCACCCTAGACTAGGACGTACCAGTTTGTCCTAAAGCATGTAAATTCTAACTAGGATAAACCGATTCGACCTAGGCTAAACTGGTTTCTACTATCGTTAACAGGATGAACTAGTCTGACCTAGGCTAAACTGGTTTGTCCTATCGTATGTAGGGAGAACTGTTTTGGCCTAGCAGAAACTAGTTAATTCTAAAATCGGGTTTAGCCTGTAACACATATAAAAGTTATTTATATCAAGTATTTCATAATAAATAATGTTTGTTAATTTACTCAATAATTCATTTCTAGGTATTAATTTTAACTTTCTGATGAAGGCACGCATAGTTGGTGCCGAAATCTAGATCAAGTATCTAAACAAAGTGCAACTTGTTGGACTGCTTTATTCTACAATTATTGTACTGCTAGTAACCTTGTAATATCGGCGATTCATCTCTCAAAATAGCTGTCACATAACGATAACATAGGAATTGATTTGATTCATGAACATCTTCATAAAGAACTACAAAAACAATAGTTCTAATATTTGTTAATATAACAACTAAACAGAAAAGATAAACCGTGATGTTACAAGGAGGAGGAGGATGTATGTATAAAGTGTATATTTATTCAGTTAAATTTAATAGTAGACGTACCCATGTATTTTACAGTTAACCTGACGATGATAATGACGCCGAAACAGGCCTGTCGCAATAAATAATTTATTTAATAGCAGCGCCTTTTGGAATAAATTTTTAACAGTGTCTCTAAGGGCCGATTGTATAAACATTGCGGACTGTAGATCAATTTTGACCTAGGTCAAGAAAATGAACCGAGTTCATGAATGCACTGTGTTGTATAACGCTATCCGCGGATCAGCAGATCAGGTTCAGAGTTGATTTGTGTTAGCACGAAACATACTTGGTAACACAGCAAAATTAAGCTATCGATGCGTTTGTCACGCTTCGATCAGAGATAATGATCGTAATTTATCGACACCAAAATAAACACAGTATAAACAGATAGCATATACTGATCTTTGTACACAACTTGGTAGTTTTTATTCAAAGTGTAGTGTTGTGGAAATGGAGGAAAGGCAACAGAAAACAGGCGCTACATCTACATTAAACAAATCGCCAACCAACATCTCAAAACTTCCTGTAGCATAAAATCTCAGAGTTAACAGAAGCATGCACCCTGGAGTCAGTGGCTGGTTTCTTTTCGTTGGTTTCAGAAGATGCACTCTCAGTCTTAAAATTCTAACAGTTGCACCGTATCTTTGTCCAGGCGAAACCGCCGATTAAATTATCTGTCATTCTGTTCCACGATTGGGTTCGACCTTTCACGGAAAATGCGGGGAGCTCATTTGATCTCAATGGCATCCTGACTAGACTCATCTGGATAGTCATATCTGAAGACGAAAGGAAATAAAAAGATTCACGGCATAAATATAAGGCATTTACATATGACGTACATATGCATACTATTGTTACTGAACAAAGCACATGCGATTTTAAAAGCAATTGAAACAATTTATTACGAATTGTATAGTTACTGCTACTCTTGGCTAGACAGCACGTTTGTAAAAGATGTTCAGGCGTTAGCTGCTACTTTCCTTTTTTCAACGGTAGCAGTTAGTGCCAAATTTTTCAGATGGCCCTTTTCTAATGCCACTTTTAAATTGATTACATAAATTACACGTCGTCTCCAATAATTGTTATGCGATCAATAATGATTGTCTAGAGTCGCTGTTTACATAGCCGCTAATTTCCCTAACCTAACTTTAGAGATTTAATACACATTTGGAGCTCCAAAATCGTAGTAGTGGCGTATTAACATATTAACATTTTTTTTATAATAACAACTTTTTATCATTTATTAGAATTTACTGTGTACATTGGTACAAAACAGATGTCTTGTTTTGTAACGATGCTACGTGGAAATTCGTCGATTAAAGTTGAACTTTCATTTGATCGGAGAAATTCGTCCATTCAAAGATGACCCGAGTTCTCAGCGATATAATCGAAAATTGCCGTTTATACAACGCAAATTTCCTAGTTCAGCTTGAACTGAGATCATTTTCTACGCTAATCTAAGATCAACTGTTTTATACAATTGGCCCTAAATGAGTGTTTTTTATTTTCCATCGCCTTAAAATCCGAATCAGGAGACGCCACTGAAGGTCCCCTTTTCAGTGCGGCTCGAGAGAGAATACACAGCCGCCCCGCTGTGCCGCGCCTGCACATAGCGTGCTGTGTGGGTGGTGGCCGTATCGGACGCCCCCTGGTGAGACATGTCACCCGCATGTGACGCAACCGCGGAAGTTGCAGCAGAGCGCGCCGGTTCTGTTTTATCTGCAAGCGGGCGAGATGTGGCTTTCGCTTTTCTCTTTGCGCTGCACTAGGAAGGTGAACCATCAGTCACCCTAGTGCGACGCACGGTGCTATTCTTCAAGGTAAGGTGCCCAGCGTACCGTATCGCCTATAAACGTTGCGGATAACATTTTAGTCGATCTATTGAAAAAGTTTTTGAAGCGTTTAGCGCTGTAGACGGTATAAACTTGGTCATGAGATCCTTTACCTTTGTTGTAAGTCATGGGGCAGTGAATAAGTGTATGCCACATTTCGGCTTATAAGGTTATCTGCTGTCTCTGCAGTTGGTGGTCCTTTCAACGAAAATGAACTGAATGTACACAATCCTTTTTATTTATTACAAGCTGCAAATACCTGCTATGCTGTATTGTATATTTATTTATATCTCTTACAGATTTTTTGTATCAAAGACATGTATTAACAATATTTTCTGTTGTATTACTTCTTTATTTATTAATTAGTTTTATACATAAATATCTTATACGTGTAACGTATTCTGATTACTTTCATTAAAATACATTCTTATATACTTTTCCAACTGCACTAAGCACTTATTCTTATTTATCCTTATTCGTACGCTTCTCCTTACACTGAAGAATTTGCATCACGTATCGCTGTATGTAATCTCCTTGCTGTATAGTCTCAAAAGTCATCGTTGGTCTTGTCCGAATTTTATATAAGTTGACGACTTTCAACCACCATATCTCCCACCTCCTTATAGCTACCGACATGGAACTGCTATGGTACACAGCGAAAGACTTTGAACAATAAGTACACCGAGAGACCATTCGACTGCGTTGTGTGGTTTTTGCTGCAGAGCGAAATGTTGACATACATACGTAGAATTTTATATAAGTTGATAACTTTCAACCCCCGTATCCGTCACCTCCTTGTAGTTATCAACCCTCAACTACCGCAGTGCACATTGACAGACTGATAAATACTACAAAAGAAACAATAGTCGTTTGCAATGTGTAGTTTTGGCTGCAGAGTGAAATATAGGCACAAACATATATAAAAATCTGCAGCCAAAGCTACACTAATTGCTTTTATAGCTTTTGTATGTAGTAGTAGTTATGTCTCCTATTGTGAACTATGGTGGTTGATTACGATAAGAGGGTGAAAGATATCGGTGTTGAAAGTTATCGACTTATATAAAATTCTACGTGTTCGTTTCTTTCAGTCCCCGTATTTTTCACCCCGTTACAAATTATTAACCCTCAACAACCATAGCGCACAATGGGGGACATAAATATTACCACATACAAGCACTGTTCGTTTGCAGTGTGTAGTTTTGGCTGCAGAGTGAAATATAGACACAAAAATCTCAATTTTTATTTATGTAAGAGATTATGAAGATGTTCTACTATATGTACCAGCATATGGAACAGGTTCCCGAATATATGAGAGGTTTGACTTCTTCAGTACTGGAATCCAGTATGTTGACGGTGAGTGTTGTTTAGAGCCAAGGATATCTTCAGCAATGCCCCAGGGAAACGTGTTAGGTTCTGGATAGGGGAAGTAGCGTAAGTTGCAATATGCGGCTGTTTTCTGATGATGCTGTAGTGTACGGGAAGTCGACATTGGGTGACTGTAATAGGACACAAGACGAGGCAAAATTTGTATGTTCAAATGTTCAAATGTTTGTAAAGCGTGTGGGACTTAACTACGGGGTCATCAGTCCCTAAACTTACAAACTACTTATGAACTACTTACGAACTAGGACGGCACAAATATCCATTCCCGAGGGGGGATTCGAACCCCCGACCGTAGTGGCCGTGCAGACCGTGACTGAAGCGCCTCAGTCCCCTCGGCCGAAATTTGTAGTTACTGTGATGAATGATAGTTTTAAACGTAGGTAAATGTAGGCGATACAGATGAGCATGAAAAGAATCCCATAATGTATACAGTGCACCATGTGATGATTCGCAGAGTATGAGCAATGTAGGAAAAAGTAAAAAAGTACCCAAGAAAACTAATTGGATTCAGTTACAATTAATTGAAAGAAATAAGTACATAATTACAGATACAAATTACTTTTTCAAAAAGTAATTGGTAAAATTACAGTTACAAACTACAAGCACCGCGGAATGGCCGCGTGGTCTAAGGCATCATGCAATGGACTGGGCCGCTCACCCGCTGTAGGTTCGAGTCCTCCCTTGGATATGAGTGTGTGTGTGTTTGTGTTGTCCTTAGTGTAAGTTTGTTTAAATAGTTGTAAGTCTATGGACTGATGATCATACCAGTTTGGTCCAATAGGTTTACAAAGATTTGCACAAATTACTTTTCAGTTTGGTGGATTTATTGAATTAAAAATAGAAACACTGCATGGAGCAAAAATGAAACACATTAAAACAGAACAGATTGATTGAAATCTTGCGGTGTGCCCCAGGGGAGTGTGATAGGACCGCTATTATTTTCTATCTATATAAATGATCTGATGGACAGAGTAACTTGTAATTTGCGGCTGTTTGCTGATGATGCTGTGGTGTATGGGAGGGTATCGTCTTTAACTGACTGAAATAGCATACAAGACGACTTAGACAAATGGTGGGAAGAATGGCAGCTAGCTCTCAATGTAGAAAAATGTAAAGGAGTGCGCAAGAGTAGGAAAAACAATTCCATAATGTTCGAATACAGCATTAGTAGTGAGCTTCTTGATGTTGTCGCGTTGTTCAAATATCTAGGCGTAACATTGAAGAGCGATATGAAATGGAACGAACATGTAAGGGCAGTTGTGAGTAAGGCGGACAGCCGACTTCGGTTTGTAGGGAGAATTTTGGGAAGATGTACTTCATCTGTAAAGGAGACCGCGTATAAAATGCTTGTACGACCACGTCTTGAGTATTGGAGTATTGCTCAAGTGTTTGGGACCCGCAGCAGGTCAGTTTGAAGGAAGACATAGAAGCAGTTCAGAGACGAGCAGCTAGGTTTGTTACTGGTAGGTTCGACCAAATGCGCGAGTGTCACGGAAATGCTCCGGCAACTCAGTTGGGGATCGCTTGAGGAAATTCTGTTGAGGAAATTTAGAGGGCCGGAATTTGAAGCTGAGTGTAATACAATCTTGCTGCCGCCTACTTACATTTCGCATAGTGATCACAAAGACAAGATCGAGAAATTAGGGCTCGTACGGAGGCATATAGGCATTTTTTTCCTCGTTCTATTTGGGAGTGGAATAGGAAAGGAAATGCCTAGTAGTGGTACAGTGTACCCTCCGCCATGCACCTTACGGTGGTTGCGGATTATGTACGTAGATGTACATTAACATACAAAACAATGAAACGTACGCTGCTGCAACGCATTCAGGCCCACCTCATTTCCGCCTCACACAATCCTTTTCTCAGATCTAACGACTGGCATAGGCACATTATTTAACAGGCATCATTCACACACCAATTCCGTTGTGACTAGTTGATAAGTGAAGCCACACACCTTGTATCTTGATGTTTAGTGGTCTGGAGGAGAAATAATGGCCATACAGACAAACTTCACTGACATTGTAAGTTAGAGAGAATCATTGTACATGGAAAAAGATACCAAACATCAGTTAATAGAACTATGTAGACATATGTTTACTACTGGACGAATCTTCATGCGATTTTCACAGGAAACATGAGGCAAATTTGGGTCAACATCTCTCTATATATAGAAATGTTATGTTGATTTGTGTGTGTTTGAAAATCTCAAAAAGTTCTTTACTGATTGAGCACCAAATTTGGCACAACGTTGCACTATAACACAGGAAGGTTTTTAGATGCCTATTTATGTAATATATTACACATAACCTATATATGTGACACTTCTGCAATTTTGGCAACAACTTTTTCACATTGTAAAATTTATATAAATTCGTATATGATATATATTTAAAAAATAAGTATGTAAAAACATGCGCGTAATCCAGTTATACGTTGTATCAATATTTCAAAGCATTCCGCCAAGAACCTTCGGCGATAATAGATCTTGAACATAAGACTAAACATGGTTCTAAGTAGTATTTCTAAGACGAGATACAGGAATTGTAGGCAATGACGAAGAGGGAAAGGGGAGATATATACGCACTTTTTTAATTGTAACCAAGACTCCAAATACCAACTTTTGTAGTTCAGGCTTCAAAAGTGACTTAATAGCAGCATTTTTCAAAAATCTTTTCATCTCCTCTTTCACCCCTTTAATAGCTGATTTTTAGAAAAAGCTGAAAGAGGCGTTTTTTAAAATTCTAACGAAGAATCCATATATCTATTTATGTATGTCTAACATGAAAATTGACTGGATAACAGCGTATTTCAAAAAAATTTTCATCCCCAATTTTACCCGCCCTAGGGACGGAATATTGAAAAATCGCCTCTTAAACGACGCCAACGGTGTAAGACGAACACCATCTGCAAATTTCAAGTTTTAACCTCAGTGGTTTTGGCTGGGCGACGATGAGTCATTAATTTAATCAGTCAATCAGTCAGTCACTCGGAACATTTATTTTTATTTATAGATATTATGCGTTGCAAGTTGTTGTGATCTCTTTCGAAGGTGATAAGTGTTAACCTGTTAAATACTGAGTATTACCAAGCGGAGCGCAGCGGAGTCGCTTACAAAGTCGCTTACTAAGTCGGACGACTGGGAGGACGACCTTGCTACTCAACGAATTGATGCATGATTAAAGGCAATGCATGAACTGCATTAAATGGTTATTTTATGGTCAATAAAACGATTCGCTCAAAATATTCTATCTGATAACAATCTCCTTTAAATTACCACTGCGTTATACAAAAAAAAAAAAAAAAAAAAAAAAAAAAAAAAATTACAATTAACGCTCGGGAACTAGATGCTCTCTAATAATGCTTGCAATTGATGTAGTCGGGCCTCTAACGATATATATCGAACGTGCGCTTCTAAATCCCTGCCGACAAAAAATGGATGATTATAATCGGAGAATTACTTGGAAATGACGGTTTATTTTACTTACGGCAGCTGTGGCAAGCGCTGCTATTGTACTCTCCTTGCCATTAAAATTGCTACACGACGAAATGACGTACTGCAGACGCGAAATTTAACCGACAGGAAAAAGATGCTGTGATATACAAATGATTAGCTATTCAGAGCATTCAGAAAAGGTTGGCGCCGGTAGCGACACCTACAACGTACTGACATGAGGAAAGTTTCCAACCGATTTCTCATAAACAAACAGCAGTTGACCGGCGTTGCATGGTGAAACGTTGTTGTGATGCCGCGTGTAAGGAGGAGAAATGCGTACCATCACGTTTCCGACTTTGATAAAGGTCCGTTTTAACCTATCGCGATTGCGGTTTATCTTATCGCGACATTGCTGCTCGCGTTGGTTGCAATGACTGTTAGCAGAATATGGAATCGGCCTCGTATCACTAGCAGTCGAGATGACAGGCATCCTATCCTCATGGCTGTAATGGATCGTGCAGCCATGTCTCGATCCCTGAGTCAACAGATGAGGTCGTTTGCAAGACAACAATCATCTGCACGAACAATTCGACGACGTTTGCAGCAGCATGGACTATCAGCTCGGAGACCATGGCTGCGGTTACCCTTGACGCTGCATCACAGACAGGGGCGCCTGCGATGGTGTATGAACCCTAACCTGCTCGAATGGCAAAACGTCTTTTTTTCGGATGAATGCAGGTTCTGTTTACAGCAACATGATGGTCGCATCCGTGATGGTGACATCGCGGTGAACGCATATTGGAAGCGTATATTCGTCATCGCCATACTGGCGCATCACCCGGCGTGATGGTATAGGTGCCATTTGTTACACATCTCGGGTCACCTCTTGTTCGCATCGACGGCACTTTGAACAGTGGCCGTTACATTTCAGATGTGTTACAACCCGTGGCTCCACCCTTCATTCGATCCCTGCGAATCCCTACATTTCAGCAGGATAATGCACGACCACATGTTGCAGGTCCTGTACGGGCCATTCTAGATACAGTAAATGTTCGACTGCCGCCCTGTCCACTACATTCTGTAGATCTCTCACAATTGACAACGTCTGGTCAATGGTGGCCGAGCAAATGGTTCGTCACAATACGACAGTCACTACTCTTGATAAACTGTGTATCGTGTTGAAGCTGCATGGGCATCTGTACCTGTACACGCCATCCAAGCTCTGTTTGACTCAATGCCCAGGTGTATCAAGGCCGTTATTACGGCCAGAGGTGGTTGTTCTGGGTACTGATTTCTCAGGATGTATGCACTCAAAATACATTAAAATGTAGTCACATGTCAGTTCTAGTATAATATATTTGTCCAATGAATACTCGTTTATCATCTCCATTTCTTCTTGGTGTAGCAATTTTAATGGCCAGTAATGTAGTAATGTGCACTAGGTCACTGAGATAACTGGTTGATGTTGGTAGGCAACATTTAATGTTAACAATATTTGAATGTCCCACTTTTCTTGGTTGGTAACGGAAATGCAGCCAAGTCAGTGAGGGAGGGAGGCAAGTGAGGGGAGTCATGATAGTACCGCGCGGACGCGGGTTGTTGACCAGGCGGTGCGAGTTCACAGGTTACTGACCCGACGATTCCGCTTCGCGCCAAAACTCGCAGGCAACGCTACGATTTGGAGTTGATTTCAACTGCCAAACGGTCGAAACGTTCTAAACTCTCTAGAAGCCTCTAGAAGCTTCTTTTTCGCGGGAAAAATATTGGGAAGGAATTAAAGGTTGGGGGAGAGAGATTTGAAGCTATAGCTATAGCTATAGCCGGGTCTCTTCAGAAAACGATTTGGAGAGACTTGTAGCTTGCTGAGAAGTCAGTCGAGGGGATTCGGCTAGCTGCGCTCGTGGTGCGAGGACGCTGGCAAAGCGTCCAGTGACTTAGCTCACAATTAGTTGTACGTGCAGGTCGCATTGCTTGAAGTATTCATAATTGTTTCTCTGTGAACAGAGGCACAAAATTATTACTTCAGCGCATTGTATTTGCATTTCGAAGCACTCATTTACAAGCTTACAATTGAGCTATTCTACTTCTGGCCAGTGAGGCAAGCAGTTTGTGAGAACCTATTGTTCGACTTTGATACTTGAAAGACTTCAACTTTTGAGGTTTTTTTTTTTTTTTTTTTTTTTTTTTTTTTTTTTTTTTTTTTTTTTTTTTTAACGTAGTAGTTCGCTCACTGTGTAGCCATTGTCATACAGCTTCAGCTTCACATCGAACCGACCCATCCACGGTGGCTAGCCGCCGTTCGTCTTATCAGAGCAGTATTTGGAATTGGTAATTTACAGACATTACATTTGTTGTAGAGCAGTTAAAGATAAATGTACCTTTCACTAGTTGGCTGTGTTGTTGAGCTTCTGGTTGTAATCTCTCTGGGTTCGAATCCCCCTCGGGCATGGATGTTTGTGCCGTCTTTAGTATAAGCTAGTTCATAAGTTCAAAAATGTTCAAATGTTTGTAGAACTTATGGGACTTAACTACGGGGTCATCAGTTCCTAAGCTTACAAACTACTTATGAACTAGCTAACACTAAGGACGGCACAAATATCCATGCCCGAGGGGGGATTCGAACCCCTGACCGTAGTGGCCGTGCAGACCGTGACTGGAGCGCCACAGTCCCCTCGGCCACCGCGGCCGGCAGTTCATAAGTAGTTTGTAAGTTTAGGGACTGATGACTCCGCAGTTAAGTCGCTTAAGCTCTAGAAACATTTGAACGTTTATCCCTAGTGATAAGAAATTGTCCAAGATTGAAACCAAGTGTTTTTGTATCGATAATTGCCTAATTTAAAGGAGTGATTCATATTTATTTTCGTAATTATAACGTTACCCTTGCTTTCGTATGATGCCATGAGTTGTTAAAATTGATTCCGCGATTGTAATTTGGACAAAGGATTGATTGTCTCGGAAATTTTGAATTTGGAATAATTTAGTTAAAACACAGCACAAATTAACATTTATAAACATTAAGCCAAATACACCGCGGGCTGAATGTTAAAGTCGGGCACCACAAAAAGCAACGGCACGTTATAAGACTTACGGAAAGCATCTAGCTGGATCCTATGCTTCGTACTGCAGAAGCTGAAAATGTTGATCTTTTCTTATTTAATATGAGATTATTCGAGATACTCTCCGTACTAGACTGCTCAGACAGTTCACTTCGCTTTTCATTGTTGTATGACCGTGGATGAAACATGAAGTTGATGGTAATAATAGAAAGAGGAAAAAAATGATCGAGCTTCGTAAAATACAAAAGAAATGATTGCAGGTTCTGTAATCAAGCAAGGTATTGTATAAGAATGACTAATACGGAGTGAAATTTTGAAGACATGCGAAGCGACGGTAATGGCGTCTGCACATTAAACTATTTCGGACGTCGAGGAGCCGAAAACATTAGAAAATAAATATTTGACGTGGAGGGATTTATTTAAATAAAAGCCAAAGATGGGATGATTTTAAATTTAAGTAATATATTTTAACAACAACGAAAATAGACAAGAGAGTTATAAGAACTACGAGCGCGGTTCCGTCTTCTCGCTTGTCCGGATGTAAAAAATGACGATCGAAATTAAGTCAGTTATATTGCGAGCTAGAGGGAACCGGAGACGATAAGCATGGCTGATAAAAAGAAATGAAATAAAATTCTTGTGTATCGTTACATAATGATACCGTAAGCCCGGTGAAACAGACGCAAATTAGCGGTAGGGCCGTTCATTCAATCTCACCAGTTGCGGTATAATGATTGTAAGGTGGCTATTGAATGGAAATTTCCTACCTTAAGTTTTGCGATTATATATGTTGGCAACAATATATATATATATATATATATATATATATATATATATATATATATATATATATATATATATATATATATAAACCTCTTTGTTGGGTCCGCAAGGATTGTCTTTGGCGGCCGGTAGGCGGGGTTTGCTCGGTTTTGCCGCGCGGGGAGTCGGAGAGTAGTAGCGGAGCGTGACGGTTTCACTGGAGCTCGCGGTGGACACAGCCCGGAGTTCTTCATGATACTGCTAATTTTTTTGTAATCTACTTTAAATGTTTTTCGCATTGCGCAAGGTCGCTCATTTCATTTTATTTTATTTTATTTCAGTTTCCATTCAGTAGGAACCTATACACAACCTTGATTAATTCGTGGCTCGTCACTGTAATTGTTGTAATAACATGGATAGGGCATTAACCAAACGTAATAATAAAAAAGCAGTTCCTTTCACTTTTTGATTTTTTATAATTAATCCTTTCGTGAGGGTAAGGCTGCATCCCTGTTTTAGAAACTGCCTCGTTGCACAACATCGCAATAATATGCATTCTTCATTTTTATAGATTATGTTACTCGTGTAGAATTTGCTGATTGTTAATTTTCTAACTTTCTTTAATACAGATTTATTCAGTTTGATTGGTTTAATTTTGTTTATGATTATTCTTGACGCTGTAAGTGATTGTAAGTTAATGGTAATTAAGTACATTGTAGCAAGTGGGTGACATGAACGATATGAAGTGAAGAATGTGAGTTGGTGTGAAACGAGGTATCACTTCCCTTTTTACAACAAAAAATATTTCTTGCACGGATTCATTATTTGTGTATGCAGACTGATTGTATGGTAATACTAAGACAGAGCCAACAAGTACAGCACAGTACGACATTCTTTTATTGTTCTCGTAAAGTGACTATCAGCCATCCAAGATTTTGCATCTTTTTAATCCTTCTAATATTGCAGGCAGATAGCGTAAGTTTCGACGTGCCCAAACTTGCCTTACGTAGGTCAGCATTACGTTGCGCACTAATTGTCAAGTTACTGTCCTAGTAGTATTGCAGTCAGTTCCATAATTTTAGTAGCCCTATAGGATCTTTCATTTTTGTAGACCCCTGTTAGTACTGAAGGCAACACACGCACACACACATATTAAGTAGCCCCGTTACACACACATCAACCAGTCCCGTAGCATCATTACAAACTCACCAGTTATTGTTCTCACGATCACTGTTGTTTGTGTATATCTTTATTCCATTTTTTATGTGAAGGGTGGTGATCGCCTAGAATGGTGGTGTCGGACACTGTTTAGGATGTGTGTATTAAGGGAAGCTCGTTCCCGTGCCGGCAGCAGGTCGGCCGCGGTGGCCGAGGGGACTGAGGCGCTTCAGTCACGGTCTGCACGGCCACTACGGTCGGGGATTCGAATCCCCCCTCGGGCATGGATATTTGTGCCGTCCTTAGTGTTAGCTAGTTCATAAGTAGTTTGTAAGCTTAGGCACTGATGACCCCGCAGTTAAGTCCCATAAGTTGTAAACATTTTTTGCCGGCAGCATGCAGCCACTGTTGGCCCCCTGCGTGCTGCTGGTGTGCTGCGCGGCCGTGGCGTGCAGAGGCCAGCAGGCGCCACCGGCCGCGCCTGCGGAGACCGCGGCAGAGAAGGGCAACTGCACGAGCGCGGTGCCGCTGCAGGGCCCCGAGCACACCGTCACCGAGCTGACCTTCCCCGGCGGCTCGCAGACGCGCTTCGCCGCCACGCTGTTCGCGCAGCCGGGCGCGCGCCTGCTCGTGCAGCTCGCCTACGTCGACGTGGCGCCGGGCGTCTTCTCGTGCGAGCTCGCCTCCGTGCGCGTCTACTCCTACAAGGACGGGCAGCTCACGCTGGTAGACAGGTGAGCCGCCTCCTGACACGTCCGCTCCCCGCTCTGACACGCTAAATACAAAGAACTTTGTAAAATATCTAATATACAGGGTGTTTCACTAAGTGTGTTTGCCTCTGTAACTTATAAAATAATAGGTGAAGGGAAATTTTAATGCGGTAGGTCAACGCAAGAAATGTTACACTTTCGGCGGAGCTATGAACATAGTTTATTGTATCATTTTACAAAGAGATGCAGCACAAAGATATCATTTCTTAAATGGAACAATAGTTTTTTCTATCGTGCATTGGATTCGTTGAAATCAGCTGCGTCCAAATCAATTTAAACTACATTCCTATCACTGTTAGTTTGGGAGCTACAACCCTTCAAAGTTTAGGGGGCGGAGGTTACGACAGCGTAGTTGACTGGCTGGTGGTCATGAGACAGTGCGCCGTGCCCCAGGGGATAGCCACTCGGCCAGTCAGCTACGCTATCGCAGCCTCCGCTCCCGGAACTTTGAACGGTTGTAGCTCGCAAACTAACAGTGATAGGAATGTAGTTTAAATTGATTTGGACGCAGCTGGTTTCAACGATTCCAATGCACGATAGAAACAACTATTGTTCCATTTAAAAAATTATATCTTTGTGCTGTAACTCTTTGGAAAATGATAAAATAAACTATGTTCATAGCTCCGCAGAAAGTGTAACATTTCTTGTGTTGACCTGTCGCATTGAAATTTCCCTTCACCTATTATTTTATAAGTTACAGAGGCAAACACACTTAGTGAAACACCCTGTGTAAAGCAGTGTGTCCGTATATTTGTACGTGTTGCATAAAAATCGATAGTTTTGTTCCAACCTGTATGAAATTTTGTACACTTAACCTTCAATCCATGAGGACTGTCGCCGTAAGTGTAAGAATCACATACGATATATAGTTCACGAGATATGACGTTATAAACACTGAAATGTGTCTAAAACTGCTGCATTTAGCGACAATGCTGCTCAATTTCTCCTAAACCACTGGACCGATTTCAACCAAATTTGTTACACATATGCCTTACGTGAGATAACAATTGCTGTACGAGTATGAACCACATACGACACAGGGTTCAGGAGATATAAGGTTGTAAACAATAGGAATCGCAGAAAACTGACACATAATCGGCGAGACTTTATAAATACGCTATATGAGAATAAGAGTACTTAACGACTTGCAACAAACTTTAAACATAATTTCAAACCTTTGTTAAACTTTTTCTCGCTGACACCCATAGCAAAATGATGAAAGGAAAAAAGTTTCTCGCTTACTACTTTTCCGCTGTTTATGGAGTAAACTTCGGCATTCGGTATGACGTTACAATTTATAATTTGTACACTACAAATTGTAGCCGCAGGAAATTTCACAGACAGTATACACACATATAGTTGAATGTACTATCTAAATTGCATCACAGTACGACACATAGTTCATGAGATATGAGCACATAAATAGTAACGTTCCGCTGTTAATGGACTAAAACTACGGCATTTGGATGACGTTACACTTTATAATTCATACACTACAAACTGTAGTCACAGGAAATTTTATAGACAGTATATACGCATATAATTGAGTGTACCTTCTAAATTGTATGACAGTACGAGACTTAGTTCACGAGATATGAGCAAATAAACAATAACGTTCATGGAAAACCGTCCCATCACGCACCAAGTTTTAATGTATTACTTCTTTACTAATAATTGTATTCCCAAGAGATTTTACATACAGCCCTTATACAAATGAATATACACCCGAAAAATGGCAGGAATAAATAAATAAATACCCGGGCAACGCCGGGTTTTCATCTACTTTATACATAATTAAGAAACTTTCACACAGTTAAAAATTAGGTGTTAAAATTGTAATAGTCTGAATGAAAGTCCTTGGTTCACTTGAGCTGTTATTTTATTGGAGTCGTGAAGACCCGCACTACCGGTTTCGCAACCTACAGTTGCATCTTCAGGCGCTTTTTTAAAAGTTTTCCATATAAGTAATTTGTGATGGATAGCGGGGTTAATGGTGAGGTCGTACAGTATAGATCTTGGCTCTTTTCGTCAAAAGCATAAAAAGAAGTCTACCTCACGGTTGTTGTCATTTTGGTAAAAGAATAGAAAAGTCGGCAATCAGTAAAATTTGTTTGGCCTGTGGCATAAGGCGACGTGATGGGTAGCCAGATTGTGGTGAGCGTAGTGAAGTTCATCAGATCCATCAAGGTGATGAAAATTTGCATATTCGTGCTGGGCGATCTGCTAAACATACAGTGGGTGGTACTTGTTATGATGAACAATCATGACCATGTCAGCCGTCCCGGCTCGTGTTTCTTCGATTCACCTTGTCCTTTATTAAATTACTGGCGCTAGTTCTAATCGATCTTTCTGGGCTATCACCGCTTGCTGCTCTGTCAGATCTGTCGCGCGTCACTTGTCTTCTTACTCGTGTGATCCTTGTCGCTAGTGGCGCTATTTGAGCTTGGCGCCGAAGGAATTCCGGAGAGGTCGGTTACCGGGGCAGTCAGTGAGAGTCGCTGCGGGGAACATCTGAGTGTCAGCATCGTGGATTGTCAATTTGATAGACTGAAAAAGAGAAATATGTTAACGTCAAATATTAATTTAAGCGTAAGGAAGTCTTTTCTGAAGGCATTTGTGTGGAGTGTTGCCTTGTACGGGAGAGAAATATGGACGATAATAGTTCAGACAGGAAGTGGATAGAGGCGTTTGAAATGTGGTACTACAGATGAATGCAGAAGACTAGTAGGATAGATCACATAATTAATAAGAAGGTACTGAACAGAACTGGGGAGAAAAGGAATTTCTGGCATACCTTGAATAAAAGAAAGAATCGATTGTTAGGACACATTCTTAGACATCGAGGAATCGTAAATTCAGCGTTGGAGAGAATTGTGTGGTGCAAAAATAACAAGGCCGCGGCAGAATAGCCGTGCGCACTAAGGCGTTCAGGGGTGGTGCGCGTGGCCGTTCGCCGTCAGGGGTTCGAGTCCTCCATCGGGCATGAGTGTTTGTGTTACTTTAAGTTAGTGTAAGTAGTTTGTAAGCTTAGGGACTAATGACCAATATAGTTAAGTCCCTATAGATTTACAAACATCTGAACATTAAAAAAAAAATAAAGATGAATAGAGTAAAACAGATCCAGATGGATGTGGTTTGCAGTTCTTATGAGGTTGGAGTAGGGTGGAGATTAGATTACTTGTTCGTTCCATAGATCAACGTTGAAGACATTCTCATAGTGTGGAACATGTCCTTTTTATTATTATTATTATTATTATTATTATTATTATTATTATTATTATTCAGAATCTGATAATGTGATAATACTAATAGTATGAATACAGGTACAGCTGGGAGGCGAGGTACTGGCAGAAATGAAGTTGTGGGGCGGAGCCGTGAGTCGTATAGGGATAGTTCATTGGTAGACCGCTTGCCCGCGAAAGGCAAAGGTCCCAGGTTCGATTCCCGGTTCCAGCACACAATTTTAATCTGGCTGGAAGTTTCAGGTACATACATCATTTGGTTCTATTTAAATATTCGTCAGTGGAGTTGGTCACTAGGAAGTCTTTTAGGCTCCTCTTAAACTGATCTTTATTTGTAGTTAAATTTCTTATGGTTGCTGGTAAATTATTGAAGATAGGTGTTCCTGAGTAGTGGACCCCTTTTTTGAACTAAAGTAAGTGCTTTTAAGTCTTTGTGTAGATCGTCTTTGTTCCTAGTATTATATTGTGAACTGTGCTGTTTGTTGGTCAAAGGGATATATTATTTATGACAAATTACATTGAGGAATAAATATACTGAGAGGCAGTAGTTAGTATACCTAGCTCTTGAGAAGAGGCTTGTGCAAGTTCTCCGTGAATTTATTCAACAAATAATACGTATTATAAGCTTTTGAACTCTGAAAACGTTTGCTTGACTTGAAGAGGTACCCCAAAATATTATACCATATGAGATTATGGAATGAAAATAAGCAAACTATGCAAGCTTTTTATTTTTATGTGTCCTATGTCTGATAACATTCGTAGTGCAAATACTGCTGTGTTAAGTTGTTTCTGCAGTTCTGTGGTGTACTCCTCCCAACTGAATTTATTATCAAGCTTTAATCTTAGGAATTTAATACTGTCAACCTCTTCTATCTGCTCTTCTTCATACTTCATTGGTTATGCTGGTTGGAAACCTTTAACATGTTCTGAACTGCATATAGTGTGTCTTTTCAAAGTTTAATGTCAACGAGTTGGCTTTAAACCATTTACTTATGTTCATAAAAAATATCATTAGCAGACCTTGCTAGAACTATGTTGGACATACTGTTTATTGCAGTTCTTATACTATCTGCAAACTGATGAGAGGTCATTAATGTATACAAGAAGAAGCAATGGCCGTAAGATGGATCCTTGTGGCACACCACATATAATTTCTTCCCAATCCGATAATGACTGATGGCGTAATTAACTAGTCCCTTGCACTGATACTGCTTGTTTCCTGTTAACGAGGTACGAATTGAACCATTTTGCAGCATTTCCCGTAACACCATAGAATTCTGATTTACATAAAAGATGTTGTGATTCACACAATCAAATGCTTTTGATAAATCACGGAAAATACCTGTTGTTTGTTCTGGGCAATATGTCATTTGTGATCAAGTGGTTGAGAAGCTGCTTATTCATTATTTTTTCTAGAATTTTCGAAAATGCTGGCAAAAGTGAAATCGGTCTGTAGTTTGATGGTAACTCTTTATACCCTCTCTTGAACAGAGGTATAACATCCGCATATTTTAGCCAAACTCAAAATGTTCCAATTATAATAGTCTGGATACACAAATAACTTAAAATCGGGCTAAATTCACAAGAACATGCTTTAATTAACTTTGTTGATATTTCATCGTAACCACTAAAATGTTTTCTTTTTAGAGACTTTATTATGGAAGTTATTTCTTGTGGTGAATTGTGACATATTCGTGTACCTGAAGTTAGAGAGAGGGTTCAAACCAGTCTCCAGACGGATGTCTCGTACATGTGATTACCTTGTTGCTAAATTGTCTTTCTTCACGTTGACTTTCTACTGAAAATATATTCACGGACGAAATTTTGTTACGATAATTTTTGTTTCATTCTTGTTCTTTCGATCCTTCCTCTATTGAATGCACAATGATTGAATAATTTGCCGTAACAAATTGTACTGGTAGCGTGGCAAAACTTACAATGAAAGTATTTGGGCTCGAACAAACATACCTGTATGAACGTTTGCTTACAGGATCTCTACGTACACCTCAATGTACTAGTAGGTGTCGTTTATATGCAAAACTCTGCTGTAGATGTAATTGTAGACGTCATATGTAATGCAGATATCTCAACAATAACTTATGTAATAATCATCATACATGTTCTCTAGCATATTGTCATCAAAAGCCGTGATGATAGTTGCAACTTTAACCTTCTCCTCGGAAGATTGTTGGTATTCACTGCCACTGCTTCCATCGCCTCTTCCCGCACTTACCGTAGCACTACCGTATGCAATGAGTTGTTCGTTATTATCATCCCTATTATCATCATTATGTGTTAGTGTTACAACAGTATATAACTTATGCTCATATTTCTGTACCATAACAGATGCGAGGAAGCATGCGAATGATTCATCTTCTACACTAATACCATCTTCACATCTCAACTAATCGCAATACTTTAACCTTCTTCTCGGAAGACTGTTGGTATTCACTGCCACTGCTTCCATCGCCTCTTCCCGCACTTACCGTAGCACTACCGTATGCAATGAGTTGTTCGTTATTATCATCCCTATTATCATCATTATGTGTTAGTGTATATAACTTATGCTCATATTTCTGTACCATAACAGATGCGAGGAAGCATGCGAATGATTCATCTTCTACACTAATACCATCTTCACAAAGAAGGGTTCTTCGTAACTTCATCTCAACTAATCGCAATACATTAGCAGAATTGATTAGCAATCTTCGCCCCATATGACGCTTCACCACACAAATAACATCACAAAACGCATCATTTGAGGCACACTGCACCGTCCCTACTGGCGAACCGACAGGTCATAGTGCAATGTGGCAAGGCACACGCAGGGGCCTCTAACGGACGACTGCAGAGATTTGCAGATGCGGGAGTATCACTAGTGCAATAAGGGATCTTTACATTATCTCTTGTGGTGTCGCACAAGTCTAAAGTGCGCTCCACGTACTTTCGCCGCGCGTCGCCATGCACGCATGGCGCGGCGTTCTTACGACGTCAGCCACGAGCGCTCTCTGCTGCAACTCCGCTCGTGGCCACCACTGAACTGCATCGTTCACTTGGGAATCAGATAGGCACCAGTTAAGACTTGGCTATCGGATAGGCACTAGGAATCATCAGTAGGCAGGCCTTTATCTAAACTATGTATCAACATTCTACTATTCTGCTGCTCTCCAAGTTAAGTAATGTATTATTTCTACGAAATATATCTCTTATACCAATCTAGCTTAGTGTTTCTAGTTTCTGCTGTCCCACTGGCAGGTCACCTCCGTACCTGCACACGCGTGCATCCTATTTCGCTGTGTCGGTCTCTCTCTACTCGGCCACCGACACGTAGGACAACCGGCGGAAACGAGACACAAAAGTGGAGACGAGGATCCGACTCAAAATCTCTCATACGATTTTTGTGTATATGTATTTGTTCGAGCCCAAGTACTTTCCTTGTTAGTTGCAAAATGTACAGTTGTCCAGACATACATTTCTTCTGGTCGCGCTAAACAGCTTACGAAGTACCTCAGCTGCGGCGGAGTGGCTGAGCGCTTTGATGCACTATGCTCCGCGAAGCCGTTCCTCGTCGGGGGTCCGAATCCCCCCTCGGGCATGGGTGTTTGTGTCGTCTTTAGTAGAAGGTAATTCATAAGTAGGTTGTAAGTTTAGGGACTGATGACCCTGCAGTTAAGTCCCATAAGCTTTACAAACTTTTTTTAAATTTCTTATTTCTGACAGAATTTTTTAAAAAAAAGAATAAATTTTTAAAAACATGTTCCATAAATAACGTTCTATTCAGGGCCAGAAGACTGTTCAAATGTGCTTTCACAGGGCTTGCGGTGCTGAAAACCGGAGCACGGCCGTTCTCACGGAGGGCGGCGCGGCGATCGTGACTTACGCGACGGTGCTGCCCTCCAGCGACGCGTCTGGGAACTCGACTGGCGCGTTCACCGTACTGGCGCAAGTTCTCGGCGCTCCCAGCTACCAGCCCGGGTACCGACCGCCACCGCCCACGCAGATCACGGGCAACTACAACCTCTATCCGACGCCGCCCCCTTACTACCACAACCAGGTGAGTGCCACAACACACACACACACACACACACACACACACAATAAATCGCTACGGAAGCCAAAAGATTAATTGTATCTCATAACGAGGGCCTGATACAGAGCACGGCGTTGAGGGGGTTACAGTGGAAAGTGAATCTTTACCTAGGTAAATTTTGAGTACAACAATGGAATGTTGTTCGAAATGATAAATTAAAAAAAAAGTAACAAACTGCAAAATTTCTCCAACTACGAATTAGTTAAAAGGGAATGTAGTAACTCCTTACTCTTCTAAATGTTTGCTGGCGACACGACGTGTTGTCCACCAGTCACTTCGAGAACTCTTTCGACAATTGCTCCCATTCTAGAAATGAATGTGTGGAGATTTAGAAACATACTGAATGGTGACTGAAGGATTGCATTTCTTTTTTTCAATGCCTCCCAGAATGATCTGACCAGCGCAAACAGTGAGCATCATCAACTTCAAATACTTCATTCAACAGCCCATGGAGAGCTCGCTCAAGAAGTTGTGGCCAGTGCGCAGATACGCATTCTCGAGTCGTGCGTAGAGTAGCCCTTGTTTCGGAGGGGCGGCCGGCTCAGTTGAGAGTGGTTTAGAGCTGTGTGAGTAACGAACAGATCCGTATGTATCCATTACTAAAAGAAACAATACTCGTTACAAAAGTATAGTTACTCTCGTTACCAGTGCACCAAAAAAAAAAAAAAAAAAAAAAAAAAAAAAAAAAACAACGCTCACTACACTGTCTTTGATTTTTGACGACGTTACAGCGTTCATTTAATGAAATAAATCGCAATTTGGGATCACTTATGGCATCACTATACTAGGTTTAGATGGAATACCAAAGTGTGGCGAATGAAAATTAATGCCCGGCCGGGATTCGAACCAGGGATCTCTTGCTTAGTAGGCAGGTGCGTTGACCACTCCGCCACCGAGGACATAGTGAACAACCCAACTGCAGAGGACTCTTCCCTGCACGTCTCCCCCCACACCCAAATCTCCATTCGCCACACTGTCTCCTATTACCACAGCCTATTTGTTCTGTAATGCTCGCAGCCACAATGCTGTATTCCCGCATCAGGGAGGACAAACTATGAGGTATCGAGACACAATTAACTGTCGTCAGGAGCCCAGCCTCGGCTTGTATACAATTATATATTTTTGACGACGTTACAGCGTTAATTTAATGAAATTTAATCGCAATTTGCGATCACTTATGGCACCGCTATACTGGGGTTTAGATGGAATACCAAAGTGCGGTGAATGAAAATGTGTGCCCGGCCGGGATTCGAACCTGGGATCTCCTGCTTACTAGGTTGCGAGCATTACAGAACAAATAGGCTGTGGTAATAGGAAAGAGACAGTGTGGCGAATGGAGATTTGGGTGTGGCGGGAGACGTGCAGGGAAGAGTCCTCTGCAATCAGGCTGGTCACTGTGTCTTCGGTGCCGGAGTGGTCAACGCGTCTGCCTACTAAGCAGGATATCCCAGATTCGAATCCCGGCGGGGCACAAAATTTTGTTCGCCGCACTTTGGTATTCCATCTAAACCTAGTACAGTGATGCCATAAGTGATGGCAAATTGCGATTTATTTAATTAAATTTTTAACTGTTACTGAACCGGTACTGTTAATATTTCTTCAACATTTAAATTTGCCACGTAGATACTGTATGACTGCTTTTGGAGGCAATTATACTACTGCGGAAAGGATCAGTCTGCACGGCCGCTACGGTCGGGGGATCGAATCCCCCCTCGGGCATGGATGTCTTTGTCGTCATTAGTATTAGCTAGTTCATAAGTAGTTTGTAAGTTTAGGGACTGATGACCCCGCAGTTAAGTCCCTTACGCTTAACAAACATCTGAACATCTGAAAGGATCAGTACAGTTATTTCCCTCATGATTAAAATGCAACTGTCATACAAATTCATCAAAATTAGCGACACCCACCCGCGAGCTCCATTGTAAGTGCTGTAACCGCACTTTACTTAAGAGGCTTGGAATGTCAGAATCAATCGGAATATTTTGTGTGTGTGTGTGGGGGGGGGGGGGGGGGGATTCGAATCCCCCCTCGGGCATGGATATTTGTGCCGTCCTAGTTCGTAAGTAGTTCATAAGTAGTTTGTAAGTTTAGGGACTGATGACCCCGTAGTTAACTCCCATAAGCTTTACAAAAATTTGAACATTTGATATTTTGTGTTGAATGCCAGTGTGACCGATCATAGTAGTAGCACTACATTTTCGAGCAGAGGGACTGTTGTAGTGTATTATGTCACATTAACAATTAACTTAATACCGTCATGAATGAAAAGGTGTAGATGATAACTTTTAATTACTTTTTACAAACTTTTTATAATAGACAAGATCAAAACAAATAGACATTAAACAGAAACCTTTATAGGTAAAAGGCTAAAAGATACAATAAAACTTATGTTTGCGTTAAAGCGGACGTCAGATCGTCGAGGATTAACCTGCAAACACGGCGCAAGAAGTATAATCCAAAGTGTTTAAAAACAGAAATAACCATCTAAAATCGTAGAGCTACGAAATATGCACTTAAATTTCGTCAGGGATGTCTGTATAAATTACTCATCTCATAATAAATAGTATCACAGAATATATGCATTCTCCGTATTGATTTTCGTTACAGAGTTCGTATGGATGTAGTAGATGTGAGTAACAAAACACATGCGTGAGTAAATTCGTATCGATATGATAGATGCGAGTATCGAAATGTTTCCGCGAGTAAGTTGGTATCGATGCGGTAGATGCGACTAACGAAATGTATTCACGAGTAAGTTGGTATCGATAGGGTAGATGAGAGTAAGTAAATGTATTCATAAGTAACGATTCAGTATTTCGTATCAGCCAAAGTATCCGTTACTCAGTACCGAATACATGCGGTTTGCTACAGCTCTAGCTCAGTTGCAAATTGCCTGTCGAGCCCTACATTTCGTCTGTCAGTCGGCTGTGAACCGACTCCCGCGACCAGTAGGTAACACGCAACCGAGGCTGCCGCCCCTCCAAAACATAGGAACGGGCTCACCCTGCGCACAAGGCGAGAAAGCAGACGACTGACTGTGTACAGACCAGAACTTTTAGGTCCCGGTGCGAAGTCACTCGGACACGTGACCATCCCTCTCCCCACGCCTGGGTTTATTTTCTGTAATTTCCCCATTTTTTAACCCGCCGAGAACCGGAGATTCAGGCGCTAGGCGCCCTCACATAATAATAATAATAATAAAATAATAAAAGAGCTTATTGTTTAACCTATACTCAAGCTTCTTAAGGCTACGCTACAGATCACTTTTTAAGTGAAAGTTAGGCTGTTTCCACCACACTTTCAGACTATTATTTAACACACTATCAATAACTTCAGAACTAACAACAGAACAGCCTAGTTCTAAGCGTAGCGCCCTAATCTCCAGTTCAGAAACACGCTACGTACAATTCGGCGGTTTCAAAAATGGCGGAAATTACAAAAAGTAAGCACTGGCCGGGGGGTGGGAGGCGGGGAGGGGTGGTCGCGTACCGACTTATCTGTAAGAGTAATTTCAATTACTATCGGCAGTAAACTGATGTGAGGTTTGTCTCCATTCTCCCCTTATTTTCCGTTCCTGCTCTTCCCCTGTCCTCCTCCACCCCTTACAGGACACCCTGCCACCCCTTTCCCCTCCACAAACTGTCTTTCCTTCCTGTCCCTTATCCTTGATGTCTACCTTCCCCTTTTCTGACCCCACCTTTTCCCTTATCCTCCTCCCCCTCTTCTCCCCCTCCTTTCCCCTCGCGATATCTCTCTTCCCTACATCTCTCTTCTATAAGTTTTTTTTTTTTTTTCTGGACGAAAATCTCATTGCCACATAACGTTTGGCTAAAGGAAATGCAATTGTATTCTGCCATTGTCCCCGTCAACAATTCGGCTGTTTGCCTCGCGTTCCTCGCCACAACACCACGACTACTGTATTGAAGATAAGCATTTAACTGAAAATAACTGGCCTGCAATGGGAAGGAAGCTTAAACCAAATATGAAACACAAAAATTAAGTTAAAGACTATCATGTATTTTTGCCACACTCAGGATCACTTACATCACCATCCGCTAGGACAAGAGACTGATAGCTAGATAAAGGTAACAGTTGAATGTTTTTCCCATTCATTCAAATGTTCCGTGGACAGTTCAATTTTAAAATAAGCTTTGGCTTCAGATTAATTTCTTAACATATTTCCGCAGAAAGATTTTTCCTTGGTTTTCGAAATGCACAAAAATGTTCCATACACAGAAGTGATTAATGGTAACATGAGATTAACTCTCAGTAAAATTTAGTTAAAATAAATAAACAAAAAGTAACACTTTAGCCACGCGAACACAGTGATCAGCACAGCTCTACGGATTACCCAACATGTCTCCTGCCAGACCGAAATTCGCAACATATCCACATACGACTGAAGTAGTGCCCCCTGACTCATTACGCTATTTCATTACCAGCATAATTTCCCCGATTCTATTAATCGCTCGAGTGTGACGTGCTCTGGAGGCAAATCCTCTAGTAACAGCAAACCGGTTTGCTAGGCAAATGAATTCTTATTTTTTGAGGAAGTCACAAGGTAAGGGATGTAAATACACTTTTTGTTGTAGTGGTTTTCAGTCCGGAGACTGGTTTGATGCAGCTCTCCACCCAACTCCATCCTGTCCATCCTACACTATCCTGTGCAATTCTCTTCATCTCCTTATAAGAACGACAACCTACATCGATTTGAACCTGCTTATTGTATTCGTCTCTTTGTTTCCTTCTGCGATTTTTACCCCACACACATCCCTCCATTGCAAAATTCACAATTCATTGATGTTTCAGGATGTGACCTACTAATCGATCCATTCTGTTAGTCAACGTATGCCAGAAATTCCTCGTCTGGCCAATTCTGTTCAGTACCTCCTCATTAGTTATGCAATCTACCCACCCAATCTTCAGCAATCGTCTGTAGCACCACATTTCAAAAGCTTGTACTTCTTCTTGTCTGATATATTTAGCCGACCGCGGTGGCCGAGGGGACTGCGGCGCGCCAGTCACGGTCTGCATGGCCACTACGTTCGGGGGTTCTAATGCCCCCTCGGGCATGAATATTTGTACCGTCCTTAGCTAGTTCATAAGAAGTTTGTAAGTTTAAGGACTGATGACCCCTTAGTAAAGTCCCATAAGCTATACAAACATTTGGACATTTTTTGATATACTTATCGTCCATGTTTCAAGGCAACACTCTATACAAATTCTTTCAGAAAAGTCTCTGACAGAAAACGCATTATTATTATTAGGTTAAAATACCCTTCATATTCGGATACCTATAATAATAAGAACATTTAAAAAAAGGCAAAAATTACTTTCTTTCAACTACATCTAAATACGTAACCCGCAATCCACCCAAAGGTACATGGCGGAGGGTGCTTAGTACCACTACTAGCTAGTTACTTTTCTGTTCCACTCCCATACAGAACGAGGGAAAAACGAATGCTTGTATGCATCTGTACGAGTCCTAATCTCTCTCATATTTGTGGTCTCTACGCGAAACGTAGGCAGGCGGCAGTAGAATCGTTTAGCAGTCCGCTTCAAATTCCAGCCCTTTAAATTTCTTTGTTTCTCGGAAAGAACGTCGCCTTCCTTCCAGCGACACCCATTTTAGTTCCCGAAGCATCTCAGTAACACTTGCTCATTTATCGAAACTACCAGTAACAAACATAGCCCCTCGCTTCTGAATTGCTTCTACTGTATATCTTCCTTTAAACGGGTCTAGTGGAGATCCCAAACACCTGAGCGATACTCAAGACGGGTTTATTTTATATGCTGTTTCCTTTACAGACGAATCACATCTTCTCAAAATTCTCCCAGTCCGTCCTTCCCCGTAGCTCTGATGGCAGTGTCGCTGACTATCACACGGGGAAGGGGCGGGTTCGATTCCCGACAGGGGACTGGATATTCTGTGTTGTCATCATCATTTTCATCATCATCGACATGCAAGTCGCCGAAGTGGCGTCAGTTAAAAAGACTTGCGCTCGGCGGCCGAACAATCCCAGACGCTATCTCCCGGCCAAATGCCATACGATCATTTCATTTTTTTTCTCTCAGTAAACCGAAGTCGACCATCCGCGGTCCCCAGGATTGTCCTTGTATGCTCGTTTCATTTCGTATCGCTGTGCAGCGTTACTTCTAGATATTTGACGCGATTCTGACGAGCAGCACACTACTAATGCTGTATTCGAACATTACAGGATTGTTTCTCCTACTCATGTGATCATACAACAAACATGGAAACAGATGATAACGTGACCTGCTACGAGGCAAGAGGATACTAGCGCACTTGTATCTCTCTGGTGCTTTGTTACATCTTCTAAATAGTTCGTTTTTCATTCACTAGGGAGCATCATAGAGTGGAAGTCCACTTGTATCCATCTGCTTTCAAAATTTTACCAAGCTGTAAATGCTCTTACATCATTTTCCAAGAAATGGCGGTTGTACCAATACCACCTCACAAGGCCTCACAACAGCCCATGTCACGTCACACCGATCAGACCTCGGCTGCCAGCTGACTGGCTGGTCGCTGGGGCACAGCCCACTGCCCAGTAGCAGTCAGCCAGTTAGCTGGCGTTCGTGCCCTCTTCAGTGTGAGGTGACATGGGCTGTTGTGAGGCCTTGTATCTAGGTGGTGATAGTTGTACCCCTTTGGCTCTAACCCCTCATTTATGAAAGTAATTATAAATGCCATAAAATGAAAAACATAGATTAGGAGAACATAATTTATACAATCTTAGTGGCCGACATAACAACTATAATATGAACGAATTGTGTCAGGTGCAGATAGAGCAGAAATAACAAGTGTGCCGTCTATAAAACAATGCGCTCTTCATGTTTCAGATCGATAGGAATGACGTCGGTTACCAAAACAACAATGGGCCGCCGTACTACAAGAAACCTGCGTCGTACTACTACCTCCCTGGAAAGCTCAACAGCCACTACCAACCGCCTTCGTCCACGAGTCCGCCTCTGCTGCCACCAACAGGCAGCTACCATCAGAGACAGTATCGCAACTACGACTACACAAGGACACCAGAAAATGGCGCCTACTATAAACCACCAGAGAATCTGGACTACTCGAAAGATCCAGGGAACCAGAACTACATGAAGCCTCAGCAGCATCAACAGTACCTGCAGCGTCCACCACATCAGAGTTACCCGGGGACTGCTCAGAACTACGGTCAGCACCAGAGCTACCCAAAAGATGTACAGAACGTGGGCCATCTGAACCCTCCAAACAGTCACCATGCGTTCCCCTCAGGAAATTACCAGCAGGCGGCGCCTAATGGTCCCCCTCCTGCCGGCACTGAGGCGTACTTCGACTACAGGCCCAATGGCGCTCCTGGGCAGCCGCCAGCGCCACCTGGTTACCACCCGGACTACCAGCCGCCATCTTACCTGCCCACCACGGTCGCGCCTCCAGCCCAGGAACAGGGCAGACTCCACTCCCAGTGGCTGGGACCACAGCCCAGCTTTCCTGTCGCTCCCGTGGAAAGCAATGCAGACTTTTTCGCCGGGGACTGCAATGGGTCTGCGTGGCAGGTCAGCAGCATCGATCCTTCCTTCAACAACAGGTTCGAGCAGCAGTTCCAGCTTTATCCCACCAACTACGTTTGGCCACAGGGCTTAGTTCAAGACTGAAATGGAAGCTACTCACTAAATTTCCTACATATCAAAATCAATAAAGATATACCTTTGATATATACATGTGTGATGTAAGTGAAAAGCTTTCCCCCTAGACTAGACAAATAAAGTATAATCTTCATTTTATAAACTTAATAAATTACTTGATAATGTATTTGTTGGACCCAAATTTTTCCTTTCGAGGAAGCTGATATGAAGCACAAAATAGAAAGGGTACAGTAGTTCCCCTTTTATGTCTAACTAAATAGTCAACCTAGAGCACTAAGTCCTTGAGTCAGGTATGTAACATAAGTGGGCTATGGGAGCTCAATGGACATCTGGAGTTGTTTCTCAGCGCACTTTCCACATTGTTACTCAAATTTCCTCGCCAGTAATTAACCATTTTGGTTTTCTATTGTAACGAATGACATTCTATGACAGTCGTCAGCTCAGGTTGCTGAGTTTGTAGATACTACATATGCAGTTGTTGCCAACTTGCGAATTGTTTAAGAGGAGGCAAAGTATGTCTCAGGAAGGCCAAAGATGAATAGAGATAGCAGTTCGGGTGGTGGTCCAGGGCTGGTCAGTGTGAATGACCGCTCCACCCCCACCACCAGAAAAAGCGAAAGTGGCGGTTTTAGGGCGCCATGTTTGAATCCTTTGCCATTTACGATAGGTAGACATATATTGATAGTGATCGGTAATGGTGTGGTGTTGAAATACTTTGGTCGCCGCGGTGGAGTAGCCGAGCGGTCTAAAGCACCTCGCTGCGGAGCGCGCGGTTGCTAGCCGTGGAGGTTCGAGTCCTCCCTGGAGCAAGGGTGTGTGTGTATGTTAGTTTACCTAGGTTTAAGTAGTTTGTAAGCTACGGACTGATGACCACGCAGTTTGGTCCGATAGAGTTACAGACATTTGAACATTTGAAATACTTAAGTTGATATTCATAATAATCACTCAGTTTCCTGGACTATACAGAGTGAAGCGAAATTCGGACTTCGCAGCGCGATTCCTCACATGGCAGCAATAAAAAAAGTATCTCACAAAATTTCGTCCCGTGCATATTGCCGGCAGTAAATGGACGTCGAAGACTGAGTGTGTGTTCCATACTTCAGTGTGTTTCAGAATTATACAATAAACCAACAAATTTCCAGGGGCTGTAGAAGGCGTCTTGAGCAACAAACTGAGCATGGTAACCCATTCCCGGAAACGCCATTCAACGACGCTACGGAGAGTCCAAGTTACAGGCACCGGCGCCTGCCGCTAGAAATCCCCTCCAGAAACTTTGACGCTCTGTAGCGTCGTTGGACGATATTTCAGAGCATGGGTTTCTATGCTCATTTTATTCCTCAAGAGCCTTGTACATCCCCTATAATCCGGCCGCTGAAACATTGCACTTGACGTTTCGCATTACGGCGAGTTAAGTTGGCTACACTGCTTTAGCGACGTTGCAACACTAGCCTCTATACACACAGCAGACGAAACGGTTTTCAGTTGCATCTCGTAAATGTAAGCTATTGAACCATAAAAGTGCATATAATAATTCGTTCTTGAACAGCAATTAATTAACGGCTTATTCATGAAGACCAGAGCACAATAATGCTTTCAATAACGGAGTAAAGCAATATAGAAAATTAGCATTGGATCACGACAGATACGAAATAAACAATAATCAACATAGTAACTTCTCTCTCTACGTTTTATAATCAGAATGCTTTTCACTCACCAATTTACGGCGACAGTGGTACAATTACATTCAGCTCGCCATCTTCACTGTTGTCGTCACTGCCAAAATCGTCCTTATCACCAAGACAAATCATTAACTGTTCATGATCCCTTCCGTTGTTTGCACTGCCCGAATCAGTTTTTCAACGTGCTCGACCCTTTTTTTTTTAATTCTTCAAGATGCAGTATCCACATTGGCAACAGCTTTTCCACCTCTATTATTGTGAAAGACTTATTGTTCCTTAAGTAATTCTTCATGTCACGCCATACCCATTTTATAGGGTTAAAACGGCAGTGAAATGGGGGCAGATTTATTTCATTGTGACGCTGCTCCTTTGCGATTTCGTCTACTGCATATTTGGGTGTAATAGGCTTATTTTGTTCCACGAGCAAATATAAAAGAAGTTTTGACATTGACATATCTGCAGCAATATTTCTTTCTTATAACCACTGCACCATAACTTCTGTCCGATCGTTTGAAGCGAGAATGAACTTCCTGCTCAGAGCATAAGCTTCGAAGTTTTTATTCATACGAAATTGAGAACTTACTCAGAAAACGTCACTAGACAAACGTCTTTTCGGTAACATCATCCAATTACTTTAACTCGGAAAGTCAAGTTAAACCACTCACAGTAAAACAAATCGCAGCGAAAAAGCACACACAACATAAACACGCGATAAACACGATACACAACTTTATGGTAGAACTGAACAAAACCGGCAACGCGGGAACGTTGACGTCACGGCACGTGATCACTGGAAGTGTTTATCGCGCTGTGGTTGGATCGTTCCAAGCGACGAGCGCGTCGCGCTTCTTGCTTTTCACTTGTTATTTGTAAACGTCAAGTGCAAAGTTTCAGCGGCCCCAGTTTGCTGGTATAAGTGTGTAATTCTGAAACACACTGACGTATGGAACACACACTCATCTCAGTCTTCGACGTCCATTTACTGACGGAATTTTGTTTTTAGTTGCTGGCATGTGGGGAACTGCGCTGCGCATCCCGAGTACGTGAATTTCGCTTCACCCTGTATATGTGGAATAACATAATGTTCTTTTAGTTGAGCTTTTTCGGGGATTTTGGAATTTTAGTGAACCTTTGGTAGTTGTTTGTTGTGCGTTACACCGGACAAAGGAAACTAGGCTGATTTTAGGTTTTATTTGGGTGTACATAGCCTCAAGTTACTCATTAAAGCGTGTGTAGAGTTCAGTTTTGCGAGGAATGATTATAAAACTGACCAAGCAACCATAGGTGCTCGCGTTTTACTCTTGCCTTGTCTTTCGCCATAACACACTAAGACTGAAATTACAACGTGGAATAATGGTACTTCAAACGCATTTACGGCTAGTATTACTAGTAGAATAAATGCACATGAAATACTTCAGTCATTAAAATAATGCATGGTAAAGGAAAATATTAGCTAAACAAAAAGCGAGAGAACTTCGAACTAGGAGCGGCCAGGGCTAAAAAGAATTAGCGACTGATCTATCCTTAAATCGAATTGCACAAGACGGCGTGCATTGCGGTTCCTGAGTTTAAATTCAGTACGAATGCACGAGAGTGTAATTTAAGAATAACGTAATGTCGTGTGAAACCCGATCTAGACTGCACAAGGTCAGTCTAGCCTGACAGAGCCTGGGGGTACTTTCACCAATGACGGCGACGCGGAGACTGTTGGCATGCTGATCATGACAAAATCGGTAGAAAAATCAGTGTGTAGTAGAACGAACTGGGAATGTTTCTGGGGGTTGAACGAAATCGCGTAATGCAAGATAAAACTGTGAAGAATCTACGAACGTACCAATAACTGAGAACTGTGAATGATGCGAAGGTTACATTTAAACTCAAAGTAAATACCGAAGGATATGCCCTGCTAAGTCATTCAATGTTACCTTAAAATTAATGTACATTATATTGAGCCCTGTAGTGGAATTTGTGCATGAGTGTGAGTGACTGATGAGGACAGTTCCTCCCATTACTCCCAAGTTCATTAACTGAAGTAAGAGACCTTAGTTGTTGATTGAGTGAAGGCCAAGGAATCGTAAATATGTTGCTTTCTCCCAAGTTCAGGGGGCTGTTGTAAATTTATGATTACGATCAGTGGTGACTTTGATCCTCACTGGAGGAAAGAAATATTTTTAGGGTGGAAGATGTAAGATCATTGTAAAGAAGATTCGTTTTGCACCAGTGGTGTATCGATTGTAGTAATAAATGATTTTGAAATTCCATAATATGTGCTTTGGCCATCTATTTTGACTCATCCTCAATTTTTTCCCCCAATTCTCAATCTTCTTGTCAAATAAGGAATAATTTCAAACAGAACAGAAATAAGTGGGGTTTGTAAGATATAATATGAATTTAAAACGTGACATAAAGTCCCTCAAGAGGTATGCACTCATGTTCATGAATTTCAATTATTAAACAGTGCTACTAAGGACGCTGATGAAAATATATTGGCCACAGGTGGTGATGCGACTGTACGTTTACTATTTGGCCACGATAACTTGACGATTCGCGCGGTGGCTGCTGGGAGCTTGTCTTGCACGAACGGAAGACAGCGTCAGCTGCTTGCTGCAGTGTTGCAACCATTACCCTAACAATATGTACATTAATTCTTCGCGTCAAGGACCATTGTAAGGTTGGAAGCGCATGTAAATAAAGGAATAACTTTCAACGGGTGTCGATTTTCTCCGCTTGTGGCAGCACCAACAAAATCGTCAAGTTATCGTGGCCAAATAGTATTTCCGCGTTTCGATGTAACATCATCATCAGAATCCAGGCCTAGGACAAAACTTCATAAAGCTACAGTTCAGCAGAGTGTCACGGTCCCGCTGAACTATAGTTATATTATGTTTTATCCCAGGCGTGGATTCTGATGATGATGCTATATCGAAACGCGTAAATAAACGTACAACCGCATCACCACTTGTGGCCTATATACGAGATAATGAATATAGGCTCAACAAAAAAATACTTGTTTTTATCAGCGTTCATAATACCACTGCTTTCTAATTAAAATATATTATGCCTGAGTGGCTCACGGACTTTCGTTTTCATGACACTGTTAATAATTCGCGTCATCCATTGTCCCTTGTGCTAACACCATAATTGATGAGTAATAAAGTAATTTGTTACACGATTCACACAGTAAGTAAACAAGCATCGTGAAGGTCCTGTTACATTAGTGCAACTCATTTATTACAATTGTCCACCAGACAAGTGATACTGTAGAACCCCACGTCTCCTGTCTGGGATGATGTAGAAAGACCAGTTACAGAAGTAAAGTATGGGGGTAAAAACTAAATAAATAGAAAATGAATAAGAGTACAGATATAACAGAATCCAACAACAAATTTAAAACAACCCTCCCTGTCAATATGTGACACAATAATAATTAGTATCATATCTCTACCCAGTATCAACAATGATAATCCACCATCGGATAGCAATATAGAAGAGGTGGAATCGATTATTCGCCTCGATAGTGGGTAAAGATCACAGTGATCTTGCATCAACAATGATATTCCACCATTGGATAGCAATATAGAGATACAATCGATTAGTCTCCTCGATAGTGGGTATAGAGCACAGTGATATTCCACCATAGTATAGCGATGTAGAGGTGGAGTCAATTAGTGGCCTCGATAATGGGTATAGAGGACAGTGATTCTACCATCGGATAGCAATATAGAGGTGGAATCGATTAGTCGCTGCCGGCCGAGGTGGCCGAGGAGACTGAGGCGCTCCAGTCACCGTCTGCACGGCCACTACAGTCGGGGGTTCGAATCCCCCCTCGGACATGGATATTTGTACAGTCTTTAGTATAAGGTAGTTGCTAAGTAGTTTGTAAGTTTAGGGTCTGATGACCCCGTAGTTAAGTCCCATAAGCTTAACAAACATTTGAACATTTTAATTTGATTAGTCGCTTCGATTGGGGAAACAGAGCACAATGTTTCGGTATCAACAACGATATTCCACCATAGGATAGCGACATAGAGGTGGAATGAATTTGTTGCCTCGATAGTGGGTATAGAGCACAGTGATTCCGCATCAACAATGATATTCCACCATCGGATAGTGATATAGGGGTGGAATCGATTAGTCGGCTTGATAGAGGGTATAGAGCACAGTGATTTCGTTGATCGGCAGCAGACGCTGCCAAAAGGCGCGACTGAAATGGTAAACCTGGTTCTCAACTGCAATGAATAAGTACACAATACACTGTAGCCTGAAGGTACCTAGTTCGCTTACTTACATGAAGCACTCCATTACATGTCATTAGTATTACTTCATTTTAGACTTATATTCGTATTTGGATACATCTAGGACTACAAGACGAACTCGACGTACGTTTTGGGATTACCGTCTTTCAGCTTCCTGGGTGGTCTCGCATCGCTGTCTCAGGGCGTATATCGTTTTCATAATGTCTGACATTCGTTTGAATTTCTCCGAGTATTCCGTAGTGAAACTCATCTATTGGGTATGTTAAGAAGAATTTGTGTTAGTATCCTGTAGGGTACAAAAGTGAGTACACTGAAAATGATGTTACGGAAACGAAGCTGAAAATGTTACATGTCTACGAAAGGAACGGAGAAAGGAAGAACAATATGTAACGCCCAGTCCACAACAAAATTATCAGTAATGGAGCGCTAACTATTTCATAATAAGTCTAGGAAATACAGTCGGAGTACCGATCTTCGACATATATCGTTGTGCTGTGGTACTGCACCCTGCAAATATTTTGTTTGACCAGAAGGTGTGTGGTGTGTTAACAAATAAATGAGTAAAATTTTCTTCAAAAGATATAGATAGTGACACAGAAAAAGAAAACCAACGCAAATGTCGACGAAAACAAAAGAGGACACTGTTTTCGGAAATGTGTTCCTTCTTAGGTAGGAGAGGAGCGAAGATAAAGGGAACAGGGAACGGGGAACTACCTGGGCGATGAGGTGATTATGAGTGATGTGTGGAAGTCAGATGATAAGTACTGAGCCAAGCCAATAGCAAACTAAAGAGGACCGATAAGCAGATAAGCACAGTTGCTCAGTTACCGGCGGCCAGTGCACACGTGACCAGCAGCAGCTCTACATTGTACGGTAACCGGCTTCTTAATAGAAGCGACTTATTTTCATTTCGTGTGTGCTTTCTTTTGCAGCTCTTTATACTTTAGTGTGCTCGCGTGTTTATTTATTAAGAATCGCGTTTAGTTGTCAGTTCAGTTGCTGATTTTTTTATGTACTAGCTCGAGTATATATATTTCAGATTCGCCGTAAATAAACAGTTCAGCGTTAGGTTTATATTTTTCGAAGCTCACTGTTTATCAAACTTCTGTGTCCTCAGACGTACTTACTTGGAAGAAACATAGGTTTTTAGAATGGCTAGGAACTGTGACTGCTGCGAACGGATGGAGGCAGATTTGGTTACTCTTCGCTCGCAGCTTCAGGCGGCGTTGGCTTCGCTGGCAACGCTTGAGGCTGCGGTGGGTGGGCGCCGCTGTTGTGGGCCGCTCGCGGGGGTGCAGCAGACGCCCTGTGCGTCTGTTGTGCCCTCCGATCTGCCTGAGGCTGTGGCCAGCCCGCTCACTGCCCGCGAGGAGGTGGCCCCCCAATCCGTGGTGGATTGGGAGGTCTCCTCAGCGCGTGTCAGGTTGGGTAAGACTTCCCGGGGGACCGAAGTGGTGGCCTCCCCTGTTAGTCTTGCCAACAGATTCGAGGCACTGTGTGTGGCAGGGGATGTTCCTGACGCAGATGGTGTCGCTTGTCTGGTACTCGCCCCTTTGCCTTCAAGATCCGAGCACTCACAGAGGGTGGGTTTGTTGGTAGTTGGGAGCTCCAACGTTAGGCGGGTAATTGAGCCCCTTAGGAAAATGGCTACGAGGGAGGGGAAGAATTCCAATGTGCACTCCGTGTGCATACCGGGGGGAGTCATTCCAGATGTGGAACGGGTCCTTCCGGATGCCATGAAGAACACAGGGTGCAGCCAGCTGCAGGTGGTGGCTCATGTCAGGACCAACGATGTGTGTCGCTTTGGATCGGAAGAGATCCTCTCTGGTTTTGAGCGGCTATCAGAAGTGGTAAAGACTGCCAGTCTTGCTTGCAAGATGAAAGCGGAGCTCACCATCTGCAGAATTGTCGACAGGACTGACTGCGAACCTTTGGTTCAGAGCCGAGTGGAGGGTCTGAATCAGAGGCTCAGACGGTTCTGCGACCGTGTGGGCTGCAGATTCCTCGACTTACGCCAAAGGGTGGTGGGTTTTCGGGTTCCGCTAAATAGGTCAGGAGTCCACTATACTCAGGAAGCGGCTACACGGGTAGCGGGGGCTGTGTGGCGTGGACTGGGCGGTGTTTTAGGTTAGAGGGCCTCGGGAATACACAAAATGGGTTTCAGTCTCAAAGGGGGCAGGTCAGACACAGGAAGAAAGCAGATCTACAAACCATTGGTATAACAGTTGTAAATTTTCGTAGCTGTATTGGGAAAGTTCCAGAGCTCCAAGCGCTGATAGAAAGTACTGAGACCCAAATCCTTATAGGTTCTGAAAGCTGGCTGACGCCTGAGATAAAAGCGGAGCTCACCATCTGCAGCATTGTCGACAGGACTGACTGCGAACCTTTGGTTCAGAGCCGAGTTGAGGGTCTGAATCAGAGGCTCAGACGGTTCTGCGACCGTGTGGGCTGTAGATTCCTCGACTTACACCAAAGGGTGGTGGGTTTTAGGGTTCCGCTAAATAGGTCAGAAGTCCACTATACTCAGGAAGCGGCTACACGTGTAGCGGAGGCTGTGTGGGTTGGACTGGGCGGTTTTTTAGGTTAGAGGGCCTCGGGAATACACAAAATGGATTTCAGTCTCAAAGGGGGCAGGTCAGACGCAGGAAGAAAGCAGATCTAGAAACCATTGGTATGTGTGTTGTGGTCTTCAGTCTGGAGACTGGTTTGATGCAGCTCTCCACAATACCCTATCCTGAGCAAGCCTCTTCAACTCCACATAAGAACGGCAACCTACATCTGAATCTGCTTACTGTATCCATCTCTTGGGTCTTCCTCTGCGGTTTTTACCCCACACACTTCCCTCCAACGCTAAATTCACAATTCCTTGATGTCTAAGAATGTGTCCTACCAATCTATCCCTTCTTTTAGTCAAGGTATGCCAGAAATTTCTTTTCTCCCCAATTCTGTTCAGTACCTCCTCATTAGTTACGCGATCCACCCACCTAATCTTCAGCATTCTTCTGTAGCACCACATTTCAAAAGCCTCTATCCTCTTTCTGTCCACACTGTTTATCGTCCACGTTTCACTCCCATACAAGGTAACACTCCACACAAATGCCTTCAGAAAGGACTTCCTTACGCTTAAATCAATATTCGCTGTTAACAAATTTATCTTTTTCAAGAACGCCTTTCTATCCATTGCCATTCTGCATTTTATATCCTCTGTACTGCGACCATAATTTGTTATTTTACTGCCCAAGTAACAAAACTCATCTACCTCCTTTATTGTTTCGTTACCTAATCTAATTCCTTCAGCATCACTTGATTTTCTCACACTGCACTCCACTACCCTAGTTTTACTCTGGTTAATGTTCATCTTATATGCACCTTTCAGCACACTGTCCATTCCGTTCAATTGCTCTTCCAGGTCCTTTGCTGTATCTGACAGAATTACTATGTCGTCGGCAAAACGCAATGTTTTTAATTCTTCGCCCTGAACTTTAATTCCTTCTCCAAATTTCTCCTTGCTTTCCTTTATAGCTTGCTCAATGTACAAATTGAACAACATTGGGGAAAGGCTACAACCCTGTCTTACTCCCTTTACCATTGGTATAACAGTTGTAAATTGTCATAGTTGTATTGGGAAAGTTGCAGAGCTCCAAGAGCTGATAGAAAGTACTGAGGCACAAATCGTTATAGGTTCTGAAAGCTGGCTGACGCCTGAGATAAATTCGGCCGAAATTTTTTCAAAGGGCCAAATGGTTCAAATGTTCAAATGTTTGTACAGCTTATGGGACTTAACTACGGAGTCATCAGTCCCTAAACTTACAAACTACTTATGAACTACTTACGAACTAGGACGGCACAAATATCCATACCCGAGGGGGATTCGAACCCCCGACCGTAGTGGCCGTGCAGACCGTGACTGGAGCGCCTCAGTCCCCTCGGCCAGCGCGGCCGGCGGCCAAATGGTCTTCTGAAAGGATAAAATAAATAAAAAGGGGGTGGCGCGTTTATTGCTGTTACAAGCGGTTTATACTGCAGCGATATTGAGGCAGATACTTCCTGTGAGTTGGTCTGGGTAGAGCAGGGCCGCTCAAGGTGCATGCACCGGCGCATCGCACAGTGCAGAGTGCAGAAGACGGCTGCGCTGTGTTGACGACGGTGCAAACCCCCACTCCTTGGCTTTGCGCCGCTTCTCTCTTTCCTTAACGCTTGCGTTGCTCGCGCCGCCTGTCTCGACCTTTTCAAAACTTTTACCCTGTTTTCTTCTACATTGCCAAATACTTAAGTACACTAAGCGGAGATCTTATTTTGGTGGAACACGATTACCGGTATAAAATAGATTTAAATAATATTAATAACTGTAATGATAACAATTTTAAATTTGGTTTCAACACATATTTACCTCTTCTATGTTCTCTTTTTTTATTTTCAATTATGCTACTAAGATCTGGAACAAGAGATCGGCTGACAGCATTTTTGAAATTAGTATTAGAAATACTTGCATGCAATCTAGTTTTCGTACAAGAAAAAACAGAATAAAAACCTTTCACTTACACATGTGGAGCCAAACATAGAAATAATCTTCGCTGCTTCTCTGTGTAACTTCGGAAATTCTTCCTTCGACAAATTCTGCTAGAACTGGAGCAAACCCGTTGTGTTGTAAAACAAATCCTTTCGGTGAACATCGGTTTGCAAATCAATCAGTTCGAAATGTAAATCTCGTTTGTAGATACAGAATTCTCTTCTGCAAGAGTTTTCACCTTCCGCAATTCTTCCTCTCTGGCATCCCCTGTGATATCACTATACTTTTCTGAATGCAATTTGCTGTAGTGTTTTTCAATAGGCGATTTTCTGACACAATTAGTGTGCCGCAGATTAGACATTTGGCTTTATCGTCACAACGAACAAAAAAGTAAGAGAGTTCACATTCCGGTTTAAATTGACTTTCGGGAAAATTTGCCTTTTTTTAAGCAGGTGTTTCCATTATTGCAGTAATTGTCTTGCGCTTACTTAATCCAATGTTGACTAAGCCGTCTGGCAGCGCATTCGGCAGCGTACAGCGACGGACTCACCCAGCAAGCCGAGTTGAGTCGAAGTATACCGAGTTGAACCGATGCACTGTGCAAACACTCTCTGCACCTCGCTTTGCACGCGTGCGGTTTTCCGTGTTTGTGCGGCCCTGGGGTAGAGGTTATACCTGACAACCGGAATAAATTAATAATTGGATCTTTTTATCGGCCCCCTGACTCAGACGATGCGGTTGCAGAAATGTTCAAAGAAAGCTTGAATCATATTTCAAATAGGTATCCGAAGCATACTGTTATAATCGGTGGCGACTTTAATTTACCCTCGATATGTTGGCATAATTACGTATTCAAAACCGGCGGAAAATATAAAACATCGTCCGAACTAGTTCTGAATGCTTTTTCTGAAAACTACTTCAAACAGTTAGTTCATGAACCCACTAGAATAGTAAGTGGCTGCGAAAATACCCTTGATCTCCTAGCAACAAATAATCCGGAGATTGTAAAGAGCATCAAAACAAATACAGGGATTAGCGAACATCGAGTTGTAGTAGCGAGACTAAATGTCGAAATTCCCAAATGCACCAAAAATAAACGAAAAATATATCTATTCAATAAAGCAGATAAAAATTCGCTTCACGCTTTCCTGAGTGTTAATCTCCAGTCTTTCAAAACTAAAAATGCGAGTGTAGATCAGTTGTGGCTTACTTTCAAAGACATAATATCAGTAGCAATCGAGAGATTTATACCAAATAAATTAATAAAAGAGGGGGCTGACCCCCGTGGTACACAAAACAGGTCAGATCACTGTTGCAGAAACAAAGAAAAACGCATGCAAAATTTAAAAAGACACAGAATCCACAAGACTGGCAATCTTTTACTGAAACTCGCAACCTAGCGCGGACTTCAATGCGAGAAGCCTATAGTAGCTACCACAACGAAATCCTGTCTCGCTATCTTGCAGAAAGTCCAAAGAAATTCTGGTCATATGTGAAGTACACTAGCGGCAAAACACAAAAAATACCTTCACTACGCGATAGCAATGGTAATAGTACCGACGACAGTACTGCTAAGGCAGAATTACTAAACACAGCTTTCCGAAATTCGTTCACCAAAGAAGACGAAGTGAACACTCCAGTATTCAATCCAAGAACAGATGCCAGCATGCGCAACTTAGAAGTAGATGTTCCTGGAGTAGTAAAACAACTTAAGTCACTAAACAAAAACAAATCTTCGGGCCAGATTGTATACCAACTAGATTCCTCTCAGAGTATGCTGATGCAATAGCTCCGTACTTAGCTATAATTTACAACCGATCACTCAGCGAAAGACCTGTACCCAAAGACTGGAAAGTTGCCCAAGTGACTCCAATATTCAAGAAAGGCAATAGGAGTGATCCCCCAAATTACAGGCCAATCTCATTGTCGTCGATTTGCAGCAGGATTTTGGAACATATACTTTGTTCGAATATTATGAACTACCTCGAAGAGAACGACCTATTAACCAATAGTCAACACGGATTCAGAAAGTATCGCTCTTGCGAAACACAGCTTGCCCTCTACTCACATGAAGTGTTAAGTGCCATCGACAAGGGATCTCAAATCGATTCCATATTTCTGGATTTCCGGAAGGCTTTTGATACTGTACCCCACAAGCGGCTTCTTATGAAATTCCGTGCTTATGGAATATCTTCCCAATTGTGCGATTGTATTCACTCTTTCCTATCAGAAAGGACACAATTCGTTGTATTTGACGGTAAGTCATCGAGTAAAACAGAAGTGATATATGGCGTTCCACAGGGAAGCGTTATAGGTCCCCTACTCTTCCTCGTGTTTATAAATGATTTAGGAGACAATGTGAATAGCTCCCTTAGACTGTTCGCGGATGATGCTGTCGTTTATCGGTTACAATTACGAACAACTTTGACTGGAGAGAACACATAGAAAATATTGTGGGGAAGGCGAATCAAAGATTACGTTTCATTGGCAGAACGCTTCGAAGATGCACCAGCTCCACCAAAGAGACTACCTACATCACACTTGTGCGTCCTCTCCTGGAGTACTGTTGCCCCTTGTGGAACCCTCACCAGGTGGGACTGACGGAAGATATTGAGAAGATTCAAAGAAGGGCAGCTCGTTTTGTTTTATCACTTTACGGGGCGGGAAAGCGTCACGGAAATGTTGCACGAATTGGGGTGAAAATCATTAAAAGAAAGACGTTACTCATTGCGGCGTGATCTGTTTGCGAAGTTTCAATCACCTACTTTTACTTCTGAATGTGAAAATATTTTGCTAGCACCCACCTACTTAGGGAGACATGACCATCCCAATAAAATAAGAGAAATCAGATCGAAAACGGAACGATGTAGGTGTTCTTTCTTCCCGCGCGCTATTAGAGAATGGAACGGTAGAGAAAAGTTATGAAAGTGGTTAATGAACCCTCTGCCAGGCTCTTAAATGTGATTTGCAGAGTATCTATGTAGATGTAGATGTAGGATAGATATGGCCGTAAAGCTGAGTGATGGACGGGAGCAGGCAAGTTAGGTAAAAGGTTTTTAATTAGTTAAGAAGGGAAAGATATAGAGTAAAAGGTTTTCAATTAGTTAAGAAGGGAAAGATATAGAGAAACACATACACACAGCGAGAGGAAGGCAGATGAGGGGGAAAGAAATGAGTAATGAATAAGTGAGCTGAGGATGGTGGAGAAAAGAGCTTAACGTAGACTTAGGCCAGCAGGATAGCGGGAGGAGGGTATGTGTTGGAGGGGGCGAAGGTTCCATGTCTGTAGCTCTGAGGGACGTGCTAGGGTGGAGTATCCAGATCCAGATGGCACGCGGAGTGTAACAATTTCCAAGGTCGTCGGAGTCATGCTGTCACACGAAACTGGGTATACCCCAGTCAAACAATCCGCCAGGGACCGTTCATGCGTTCAACAAATATATTAACGTCCTCTTTTATTTTCGTCTCCATTTTCGTCTCCAGTGGCGCTTTTTGTGTGACTATCGGCGGTACAGAACTAAGGTAAGTACTGGCCAGATAATCTATCTCTTTTGAAGAATATTTTAACATCTCAGTGGAGAGTATTGTATTAGTAAGTACTAATGTTTGCAAATCTATGGGACTTAACTGCTGTGTTATTAGTCCCTAGCTCAGTGGAGAGTTCCATCAGTAATCAAATATGAGTAGTTAGATAAAGCCCTTATCTTTTATGATATGCTGTGTTATATGAATGTTTATACCCTTGTATAAAAACACGGTATGGCCAGAAATAACTAAACAAATAGTCAAAATTACTAAAAATTTCCGGGCTATTATGCCGTGGTCTTGTGGACTTATTCTGGAAACCCAACGTTTCGTCCCCGACTGCGGAGGACTTTTCAGGGGGGATCGTGGCACTTTTGAATGTCCGATGCACACACTCTGTCTCGCTACTGACTGAAGCCAAACTCCGTTTACGAGGGCTCGCGCGCAGAGGTGTGACGTCAGATGTTTGACATGCGCGCGCAATTCGTCGTTGCCGATTGCCGCCGTCCGTTATTATCGTCCCTTGGTAGAAGACTGTTACATTTCTTCTTAAAAACCGGAATCCAGATTTAATTTAGTTTCACGCCCTTCTCCATCTTATTAAAATTATTGGGCTGTTTTACAATTTCAATACCCTCTCTGTACAGTCTTTCGTGGTATCATTTGTGTCTGCTAAAACCTGAGTCTTATCAAATTGAATGAGGTGGTTCCCTGGTTGAAAAACATGTTCAGCTACAGCTGATCTGTCAATCTCTCCCCTTCTACAGTTCCCCTTGTGCTCATCTAGTCGTTTTTTGACTGTTGTTTTTGTGGTACCCACATATACGTCTCCACAGCTACACGGAATCATATAAATTCCTGCTTTTTCCAGCGGTTTACGATCACCCTTTGCCGATTTCAGGTGATCCTGTATCTTCCGAGTAGGTTTGTAAATAACGACAACATTCCGTTTCGTCAAAATTTTACAGATGCGGTCGGTGACGTCTTAAATAAAAGGCAAGAAGACTTTGGATTTCACAGGAACCCTTTCATCGTTTTCAACTCTACGTGTCGGTCTCAAAGCTCTCCTTATCTCTGCAGACGAATAGCCATTCTCAAGTAAAGCATTACTCAGGTGTTTCAATTCCGCGTCGGGTAATTCCGGTTCACAAATGTTCCTTTCACTGTCCGCCAACGTCTTTATAATGTCCCGCTTTTGCCGTGAGTGGTGGTTTGAATCCCGGTGCAGATAACGGTCTGTGTGTGTGGGCTTCCGATAAAGTGTATGGCCCAATCTGCCATTCCCCTTTTTGAAAACTGACACGTCAAGAAAATTCAGTTTTCCGTCTGCCTCCTTCTCCATGGTAAACTGGATTCTAGAATTAATCCCGTTGAGGTGTTGAAGAAAACGATCTAGTTCCTCTCTACCATGCCTCCACACAACAACGTTGGGTTTCCAGAATAAATCCACAAGACCACGGCATAATAGCCCGGAAATTTTTAGTAATTTTGACCATTCCGCCCGTGAAAGTTTACATTTTACCATAAACAAATAGTCACTGCACACCCAGGTTCACAAGTTATACTCGTACTTCCAGCTTGCTGCTGCATACTGACAGTCAAGAGGATATTTCCTCACACTTTAATTACGAATGTAGACTCCAACAGATAGAGTAGTGATGTATTTCTTTAAACCAGTGAGATGAGGAAGTAACTTAAAATCGAAATCTGATGATGTGGCGCATATGAAGAACACACCTACTATCACATGTTTCTGTTTCATGAACTGTATTATTATTATGCGAGCACAATACATTGCTTAGCGGTCATCTACATTCAAGAACAACATCTAGTAACTTCCATTTCTTCACCTGATAGTCGCTCGTTCAACATCTGCATCTACATACATACACCGCAGTTCACCGTAATCAGCGTGGCGGAAGGTACACTTACCACTACTGGGCATTTCCTTTCCTATTTCACTCCCAAATAGACCGAGGAAAAAAAAGAATGCCTATATGCCTCCGTACGAGCCCTAATTTCACTTATCTTGTCTATGTGATCATTACGCGAAATATACCTTGGTGGCAGGAAGATCGCTTCAAATTATGGCCATCTAAATTTCCTCAACAGAATTTCTCGAAAAGAACATCGTCTTTCCTCCAAGGATCCTCATTTACGTTCCCGGAGCATTTCCGTGACACTCGCGCATTGGTTGAACCTACCAGCAACAAATCTAGCTGCTCGCCTCTGAACTGCTTCTATGGCTTCCTTTGAAGTGATCTGCGCTGCGGGTCCTAAACACTTGAGCAATACTCAAGACGTGGTCGTATAAACGTTTCATCCGCGGTCTCCTCTACAGATGAAGTATATCTTCCCAAAATTCTCCCAATAAACCGCAGTCGTCTGTCCGCCTTACAACTGTCATTACATGTTCGTTCCATTTCATATCGTTCTCCAATGTTACGCCTATATATTTGAACGACACGACTGCATCAAGAAGCTCACTACTAATGCTGTATTCGAACATTATGGGATTGTTTTTCCTACTCATGCGCATCACCTTACATTTTTCTACATTGAGAGCTAGCTGTCATTCTTTGCTCCAACTAGAAATTTTGTGTAAGTCGGCTTGTATGCTATTACAGTCAATTAAAGACGAATTACTCCCATCATCAGCAAACAGCCACAAATTACAAGTTACTCTGTCCATCAGTTCATTTATATAGATAGAAAATAATAGCGGTCCTATCACACTCCCCTGGGGCACGGCTGAAGATACACTCGCCTCTGATGAACACTCACCGTCGAGAACAACGTACTGCATTCTATTACTTAGGTAGTCTTCCAGCCAGTCACAAATCTGTGAACCTATTCAATATGCTCGTGCCTTCGTTAACAGTGTGCAATGTGGCACTGCGTCAAACGCCTTTTTTAAATCGAGAAAAACACAGTCTGCCTGTTGCCCTTCATTCATGGCTAGCAAGATGTCATGTGAGAAAAGGGCAAGCTGAGTTTCACATAAACGATATTTCCTAAACCCGTGCTGATTTATAGAAACAAGCTTTTCATCTCAAGGAAATTTACTACTATATTAGAACTGAGAATATGATCCAAAATTCTGCAGGAAATTACTGGTGTCAACGATATTGGTCTGTAATGATGTGGGTCAGTTCTCTTTTTTTTTCTTACAAACGGGAGTCACCTGCGCTTTTTTCCAATCACTAGGAACTTTACGCTGAATTAAATCATTTGAACTCCTCTGTTAGGAGAGTAAACTTGGAGTTGGACGGCAACTTATGTCAGATATGGGGTCCCATATTGGCTTGATTTCTGTGGATGATATCTGTAGGTGGGACTACACTAGGCATGGCCTTCACCTCAACAGGAAAGGGAAGGAAAAACTGTCAGGGTCGACTGCAAGTAACTGACCCGGGGGGGGGGGGACACTGTCACAAATGGTAAAATACCAGTGGTTACAGGTGTCAGAGGGATGCCTTTTTTAGGATATGGAGGGGGGGAAAGAAAACGGGTTTTGAGAGAGTTTGTAAGACACCCTCAGTTTGAAAAAACAGATAAACAGGAAATAGATTTTAGCAAACTCAGAAACTGCCAGTAAATGTTAGCGAAACCATTAGTACGCAATATAGTTATATTTATTACATCAAAATATTCCAGTACTCAGAAATAAACTTTATGAACTACTCATTTGTATTGATGAAATAGAGTCCTCTAACCCAATTGACATAATTTGCCTCTCTGAACACCATGTGGCCACTGGTATAGATATGTTAAACATTCCAGGATTTAATTTAGCTTCACACTTCTGTAGAGCAGCTATGGAGGGAGCAGGAGTCGCCACATTCATTAAAAACTGCTATAAATTCAAGAATATTGATATAAATAAATTCTGTCTAGAGCAGCATTTAGAAGCTTGTGCAACAGAAGTAGAGTTCCATAACAGATGCTATATAATAGTAACTATTTAGTGAGCACCTTCAGGAAATTATGATCTATTTCTAAATAATCTAGAAGCTCTATTGGGTTATTTAACAGGAAGAAATAAAGAAATCCTGGTTGCTGGTGACTTTAATGCAGATTTTCTGATGCAGTCCTCCAGTAAAAATGTATTGCAGGCAGTAACTATGTCTTTCAACCTAACTCATACCGTAAACTTTCCAACTAGGATAACTAAAACCTCTAGGACAGTAATTGATAATATTTTTGTAGACAAATCAAAGGAATAAAATTATATCATAAAACCAATAATAAATGACTTATCAGATCATGATATGCAGCTCCCTGTTTTAGGTACAGATTCTAAACAGATTATTAAGACTGCAAAATCTGCATACAGGAGAGCCGTCAACCCACCAAAAATTGAAAATTTCAGAAAACTCCTGAAAGACATGAACTGGAAAGATGTATATAGTGCTCATGGCATGAATGAAAAATATAAAATATTCATTAAGAATGTTAGTATCATGTTTGAAAACTATTTTTATCTAAAAGTAACTCGAATTAAACAGAAGTCTATAATAAAACCATGGATTACACAAGATTTCATGTAAGACAAAAAGGAAAATGTATCTATCAGCCAAGAGTGGTTTCAATGATGAAGATTTAGCTAAATATAAGGAATACTGTAAAATATTTAAAAACGTTATCAGGCATCTAAACAAATGCACTATGAAAAGAAGATAGCAACATCAGGAAACCAAATAAAGACAATATGGGATATAGTGAAAAAGGAGATTGGTAAAACTAGAAAGAAACAAGGGCAGGTAGCATTAAGAGTAGATGAGACATTAGTAACTGATGAGCATTCTGTGACAAATCTATTTAACAAGTACTTTATATCTATTACTGATAGTATAGGATTGTCTGGGTCAGTAAATAATGCCCTTGAATATTTGAAATTAGCATTTAAAAATAAGTTCAGGTACATGAATATGTCACTCACTTCACCTCAAGAAATAACTTCCGTAATAAAATCTTTAAAAACAAAGCATTCTAGTGGTTATGATAAAACATCAACAAAATTAATTAAAGCGTGTTCTTGTGAATTTAGCACAATTTTAAGTTATTTGTGTAACCCGTCTATTATAAATGGAACATTTCCTGACTGGCTAAAATATTCAAGAATGGGGTAAAGAGAAACCATCAAACTACAGACCGATTTCACTTTTGCCTGCATTCTCAAAAATTCTAGAAAAGGTAATGTACAAGCAGATTCTCAACCACCTGACCACAAATGAGATATTGTCCAGTTTGGATTTCTGAAAAGTTCCGATATCGAGAAGGCTATTTTCACCTACAGAGATAATAAATTGCAAGCAGCGGGTATTTTCCGTGATTTGTCAAAGGCATTTGATTGTGTGAGCCATAACATTCTTTTAAGTAAATTAGAAATCTATGGCGTCACAGGAAATGCTGCAAAATGGTTCAAGTCGTACCTCACTAACAGGAAACAAAGGGTGTCAGTGCAAGTGACTAGTGAACTAAGCCAACAGTCATCATTAGATTGGGAAGAAATTACATATTGTGTCCCACAAGGATCCATTTTAGGACCATTCTTTTTCTTGTGTACATGAATGATCTCTCATCAGTTACAATACCAGAAGCAGAGTTCGGATTTTTTTTTTCTCTTGCAGATGATACAAGTATTGCAATAAAAAGTACATCAAGCATAGTTATAGAAATGTGTGCTAATGATATTTTCATGAACATTAATAAACGGTTTAAAGCCAACTCATTGTCATTAAACTTTAAAAAGACTCACTACATGCAGTTCAGAACATGTAAGATATTTCCCGCCAGCTGTGTATTAAGTATGAAGAAGAGCAGATAGAAGAGTTTGACAGTATTAAATTCCTGGGATTACAGCTTGATAATAAATTTAGCTGGGAGGAGCATACAACAGAACTGCAGAAACGACTCAACAAATCTGTATTTTCAATACGAGTGTTATCAGGCATAGGAGACATAAAAATAAACAAGCTTGCACACTTTGCTTACTTTCATTCCATAATGTCGTAATGGTATAATCTTTTGGGGTAACTCTTCAAGTCAGTCAAAAGTCTTCAGAGTCCAAAAGCGTGTAATACGTATTATTTGTGGAGTAAATTCACGGACGTCCTGTAGAGGCCTCTTCAAAGAACTGGGTATATTAACTACTGCCTCTCAGTATATTTATTCCTTAATGAAATTTGTCATAAATAATATATTCCTTTTCCCAACAAACAGCTCAGTTTACAGTACAATACTAGGAACAAAAACAATCTACTCAAAGACTTAAAAGCGCTTACTTTAGTTCAAAAAGGGATCCACTACTCAGGAACACATATTTTCAATAATTTACCATCAAGTATAAAAAATAAAGATCATTTTAAGAAGAGCCTTAAAGATTAGTGAATTTCTAAATTGTTCCAAATGATGCATGTATCGGTATTCATAATATATTAGTATTATTATATTATCAGCTCAATAAATAAATAAATAAAAATAAATAAAACCTTAAAGAGTATGTATCTGTACTGATATTATTAGTATTATCTATTATTCGGTTTGTAAATTTTGTTTCTCAACATGTTCCACATCCACGAGGATCTCCTCAACATGGATCTAAGGAACGAAAAACTAATCTAATCTAAACTAAAAAGATTCGCGATAAATGCAAGCTAAATATGGGGCCAACGCCGCAGAATACTCTTTGTAAAACCGAACGGGTATTCGATCAGGACCAGGAGACTTTTTTGTATTTAGCTCTCTCGGCTGCTTCTCTACACCGGAAATATCTCTTACTATGTCCTCCATTTCGGAATTAGTACGTTGATCAAATTATGGTACATTTGTGCGGTCCTCCTGCTGTGATTAATGGACTAAATGATAACTACTGAGTTGTTCGAGCATTCGGATGGTAAGTAGTCATTAATACGAAAAAAACTGTAGGAAACAGATATTGACTAGATGACGATATATTAGAATTTAACTATTTAATACAATAAAGGAAAGACTTGTAATGGAAGCGACGGCTAACAGAAATATCTTCTGGGTGTGAGACTGTATTGTCAATGTATAAAACTGACGTCTCAGTTACTGTTACAAGTATTGACAGTGACAATGGCCGCGAAAGTCTATGCTTACAGCTGATGTATTGTTCTCAAAACTAAGTAGATTAAATAACCACATGGATTCTGTGTATAAGTAACAGAAATACAAATTCTTAATTTTGTAAGCCTACGGGACAACAAACTGCTGAGGTTGTCAGTCCTTAGTCTTACAAACTAATCTAAGGACAACATACACACCAATGCCCTGAAGAAAACTCGAACCTCCGGCGGGGAGCAGCCGCACGCTCCGCAGCAAGACATCTTTGAGCACTGGGCCATTTCACCGTGGCTTTAAATTCTAGAAACGTCACAGAATTGAATTTTTTCAAGACCTTTTAAAATGCAGCAGAGGGCGATAGGAACGACTATTTGATTCAACGGACTGATTAGATATTACTCGATCATATAAATCAGTTTCCAGTTTTGGACCGGATGGTTGGATGTACACGGTGATTAGGGCTCCCAACATTCAAGTCTTCAGCGCCTGACTATTGATAATTCTTTATATTGCTGTATGAAAAGATACTACTTGATGTTATCATTACCTGCAAATTCTGTACGAAGATTGATTGTAAAATAAATCTGCAAATATTTAAATCTTATGACCGAAAGAATCTACACATTAAATATTAACAACCTAGGTAAGTAACTACAAGGACCTCGCCCAGCCAAACTATCTAATAAGACAGAACTCACAACCACGTCAACCAATGAGAATCAGAATGCGCCATGTCAAAGCAGGAAATGTAATACCGAATGCGTAAATTATAAAACCTCTCAAGGGCTGAATGTTTGAGCAGGACACCAAAAATACAAACACCCCTCAGTGGTGCCACTACATATATACATTAACGAGTCTGACGCCGCCATTTTACCGATCCAAAGATCAAGAAGTTTGAGTTTAGTACATAAAATATTGTGTCGGAACTCTAAAGTCTGCACTGTATTAATTTTTCTATGACTGTTTTATCCATATACATGTAGTTGGTTATACACGTTTTGGAATTGAAATATGGCGGCGAATAAATGATTGTGTATACGGCATTTCCCAGGTTAGTTAATTCATGTCTGTGTTTACAACACGTATACTACTGACCATTAAAATTGCTACACCAAGAAGTAATGCAGATGACAAACGGGTATTCATTGGACAAATATATTATACTAGAACTGACATGTGATTACATTTTCACGCAATTTGGGTGAAAAATTAGTACCCAGAACAACTACCTCTGGCCGTAATAACGGTCTTGATACGCCTGGGCATTAAGTCAAACAGAGCTTCGATGGCGTGTACAGGTACAGATGCCCATGCATCTTCAACACGATACTACAGTTCATCAAGAGTAGTGCCTGGCATATTGTGACGAGCCAGTTGCTCGGCCACCATTGACCAGACGTTTTCAATTGGTAAGAGATCTGGAGAATGTGCTGGCCAGGGCAGCAGTCGAACACTTTCCGTATACAGAAAGGCCCGTACAGGACTTCCTACATGGGATGGTGCATTATCCTGCTGAAATGTAGGGTTTCTCAGGGAGCGAATGAAGGGTAGAGCCACGGGTCATAACACATCTGAAATGTAACGGCCACTATTCAAAGTGCTGTCGATGCGAACAAGAGATGACCGAGACGTTTAATCAGTGGTACCCCATACCATCATGCGGGGTGATACGCCAGTATGGCGATGACGAATACATGCTTCCAATGTGCGTTCACCGCGGTGTCGCCAAACACGGGTGCCACCATCATGATGCTGTAAACAGAACATGGATTCATCCGAAAAAATGACGTTTTGCCATTTGTGCACCCAGCTTCGTCGTTGCGTACACCATCGCAGGCGCTCCTGTTTGTGATGCAGCGTCAAAAGTAACCACAGCCACGGTCTCCGAGCTGATTGTCCATGCTGCTGCAAACGTCGTCGAACTATTCGTGCAGATGGTTGTTCTCTTGCAAACGTCCCCATCTGTTGACTCAGGGATCGAGACGTGGCGGCACGATCCGTTACAGCCATGCGGATAAGATGCCTGTCATCTCGAGTGCTAGTGATATGAGGTCGTTGGGATCTAGCACGGCATTCCGTATTGCCCTCCTGAACCCGCCGGTTTCATATTCTGCTAACATTCATTGGATCGCGACCAACGCGAGCAGCAATGTCGCGATAGGATAAACCGTAATCGCGATAGGCTATCGTGAACGTGATTTTGATGGTATGCATTTGTCCTCCTTACACGAGGCATTACAACAACGTTTCACCAGGCAACGTCGGTCAACTGCTGTTCTTGTATGAGAAATCGGTTGGAAACTTTCCTCATGTCAGCACGTTATAGTTGTCGCCACCGGCGTCAACCTTGTGTGATTGCTCTGAAAACCTAATCATTTGCATATCACAGCATCTTCTTCTTGTCGGTTAAATTTCCTGTCTATAGCACATCATCTTCGTGGTGCAGCAATTTTAATGGCTAGGAGTGTACATCAACTCTGGCAATAAGTGGTAGCAGTGTCGACTGCTATAATCCAACAAGACTTTTTTAGCCGTTAGACCACCGCTGGGATAGTGTTTGACCTGTCTGGTGCAAGTCTTTAGGTGACGCCACATCGTTGACTTGCGCGTCGATGATGGTGAAGTGATGATTAGAGCGACGGTACACTCAGTCCCCGAGTAAAGAAAATTTACAACCCGACCGGGAATCGAACGCGGACCCTCTGCGTGGCAATCTACTACGCTGTCCACTGGACTACGTAGGCGGATAAGACATTCAGATTTTTGTGTCTCGTTGCCGCCGGTTGTCCTAGGTGTCGGTGTCCGAGTAGAGAGAGACCGACACAGGGAAATAGGATGCATGCGTGTGCTGGTACGGAGTCTGAGGTGAGCAGCCAGTGGGACAGCAGAAACTAGATTAGAACAAGATATTTATTTCATAGAGATAGTACAATACTTAACTTTATTAACTGAAGACTAGTGGAATGCAGATACATTGTTTAACTAGATAGAGGCCTGCCTTCTGATGAGAGACTGTTGTAGTGCCTGTCTTCTTGCGAAGTGACCAATACAGTTCAGTGGTGGCCACGAGCGGGGTTGCAGCAGAGGGCGCTCGTGGCCAACGTCGTAAGAACGCCGCGCCGTGCACCTTATTTCCCTGTGTCGGTCTCTCTCTACTCGGCCACCTAGGACAACCGGCGGAAACGAGACACAAAAGTGGCTACGAGGATGGGATAAAAAAGTGGCGACGAGGAGCGATAGAAGAACCTTGGACCAGCCCGCTTGCAGCAGCCAGACAGCAGCAGTCGGAGGACGCAGAACCCCTATGATTGAATGCCAAGGCGTGTAGCAGTGGCTTTAGCAAACAATATCGGCAACAGATCTGATTTCATCATCTTGGTCATTTCTCAAATGTTCAAATGTTTGTATAGCTTATGGGACTTAACTACGGGGTCATCAGTCCCTAAACTTACAAACTACTTATGAACTAGCTAATCCTAAGGACGACACAAATATCCAAGCCCGAGGGGGGATTCGAATCCCCGACCGTAGTGGCCGTGCAGACCGTGACTGGAGCGCCTCAGTCCCCTCGGCCACTGCGGCCGGCGGTCATTTCTCAGGTGGCTGTATTTCAGATCATGTGTTCCTTTCAGAGCTTGTTATCTCCCAAATAAATTTAATTGTGGTAGCTCCGGTCTTTGTTGGTGCTGCATTTTGGAATTCGAGCAGTGCGTGTCGCCCTGTGCAGGTGAACCGCTCACAGCGCTGGATCGCCGTTCAGCGTGCGACGGGTACAGACAAAACGTGCTTTTCCGGAGAGACTCAGCTGATTGTTTTGCTTAGCTCCAGTGAGCTGATAGCTCACAAGGGCTTAGGCTGCGTCAGTGGATGCTCGTGCTCTCTCTAAACAGTTGCCTCTGCGACACTGGGAGGAACGCCATCCACAGGTGAGTTGAATGAAGACACCGCCATTATTCTAAATCAGTTAGATCGTCTTCGAGTCACATGTAGCTAAGATAACGTCAGAGTGTGCAACATCGATTCATTTCTTGGTAGTTCTGCTTATCATCAGGATTATGGCATACAAGATTCTCATATTAGCTACTACGTTAATAGCCGCTGCTTCGCTGCCCGGACAATCTGCACCAGTTGCTATCATAAATATTTCAATCCCATTTTTTTTAGTTCAAGTTAATGGCAATATATATTTCGAAGAGGCCTGAGATATTTGAGAGTGGCCTCCGAATATAGCGGGTGATCTATAAGTCAGTATAAATATGAAAACTTAATAAATCACGGAATAACGTAGATAGAGAAGTAAAAATTGACACACATGCTTGGAATGACATGGGGTTTAATAGAACAAAAAAAAAGTATAAAAATGTCCGACAGAAGGCGGTTCATCTGATCAGAAAAGCAATAATTAGCATAACAAATTATTTACAGGAAATGCTCAATATGTTCTCCATCATTCCATAATTCCACAACAATAGATGTAGTGGAGGAGTAATGAATAATGTTGTGAAGAGCACTCTAAAGCACGTCCGGAGTTATGGTGAGGCATTGGCGTCGGATGTTGTCTTTCAGCATACCTAGATATATCGGTCGATCACATTACACTTGCGACTTCAGGTAACCCCAAAGTCAATAAACCCACGGATTGAGGTCTGGGGACCTGGGAGTCCAAGCATGACGAAAGCGGCGGTTCAGCACACAATCACCACCAAACTACGAGCGCAACAGATCTTTCACGCGTCTAGCAATACTTTTTTTTGTTCTAATAAAACTCCATGTCATTCCAAGAATGTGTGTCAATTTTTATCTCTCTATCTACATTCTTCCGTGATTGATTAAGTTTTCTAATTTAGACTGACTTTTTGATCACCCGGTATAACACTTCGTGCCCGTATTAAAATCGCCACATTTCTAATGAGGACGACTCTTTAATTATAAAAACCTTAACTTTTTTATCAAAAGAATGTGAAAGGAGTTGATCGCATGGCAATGCGTAACCTAGAGGTTTTACAAGCAGTAATACGAATCTCGATAAAACAAGAACTTAAACTCCGCAACTATATAAACAACAAAAATACATTCCAGAGTAAGCGCGAAAGCGACACAGAACTCAGCGCCCCTAGTGGCGGGCGCGGAAGCACTTTGACATCAATACGAAATAACGCGCCAAAACACAGAACTATCGCTACACTGTTTCTTCGCTGTCTGCTACATCATCCCCCACCGGGAAAGCGGAGCGGTGTCTAAAAATCTTGCAGGGAAATGGATTCGTTGACCTGATCTTGTTGTGCGTCCTGAAGCCTGCTTCTCATCAGCAAGAGCTTGAGGTGGCGAAGTAGCGTGGACTGGTCGGGTTTCTGTTGTGTTCTCGTTGACGTTTCCTCCTGAAGAATGTTTGCAGGCTTGGCGCGGTCTAGCGAGCGGTAGTAATTTTGCCATTTACAATGATGTCCACCGTGCGGTCTCCTCGTTTATAACTTAGTGAGGGCCTAAGTATGGTGGTTGTAATGAAAGTTTCACGCCGCCAGCTCGCAACATCACGTGTGTGAAACTGTCAAGGTCCTTGTGTACGTTAAGTAGAACGAATGCCGTGCCTGGAAGCTTGCGGAGTTCGTATGCTAGAAATGCGCTCTCTCAACAGACAAATAAAATTGCTATCTGTTAAGTTGGTTATCTGCAACGGCCGTGGGTCCTCGTACCATTCCACCATATACAAGTTCTGCCGCTGAAAAATCCAGATCCGGCTTGTAAGTGTTTCTGAGGCCAAGCAAAACCGTTGGTTGTGCTGCAGTCCAACTTTCATCATGGAACATCAGGGCTGCCTTCATTGTTCTGTGTCAGCGTTCTATCATCCCGTTGCTAGCGGGATGATAGCTTGTTGTCTTATGATGCACAATGCCGCAAAATTTAGTCAACTGTGCAAACAGATCAGATTCAAATAGTCACCCGCGGTCTGTTGTAATATGCAAAAGGCAGCCGAAACGTGACACCCAAGTAGAAATGAAGGCAGATGCCAATGTCTGTGCAGAGATCTACATCTACATCTACATGGGATACTCTGCAAATCACATTTAAGTGCCTGGCAGAGGGCTCATAGAACCACCGTTATACTATTTTATCTCCCATTCCATTCTCGAATAGCGCGCGGGAAGAATGAACACCTGAATCTCTCCGTTCGGGCTCTGATTTCTCGTATTTTATTCTGATGATCATTTCTACCTATGTACGTGGGAGTCAACAATATATTTTCGCATTCGGAGGAGAATGTTGGCGATTGTAGTTTCGTAAGTAGCCCACGCCGCAGCGATAAGCGCCGTTGTTGTAATGATTCCCATCCCAGATCCTGTATCATTTCCGTAACGCTGTCTCCCGTGTATCGTGACAATACGAAACGAGCTGCCCTTCTTTGGACTCTTTCGATGTCTTCCGTCCAATTTCAGTCAGAAGTAATTGTAATTCCTAGGTATTTTGTGGAGTTTACGGCCTTTACATTTGATTGATTTATCATGTAAACAAAGTTTAACGGATTTCTTTTCGTACTCATGTGGACGACTTCACACTTCTCATTATTTAGAGTTAATTACCAATTCTTACACCATACAGATATCTCATTCAAGTCGTTCTGCAGTTGTTATCTATTGGCACAGTTTCTGGCTAGCGGGTGAGACGATTTATCATTGTTAACAAATAACGCTGGCCGTTCGATGGAGCGAGAGGGCCTACCACATCGATATAGACCAGCGAGCACAGAATCACATAGACGCCGCGGTGGAGTAGCCGAGCGGTCTAAAGCGTCTCGCTGCGGAAGTTCGAGTCCATCCTGGGGCATGGGTGTGTGTGTTTGTCGTTAGGTTAGGTCACCTAGGTTTAAGTAGTTTGTAAGCTACGGACTGATGACCACACAGTTTGGTCCGATAGATATACAAACATTTAAACATTTTGAATAACATAGAGAGGCCTTACAATGACAGTGAAATGAAGCCGGCTGACAGCGCGACACCCAACCAACATGGCGGCCGAGCGCCAGCCGGCCACAGCTGCGAGCACAGGGTAGTTCACTGAGATCGCTGTCTGTTAATTCCTTTCTCATATATTTTAAGGCGTTCCTTTTTAACAATCTATTTTCGTCATAAATAATTACAAATTTTAGCTGGGGATAGCAAATCATACCATTATATAAAATAGTAGCACATATTTCCTCCGTCTGTGCCTTTAACCTTTTATAACTCGAGGAATACCGTACCTATCGTCATGCGGTTTCTTTTAATTTCTTCTTTAGAGTCCTGGGAGAATCTTAGACTATATTTAATGTCAATACGAATGTATAAAAAAAAACTAATATAGGAATCATAACATAGAATCTTTTACCGCTTCTGCACTTTAGTCGGCTCTGGAGCCTAAACTGTAAGCATTAGACCAGTGTACATAGCATAAACTCGCAGAACTCACAAAAATAAAAATCCCGCACACACACATTTATCAGTTTTCTTTTCCAAAGCGCTGGCGCCAGATGACTTCAGACTATAGATATAGTGTTTGTGGGAGATCTGTAAAAGTTAGACATATGACCTCGCGGTCTATTTTTTAAATCGTCGTAAGTTATATAGTTCTATACTGTGTACTTTGGCGCAGGACTCAAAGTTTACGCTACAAAGGTCACGAAAGTGCGGAAGTGGTAAACCATTCTACGATATTATTCTTATTTCAATTATTTCTCATTTTCGTATTGGCATTTAATATAGCCAACGTTGAACATAGGATAATACCGAAGTAATTGAAAGAAACGGCATCACGATACCTTCTGCAGTTCTCGAGTTAAAGTAGTTTAAAAATTACTCGTGCAAAGCCGAAGTGGCTCAGCTACTTAGTAATAAAATAAATAAAACGTGCTTAGTCATGATTATTGGATACCGAAAATTGGATCCCAAATTACAAATGTTTATCAATATTGGTCACAAACTAGGGTAGACTGCGTACGGTTGTGACAATTTTCATTTGATTTCCTATATTGTTGTTACTATGTGAGTTAGATGGAGTAAAAATGCTTTTTATAGTACAGTGTACATTTGTTTAAATGAAAATATTAAAATTTTGTCGCTAGTTACAATGGTTAACTCATAGGAGCAAATTAGAAGAAAAAAGAGAAATGTCACAACCGACCACACCCCAGGGGCGGTTGTGACAGTGCCTGGGGTCGGTAGTGACACGTTAAATATTGCATCAAAATAATATAAAATCAGTTTTATTGCAACTAATATCTAACATAATAGCAACATAATCTTCTTCTGTAAAAATTTAACATTTATGTAACAAAAGAAATATAATCTTGGAACACTTTAATAGATTGTAATTAATAAGGAACTCTAGCATCTATAGCTGTTATTATAACAGTCATCATATTACAATCAGCAAAAGAATTTAACTAAAATATCAAACTATACAATATAATAAGTGTGTTAAAATACAAAACATATAAATAAATGCCGGCCGCGGTGGCCGAGGGGACTGAGGCGCTTCAGTCACGGTCTGCACGGCCACTACGGTCGGGGGTTCGAATCCCCCCTCGGGCATGGATATTTGTGCCGTCCTTAGTCTTAGCTAGTTCATAAGTAGTTTGTAAGCTTAGGGACTGATAACCCCGTAGTTAAGTCCCTTAAGTTCTACAAACATTTGAACATTTTTATAAATAAATAGGCATTATAAAACCAGTGATACAAAAATCTTAAAATGTCTTATTCAAGAAAAATCTAAGCATTTGTGTAAATATGATCACAAAAAAACAAAGTACAATATAAATATAAGGTTGATTCTTAGTTCTAAAAGTGCAAAAGTACGACACTGAGATCTAGTCTGACTCATCACAATTATGACAAATGTAATACCGACTGCCACCTGCGCACTCCAAGTGGAACCAGAGCTTACATTTTCCTTGACACTTTATCCATTTTTCGCCAGGCCTACTTTTTGTATATGGGCCTAAGCAAACCAGACATAAAAATCTCCTTCATCCGATGACGATGGTGGTATCTTCCTTTTCTTTGCTTCGTTTTTTCCTTTTCCTTTATTTATTCCTTTTGCTTCAGAAAGATGTTTCTTTACCTGCTGAGCCTTCAATCGTTTTTCTTTATCGTCATATTTTTGCCTGACTGCCTCTTTTTCAGGCGTGTCTCGAGCCAAGTAGCACGTCGCTTCGGATTGTATTTATTACTAAGTTCGAAAGCTAGCTTCCGCACCTCTTTCGGAGAAAGGCCAAAATATATTCCTGCGCATCGTGTTATATAAAGTGCCAGCTGCTGTTCCTGCTCCTCAGAGAGCACTTTATTATGTGCGACATATCCCATGCTGACGCGGTCTTCATTCTGGCCTGCAGTGACTCCATCGCGTTTACGAATGTATCGTAGCAAAGACATGCGATTAACTTCGTGCATTTCCGCGGCTCTGCGTATAGAACTCCTGTTTCTCACTTCTTTATAAGCGTCTTCATATTTTGTAATGCCACACTGCCCTCTGTCAGTCTTCCACAAACCTCTTTTTGGCATCTAGAAAAAAAAAAAAAAAAATCTTCTTGTCACAACGGCACCCAGAAAATATGTCACAACCCTACGCTTAAAACATGTCACAACCGTACCCAGAAAATATGTCACAACCTAACCCAACGCACTCCTCCACAAGAAAAACATCGCAATGGCAAACGAAATTTTCTACGTGCAAAGTAATCACTGATATTAAACAACTAATGTTTAACGTTTAACGAGAAGAAACTCTTATTACTTTATCAGTACACATATAGCAACAATCATTAAAAGAAATGGAATCAAGAAATTTACTTTTGACTGTTGAAAAGTAATGCAGACCGCTGCTACCGTTATTGTCGCGCGACGGCTGACGCAATACTTTGACACAAGTCCAGACAGGCACGCCGCTTTTGTCTCCCTGCCACTCTCCACGTTATTCTTTTTTGTTTGGCTAATATGGCGACTGTCAAAACCGTACCCTGGCACAACCGTACCCAGTCTACCCTACAAGCAGTGGCGTAGCTATCAGAGGGCTGGGCGGGGCAGTGCCCCGGGGCCCCCGAGCTTAAGGGGCCCCCTCGGCCTTCGTGAGCTGCCTCCGGAAAAAGTTGCAATAGACCGTCGAATTTTTTATTGTTTTTACTCTCCCGCCCTAACGTCCGTCTCCCTCCCCTACCACCAAATTTCCCATAGTAACCGCATTGGGCCACCGAATGGCGGAGCAAAGCTTCCTAATGGGATCTTCACACGACGCCATTCTGTAGCGCAGCTGACCAGCCAAGCCGCCAGTCGCTGTGCAGAACACTTCTGTCGGGATAGCAGCAGAAGTAGCGGCAGCATCATAGCTGCTCACAGCAACAGCTGAGAATTGTATAAACTTCTTATTGGAAAATAGAAGTGTACAGTACGATTATCTGTATAAACCGGTTTTTCGAACATCCATGTCTCCCAATAACTTTGGGTAATGGACGTTCTACTATATATAATATTTTAGTTGAATGAAGGATTTTCGACTTTGCCCTTCACCAACAAACCTCAAAGGCAGGAAGTGAAATCCAAAATTATTCCCACCTTAGCATATAACCATAACAACGTCTATTGCTTGTCCGCTAAGACGTGTACCGTGTCAGTATTAGCGTGTTGTCAGTTGAAGTCGGAGTAGCGAAATAACAGTCAATGGCGCTGAATTACTAGTAGTGTGTCTGATAATAAACGGCGTGACCACATTTGAATATGAAGTATCTATAGTGTATTAGCACAGAACGATATTGTTATACTAACTCCTGTTTGTGTAGTGAATACCCCCAAAGGATTGCTTCTTAATCATAAATCCCAATTAAGTGCTCTGACGATTTGCACTCTGAAATTCGTGCGAGAAGAAGAGAAAATATGGATAGTGGATAGGCGCATCATCAGTGAAGCTTCTTTCTGCAACTTCATTCGCCTAGTATGGAGCAAATTCCAAAACTATCTCATGGGGTCGTTTTATCTGTGTGTCCTACCCAAGTCGAACTCTATTCCTCTGCAAAATTTTAACAAATCCACCCATTAATTTTTGCTTAAAAGCATAACAAACAAACTTACACAGTTATATTAGAGCGTACAATTAAATATTATCTCAACCATCGCACGTGATACTTAGTAGTATTTAAATTTGCCTTATTATGTCTTCTAGTGGTCGGAAGCTGATGACGAAGTAGTTTTGTATCTGTAAAGTTTCAGTTTAAAGAGGGCCCCAATGTCATTTTGCCCCGGGGCCCTCGGTGATACAGCTACGCCACTGCCTACAAGGTGAGTGGGCATCAGAATCTGTGCTCGCTTGTGGGCAAGCTCGCTGAAAGTAAACGAGTAGAATTTGAAAAGTTCTACCGCTTTATTGTACCTATCCAAATACGTGAGAAAACCAGGGGAGCTATAAAGAAGTTGTTTAAATAGGAATAAAAGTTCATTTCATTATCTACAACTTTCTCGTTGACGAAAATTTCCTGACCAGAAAACAAACAAAAAAGTGGCAGGCGACTAACTTTTTCATGTTACAATCTTTATTTCATACTAGCATAAAACCGCGACTCCGCTCGCGTGTTGGTTGAATATGATAGATAATGCGTGAAACGTAAGATCGATTTTTTTTAAAGAGATGTATTAAAGGAAATTTCTTTTTTACTGCTTTATTTATTTATTCTTATATTTCCTTATTCGTATGCTTATCCTTACAGAGAAAGAGCTGAAGACATTGTAGCACACATAGACCAAAGATATGGTCTGTGGCATCACGTTTCGCTGTATGTAACCTCCTTGCTATAGAGTCGCAAACGTCATCGCTGGCCTTCAGTCTGAATTTTTTTTTATAATTTGACGACTTTCAACCACCATATCTTCCACCCCCTTATAGCTATCGGCATGGAACTGCTATGGTGTACAACGGCAGACTTCGGACAACAATTACACAGAGACCATTCGTTTGCGTTCTATAGTTTTCGCTGCAGAGCGAAATATTAACACACATACACACGTAGAATTTTATATACACCGATAACTTTCCATCTCAATATACTCCACCCTTTTATCATTATCAACCCTCAAGCAACAATGCGACCAATAAAAGCATTTTCAAAGAGTAAATATAATCTTAAAGCAGCAATTATTGTTCCCCATTTCACGTTATATTCTTCAAATTACTAAATATCTATCAGATCGCTATAAAACCGTGCCTAAAACCTTCCTCAGGTATAAATTAGTAACTGTACAAATATTTAAGTCTCTGCATCTTGTTCGGACATAATAAGCGTACACCGAAGAGACATTCACAATAATATATATAGATAAATAGCTATCCGATCGCCATAAAACCGTGCCTAAAGCCTTCTCCAGGTAGATATTAGCTCTTTATGTCTTGTGGTTCAGACGTGATGAACGTACACCGAACAGACATTCACATTTATAGATATAGATAAAAGTAATAGTTTCAATTATTATTTTTACACAAACACAATACGTACTGCACTTGTTAAGAACACTGTTGCATTCCTTCAGTATTCACCCGTCTACGTGAAAAATTTGGTAATTTTATTCCCGTCCTAAGGGGTTCAAATGACAATGTAATTGAAGCAAGCGCCACGTGAAGAACTACGCATTTATCGGCCCAACTTCGTTTCTACACCCAAACAAGATGGCTGCCGTGGCTTCACTGTCTGTACACTGAAAAAAGTTCAAATGTTTGTACAGCTTATGGGACTTAACTACGGGGTCATCAGTCCCTAAACTTACAAACTACTTATGAACTACTTACGAACTAGGACGGCACAAATATCCATGCCCGAGGGGGGATTCGAACCCCCGACCGTAGTGGCCGTGCAGACCGTGACTGAAGCGTCTCAGTCCCCTCGGCCACCGCGGCTGGCCTGTACACTGATGCAGGCGGTATGGCCTCTCTATGTTATTCTGTGCTCGCTGATATGGACATGTGCGAATCGAGCAGCTGTATTAGGAAAATTGCCCACAGGCGCGTGGACATGTCGATTTACCTTGCTACATTGGCATCTAATACAAGTCCGTGCCCATTCACGACAATCTTTCTTTAGTCCTGGCCACACGAAACGATTGGATACCAGTCGTGTTGTCGCGCGAACTCCAGGGTGGCACAAGTCATGAATATTGTGGACAGCACCTTTCCTGATTGAGGTGGGCAAGAAAGGACGAGGCTTGCTACTGGACACACCACAATACAGTTCGACGTCGGTGCCTGGAATCTCACCATCTCCAGTTTGAGCGACGATTCAGGGTCTACAAGTAAGCCAAGTAGTACCGGGTCGGATTGTTGAACGACAGACAGTTCCGAGAAATCAGTTACGCAAGTAATGCTACCGACGTGAGAAAGATAATCGGCCATTATGTTATCTATCCCTGAAATGTGCTTAATGTCTGTCGTAAACTGGGAAATGTACACTAACTGGTTGTGCTGCCGAGGTGAACAATTCATGTTATTTTGTCGGTAAGCATATGTTAGTGTTTTATGGTCTGTATTAGATGGTGAACTTCCTGGCGTCTAGTTGAGATCGAAAGTACTTAATAGCTTCATAGATGGCTAGAAGCTCCCTATCGTAGGCACTCCGTTTCTGTTGAGGTGGCGGAAGCTTGCGAGAGAAGAAAGCCAGCGGCTGCCACGCGCCCTCTCGTAACTGTTGTAGCGCTCCGCCAGTAGCGGGGTGGCTGGCGTCAACTACCAGCGCCCAGGCTGCCACGGATCAGGGTGAGCGAGCCATGCCGCGGCCGCTATGCTCCGCTTGGCTGCTGCGAAAGCCGACATCATTTCCTCTGTCCACGAAACTCACGAGCTTCCTTTGCTCTTTGGGCCGGCGAGTGCTGCTGTTAAGGGAATTTGCATTTCAGCTGCTTGAGGCAGTTGACGTCGATAAAAAGTCGGTGCACAAAAAAAAAAGACTCAGTTCTTTGCAAGTCCTTGGACGATTCATTTGTAGGATGGCCTCGACCTTCTCTGGCAAGGGTAGCGATCTCGACGATGTAATCTTGTGGCCCAATAAATTGACATGGTTTTTCCCGAAAACGCATTTGGTGGTGTTAAGAACGATGCCATACTGTTCCAGTCTTTTAAATACTTCAGTAAGATGCTGGCGATGTTGTTCTGGGGAAGCAGAGAAGACCAGAACATGGTCGAGGCAGGCGAAACAAAAAGTAAGCCCTTGTAGTACTGAGTCAGTCAACGTTTGCCAAGTTTGCGTAGCATTTCTTAGCCCAAAGTCATGAAGAGACTCAAAAAGATCGAAAGCGGTGATGGCTGTTTTTTGTATGCCGCTGCCACTGGACTCTTTGTATATGTCTTGGCACAGTCTAAAACACTGAAAATTGTTGCGCCACACAATGCATAATTATAGTCGCGTAGTAACAGCACAGGGTGGCGATAGGTATTGTCCTGAAGTTTAGAACTAGATAATCGCCTCAAGGGCGCCATGCACCATTCTTCTTTCTAACGAGATGGAGTACTGACGACCACGGGCCACTGAACGGCCGCATCACACCTTCTCGAATCATGGCGTCAAATTCCACTTTTGCTATAGCTAAGCGATCTGGTGCTAAGCGTCGTGGTCGGCAGGAGACAGGTGGGGCCGCCGTGGAGTAGCCGAGCGGTCTAAAGCGCTTCGATGAGATGCGCGCGGTTCGAGTCTTCCCTGGGGCATGGGTGTGTGTCTTTGTCCTTAGGTTAGTTTACCTAGGTTTAAGTAGTTTGTAAGCTACGGACTGATGACCACGCAGTTTGGTCCGATAGATTTACAGACATTTGAACAAACATTTAGACAGGTGGGCCGTCGGTAGTGATACAATGCACCGTGTCGTGAGGTTTCTCCTTCGGTGCTTCCGTCGGTCGCGTGAGTGCTGCAAATGTTTGAATTAAGTCGGCGTATTCGGTGCACGAGATTAACCGTGTGCACTGTAGCACCTCGACGGAAACCTGAAGCCGTCAACCCAGTGACGCCGCCCAGAAGCCGCGTATTTTGCCACCTCGGGGACCAGTTCGTAATGAGCCAAAAATCTGCGCCTATTATGGGTTCTGTCACATCCGCGACCGTGAAATCCCAAGTAAAATCTCGTCGTAGTCCGAGTTCCGGGCTGATTGGCAGAGTTCCGTCCGTCGAAATAGCAGAATTGTTGGCGGCAGTCAAACAGAAGAGAGTGAGCGGCCGTTTGCTGAGCAACTTCAAAATCAAATGTTCAAATGTTTGTATAGTCTATGGGACTTAACTACGGGATCATCAGTCCCTAAACTTACAAACTACATATGAACTACTTACGAACTAGGACGGCACAAATATCCATGCCCCAAGGGGGATTCGAACCCCCGACCGTAGTGGCCGTGCAGACCGTGACTGAAGCGCCTTAGTCCCCTCGGCCACCGCGGCCGGCCTGAGCAACTTTGTACGCGGGAACACACAAAAATCAGAGCCAGTATCGACAAGGCTTTTTTGGCCAGACTTTCGGTCACTGACGAATAGGCGCTGAGACGACGCAAAGCAATCTGGCCGTACGCATACACCCGATTGCCGCCGGCATTTGGGTGCGAGCAGGGCACTGTGCACCTGTTCGCTCGGTCCCCAAATCTTCTGTGGTACCAACAGACGGTGGGCCTGTCAGCGGCTGACGTAGATGGACAAGCAGACGAGCGGCTCCTCGATCGCTTACGGTAATGCCTTCTGTCACCACAGCGGTCACGCCGTCAGTAATTTCTCCATTTTCTTGGTCGTCAAATCTACTTCGGCGACCAGTATGTCATAATCGGCTCGTGTTACCAGATGCGTCGTCAAGCTGCTGCACGATGACGCCACTGAACTCACTGGTGCCGCCACTGAACTTACTGGTGCAGGTGTTATAGCATCAAATATTTTATCCGCTAGTTCTGCTGCAGCATCTATAGGCATGCCGGTTTGCGAAGCTATAACGGCTTTCACTCGAGGCGGTAAGCGATTACTCCACAGAGTGCGCAAAGGACTATCGGGCACTGTAATTGTATCCACATTACTCCTCAGATGCCGTAAGTATTAAGATGGTCTTCTGTCCCCGATATCCTCCTAGGTTATAACTTGCCCAATGCGTTCTTCCTGTTAAACCGAGACGCGTCTTAGGAGTTCACTTTTAAGCTTCTCATACGCAACTGTTGAAGTGGGGATCACATCTTCAATCTCTGCCGCGTATTTCTGGTCTAATCCACTCACCGCGATTGCAAATTTAGTTGTATTTGCCGTAATCCCTGCGTAGAGAAAGCTGGCTTCCATTTGCTTTAACCATGAGGCCTGATTGTGCGGCCAGAAGGGCGGAAAACGCACGGCGAGTCGTGAGACAAACGGCGCACAGTAACTTCAGCGGGTGTTTCTGACATGTTGAGTGTACGTCCTTCTTGTGATTTAAGGTGGCTAAACAGTCACGTCGGGGTCACCAGTTTTGGAGAGGACTCTGGTCTGAATTGTTTGAGAGTGACCGTTCGAATATACAACACTCCGTGTCCGTATTAAAATTGCCGCAGTATTAATGAATTAAAGAATTGAAAGGAGTTGATTGCAGAACAATGTGTAATTGGGAGGTTTTACGAGCAGTAATACGAATCTCGATAAAAAAAAGAACTTAAACTCCGTATCTATATAAACAACAAAATACATCCAAAGAGTAAACGCGAAGAGAACTCAGCGCCCCTAGCGGCGGGCGCGGAAGCACATTGACATCAATACAAAATAACGCGCGAAAACACACAACTCTCACTACACTGTTTCTTCGCTGTCTGCTATATATATAGGGTTGCAGTTTATATATACTGCATCCCTTATTTCACTCATTTGCTCAGTACGACAAAAATATCGAATCAAGTATCTTTTTAATTCCAATCATGAATCGAAATTCCAATTTTTGTATTCGTGGCTTCAAAATTGAATTAATAGCAACATCTTTTCAAATAACTTTACCCCTTGTTTCACCTCCTTAAGGGCTGGATTTCCAAAAAATACCGAAACACGTATCTTTGTAATTCCAACCAAAAATCCAAAGCCCAATTTTTATAGTTCTGGCTTCAAAATTAGCTTAGTAATTAACATATCTTGAAAAAAAACCTTCATCCTCTATTTCACCCCCTTAATAGTTGATTGTTTAACAATAACTAAACACATTTTTGTAATTCAACCGAAAAATCCAAGTACCAATTTTCGTGATTTTAATTTTAAAATTGCCTGAAAAACAACATATTCCTAAAAAGAATTTTTCCTCCCCTATTTCACTTCTATAATCGATGAATTTCCCCAAAATACAAAACCAAGCATTTTTTAAATTGTAACTAAGAATAAAAATTTTTCGCAGTTCTCGCTTCAAAATTACGTTAATAGCAACGTATGTTCAAAAACTACTTATTTGCATTCCCTATTGTATACCCTTAATGGTTGAAAATACAAAAATACCAGGACGAGTGTTTCTTAAATTCTAATCAAGAATTCAAATCCGAAAATTTGCTCTTCTTACTTCATAATCGCCTAAGTAGTAACGTAGTTTCAAAAAACCTTTCATCCCTATTTCACCTCCTTAGAGATGGAATATTGAAAAATCGCTTCTTAACATACACCCTGTGCAAACTTGAAGTTGCTATGATCAGTGGTTTGAGCTGGGTCAGTCAGTCAGTCAGTCAGTCGGGACATTGCCTTTTTTATATGTAGAGATTACACTAAAACTTCAGCTACATAAGCAAATGTTTGACTGGAAGTTATGCTGAGGCTTGGAGCTCTACTCGACTTCTTGTTGTCACGTCACACACACACACACACACACACACACACACACACACACACACACACGTGTGTGTGTGTGTGTGTGTGTGTGTGTGTGTGTGTGTGTGTGTGTGTCTGTGTGTGTGATATATTAAATAAATAGGTGTCTAAAAACCTTCCTATGTTACAGTGCAACGTTGTGACAATTTTGGAGCTTAATCAGTGAAGAACTTTTTGAGATTTTGAAACACACACAAATCAACACAACATTTTTATATACAGGGTGAATCACCTAACATTTGCACCGCAAATATTCCGGAAACGTAAAGTGCGATTGATGTGCGGTTTTCACAGAATGGATTGGTAGTCAAGGACTCGTATTGTTAGCCAATAAACATATTGTAAAAATACCTAGAAAGTGTATTTTTTATGCAAACATACAATTTTTCAAATGGAACAATGGTTGTTTCTATCGCGCACTGGAATTTTTGACACCAACTGTGTACAAAGAATTTTGAATGACATTTTTATCAAGTTTAGTTTGGCAGCTACAACCATTCAAAGTTTTCGGGGCGGAGGCTACGACAGCATAGCTAACTGGCTGGTGGTCATGAGACAGTGGTCCTTGCCCCAGGGGCTAGCCACTCGGCCAGTTAGCTACGCTATCGCAGCCTCCGCCCCCGAAACTTTGAACGGTTGTAGCTGCCAAACTAAACGTGATAAATATGTCATTCAAAATTCTTTGTACACAGCTCATGTCAAAAATTGCAGTGCATGATACAAACAACCACTGTTCCATTTAAAAAACTGTATGTTTGCATAAAAATACCCTTTCTAGGTATTTTTACAATCTGTTTGTTGGCTAAAAATAAGAGCCCCTGATTACCAATTCATTCTGTGAAAACCGCACATCAATCGCGCTTTCCGTTTCCGCAATATTTGTCGTGCAAGTGTTAGGTGATTCACACTGTATAGAGATACATACAAATGAAACAGTTCTAACAACAATTACCACGCTTGTGAAATCAACAGTTTTTTTTACACGTGAAATGCATGAGCCCTTGTGATGTCGTAAAATAAAATGAACTCGCCTTCGGTCACAAAAATCGAGTTTCATTTGTGCACGATGCATTTCGAGCTCTGAGGGTTCATCCTCAAGTGGCTCTACGTATATTTACGCATATTTACATAGAGGCACCTAAAGATGAGCCCTCAGGGCTCGAAATGCAATCGTACACAAATAAAACTCGATTTTTGTGAGTAAAGGCGAATTCATTTTATTTTACAGAAGTAAAACAGTCACGGATGAATCACTGACAACAATGACCAAATTAAGTCATTGTGATATTTCCTATTGACACGGTGTTCTTTTTCTAGCAACGCAAGCCATTCTGCTTATTGGGTCGTCCAGCCAATCGCACAAGTGAATATCATGCCACCATAGTTCAAACAACGATTAATTCACATGTCAATGCTTAGTTTTTCCCTCCCGCATTGCTGGAAGTGAGGGACCATCCTTGTCCTTAATATTATGAACTCTGTATTCAGGTAACAATTCCTTTATCCACCGTACTTTTTCTAATGCTTTCACGAAGACCCACGATACGGGAGGGGGGATTACTGATCATAAATCATTCACAGGAGCGTGCACAGGGGCGCCTGCTGAACCCACAGAGAGATACCATGGTGGTTTTCCATTGACCATTTTGCTAAACGAACATCCAGCTTATAGTAAGGAGTGGAGTGATGCTGGATGAATACACCACAAACTTCGTGCACCACCAATCATTCAGTATGCCATTTCTTTTAGTATGAATTGGTGGTCTACGGTGGGGAGTCTTTGGCAGTCAGGAAACACATCATACATGGTTCTGGAGTATTTTTAAAAATGTGTTTGCGCTACAGAACGATGGTGACTCAAAAAAAAAAAATTGTTGGTAAAGTAGTCAATGCTAGTGGGGGGCAAACCCGTTACCTCCTATTGGCTAACAATTCAGTAATGGAGGGACTACGGGACCTGGGGGAAAGGGGGAATGGATTGGTTGAGGGGATGACATGATGATAAAGACGTTAAAATGATAGTCTGATTTCTTTGAACTGTGCATAATCTCATACAAGTTTGAGGAATGACCTTTGGGTATGATTCAAGTCGGTCAGCAGTCCTGTAATGACCTCTGTTTAGAGTTCAAGGCCGTCCTGAATCAGAGCTGCTTTCCTACTAGCAGATACCCTTGAAGTCTAATATATAAAGCCGAGTGTCCGTATATTTGTACGTGTTGCATACAAATCGACAGTTTTCTTCCAGTCTTAATGAAATTTTGTACACGTAAGCTTCAAACCATGAGGACGGTCGCCGTAAGTGTAAGAATGACATACGATATATAGTTCACGAGATATGACGTCATAAACAATGAGATGCGAGAAAAAGTGCTCCATTTTGCGACAATGCTGATCATTTTCTCCTAAAACACTGGACCGATTTGAACCAAATTTGGTACACACATTCCTTACCTTGAGGTAACAATTGCTGCATGGTTAAGAATCACATACGGCACATGGTTCAAAAGATATTACGTCATAACCAATAGAAATCGCAAAAATGCCATATAATGCGGCTAGACTTTCGAAATACACTGTATGAGAATGACAGTACTTAGCGACTTGCAACAAACTTTAAACATAATTTCAAACCTTTATTAAACTTTTTCTCGCTGGCAGTCATGGTAAAATGAAGAAAGGAAAAAAGTTTCTCGCTTACTACTTTTCCACTGTTTATGGAGTAAAATTACGGCTCTCGGTATGACGTTACAATTTATAATTTGAACACTACAAATAATAGCCGAAGGAAATTTTACAGACAGGATACACACATACAATTGAAGGTACCTTCTAAATTTATCACAGTAAGACACGTACTTCATGAGATATGAGCACATAAACAGTAACGTTCCGCTGTTCATGGACTAAAACTCCGCAATTTGGTATGACGTTACAATTTATAATTACTACACTACAAATTGTAGTCTGAGGAAATTTTACAGACAGTATACATACATATAGTTGAGTGTTCCATCTAAATTGTATCACAGTATGACATGTAGTCCATGCTATATCAGAACATAAACAGTAGCGTTCATGGAAAACCGCCCCATCACACACCAAGTTTTAATCTATTTCTTCTTTACTACTACTTGTTTTTCCAAGAGATTTTACAAACACACAGCCCTTATATAAATGAATATATACGTGAAAAATGGCAGGAATAAATAGATAAATACCCGGGCAACGCCGGGTTATCAGCTAGTACTTAATAAAAATAAGTCTTTCGGGACAAATTTTAAAACAATGTAGTTTGTATCAGTGAATGCTGACGCAATAGCTCGCTCAGCAAGGAATCCATGCCCAAAGACTGTAAAGTTGCTTAGGTCTCACCACAGAAAGACAGTAGGAGTAATCTACAAATTACAGGCCTATATATTGACGTCGATTTTCAGCAGAATTTTGTGTTCAAATATTATAAATTACCTTGAAGAGAACGATCTATTGACCCGTTGTCAAAAAGTATTTAGAAAATACCGTTTTTGTAAAACACAACTAGTTCATTACTCAAACGAATTAATGAGTGCTATCTATAAGGAATTACAATTTGATTCCATATTTTTAGATTTATAGAAGGTTTTTGACACCATACCTCAAAAAAGGCTTGTAATCAATTACGTGCTTTTGGAAAATCGTTTCAGATATGTCATTGGATTAATTATTCACTGTCAGGACATGGTTCATAGTAGTTGATGGAAAGGAATTGACTAAAACATAGGTGATATCTGACGTTCCCCAAGGTACTGTTATTGGGCCCCCTGCTGCCTCTTATCTAAGTAAAAGATTTCGGAGAAAATCTGGGTGAGGAATACGGATTTAGGCAGCTAGATCTCCACTTTTCGGTCAGAGTCTTATGAACAGGAATATATTTGCCTTTTTGTGCTCCAAAAGGAGAATTTTTCAGCTGGTTAGAATGTCCTTCAAGAGCTATACTGCTGTGATACCTCACATGAGACTCCTCAACACCCACTCTGTGACATATCATGGGGCAAATATCTTCAGGCAAAAGCCAGGGGAGAACCATACACCCATAAGCATGGTTTGCCACTTCCTATTTTAAATGTTATAAAGCCAATTTTCAGATATCTAGCTAATCATGAACTTCTGAAAAAATGTGTACATGGGAGAACAGAAAATGCAAATGAGAGCTACAATCATCTTAGATGGATGCGTTGTCCCAAAACAGTGTTTGTGTCCTCAAATGTTGTGAAGATAGCTGCATGTGATGCCTGTCTAGTGTTTAACAGAGGAAATGTAGGTAGGATTAAGTGCTTGCAGAGATTAGGCTTCCATCCAGGTGCATTCACACTGAAGATACTCCGAAGCATCGATGAAGCGCGACTTGACAGAGCACATGAGCAGAGGAAAATATCCGAAAGATGGTCAGGCAAAGAGAACAGGGAAAGAGAATACTTCAAGAAGATAAGGAAGAGAATGACATTTATGGATATGGGCAGCATTAGTGTGTAACGGTATGGCAATATTATTAAAAATTAAAATAAAAACTTTAAATGAGATTTCTCATAAAGTGATTTATATATATATATATATATATATATATATATATATATATATATATATATATATATAATTTACCTTTTCTGAGAAACTATAGGAGCTAACCTCCTAAAATTTGGCATAGCTCTTAAAATCACTTACTAAACAACCCTTTGCAGCTCTGTCTCTTTATCTTGGGCCTGAGAATAGTTCTTTTTTCCTGCATGAGGAAAGCAGAGCTGCTTAAATTAACATAAAATTGAAATATTAATTTAAAAGTAATCATGACCTTAAACAAAAATCTGCTGCACGCGTTTTAATGGCCTTTAATGCAGAAATATACTGTAAAGTTTCAGCTTTAATGCTTGAATAGTTTATGAGGAAAAGTACATTATATGTACACCAGTAATTGAAAATTCAAATCCTTATAAAATGAAATTCCATGAACATTACAAAACACAAGTTGAACTGAATATTGTACATTATACACTACACAATAGTGCCAAGTTTTAAATTTGTGACTATAACATTGTAGGAGATATCAAATTTTAAATGTCAGTATGCATTTTGGCCTACGTCTGCCCTTAAACAGTGGGATAGTTGTGTTCAGGCCTCTGGTGATTACTTTCGAATAAAGTGTTGAGGTATACCCACAGTGTCGTATTGGAGCTTTTCATTTGAAAACCGTCGTAATATTAGATAAGAATTATTCATTCTATGGCAGTGTCTATATCATGTAATAAATTTCTCCACTGGCTACACCAAAGACCTATATAAACAACATAGACTGACCACAGCGTCGCCATAGTTGTAGCCAATTGGAAAGGTTGCCGCCATCTTTGAGAACGTCAGTGTCACGCCAGGTGATACAGTGCGTCTGCTAACAACTGAATCATAGGTTTCATATTAATCATTGCTACTCTCTATTTTTCCTTAATTTCTGGGCAACGCATTTCGGAAAGTAATTCCCACTACGAATAGCATTTCTCGTTCACTATTGCATCCTAAGTGTAAATTTTATAATCTTCGAGCTGCTGCATTATTTGGTGATGTTACTATAATGTTTACGCATTTTTACACTATATATACAACTGTCAATACATTAAAACACACCAAATAAACCATAATCTGTCTAGCTTTCTGATGGGCATGAACTAAACATAATTTTGAAACTTGGTAAATATGAAAGTTAAGTACAATGAATGTTTGTAAACAAATACACGCCGATACACAACGGCATATATAATTACGAATCAATTCCTTTATACCTAACTAAAGTATGATATTCCAGAAGTTTTATTACTGGATTTGTACGTCGAACATACACTAGGCATGAGTTACCACTAATAATAGCACTTACACGTAAGTTTAGATTACAAACAGAAGCGTCTGCTCACTCTGTTGCATCAAACTGACGTTCTCAAATATGGCGCCCAATGTTGCTTATTGCTGCCACCCAGAGCGCTGCACCTCGCCTATAGCCTCTCTATGTTATTTACAACGACCTATATAAACAACATAGACTGGCTAAGGTGCTGCAACACTTGAAGCAAATTGAATGCTCGGCCGCCATGTTTTACAACGTCACGTAGGCGTAACCAGTCGTCTGCTATAGCACTGAATCATGTCACTTTCACTTTATGCAATGACTTAACAAACCATTCTCTACCTGCTTATTATTATTTTTATAGCCAAGCTACTATGGATAAAGGATAAATGATAGACAACAAGTGTGTGGTAGGCAAATCGGAAAGTTTAATTACAAATGGCACATACACTGGATCGGCTAAACATCGTCTCATTCATACAAAAACCATGCTTTTCACTGTCCTTTAAACAATATTAATTTCATGTACATTTGCCTAATCTGCTTACCTCTTTCCTCCGCAGAGTTGGCTTTACATAAATGATGTATTCTACATCAGAAGTAATGTTTTAATAACAGCTTTATTAGGCTGGAGTAATGAGATTCCTCCCAAAATTCCGAGGATACCATTAGGTGCTCGTAGTTGCTAAATAAAGTAGGCCTATTTGCCAACATTCTAAATACATCTACATACATTCGCAAAAGAAAAACAGGCTCTTTAGAGGGATTGAACAGACTGTCTTTTATACTTTGTAATCCGATTAATTATGATTTACTCTCATTTTTAAGGACACTCAAGTTTTTTATTCGCTTGCCTAATGATGCTTCCAGAAATATATTCAACTACTTTTTCGGAATATAATGTCAGCATTTCTTATTCTGGCACATAATCATGGTCACACTGAATACTCTCTGAATGACTTAAATCATGATTTGCAATACGTAATAAAACAGGTTCCATGTCTCCTGCTTGGCTACATGACATATCTTCAAATGTAACTGATTCAGCTACCTGACCTTCCATTTCTTTCTTTCTTTCTTTCTTTTGAGATCTTCTTGCTGGCGTTTTTGCTGTTTGAAGATGTTCAGGGAACGAAAATTTTGTGTCCCAGCCTCGTCGCCGCTTTTGTGTCTCCTTTCCGTCGTAGGTGTCGGTGGCCGAGTAGGAAGACCGACACAGGAATAAAGGTATCACGCTTGTGCAGGTACGGAGGGGAGCAGCCAGTGGGACAGCAGAAACTAGAAACACTAGAGTAAATAAGAACGAGATATATATTGCACAGAATTTATACAATACTTAACTTTTACATAGCTCAGTACTGCAGAATGCTGATACATAGTGGAGCTAGAGGCCTGCCTAGTGCCTATCCGATAGCCAAGACTTCACTGGTGCCTATCTGATTCCGAAGTGCTAACTGGTTCCTATCTCAGTCCCAAGTGAACGATGTCGTTCAGTGGTGACCACGAGCGGAGTTGCAGCAGAGGACGCTCGTGGCTGACGTCGTAAGAACGCCGCGCCGTGCGTGCATGGCGACGTGCGGCGAAAGTAGGTGGCGTGCACTTTATACTTGTGCGACACCACAGAAAATATCGTCGGACTCGCATTAGCCAGAAGCCGCTTTGTATCATTTGTTGCATACATGATTTCTCCTCAAAATGCGATGAACAAATGCAAATGTATGCAGTAGGTTTCCACTTATCTCGCATCATATTGGCTAACCATCGCTTTGTAAGTGCTTCATTTTTTCAAAGGAAAACTGAGAAATATAATTAGAGCTTACTTTAGTTACAGTGAGTAGGACTATTTTATGCAGAAATGTGGTAGGACAAGATAACACAAATATTAGAAACGAAAACATACAAATACTTACTGAAAATACGATATTCCCAACAGTCTTATTACTGCGCTTCGTAAAGTTATATGCTGCGCATACACTCGGCACGATTTCAGCTTAATAAATAACCTTTGAAGCTTACTACGATACATAAAATGTGGAACCAAAACACGCGTCGGTTTAACTTTCTTATTCGGCGCACTAGACGTTGAAAAAAATGGCTGTCACAGTTCCTGGTTGCTGCCACAAGGAGCGCTGTTAACCCAGAGATAGCCTCTCTATGTAGTTTATATAGCTCGTTGGTTATTTATATACCTCTTTGGGCTACACTCTTTGTTACAGGGATACTCGCGGGCTAAGGAAACAGCTAGCGGGAGAGATGTCTGTGTTGACGGGGAGCTGGGTGGTGGACGCGCTGGTGGCGGTGTTGCTACTCCTGTACTGGCACCGCAGGCGCAACTTCTTCTTCTGGCAGAAGCTGGGCGTGCCCTACCTGAAGCCCGCCTCCTTCCTCGGTAACATGTGTGGAGTGGCGGTTGGGAAGCAGCTCGCGGCAGATCCCATATACGACTGTTACCTGGAGGATGCTGACGCGCCCTACATGGGCTTGTTCCTTTTCGGCAATCCGCTGCTCTTGGTCAAGGACCCTCAGCTGGTGGCTCGCGTTCTGTCGACTGATTTTCCAGCATTCAGCAGCCGCAACTTTGCCGTCCACAAAGGGAGCGATTCATTGGTCGCAAACTCCGTCTTTGCCACAAACGGAGACAGGTAATATTAGTAATATTAGATCAAAATTATTTGGACACCACCCCTTCAAAAAAAAAAAAAATGTTTTTTCTCATTAGGTGCACTGTGTTGCTACCTACTGTCAGGTACTCCATATTAGTGAACTCATTAGACATTACACATCGTGAGAGAGCAGAAATGGGGCGCTACGCAGAACTCAAAAATTTTCAAATGTTTGTTAAGCTTATGGGACTTAACTACTTATGAACTACCTAATACTAAAGACGGCACAAAAATCCATGCCCGAGGGGGGGATTCGAACCCCCGACCGTAGTGGCCGTGCAGACTGTGACTGAAGCGCCTCAGTCTCCTTGACCACCGCGGCCGGCCCGCGGAACTCAACCCGAACATGGTTAACTGATTGGGTGTCACTTGCGTCAGAAGTCTGTACACGAGATTGTCACACTCTAAAGTGTCCCTAGGTCCTCTGCTTCTGATGTGATGGTTAAGTGGAACACATGGAGGGACACGTACAGCACGAAAGCATAAACGCTGGCGTCGTCTGTTGACTGACAGGACCGTACAGTGTAATAGGCGGGCATCTATCCAGACCATCACACATGAATTCCAAACTCCATCAGGATCCATTCCAAGTACTATGACAGGCAGAAGGTGAGAAAACTTAGATTTCATGGTCGAGCGGATGCCTATGCTCTACTTCTCACGCAGCTCGATGCCAAACGAAGCGCGCTTGGTGTAAAGGCTAGTCTACAGGACGACACCAGGTTGCGACACTCGTTGCATGAAATGAATTGCGCGCAACTGGTTTCGTGTGTGTCTGTAGACACGGCGCCAATACTACACACTTCAGTTTCGTAGTATTGTGAGTGCCGTAGTCACCGTAGAATGAAAGGTTTGGTAGCTGTTGGAGTTGTGGCGGAGCTATTGTTTCTCTGTGTGAATTAGCTGCATAAGACTAAACATAAAAAGAATAAGAAACGTGTTTGGATACGTGACTGGTTTAAAAAAAAAAACGTCAGCTCGGTTGCTCAGCGATTTGTTGAAAGAAATTGTGATTGAAGACCCTAGAAGTTATTTTAATCAACTTAGAATTTCACCAGAGCAGTTCACGTTCCTTTTCAACAGAGTTAGTAATGCAACAAAAAACAAACAAACAAGATACTGTTATTCGTGAAGTATTGTTACCAGAACTGAAATTACAAATTGCATTACGTTTTTTTGTCAAGTAGATATTCGCCTCTACAGTATCTGTACCGCGTTCCAAAATCCACAATTGCCATAGTTCGTTTGTTTAGTTATTTGGAATTGAATGTATTTTAGTCTGAAATTCACTAAACATTAACCCATCAATATTCAATTCACGAATAATTGCTTCAAGAGCACTAACACGTCGCTGCTTAAACCTGAAATTTTCATCGTTAAAACCGCACAAACACGTAACCATCGCATATATGTCCAAAAACCGAACTATTTCTTCCGTCCCCCTCTTTTTGTTGCATTTTCTTCTGTTTTGGTTATAACTTAACCTAAAAACACGCGCAATTAGTTTCGTCAAAGTTGGAAGGTGCCGAAACTGTTTAGTTCCGCCGAGTTGGGCGTACGCCTACCGCGCATGCGCCCTGGCCACTAGCGCAGTTTCATGAAACGTAGTGTCGTCGGGTAAACTAACCTTAAACAGTGTGCACGTTACCAATGTGCACGCAAGCATGAGGAGCAGTGATCACAGCAGTAAAAGTTGTAGCAAGCGCATCATTTGTAGCAATAGCATCATCTGTAGTAATGCTTTTGCAGCAATAGCATCATTTGTAGCAAAAGCATCATTTGTAGCAAAAGCATCATTTGCAACAAAAGCATCATCTGTAGCAAAAGCAGTATTTGACCAATAGAAGCATTTGCATCAATAGCAGCATTTGCTCTAATAGCAGCATTTGCACCACTCTTAGTATTTGTAACAATAGCAGGATTAGGTACAGATGAAAAGCACTGAGACTCGACGTGTGAATCCTTGCAACAATCATGCTGATCAACTGAGTTTATGACGTGAATGGAATGCACTCGTTTGCGGAAGGAAGCCACCTTTCTTGTGTGCACTGTGAACTTACTCATACACACGGCGTGCACATGTCCGGTCTTGTTACATACAAAGCAAATAGCGTTCGTAGACTAGTGTGTCTATTTCATTTTCATTAAAAAGGATGGTCATTTTTTTAAAATCAGGGTAAAACTTGGGACAATTAAGGAAAAAAAAACGGGAAACTATTTTTATTGACAAAATGTAATAGACACTGAATTTTACTTATACAGTGTACACTCAAATGATCCCAAAAGAATGTTTACATTTCTTCTGCTGCATTGTTACCATACTTTCCAGTTTTATGTATTTTATCAAGAAGTGCAATAAATAAGGTCGTCAGTGTTTCAACTTCTTTCATTCTGTGTTTTTTTTTTTAATCTGACGACAAAGATTTCACAAAGAAACTAACATGTTCCACAGAAGCATTTGACCCAGGAATTACCAGACAAAACTCCACCACGTGAATCATCTTTTTAATACTGATGTTTCTGCTATTGAAATAGGCAAACATTTTACTCTACACTGCAGTAAAACTTTCATTGTCTACTTCTTCACTTTTTATAAAGTTCTGTACGCATTGAAATTCATCGATCAGTCCTTCACCAACAGAAAAATCTGGTACAATACTTTTACAAAAGCACAGCAATTCTGAATATCCTTCCACTGTAGCTGCTCCTTTTCAAAGACTACCCAAGCAAATGTTTTAAAAGGTTTGGTAAATGATGAACACTATTCATTAATATAGTCAATGCAAGAGTCGTAGAAGGTGTCAGTGTAACTATGAAATTCTTCTACACGAATTTCACCGTCTTCTTCAAGTTTTCGTAGTTGATCGTGTACAAAGGATGTGAGAATCTTTCAAACCTTCTGTAGTGTAATTTTGCACAATAATTTGCTTATTTCTTAATACACTTCCACTACGTCTATTTCTTGTTTCTCAATACATTTAACTGTAATGAATAAAGGCTTTAACTGGCTAACAGAAAAGTGTAGAAGAACAGTAGAGACAGGAATTTCAAAGAATTGTTTAAGGATAACAGGACACTTATCAAGGGAAATAAAATAAGACTTCAAAGCAGTAAATATCTCTATAATGTCGGTAACAGCCATCTTGTCTTGTGTGTCCATGCACAGTTTTGTATTCAGTTTCAGTAAACTCACAGAATGATTGAGAGAGTCCACCCTTACTGTATATATGTGCAAATGCCGGTAGATTTTGTTTACAATTAATTGGGAGTCAATCGGTAAGCAATTTGAGCCCTTTTGTAAGAAACAAATTGTGCACTACATGTGCTGGGCACCAAACAACTATAATATTATTCAGTTTCTTCTGTTGCAATGTATAGAACAAATTGTTCTTGCCTTTCCTCTGTTTCCATCAAATTGGTGTCAGTATTGTTCGCAGAAATTGCAGTGACCTTTTCCTCAAGTTCATACTCCTTAAATGAATCAATCATAGTTCAGTAAGTCATTCCTTATTAGTCTGTCCTGGCAACTTTTTCAGACGAAAGAACTTATACTTGCATCCGCCACTAAAATTTGGTCCTCAAAGTACGATGTCAACTTGCTAGTCCACTTGAGCTCGTCGTGAATCCGGGAAAAGTTTCTGAATCAATCGAAACACTTCTGTGCCCACTAACCATAAAAAGAAAGGTTTTAAGCTCTGATCCGGTACTTGATGAGCCGTTACGTGTTGTTCTAAGTGCGCCAGATTATCCTACCAGTCCTCTCGATGTTTGTCGAATGCACGGAACGGTGGAATTGCCGCCGCCGGAGAAGACTGTTGTGCCACTGTCTGTTACTGCTGCTGTAACTGCTAGTGCTGCATCAGCAACAACACTGCTTGTAGCAGTTGTTGAATTTCCTTGGCCTGCAACTCAACAGATATTAGAGACGTGTCCTGTTAGTTAGAAGCCGTGGGCTGAAACAGAATCCATTCTGTTAGAATGCAGACCTATGCTAGCACATACAAAAAAAGTTTTCGATGCCGCCGCCTGAAACTGAAAGCTCCGCTAACACAAACAAAGTGAAGCTTCACAAAACAGACACAAGGCGCAGAAAAAAATACCCTCGACGCCAACAGTTATGTTGCTCTGAGCTGCTAACTCCGGAAACGAGCTCTATCTCTCGACGTCACAACCGATTTGGTGGGCCGAGCATGTAGGAGTAGGGCAATTAGGAACTCTGCAACCTCAAGATGTATCACTGGTAGTAATAATTTCTTCCGACAATTCACATTGCTGTGGAGGCTTCCGCGACTATAACAAATCTGATATATCTTCTATATCGGCAACATCACAATCAAAGGCAAACAAGTATAGCCGTAGCATTAAGTCCATGTTACTAGCAGTCCTAGTCCTGTCCTTGGTAACAGATGCACTCCGCTAGGCCACATGTATGGGTCTCCAGCCACACTACAACCGACCTCTACGGCGCGGTCCAGCACCGCTCGTTTCCTGTGAAGGACGCCACTTCTTCACCTGTTTTTCCCGTTGCGCCTCAATAGCGATGATACGTCTGTGGCGCGCGCGTTTAACTTGCGACGCCACGCTGTCTGTGTGTCTGTTGTCCTTAGATTAGATTAGATTAATACTTGTTCCATAGATCATATATAAGACATTTCGTAATGATGTGAAACGCGTCAGTTTAGTAAATGTTGTCTATACTTGACAATCAATATTTTAAGGATTGATTTTGTTTTATTTATTTTTATTTTTTTATTTTATTTTAATAAGTTTTATCTAAAACTTCATCTACATTGTTGAAGGAGTTGCCATTCAGAAATTCCTTTAATTTCTTTTTAAGTACTAGTTGGCTATCTGTCAGACTTTTGATGCTACTTGGTAAGTGACCAAAGACTTTTGTGGCAGCATAATTCACCCCTTTCTGAGCCAAAGTTAGATTTAAACTTGAATAGTGAATATCATCCTTTCTCCTAGTGTTGTAGCTATGCACACTGCTATTATTTTTGAATTGGGTCGGATTAAAAGAAAAAAAATGTTCAAATGTTTGTACAGCTTATGGGACTTAACTACGGGGTCATCAGTCCCTAAACTTACAAACTACTTATGAACTAACTAATACTAAGGACGGCACAAATATCCATGCCCCAGGGGGGATTCGAACCCCTGACCGTAGTGGCCGTGCAGACCGTCACTAGAGCGCCTCAGTTCCCTCGGCTACCGCGGCCGGCTGGGTCGGATTGTTAATAACAAATTTCATGAGTGAACATATACATTGTGAAGCTACAGTGAGAATCCCTAGATCCCTAAATAAATGTCTGCAGGATGTTCTTGGGTGGGCTTCAACAATTATTCTGATTACACGCTTTTGTGCAATGAATACATTTTTACTCAATGTTGAATTGCCCCAGAATATGATCCCATATGAAAGCAGTGAATGAAAATAGGCGTAGCAAGCTAATTTACTGAGATGTATATCACCAAATTTTGCAATGACTCTGATAGCATAAGTAGCTGAACTCAAACGTTTCAGGAGATCTTCAATATGTTTCTTCCAATTCAGTCCCTCGTCAATGCAAACACCTAAAAATTTTGAATATTGTACCTTAGCTACAGATTTATGTTCAAAGTCTAAATTTATTAATGGTGTCATGTCATTTACTGTATGAAACTGTATATACTGTGTTTTATCGAGGTTTAATGAGAGTTCATTTGTAGAGAACCATTTAATAACTTTCTGGAAGATATCATTTACAACTTTATCAGTTAATTCCTGTTTGTCAGGTTTGTTTAACTGGTTTGTAAGCCTAGGGAGCAAAAATCACAGTAGGCCCATAGATTTACAAACATTGGAACATTTGAAGCATTTAGAGCGAACAGACTGAAATGGTGGCGTCATGTAACACGCATGGGAGGAGTAAGGTTACCTAAGAGTGATTTTGGCAGTAGAGTGCAAGAGTAGTGGAGGTGGACCAAGGAGGACTTACTTGGATTCGGTCAAGAATGATTTTTAAGTAACAGGCTTAACATCAAGACGAGGCATCAATGTTAGATTGAATAGCGGAATCATTATTATTAGGGGGAGACTGTGCTCCAGCGAAAGGATGAAAGGAATAATCAGTCACTAATAATGATGATGATGATGACTCCATTCTTCCATCAGGTTGTTGCATTTTTGGTTGTCAGCAGTGTGTCACAATAATTTTTCTTTCGTCTTTGGTCAACACAGAACCAAAAACATGAAATGATATTTTTGTCAGTATAACGAATAAATTCGAAGAAATTGGGTCATTTTAGAAACGTAATAAACAACAATTGTATTTATTTGGCAGGTGGAAGACCATGAGAGATAACCTGGCGCCGGCTTTTGCTCCCTCCAGGATAAAGGCGATGTTCTCACTGATGGAGTACGTCGGGCAAGACTTGGTGCAGTATCTAACCACAGCAACTGAGGACGGTACAGACTGTTCTATTTCTACCAGAAAGATGAGACGCAAAGTTAAGATAAAAAGACACTCACTTAAATCTTTGACACTTATGACTGTACGGTGTGGTACTTACCTATATTATACTGAATGCCTACAGCTCGTTTCTTCCTTTCCGTAGCTACAGCTGTGTACGTTGCTTATATAAAACATTCCGAAATCACTAAAGATTTTAATATTTTTTTGTATGTTTGGACACATGTGCATACAGGATATGGCGAATAACATAATTTATCGAGAGAAGATATCAGACTCTAAATTGACCAATATAAAAAAAAAAAAAAAAAAAAAAAAAAGAGAGAGAGAGAGAGAGAGAGAGAGAGAGAGAGAGAGAAAGGTTGCAAGGTTGCATATGTTACAAGCTCTTCCAAGCGAGAAGATACCAATAATTAACCTTGTTCTGGACGCCACAGTACATCAACAACAGATGATAACGTCGAAACTACGGAGACCATTTTTTTCGTAATGAGACGTGTGTCAGCGAAGTTTGTAACAAAACTACTCAGTTTTGGTAAGAAGAACCGTCGTATGAGTATCGCTCAGGAGCTTTTGAATGACGTCATTGATGATCCTGCTTGCTCAAAAGGGTCATAACTGTTGACGAAACATGGGTTTACGGTTATGTGTCGAAACCAGTCGTCCCAATGAAAAGATACCGAAGAGCCAAGACCGAAAGAATCACGCCATTTTCGATCAAATGTCAAAGTTTTGCTCACTGTTTTTCTATCTTTCTTTTTCAATTACCGTGGCGTAGTGCATCATGAATTTGTGCCTCAAGGTCGTGCGGTCGATAGGGAGCATTACCTTGTCGTTATGGCCGTTTTCGAGAAGCAATACGCAAAAAACGTTGGAATTGTGGAAAAACAATTCCTGGCTTTTTCATTGCGACAATGCACCTGCTCATTCATTTTATTATTATTTTTTTATTTTTTATTTTTTTTTTTTTTTTTTTTGTGCCAAACGGAACAAAAGTATATGTACCACATTGGAACAACCGAAATAAAGTTCAAACGTACCTACGTTCTGATTTAATTTAAAAAAAATAAATAAAAAAATTAAAAAAAAAACCTAGCGCCATCGGTTTTCCCCCTTTAAGCTAGAAAAGTTTTGTTCTTTGTAGTCTTTTTCGTTTGATGCTTATTTCGTGAGATATTTGACCCAGTCGCTATCAATGGACCTCCCTGTATAATGGTTTGGCTACGAAGTCTTTCAGAACGGAGTCCTTGCATAAAAAGTTCTCGGTTTACTTGCCACGTCAAATTAGGATAAAATCCCAAGCTTTCGATGATATCCATCGGCTCATTATTTTAACTGACTACGTCTGTTTTATTCATCTGTTATAATTGTTATTTCTCCGATTTTTATCGTTTGTCTATGTTTTAAATCTCCATTGTTTTAACTCCGATTCATGCTTTAATTCCTCATGTTTATCTATTTTACATTCTCTCGGCTGAAGAGCAGCACTTAATGCTGCTGCCAGCCTACCGGTATGTAGAATGCTCAGTGTGAAATAATAATAAAGAAAAAAAAATGATATCCGCCATCATCGAAAGCTTGGGATTTTATCCTAATTTGACGCGGCAAGTAAACCGAGAACTCTTATGCATATATGATGGTTACTTAATTGTATCAAAATCTTCTTGAATACCGGTGCTGTAAATTAACCCTAGAGAGTTACAAGAGAACAAAGTTATTTTCTTTTATTACAATGATATACATGTACAGGCTGAGGCAAAAGTCGGGGAATCATAATGGTGCCTGGTATGGAGTGTCTGTAAGTGGGAAAGCAACTTACAGGAGCTATGACACAGCGACGGCCATCCTGCATTTTCCTGGTTCCCTGTAAAGGTGATGGTGGAAAAGCGACGGTTTTATGTGAGATTCTGGAATACAAGAATCGCGAGTCCGTTGTTTACTGACGGAACCTTAAATGGGAAGAGGTATCTTCACATGCTTTGTGATTATATGCTTCCAACGCTGTTGAATCCACAGGGTGATTTTCCAACCGTCTACCAGCAAGACGGCGAGCCTCCCCACTATGCAACTGAAGTCAGACAATTTTTGGATGAAAAGTTTGGAGGTCATTGGATAAGTATGAGGGTCCTATCGAATGACCACAAAGTTCACCCGATCTTACTCCTGTTGACGTTTAATTGTAGGGACATTTGAAATCAACTGTGCATGAGATAGAAGTCAACAATGTAAACTATCTTTGCTTGTGTGATGAAGAGGTGTATGCATTTGTTGACCCATAGATCCTGCGACACGTGCAGCTGGAATGGCAAAAAAGAGACTCCGACAGGGGCGCCGACTTTTGAAAATCAGTGTGGGTGCTCGTGTTTTCATTACCTTTTCGGCCACAAGGTTCAAAGAATTTAGTGCTCAATTTGTCTGATTTTTGCTTACAACCTAGAAAACTTTCCAGTCATATTTTTCGCTCTGTCAATAGTAATAACATTGCATGATTTGGTATCTGGAGAAAAACGAGAGAGAACAGCCACTGATATTATTAACAGTACTTCAACTGTGGTAGATTCAGTATTATAGAAAACAAAATAAGAAAAAAAAAAGCATTAATTTGAAAATTAGACCCACTGGTACGTTTAGGAAATTTTAAGAAGTTTAAAACGAATCAGACGATTGACGGATGTTAGTATTTCGTTACTCATTTGCCTCGCTGATAGACGAAACTCTTTCATAAACACTTTGATTTGGTCCTTCATCTCTATTAGATGTTCTTTGCCTTGCAATGATTAATTTATGAAAGTGTATAGTTTTGTGAGTATGGAACGTTAGATTTACTACCCAGTTTTAATCTATTCGACAATGAACTTTGCCCCTTTCATTTGGAGAGACATATTTCCTCATGACTGAAAAACAAAGTAAAGAAATGTTCAAATGTTTGTACAGCTTATGGGACTTAACTACTGGGTCATCAGTCTCTAAACTTACAAACTACTTATGAACTAGCTTATTCTAAAGACGGCACGAACATCCATGCCCGAGGGGGGGATTCGAACCCCCGACCGCAACGGCCGTGCAGACCGTGACTGACACGCCGCAGACCGCTCGGCCACCGCGGCCGGCCAAAGTAAAAACAACTACGCCAATGAACTGTACTGTGCTACGGCATATACCCATGCTCCACTTGTATAACTTTCAGGAAACCTTTGAAATTTATTTATATGGCGACAAAGCACAGATCCCACACACGTGGCGCCTTTATTGCCGCGCTTGGTTGTACTCCTTCAGCAGACAATCGCACTTCGTGAATGGAGCAATGAATAGTCAAAACCTTTATCCTGGATTCACTTTTCAGTTCATTTCTGTATATGTGTCATTATTAAGCTCGGCTACTATATAGCCCAGCAGGTGCTTCGCCCTCTACGTGCCCGCGATGTTTTACGTGAAGTCGTGTGTAACGGCACTGTAATTGTTAGCATAATTAAATACTTTGACGTAAAAGACAGAGCGGACGTCATTCTATCTTAATGAACTGAATTAATGGAGCTACCACAGCAAACTATGGCTGTCACTGAACTCTGATTGTTGCATCGGTTACGACGTCATGCGGCCAGGGGTCAGTGGTCTCCCATCACCCCTCCCACCGAACGGGCTCCAAGCCTCTTCAGTGAGCGGTGCTTGGGGCACTGTTGGAACAGCCTGGCGGCTAGGTCGTGATTGCTACACTGCGATGTCAAAATGCATAATTGACAGCAATGACATTCCCCCATTTTTGTGCTACTTTATTTTGCTCCCTTACTTTGTGTGGGTGCTGAGCATCCCCAAAAATTTCGTGGGGGTGCACCAGCAGCAGGTCTACAAATCTGTTCGATGTCTGCTACTACGTCTTTGTGGCAAGAAGTGCTGGAATTATGTTCCACAGATGGTGTTACGTCTGCATACCACAAGCCCCTGCAAGGCAGACTTCACTCATCACATCCTTGTGCGCCGTATTACATATTCACTCGCAGGCGCAGGCTGGTAAATAACGCCGCACCAAAACAAACAGAACCTACTGGATGCTAAAATGAACCTTTTCCTCCAGAGGTCGCGCCGCCGACACGCGGACGACTACACCACATCGCTGGGCCTGTAATCGTGGCTTCTTGATGGTATTCTTCCTCGTTGGCTTCTGCTGGTAGTCGATGTCGAAGTCGGATTGAGCTGGTCCTTCGCTAGGCGGTGAACTCGTCAGACTTTTTATTTATTTATTTAGGTGGAACAAGGTAATTGGGGGTACCATCGCCTATTCGGTGATCTTCAACTCCCGGAGGAACATAGTAGGATAGGAACCGCGAACTTTATTTATTTGCGATAAACTTTCGCGGTGTACTTGTAAGGGCCGACAGAGCAAGCCCTCGACCCGATGTAGTAGGGGGCAGTATTATTTATGAGAACGGCGACGGTCGAGATACTCTTGCGCAGTCCTTGGGACTTCTTTAAATTGTTTCTCTGTAAACTTTATTTAAATCATCATAACCTTGGCGGCCCACCAACCGCCAAATAGGCCGCTGAATGGACTGGGCCAATTGTACAGGGTGGTGGAGAAGTGGTGGTATTTCTGATTCGGGTGAAAAAGGGTAATGGAGGAGGTCATCATCACGTGGATTGTTCCGTATCCTCGTTAGGACGTGGAGTAGGACCCTCTTGACATTCCTTTTGGTGGGCATTTCGAGGTATGGGGTCTCCTCACCCGACGCTTCCTCCCCCTCCTCGTGCGCAGCGCCCGCCCCCTCAGGCGCCGTCGCGTCGTCGATCCGTGGCGGAGGCGCATCCACCTCCATCGTCGCCGCCCCCGCCACGGAGTCCAGAGGAGCGGCGCCATGCGCCGCACCGACAGGAGCGCAGGTCGCCCCGACATGCGTGAGTGGAATGTGGCAAATCGTCTCTTTAACGAGGCGCAACTCCCGTTCGAGGTCCACAATCCTACGAGTGGCGGCTTCAAAGGACTGCACGACATTGCTCCCTCTCGGCCGCCATCGCGGCCTGGAGACGAAGCGAAGCGTCGTCCGTCGTTGGATGCAATAACATCTGTGCATCCGCCGCATCGGCTTCTAGACGAGCCAGCCCTCGATCCATCGTACGTGGCGCGTGAGGCGCAGGGGGCGGGGCAACCGCGAGTGCGGCCGGCGTCGCAGCACACAACCTCTTCGTCTCGGTGCGCGTCACCTTCTGCTTCATCTACATCTACATAGATACTCTGCAAATCACATTTAAGTGCCTGGCAGAGGGTTCATTAACCACTTTCATAACTTTTCTCTACCGTTGCATTCTCTAATAGCGCGCGGGAAGAAAGAACACCTAAATCGTTCCGTTTTCGATCTGATTTCTCTTATTTTATTGGGATGGTCATGTCTCCCTAAGTAGGTGGGTGCTAGCAAAATATTTTCACATTCAGAACTAAAAGTCAGTGATTGAAACTTCGCAAACAGATCACGCCGCAATGAATAACGTCTTTCTTTTAATGATTTCCACCCCAATTCGTGCAACATTTCCGTGACGCTTTCCCGCCCCGTAACGTGATAAAACAAAACGAGCTGCCCTTCTTTGAATCTTCTCAATATCTTCCGTCAGTCCCACCTGGTGAGGGTACCACAAGGGGCAACAGTACTCCAGGAGAGGACGCACAAGTGTGATGTAGGCAGTCTCTTTGGTGGAGCTGGTGCATCTTCGAAGCGTTCTGCCAATGAAACGTAACCTTTGGTTCGCTTTCCCCACAATATTTTCTATGTCTTCTCTCCAATCAAAGTTGTTCGTAATTGTAACTCCTAGGTATTTGGTAGAATTTACGACCTTAAGGTTTGACTGATTTATCGCGTAATTGAAGTTCAGCGGATTTCTTTTAGTGGTCATGTGTATTACTTCACACTTTTCTTTATTTAGTGTCAATTGCCAATTTTTGCACCAAGTAGAAATTTTGTCTAAATCGCTTTGCAGTTGCTTTTGATCCTCTGTTGACTTCACTAACCGATAAACGACAGCATCATCCGCGAACAGTCTAAGGGAGCTATTCAGATTATCTCCTAAATCGTTTGTAAACACGAGGAAGAGTAGGGGACCTATAACGCTTCCCTGTGGAACGCCAGATATCACTTCTGTTTTACTCGATGACTTGCCGTCAATTGCAACGAACTGTGTCCTTTCTGATATGAAATCGTGAATCCAATCGCACAAATGGGGAGATATTCCATAAGCACGCAATTTCATTAGAAGCCGCTTGTGGGGTACAGTATCAAAAGCCTTCCGGAAATCCAGAAATATGGAATCGATTTGAGATCCCTTGTCGATGGCACTTAACACTTCATGTGAATAAAGGGCAAGCTGTGTTTCGCAAGAGCGATACTTTCTGAATCCGTGCTGACTATTGGTTAATAGGTCGCGACTCCGTGATGTAGGAGCAGCGGCGGAAGTTGGCGGCGTGTGGGCCACCGCAATTTATGCACAACTTCGCGACTTCCCGCGAGCGCGTGCTGTCGCGCGCGTCGTGGGCGCCCGCGCAGCGCAGACAGGAGAATGCTGCAGTGCAGGTATCGGCCACGTGGCCGATCTTCTCACAGCGAAAGCATTGTATGAGCTTCCGCGCCCTCCGTCGTCGTTGTCCGCCTGGTGACGCCAAGGCCATTACCTCGGCCGCCAGGCGGACGAGAGCCGTCAGCAGGCCGCCGGTCACGGCGACGTCGTGTCGTAGCTTTTGGTGCCGTATCCGTCGAGAGTAATACGCGGGGTATAACGCGGCTAAGTGTAGCAGCGGCGCGACGCTCCTCTCCTCTCGCTGGCGAGTCAGCTGACGACGAGGTGAGACCTGATTTTTTTTCCTTTATTGAATTTTAATGCCCTAATACAGGCAGGCTGGCAGCAGCCGATGATGCTGCTCTACAGCCGAGCGAATGGTAAACAATGGACAAAACAGAATATAAAATTAAAGGTGATAAAATGGCGCTTTTACAATGACAAGATGAAAATTTGGGAGAATGTTAAAAGACAATATGACAGCGGACAGAACATATATGGTTGTTAAAACAAGACGTTGCCACGGCGGCTAAAAAACACTCACTGCAGACGACGAGACATAACAAGACGGCGACATTGAGGTAAAAAAAAAAAACACTGAACACTGGTGTACGCAACGTTAAAAAACACTGGAAGCATTGAACACTTAGAAACACAGCATTGTACTGGCCCTGCAGGGGGATGGGGGGGGGAGGATGGGGTAGGCGCGGGGGAAGGGGAAGGAGGTGGGGGAGGGGAGAATGGGGGAAACCGGAAGGAGCTCCCGGGGAGGTGGAGAAAGGAGGGGGTGAGCCAAGCGGGGGACGGGAGTGGGAAGGGAGGGGGAGGGAGGAGGCGGCGGCAATCCAAAGAGAGAGGTCAAAGGTGGAAGGAGGGATAGATGTCGGGACGGTTTTGGAGAACGTCGTCAGGGAGAGGTAGGTGGTGGAAGCCACCCTCGGAGAGGACGTAGAGGGTGTGGAGGTGAAGGGAGGGAGGGAGGGAGGGAGGGAGGGAGGGAGGGTTGTGGCGGTAAAGGCGCGGCAGGGGCCCGGGATCCAGGAGAAGAGGAGATACTAGTGGGTTATGGGATTCTATCTTTCGGTGGATGTACTTGAGGCGGATGTGTTGAAGGAATTGGACCAGGTGTGGGAATCGGATGAGGTCGTAAAGGATCCGCGTGGGGGAGGGGAGGCGGATGCGGTAGGCGAGGCGAAGGGAGTGGCGTTCGAGGATTTTGAGGGATTCATAATAGGAGGGGGGAGCGGATATCCAGGCGGGATGGAAGCAGCGAAGGACGGGACGCATGAGGGAACGGTAGGTATACAGGATGGTGGAAGTATTTAGTCCGCAGGTCCGGCCGGAGAGGCATTTTAGAGTTTAAGGCGGGAGAGGGCTTTTTGTCGGACGGTTTTGAGGTGAGGGTTCCAGGAAAGGTCTCTGTCTAGGGTTAATCCGAGGTAGCGGAGGAAGTGAGACCTGGGCCGCGGACGGCTTATAAAGCCGGCGGAGGCCGGCGATGTGGCGTAGTCATCCGCGAGTAGGCGGCGCGACCTCTGGAGGAAAAGGTTCATTTTAGCATCTGGTAGGTTCTGTTTGTTTTGGTGAGGCTTTATTTACCAGCCTTCGCCTGCGAGTGTTTGAATATGTAATACGGTGCACAAGGGTGTGATGAGTGAAGTCTGCCTTGCAGGGGCTTGTGGTACGCAGACGTAACAGATGCCCTCAATAGCACTATAGCATTTTTGTACAATTCCCACAATTCCCAGAACCATTCCCATAGATCTAAATCTTCCAATCACCTTCAATGAGACTCATTTGACGCAATTAATTTGATATTGGTTCTCAGTTTACCCTCGTGACGCTGTGACGCACAAGGCAGTCCCTACCTTGTTGCAGGTAAGGCCGTCGACATGCGGCAGGTGTCAGCTCGGTACGCAGCCCACGTGCTCTGTACGGTGGTGCTGGGGGCGGACGCTGGCTCTCTGTCCGAGGACAAGTCTCCACTGAGGGAACACGTGACGGGCCTCAAACGCAAAGGCAGTCTCGGTCAGCTGGCACTCGGCATAAGCTACTTTGCTCCACAACTCTTCAAGCTCTTGTCCTTGAACTTCACAGAAGAGAAGGAGGAGACATTTTTCTACTTCACTACCATCCAGGTACAGCGTTAATTGAGAAAGCTACAACGTTTTATGCATGACCAACATAAAATATAAATTTATGGTAATACGAGTGCAGATGGTGATGGTAGGACATAATTTTGTCTCGTCCATTCAAACTGACTAGACAATTGGAATTAGTGGATGCAAGAACAGTTGCAAAATTTCCAAACGTTTATAAAGCTTATGGGACATAACTACGGGGTCATCAGTCCCCAAACTTGCAAACTACTTACGAAATAGCTAATAGCTTTGTAAGTTTAGGGACTGATGACCCCGTAGTTAAGTCCCATAGACTATACAAACGGCACAAATATCCATGCCCGAGGGGGGATCGAAAGCCCGACCGTAGTGGCCGTGCAGACCGTGACTGGAGCGCCTTAGTCCCCTCGGCCACCGCGGTCGGCGAACAGTTGCATATCCTGTTACAATGTACAAACTACTACCATTTATAAGGGAAATAATAATGATAATGGGCAGTCTGAGAGAGAGTGTAATTGGTTAATAATACCTACATGTAAATTTCCGCCTGCCGCGGTGGCCGAGGGGACTGAGGCGCTCCAGTCACGGCTACTACGGTCGGGGGTTCGAATCCCCCCCCGGGCATGGATATTTGTGCCGTCCTTAGTCTTAGCTAGTTCATAAGTAGTTTATAAGCTTAGGGACTGATGACCCCGTAGTTCAGTCCCATAAGTTCTACAAACATTTGAACATTTTTTTGTAAATTTCCCTTCTTTATTTGCCTCAGGGTATCAGTGGTATGTCTCTTTGGAGGTAAGTGCGTGTCGTTTTCAGAAATATCAAGTACCTCACTCATGCATTGTATCTCAATGAGAGAAGTTCTGATGATCAGGAATATTACCTGTACCAACATCAGCTCAAAAATGTACTAATGTTTGTAAATCTTTCGGACTCAATTGCTTACAAACTACTTAAACTAAGGTAAACTAACCTAAGGACAACACAAACTCATAACCCCCGAGGACGAACAGCAGCGCGCACCGCAGCACGGCGCTCCAGGGCGCACGGCTAATATGTCGCGCCCAACATCAGCTAGTGTCGCATCAGGTAACAGTTGCAAACTGAAAAAGATCGAAAATATCAACGAGAGACGTACTGTAAACACACTGAAGCGCGTGACCAGTGGTGGACAAAATAAGGTCACTCGCTCAATTTCCGTTTCAGGTGTAAGGTTGTTGTGTGTTTTGTTATATAGCAGTGCTATTAGAAGCCTAACACTTAAATTGATTTCTTTTAATACTCTACAAAATTTTAATTTCTCTGTAAATTTCCCAAATCTGCACCCTCGTTTACCACAGCATGCATTCGTCAAATGTTGGAAATTTATTATTAAAAATTCTTCGTATCACATTTCAGTGAAAGTCATCAAGACGTTTTGAAAACTTCTGTCGAATTTCCTACAGTCTTTTATTTTATTTATTTATTTATTTATTTATTTTTTTTAATTGAGAGGCGGGTGGCTTCAAAGAGTGTGTGGCTTTCTGTTGACTGTTTTATAACAATATCAGTCATTTACTGTTCTTGACACAACAGTTGCGTTTTATACACACCAGTAACCATGTGTTTCTCTAAAGAACTTTATCACTTCTTTTAACGCTTCTTGGGTGAACTCAAATTGAAAGATGACATGATAAGGTTAATTTTACTTGATACCAATGAGAGAGAAAAAGAGACACATAGACTATGAATGCTGAGTGTTAGTGTAAACACTAGTATTTACGTTACTATTCGGCAACTGGTCCTTTAATATCAAATTGACACTCAACATCTGTTATCATTGCTATATAACAAAACACACAACGACCTTACACGTGAAACGGATGCAGCGCAACTGAACGAGCGTCGCTGTTTTGTCCACCCCTGGTCACTCGCCTCAGTGTGTTTACAGTACGTCTCTCGTTTCGGTGAACGGAGTATAGTGTCTACAGAACACAAGTGAGAACTCAGTCTGTTGGTTGTAGTAATCGTTGGGGTTTTTTCGAATTTTGGGACGGGGAATTCATATTTTAAGTAATAAAATATTTGTAGATTTCCTCCTAACAATATTTCATGAGGCCGAGTGCAGAATCGCCATTGTGTGAGGCTTGGCGCTTGGTTGCTATTTGAGCTGGGATCGTGGGATATAAAGTTGTTGGTTTAGCTCTAAACAGCGCCAGTTTGTATGGCCTTTACGTAGTCTATCTTACAGTAGACAGTAGCTACGTTACAGTGCAGAAGCAAAATTTGAAAGACGTACCGGAGGTGGCGCCAAACAAATCATTCGAATCTCTTAATTGAATACCTCTCCGGAATAAGGATGTAACCACAAATTTTCGAAAAGTGTGATTTCAGTGGAAATAGGATGTATCTGCATGCCTCTATGCTGTGGTGCCATCTTATGTCATATATTTGAACATCAAGCTGATTGACAACCAGCTGAACGTTTGCCTCCGTGGAATAAGGATGGAACAGACAGCATTAGAGTTTAACAATGTGACTTTTTGAAAGTGGTTTCAGCATACCAATGCCACTTCAAAATACGTTAAATGATGAGGCCTGCAAACCATAATAAACTTGTAGAATCATGCTTAAAATGAAGTTTCAAATCTATATTCTGAAATATTTTGTTGACATAGTATTTTGTTGACGTCTTCATTCACATTGTTATTTTCTTTATTATTATAATATTACTTTCTTTAATTTCAATACTAAGTGAATGTACAATATGTCTCTTATGTTACATGTAAGAAATACTCCAAAATATATTGCTGATCATACATCCTTTTGCATTGTATCACTTCCAATTATTATGTTATTTGTAAAACCTTAAGTTACAACAATAAAATATTGCTTTTAATAGCTGAACACATTTGCACATTTGCATGTGCAACGAGTTCCAATACTATACATCACAAAATAGGCCCCACAAACAATTTTCTCTCTCCTGAAAACTTACTGATTTGATGGTTACGTCCTTATTCCAGGGAGGTATTCAATTCCTTTTGCAATTGCTTAGGTAATTGCCCCATTTTTATGTACATCGTTCGGGTAGTAAATCCAAAAAACCATTTTCTACTACACAAAGGTAAATAAATGGATGAAGTCAAAACAGTTTGTTGTGGTCTTCAGTCCGGAGAGTGGTTTGATGCAGATCTCCACCCTACTCCATCTCCTGATAAGAACAGCAACCTACGCCCATCTGAATCTGCTTACTGTATTCGTCTCTGGTCCCCTCTGCGGTTTTTACCTCACACACCTCCCTTCGTGCTAGATTTACGATTACTGTATGTCTAAGAGTGTTTCATACCAACCGATTCCTTCTTTTAGTTACGTCAAAAATTCCTTTTCTACACAATTCTGTTCAGTACATTAGTTACTCACCTAAATTTCAGCATTTTTCTGTAGCACCACACCTCAAAAGCCTCTATCCTTTTCCTGTCTGAACTACTTATCGGCCATGTTTCACTTCCGCACAAGCCAACACACCACACAAATGTCTCCAGAAAATTCTTCATTATGCTTAATATTCGATATTAGCAAAATTCTCTTTTTTTAAAAGCGCTTCTTTTCCTATCGCCAGTCTGCATTTTATACACTCTGAACTGCGACCATCATATGTAATTTTACTACCCAACTAACAAAATACAATATCAGTAGGTGGTAACGCAGGAGTACGTCTGATAATGAATAAGAAAATAGGAATGCGGGTAAGTTACTGTGAACAGCATAGTAAACTCATTATCGTAGCAAAGACTGACACGAAGCCGACACCGACCACAGAAGCGCAAGTTTATATGCCCAATGGCTGTGCTGATGGTGAGGAGATCGAAGAAATGCATGAGGAGATAAGAAATTATTCAGACCGTTAAAAGAGAAGAAAACTTAATTGTGATGGGGCACTGGAACTCGGTAATAGGAAAGAGAAGAGAAGGAAATGTAGTAGGTGAATATGGACTGGGGAAAAGGAATGAAAGAGGAAATTGGCTCGTAGAATTTTGTGCACAGCACAAATTAATCATCACAAACACTCGGTTTAATCATCATCAAAGAAGGTTATATATGTGGAAGACACCAGGAGACACTGGGAGGTACCAGATTGACTTTATAATGGTAAGGAATAGATTAGAAACTAGGTTTTAAAATGTTAAAATGTTTGTAAATATATCGGACCAAACTGCGTGGTCATCAGTCCGTAGCTTACAAACTACTTAAACCTAGGTAAAATAACCTACGGACAAACACACACATCCATGCCCCAGGGAGGACTTGAACCTCCACGGCGAGCAACCGCGTGCTCCGCAGCGAGGTGCTTTAGACCGCTCGGCTACTCCACCGCGGTAAACTAGGTTTTAAACTGTAAGACATATCCAGGGGCAGATATAGAATGTGACCATAACTTATTGGTTATGAACCTAAGAAATTGAAAAAAGGTATAAAATTAAGGAGATGGAACCTGGGCAAATTTAAGGAACCGGAGGTGAGAGTTTCAAAAGGAGTATTAGGAAAGGATTGGCTGAAACGGAGGAAGTAATACATCAGAAGAAAATGGGTAGCTCTGATAGAAAAGGCCTCAGAGCATCATATAGGCAGATGGACAATGCCTAATAGAAATCATTGGATAACACAGGAGATAACAGACTTTAATTGAGGCGACGAGAAAATATAAAAATGCATCAAGTGAAGTAGGCAAAAGGGAGTACAGACGTTTGAAAAATGAGGTTGAACGGAAGTGCATACTGGGTAACCAGGAGTGGCTTGAGGAGAAATGCAGAACCGTAGAAGAATGTATAACTAGGGGAAAGATAGGTACCGCCTACAGGTAAATAAGAGACACATTTGGAGACAAGAAAATCAGCTGTATGAATATCAAGAACTCAGATGGAAAACCAGTACTAAGCAAAGAAGGGATAGCTGAAAGGCGGAAGGAGTATATAGAAGGCCTGTAGAAAGGAAATAAACTTGAAGGCAGATTCTAGAAATGGAGGCCGAAGTTGAGAAATATGAGATACTGCGTGAAGAATTTGACAGAGCACTGAAAGATTAGAGTAGAAACAAGGCCCCTGGAGTAGATGATGTTCCGTCTGAACTGCTATCATCATTAGGAGAGCCGGTCACGAAGAAATTGTTCCAACTGGTATGCAAGATATATGAGGCAGGGGAAATGCCCTCAGACTTCAAGAAGAATATAGTGATTCCAATACGTATAAAAGTAAGTGCAGACAAATTTGAACATTACAGAACTATCAGTTTAATAAGCCATGGCTGCAAAATACTAACATGAATTATTGACAGACGAATGGAAAAAATTGGAGGAATATGACCGTGGGGAGGATAAATTTGGAATTAGGAGAAATTTAGGAACACGTGAGGCAATACTCACATTAAGACTTATCTTAGAAGATAGATTAGGGAAAGGGAAACCAATGATTTTAGCATTTGTGGATCTGGAGAGAGCTTTTGACCATGTTAACTGGAATACACTTTTTCAGATTTTGAAGGTAGCAGGGCTAAAATATAGGGCGCGAAGAGTTATATTCAATTTGTACAAAAACCAGACAGCAATTATTAGAGTCGAAGGGTATGAAAGGGTCGAAATGGTTGGGAAGGGAGAAAGGCAGGGATGTAGCCTTTCCCCAATGTTGTTCGATCTCTGCAGTGAGCATGCTGTGAGGAATGGAAGGAGAGATTTGGAGAGGGAATTAAAGTCCAGTGAGAGGAAATAAAAACTTTACGGCTTGATAAGGACATAGTAATTCTCTCAGAGACAGTAAAGGACCTGGAAGAGCAATTAAACGGAATGGAAAGTGTCTTGAAAGAAAGGTATAAGGTGAACATCAACAAGAGTAAAACGAGTGTAATGGAACGTAGTGTCAGAAAATCAGACGATGCTGAAGGAATTAGATTAGGCAATGAGACAATAAAAGTAGTAGATGAGTTTTGTTATTTGGGTAGCAAGATAACTTCTGATGGCCGAAGTAGAGAAGATATAAAATGCAGAATGGCTATGGGAAGAAAAGCGTTTCTGAAGAAGCGAAATTTGTTGACATCCAATTTTAGTTTAAATGTTAGGAAGTCCTTTCTGAAAGCATTTGTCTGGGGTGTTGCTTGTATGGGAGTGTACTTGGACGATAAGAAGTTCGGACAAAAAAGATGGTAGAAGCTTTCGAAACGTGGTGCTACAGACGAATTATGAAGGTTAGATAGGTAGATCACGTAACTAATGAGGAGGTGCTCAACGGAATTGGGGAGAAAAGGAGTTTCTGGCATATCCTGAGTAAGAGAAGGGATAGGTTGGTGGGACGCATTCTGAGACATCAAGGAATCATTAACATAGCAATAGAAGGAAGTGGGGTAAAAATTATAGAGGGAGACCTAGGGGCGATTACAGTAAGCAGATTCAAAAGGATGTAGATTGCTGTACGTATTCTCAGATGAAGAGGCTTGCACATGACAGGGTAGCGCGGAGAGCTGCATAACATTGCTGATTGTGAATTAACACATGTTTATTCAGGTTCTGTGAATTATTAAATAAACCGGTACAAACGGCCATTTCAACAGATTACTTGGATATATGTTGTAGCCTGAATATGGTATTATTGTAATACCGAATCGGACGTTCAGTAAAACAACAAACTTTACGGCTATTGGTAAAAGCATTAACTATTTGGAATTAAAACTAGACCACCCGCATTTCCATTTCCAAAATAACGTGGAACTACATCGATTAAAGTAAGTGGTCTACGCAACGTCAGTCAACCATGTGCAGAAAATAAAGGGTGCCCACAAGTACTACCGCAACAACAGGGTGTACTTCAAAGGGCGCTTCATTTCTGACGTCGAAGGGCATAGGGCTTCATTGCCATGAATGTACGTCACGTGGAACTCCTCATATCACCACGTATTTATCATATAAAGTATGTGTTTCCGGAAGTATGCTTACCATACTTATTTTTCTTGTTTTGATTAGTACTACCATCTCTCAAAGTATTCGACACTTTTTAACATCCAGTACAGAAAGCAGGAAAGTGGAAGGACTATGTAGAAGGGGTATACGAGGGACATAAACTTGAAGGCAATATTGAAGAAAGGGAACGGGAAGTAGATGAATATGAGGTACGGAGAGAAGAATTTGACAGAGCACTTGCAAACACCTACGATGAAACAAGGCCCCTGTAATAGATCTGCTGATATCTGCTGATATCCTTCGGAGAGCCAGTCATGAGGAAACTTTTCCACTTTATGCGCAAGAAGCATGAGACAGGGGAAAATACCATTGGACTTCAAGAAGAATGTAATAATTCCAGTTCCAGAGAAAGAAAGTGCAGACAAATTTTAAAATTACAGAACTATCAGTTTAATAAGTCATGAGTGCAAAATGCTATCATGATCTAACTACATAAAAACCGGGTAGAGTCCGAATTCGGGGAATAGCAATTTGTTTTCAGGAGGAATGCAGGAACAATTGAGGCAATACAGACCCTACGGCTAGTCTTTAAAGATATGTTAAGGAAAGGTAAACTAATGTTTCTAATTTTGGTAGTTTCAGGGTTAAGACAGGGCTGTAACCTGTCACCACTGATGTTCATACTGTTTATGGATAATATGTTGAAAACAATATACTGGCAGGGTGAGATTAAAATAGGTGGAAATAAAATAAGCAGTCTCACATATGCAGGCGAGCTAGTCGCGATGGCATATTTGACTGAAAGATTGCAATCTAATATTTCAGGGGTATATCAGAGATGTGTTATGGGATGAAAATCAGTTTTTCCAAAACGAAAGTAATGTCTACGGCAAAGAGATATAAACAAATTTAATGCCAAATAGGAGGAACAAAGCAAGAACAGGTGGGCAGTTTCAAATACTTAGGTTGTATTTTCTCACAGAATGGCTACATAGTGAATGAACAGGAATCAGGGTGTGTCAAAGCTTATGCAGTGAGTGATCAGCTACGTTCTGCTCTCTTGTGCAATTCGGCATCAAGATGAACTTATCAATGCAACGTTCTACCTTTCGGCCAAATTTGTTGTATGGGAGTGAAAGCTGGGTGGATACAGAGAACCTTATTAATGAGGTTGAGGTTATAGATATGAAAGTAGGAAGGGTGATTGCAGGATTAATGGAGGAATAGGTGGGAACAATGGCAGGAGGGTGTCCATAATAAGGAAATCAAGGAAAAACTGGGGTCATGCTACACGCATGGGAGAAAGAAGGTTACCTTAGAGACTCGTGTTCGGCAGTAGAGAGTAAGATGAATCGATGTAGACCAAGGAGAAAGTACTTTGATTCTGTCAAGAATGGTTTTGAAGTAACTTAACACCACACAAGGCATCAATATTAGCATTGAATAGGGGAAAATGGAGGACTTTTATTAGGGGGAGGGGGCTGTGCTCTAGACTGAACGCATAATCAATCTCTAATGTTGACGATGATGAACATTTGCCAATTTTCACTGGAATATACTCTTTAAAATTGTGAAGTCAGCAGGGGCAAAGTAGAGAACGGAAAGTTATGTACAACTATTGTAACAGTCGAACTACGTGAATGGAAAGCAGTGATTGGGGAGGGAGTAACACACGATTACACGATTATAGCCATTCCTCCCCCCTTCCCCCCCCCCCCCCCCCACACACACACACAACGTCATTCAGTCTATAAACTGACCAAGCTGTGAGGGAAAAAAGGGAGAAATTTGTAAAGGAATTTAATGTTCAAGAAGGTGAAAAAAAGAAAAAAAAACTTTTCGGTTTGCTTATGACATTGTAATGGTGATATAGACATAAATAACTTGGAAGAGCAAGTGGGCGTAATGTATAGTGTCTTGAAATAATGGTATAAGATGAACATGAAGAAGAGCAAAAGAAGCCTAACTGAAAGTAGTCGAATTAAATGAGGCGATGCTGAGGGAATTAGATTAGAAACATGACAATAAACATAGTAGTTCAGTTTTATTATTTGGACAGTAAAATGAGTTATGATCGCTGGAGTAGACAAGATATGAAATGCAGAACGACAATCGGAAGAAAAACATTTCTGAAGAAGGGGAATTCCTTAACATCGCATATTAATGTAAGCGTGAAGATATTTGTCTGGAGTGTTGTCTTGTACCGGAGTGAAACGTGGACCATAAGCAGTTCAGACAAGATGATGACTGAACTTTTGTAGCCGCGGTGGAGTAGCCGAGCGGTCTAAAGCGTCTCGCTGCGGAGCGCGCGGTTGCTCGCCGTGGAGGTTCGAGTCCTCCCTGGGGCATGGGTGTGTGTGTCTGTCCGTAGGTTAGTTTACCTAGGTTTAAGTAGTTTGTAAGCTACGGACTGATGACCACGCAGTTTGGTCCGATAGAATTACAAACATTTGAACATTTGATTTTTTTGAACTTTTGTAACTGTGATGCTACAGAAAAATGTTGTACATTACATGAGTACAACGCGTAACTAATGAGGAAGTACTGAAGAGAAATGGGAGATAACGTGACTAAAAGAAGGGATTGTTTGATAGGATACATTTCATTTTGAAATATCAAGGGATAGTCAGTATCAGAGAGAAATGAGGGGGTGGGATTAAAAACCTCAGAGAGAACGAAACGAGAATAGTAAGGTGGGTTACCGTTGTTGTTTGGAGATGAGGCGTCTTGCACAGTATAGAATAAAGCAATGTGGAGAGCTGCATTAAATCGGTCTTTGTGCTGAGGATTGCAACAAAACAATCGTAATGATGAGCATAAAAGTTGTGCCATTTTCTGAGAATTAATTTCCAACCAATTTATTTTCTTTGGAAAAAGAATTATTCGGTTCGCACCCAATTTACCTAGAAGCCAGTTCCATATGGTCATTGATATTTTTTGCTTGTATGCTGCAACATAAGTATGGTAAGACAGATGTTCCATTCCCTATACAAATGAGCGGTGCTACGAACTAAACTAAAAACTTTTTCAGCCTATTCCTAGCTCAAATAAGAAGCTAGCAAAATAACTCGCCCCCCCTCCCCCCCCAAAATGAAAACTCGTTTTTGTGAGCAGCCTTTGGAACTAAAAAAGTAAATAAGAGGGGAGATTGGGGTTTAACGTCCCGTCGACATCATGGTCATTTATAGACCGTGGCCTTTGTAAACACTCGTCATAGCCCTTTCCGTGCTGTAATGATGATCTGGTCATAAATAATGGCCACACATAATGAAAAACTATAATTACAATTTAATCTATGATAAGTAACTAATTAATAAACAAATAATGGCGACGAGATTGTCAAGTAAATATATTTGTGATCAGACAATAAGTTAGATATGTAATAAAAGTGATCAGGCCAAGTGGCTTATTTATACAGAATAATGGTCAATTGACCGATGGTCTTTGATGTTTTAAGGAGGCGCTGAATCCTGGCGTTGAAGAAGGAAAAACTTTGGCTCAGCCATGACCATGTCCGTAGACATTGACATCGATTGGACTCATATCGACTGATCAAAGGATATCAGAGAAGTTCTCGCGTAACCCTATTTGATAATCATGGAAAAGCTGTATTCCCTTAATTCTATGGCATCATTCTGCTGACACCATTGCATAACTCAGCTATGAACCAAGAGAATAAGACAAATGCGATTATGGTGAGTGCACAGACATAAAATTTCCCTCGTTCAGTGCACAAATGGAATACTGATGGAAGTTGTAAATATTGATATGTAGTTCACTCCATCATGTAACTCAGCGGTATGAAAAGTATGCATGTAGATGTAGACTTAACAGCAGTTATATCCTCAGCGATTCATGCTCCATATGTAGTTCCTAGTTCAGGAATAGCCCCATGCTTTGAATGTGTACAAATACCCCTGCAAAAGATCTGTTTCCTAGTCATATTTTCAGAAAGCATTCGTTTCTCGCTTTCCAATGACATGTAATAACATTGTGATAACTTTCTTTCCTGAAGTACTGACTGAGAGCGCACAAGTTAAAATGATACTTGGTTCTTGCAGATGATGAACGAGCGGGGGCAAAAAGGAATTGTCCGTGAAGACATGGTGGATATGCTCATGCGTCTGCGAGAGGGACAGACTTCACCGAAAAATAAAAATTCTAAAGGCGATACGAATAAGAACTCCCCCGACACAGGTACTGTATCCACGGCTCTGATATAGTCTTACTGTAAGCATGTCAGTACAGTGTTCCTGGTTAATTGTATCAGAAATACAACAATGTTTGTTGTTTTTTCTACAGCAGTGTTTCTAACATTTTAGAATACGCGACGCCTTCCATCTAAAACTATTTTCGCAACCCCCACCCCTCCACTCCTTCCCGAAACCATAAGACAATAGTGAGTAATTTCAGAGCCAACGGATTTAGTTTTCTTCTGTTAAGACAACTTTCTTGTGAAGCACATTCACAAAAATACAGTATTGTACACTATACGATAAAGATTTAGTCTATTTTTCCGAATGGAACACATCTTATTATTACATGAATTCCGTCAGAAAAATAAATATTGCATAATGAGCTTCCGCATTGCTCAGAAGCGAATGTTGCTCGCTGAGCAAGGTCCCACAGTGTACTCAATTTCTAAACAATCTAATTTCCCAAAGTACTTATTATATCTTAAAAACTTAGATTTCGCCTTATACATGAAAACAGTTTTCAGGCCATTCGTTTATTCATTGTTAGCATGGTGTATTTACTATAAAACAGTCTTTGTTCTAGACATTAATGATAAAGTTGAAGCATTGAATTAAAATTTGTGATTCGATTGGGAATCGAGCGCGGACCTCCATGCTTACAAGGCAGACGTCTTACCGCATTTTTTTTTTTTTTTTCTTTTTTTGTTCATCTGGTAGATCTATGGTTCGCTTCGTTCGTTCAGTTTGTTCGTGGTTGTTCGTTAAAGGGTTGGCTCAGGTTTTTTTTTATTTATTTATTTATTTATTTATTTTTTTTTTTTTTTTTTTTTTTTTTTTATTACAGAGGGCGTTTAGCCCCGTGACCGGGCGCGCTGAGCCACGGCGCCCGGCGCCGCTAGACCGAGTTTGTGACACTTGCGGGGAGTGACACTTGCGGGGAGACCCGGACGCTGCAGGTAGTGGACAGGGTGTTCCACAAGTAGGGATACACCACCTCTACTCTACGCCCTCCAGCCGCTACCTGTGCCGTATTCAGGGAAAGGCCCACCGGACCGGCCGCGCAATTTGTGACACAAATTACATGTTTGATAATATCAATTTAATGCATAGAAGTATGAATTCACATCAAGACTACTTCCTGCAAACATTTCGACAAAAAAAGTTGGCACTGAGTTTAGCAAAAACAAAATTCTGGTATATTGGATTTTAACATTTTATCAAAAAATGAATGTTACTACAACAGATGGAGCCATTCAAATTTACGGGCACCATAACGTTTTCCCTTCCTGAGTAAATGAGCTGCTTCTTGTAGTTTCAACATCACAGTAGCCTTTTTCTTGAATGTTCTGAATATAAATCTTCACACAGACTTCTTGAGGAGGAGAGTGATACGGATATCTGATTGTAAACCACTGCCTATTACCTTAGACCTTTTTGAATGTACTGAACAGGAGTTCCGCGTATTCCGTAATTTATATTTATACAGTTAACAGGCAATGCAATTTATAACCAACTATTGGCTGCCAATTTCGCTTCATTTTTCCTGGAAGTCTTGCAACTTGTTTCTCCCTGTTGGTTTATGCCACGTTCGGAGTAAAAATAGTTCTATATGACGATGATAGAAAATTGAATTTATCTTGAGCACTTTTCAGTGTGTGGCATTCCCTTACACATTCCGTATTTCATACATTTATTAGATGTATTTGTAATTAGAATACAGCCAAATCGTTTTGGGGTCTCGAATAAACGCATCAAGTATGTAAAATACTCATTGACTTATTATTAACGTTTTTTAATTGAAGGTTTAAGGTTGCATCTCCTATTAAAATGCATAGTAGCTATTTTTAAAGAGATGGAAGTTGCGTGGTAGTGGGGTTAACTACATAGCGGTCAATTACATCAACGTATCTGTGCAGGATGCCTAATATATTTATTGCTTGCGCAGGTGTCTTGACATGCTTAGTGTTCTAAATAACATGCTCTTAGGAGGTATGACTGTTGAAAGTCATCGTCTTGTAGTAGCAGAAAATGTCTTAATAACTCTCCAAACATTATCACTGTTAAAATACCGTTTTGTTTTCAGGAGGAATACTCAACGTTAGAACAAGTTTCGTGTTAGGTTGACAGTGCTAGACTTCTTGGTGTGCCAGTACCCAGGAAAAGCCATCAGCCGCCCCAAGAGCCCCGGGTTCCCCGGAAATGTCACTCCTCGCAAGTGTCACTCCCTGCAAGTGTTCCAACCCCTGCTAAACCACCGCATCACAAGCGTTTAAGTCGCCTCGAAATAGTGTAAGCACGATTTCCTTCACGTCACAGACTTAAATTCAGCTTCTCTGTTCCATAGAACATTGCCACTACTGCCAAGGCTCTTCATACAGCGGAATAGCACCTCGGCAATTGACATATTGGAACATTCCTGTTTAAGGTGATATAAATGTCAGTGTAAATACAAATATACAATCCCTGAGACCGATTTTCGTCTCGAATATGTCAAAGACATTAATGATAAATCAGTCTCAGGGATTGTATATTTGTATTTACATTGATATTTATATCACCTTAAACAGGAATGTTCCAATAGGTCCATTGCCGAGGTGCTATTCTGCTGCATGGAGAGCCTTGGCGGTAGTGGCAATGTTCTATGGGACACAGAAGTTGAATTAAAGTCTGTGACGTGTAGGAAATCGTGCTTATATTATTCCGAGGCGCGTTAAACGCTAGTGATGCGGTGGTCTAGCGGTAAGATGTACGTCTAGTAAGCACAGAGGTCTGGGTTCGCTTCCTGGTTGCATCACAAATTTTAATTCAATGCTACAAATTTATCATTAATGTCTTCGACATATTCGAGACGAAAATCCGCCTCAGGGATTTTATATTTGTATTTACATTGATATTAAATCTTTGTTCTATTCAACTGAAAATTGATCATCAATAAGGAATCGCCTATTTTTAATATAAAACACATTTGAGTTTTCTTAAGCAAATGTTTTTATATTACGGAACCGATAGTATTCAGGTAGGCGCCTGGCTGGTTGTTTCATATTGCAACTACTATACTTCTTCTATGACGGCGACCCCACGAACAAGACGGGGGTGGCGACACTCGGATTGAAAAGCACTGCTCTACAGAATCTTAACGGAGGGAGCCTTTCAGCTAACACGGTTACAACGGTAGACTCAACGGAAATTTCCGTGTCGGATGCCTTATCTTTCCAAAAGCTCAATAGAAGCTGCTGTACTACTGACAAAGGAGAACACAGTCACTGGACGTAGCTTCAAGATGCATATCAGATCAGAATTTATCAATGTAATTTTTCCTGGATAGATCTCCGGAAAACATTTCTTATCTTATTAGTCAACGTAATTTTCAGCATCCATCTACAGCATAATATCTCCAATGATTTTATTTTCTACAGTCTGTGGTTTAGTTCCAGACAATGTTGCGCCTAAAACATACACCATTATACAAATTCACGAACAGGAAAACTGAAGTGGCGATTTTTAAAATTAGTTATGCAATGAGGCCAACGAAACTTTAAGGAGCTTTTTCATATATTTGTACAAAACGAAAATCATGTGTGTACGGAGTCGTTAAGAGCGATTAAAGAAACTGCATGTGTTCAGATCCGAAGGGAATATTAGACGACGAACACCGCGGAAGGTACAGGTCTAACGCGATAGTTGTAGGGGTAGAATGGGTGAAACTAAGTTGTCAACAGTGGAAATCGAAATTTCGCGGTAACTAGTTAATTTTATTTCTTAGCTTTTTATTCTGAAAGAATTACATCTTTTTTTCCCTTAATGGCAGAAAAATATAAGTGTACATATGGACTAAAGAGTTAATTCTGGCACTTCGTTCTTGTTCTTCCATTATTGTTGTTTCTACTTGGTCTTATAGATAACCGGCCGCGGTGGCCGAGAGGACTGAGGCGCTTCAGTAACGGTCTGCACGGCCACTACGGTCGGGGGTTCAAATCCCCCCTCTGGCATGGATATTTGTGCCGTCCTTAGTTGTAGGTAGTTATAAGTAGTTTGAAAGTTTAGGGACTGATGACCCCGTAGTTAAGTCCCTTAAGCTTAACAAACATTTGATCTTATAGATAACTAGCGAACCTGGCAATGCCTTACAATTGCTAATATGTATGGGAATTGGATATACTCCCTAATGTCCTTCTCCTTCGCTCTCTTCATCCATGTCCCCATACCCCCTCGCCCTTTGTCTCTCTCCTCCTACCCCTCGCTTTGTCACTCTCATCCTCCTCTCGTCTATTTCTATCCATCGTCTTCATCCTACTCTCTGAACATCTCTTATCCCACACTTCATCCATCTCCTCATCTTCCTCTGCGTCTTTAGCCTCCGACTCTTTCTTTATATCTATTTATTTATTCCTCCTCCTCCTCTCTCTCTCTCTCTCTCTCTCTCTTCCCTACCCACTTCTGCATTCTTCTCTGCCTCCTCCCCTTTTGTGTCGATCCAACTATCTCCCTGTCTGTCATTATCTTTCCCACATTCTCTGAGAATCTTCTCCCTCCCCTGCATATGAAAAATTACATACAGCTGTCAAATTTTGATCGGTGAAACAGTGCCAAAGTCAGAAGTAAAGAACTCTTCACCATGCACCATACGAAATATTATGTTTTTCTTGTTTTGAAGGTAAAGTGTGAATAATTTAACCATCGGAATAAAACTCTAGATTGGTAGTATGTTGTAAAGTGCCTCCTGTCATCCACCATACGAATTATTATATACAAAGTGCCATTCCTTTTCGTTTTGAAAGTCAAGTGTACCAAATTTTGTCGCACTCGCACAAACCGTATTAACAGAGATTGCAATTATGTCATTTCTATATTGAATTATAATCAAGATCACCAGTTGCATCAAACGTTTTCCCGCGGTCGCGGTTATGTTACTGGCGCAAAAAAAATGGTAAAAGACCATCTTCTAAGCAGGTTGTATACCTTGTCAAACTTTGAGCGCATATAACGCGAAATACGGAACAAGATTTACTCTGAGAGAACACTCTTTACTTTCTGAATTTTAAGATTTACCATATAAAGTAACTGAAAATGGTTTTATTGGTTGCTATGTTATACGAAATATCATTCAACGCAATAAGTACAAAAAAAAGTGCGAAGTGGAAGGCAACATTGTGTCAAAATTTCAAAGTAAACTGTGAAGAAATTTCGAAGATTTCAGATTTTAAACAAACGAAAATTTACATTTGTAAACATAGATGTTCCTTACCGAAAATCTCATAAAGTTCTTCACCGAATGGTGTGAAATTTTGAGAATGTTCTACTGAGACAATATTTTATGTTTCGTACCTAATTTGTAACATCTATCATATACGAATTTATATAAATTTTATGGGGGGGAGACCTTGTTATCAAAAATACCCAAATTGACTGTGTGTGTGTGTGTGTCAATTTTGCCATTAAAGAAATAGGTATCTAAAAGCATTGCTGTTTTAGAAAGCAACGTTATGTCACACTTTGAGGTCAGTCGGTGCAGAAATGCTTGAGTTATTGAAGCGTAAACAAACCAATGGAACATTTTTCTAAATAAAGATGCATATTGTGCTGTTACCAGGAATGAAGTGTTGGGGGTATCAGAACAGTAAGCGAATTTCTATCCGGCAGCAAACCCGAAGAAACTATGAAGAACTATTACGCAGGGAAAGCCTACGAAACTACAGCGAATTTCTATTTTAATTTCATTTAACTTAATTTTCTATTATTATTAAAAAAAGGAGAAAGAGAAAATTATTATTAATAATAACAATAATAGACAATTATTAATTAATGTTGTGAAAAAAATTCATCTGTGGAACTAAAAGAAAAAAGGTGGAAGACCAGTATCTTTGCTTTTTAATTAGCAGTCAGTCTTGTTTTGACTTCTCGAGCAGTTAGAAGTGATAGCTGTCTCGTTTCTTTTTTTTTTTTTTTTTTTTTTTTGTTGTTTTTTTTTTTTCTGTGTAAACTTTCAGTTGAGATGTAAATGTTTTTAGAAAAATACAAATCCTTTTCAAGAATGAAAAGTTTCGTCTTAGTTCATTACTTAGGCCTTAAAGTGAACCACATAATGACCCTGAGATGTGATGAAGCAATCAACAATAAGAAGACATTCTGAAAACTGATGGTATTTTTTGTTTTTGTTTTACATGAGTTTATTCTACGGTTTCTCTGAAGTTTATTAATATTGACTGCAGTTCTTCTTTGCTAACTTTCATTCCACAATATTATGCAAAACACAAGTAATATAAACATCCGTTCAAATAGTGAACAAAATTTCAGCCAACTATTTGCATTAATGCAACTGGTTGGCTGAAATTTTGTTCACTATTTGATCGTGTTCCATTTGTATTCAACTGCAGCCATGTTTAAGATTATAGATGTCCGTCTTATTCCGAATGCGTTTCCTGAGGCAGTGTTTCAAATTTTCAGAAATGGATGACGAGACAATAGTGGGCAACATCGTCGCTTTCATAGTTAGCGGATTCGAGACGTCTGTGTCGACGACGACGTACGCCCTGTACGAGCTTGCCGTCAACCAGGAGATACAAGACAGGGTGCGACAGGACACGCGGGAGGCAGTTGCTCGCCACGGGGGTCACTTCACGTGCGAGGCGCTGGAAGCCATGAGCCAACTAGACAACGTCATCGACGGTGAGTCTTTTCTCCTTCAATTGTTTTAATTCGCCGTGTGCGGCGGGATCTTGTCAGTCACAGCCAATTTTTTCATGATAGCACACAACAAAACTTAGACTGAAAAGAAACGAAAATTAAAACGAACACAAATTATATTGTATGTACCGTAAACTGGGGTGACTTTGTGCCACTAATGTTTGCTTCCAAAAACATTTTTCTACACAAATATTTTTTTTAAACTATGAAGCTGTGTATAAGTTGAATACATGCCTCATTTCCTTAAATAAAATTTTCTACCATAAATAATGTCATAAACTTGGCACAAAGTCCCCCCTTGGGGGGGGGGGGTGACTTTGTGCCACTGCTTTCATCTAGGGTTTTTCAATGTTAAACAGTGAGTAGCCCAGTGACTCCTACCTTCAAGGTACCTTTGTGATAATAAAATGTAAGAAGATCCAAAATAATTATCTTATTACACAATTAACATATCTTGCATGGGAAGGGCCATTTTTCCGTCCAGGTGCTCCATAGCTTCTCTAACTTGTAAACAATGTATGGAGGTGCTAGTGTCCATTAATCATTAGCACACATCATTAGAGACGTACACGGCTTAGATATGTTGTAAATACTTTCTGGATATTTGGCACCACGTTTGGTAATAACTTTTTTTGTCCCTGGATCGTCTACCAAGTTTCCCTGGTCGTAATTCCATACAAGGGATGGAGGAATGCCTTCTAACTCCCTTGGCAAGTGATCAAAATACTCACTCATCGTCACGTCATTAACAGCTGCTCTAGCCCTAGTAATGTTTTGGGCAAACCTGTTGCTTATTGTTCCACTGTGGCGTGCCAGAAAACACTTGGCCCATTCTCTGCTTGGCAAGTTACTCTGAAAAGTTAATACTCTTCGACCACATCGGTCAAGATATGATTTTACAATAAACCGCAAATCCAGCAATTAAAGTGGGAAACCATAATCACACATTGTCACAGCATGTGCAGCAAACACATCCTCCTCCTCATGACTAAACAGTTTGTCGACCTATCTGTGCATTTGTTTCCCATGCAACTTGCTCATGAGGGTATTTCGCTGAATACCATATTTATTTGCTGCTGCACGAAATGAAATTATCTTATCACGAATTTCTGTAAGAGCATTACCCAACATATCTTCAGTGTAGTTGGCGTAAGAACGACAACCAACGATTTTTTGTAGGTTCGTGGCATTTTCTGTAACAGTATCTTATATAGCAAATCAGTATTATGAATACCGGTGCAGTTTATAATACAAAAATCATCCAAAGCCTTCGTGGAAACGTGGCACAAAGTCACCCCCAATTATTTCAATATTTTACAAATGTCGATAATGTGCAAAAACCACCATACTTTGACGGCAGACTAATGAATAAGTAGCAAAACAATATACTAACCTGAGTTAGCTGAAATTATTCCTTCTGTAATTCACAATAGAAAGTTGTCAGCAAACACGCTCGCACCGCGAAACACTCAAAACAGTTTGCAAGATCTAACGGGAATATCCGCAGTATGACGTAATTGACGAATACACCTACAGATGGCACAACTACCCAGCAAGGTTTAGAGTGCATCAGCGCTTCTGGTAGGGATACCGTGAAGTCCTAGGGCGCATTTGTTCGAAAGAAAGCGCGGGTGGCACAGTCATCTGCGCGGCACAGTTTACGGTTTACGGTACTAAAAACACATTACAGTGCAATGTTCTATCCAGAACAATAGGAGATGCTAAACTTGAGAGAATCCGTTATCGATTCCAGAGATTTCCCTTTCACTCCTGCTACATATCACTGGCCTCTAGGAAGATATACAAATTAAAATCAACCCAAATTATATTTACAGTTGTATGTACTAAAATTACATCAAAGTGCAATGTTCTATCCAGAATAACAGTAGATGTTAAAATCGAGAGTCCGCTATCGATTCCAGAGATTGCCTTCTCACTCATCCTAAATATCGCTGGCCTCTAGATGGCGCACGTTCGCTCTGTCATAGGAAGCCGGAAGTTCCGATGCAGACATTTCGGTTTCAAAAAGGCGTTTGACGTGGTGCCACACTGCAGACTGCTAACGAAGATACGAGCTCATGGAATAGGTTCACAGATTTGTGACTGGCTGGAAGACTTCCTAAGTAATAGAACGCAGTACGTTGTTCTCGACGGCGAGTGTTCATCAGAGACGAGTGTATCATCAGGCGTGCCCCAGGGGAGTGTGTTAGGACCGCTATTATTTGCAAACCATATAAATGATCCCATGGATAGAGTAACTTGTAATTTGCGGCTGTTTGCTGATGATGCTGTTTTGTATGGGAGGGTGTCGTCTTTATCTGACTGTAATAGCATACATGATGACTTAGACCAAATTTGTAGTTGGTACGAAGAATGGCAGCTAGCCCTCAATGTAGAAAAATGTAAGGTGATGCGCATGAGTAGGAAAAACAATTCTATAATGTTCGAATACAGCATTAGTAGTGAGCTTCTTGGTGCAGTCGCGACGTTGAAATATCTAGACGTTACATTGCAGAGCGATATGAAATGGAACGAACATGTAAGGCCAGTTGTGAGTAAGGCGGACAGCCGACTTTGGTTTATTGGGAGATTTTTGTGAAGATGTACTTCATCTTTAAAGGTGACCGCGTAAAAAACGCTTGTACTACCACGTCTTGAGTATTGCTCAAGTGCTTGGGACCCGCAGCAGATCAGTTTAAAGGAAGACATAGAGGCGGTTCAGAGCGAGCAGCTAGGTTTGTTACTGGTAGGTTCGACCAATGCGCGAGTGTCACGGAAATGCTCCGGGAACTCAGTTGGCGATCGCTAGAGGAAAGACGACGTTCTTTTCGTGAATTTCTGTTGAGGAAAATTAAAGGGCCGGAATTTGGAGCCGAATGTAGTACGATCTTGCTACCACCTACTTACATTTCACGCAGTGATCATAAAGACAAGATAAGAGAAATTAGGGCTCGTTCCTGTATTCAAATGTTACGAATTATATCGAACAGATTGATCTATTGACCCAAGGTCAACACGGATGTAGAAAATATCGTTCATGTGAAGCAGCTCTTCACTCACACGAAGTGATGAGTGCTATCGACAAGGGATCTCAAACTGATTACGTATTTCTAAATTTCCAGAAGGCTTTTGACACCATACCTCACAAACGGCTTTTAATCAAATTGCGTGGTTATGGAATATCGCCACAGATTTGTGACTGGATAGGGGATTTCGCGTCAGAGAGGACACAGTTTGTAGTAATCGATGGCAAGGCATTGATTAAAACATAGGTGATGTCCGGCGTTCCACAGGGTAGTGTCTTTGGTCCTCTGCTGTTCCTTATCTACATAAACGATTTCGGAAAAAAATATGTGCAGCTCTCTTAGGTTTGCAGATGACGCCGTCATTTATCGTCTAGTAAAGTCTAGTGTTCAAATGATTGTAACTCTTACGATAGTAAACTACGTTGGTCATCAGTCCCTAGACTTACAAACTACTTAAACCAAGTTAAACTAACCTAAGGCCAACACACACATCCATGCCCGACGGGGGATTCGAGCCCCCGACGCGAGAGGCCGCGCGATCCGTAACGTGGCGCTCCAGACCGCTCGGCTACTGCTGCGCGGCTAGTAAAGTAATCTGAAGATCAAAACCAACTGCAGAACGATCTAAATAAGATATCAGTTTGGTGTAAAAATGGACAATTGACTCTAAATAATGAGAAGTGTGAAGTCGTCCACATGAGTACGAAAAGAAATCCGTTACACTTTGTGTACAAGATAAATCAATCGAATGTGAAGGCCGTAAACTACACTAAATACCTAGGAATTAAATCAGACTTAAACTGGAAAGAACACGTAGATAATGTCGTAAGAAAGGCGAACCAGAGACTGCGTTTTATCGGCATAACACTTAAAAGTTGCAACAGAACTACTAAAGAGACTGCGTACACTACGCTTGTCCGTCCTCATTTGGAGTATTGCTGCCCAGTGTGGGATCCTTATCAGGTTGGTTTGACGGAGGACATCGAAAGACTGCAAAGAAGAGCCGCCCGGTCTGTATTGTCACGATACAGGGGAGACAGCGTTACGGAAATGATACAGGATCTGTGATGGGAATCATTACAACGGCTGCGGCGTGGTCTACTTACGAAACTCCAATCGCCAACTTTCTGCTTCGAATGCGAGAATATATTTTTGACTTCCACCTACATTAGTTAGAAATGATCATCAGAATAAAATACGAGAAATCAGAGCTCGAACGGAGAGATTCAGGTGTTCTTTCTTCGCGCGCGCTATTCAAGAATTGAATGGTAGATGAATAGTATAAAGGTGGTTCAATGAACCCTTTGCCAGGCACTTAAATGTAATTTGCAGAGCATTCCATGTAGATGTAGATGTTTCACTCCAAGCTTCCTTCCTCCTCCTTCCGACGAAGAATGCAAATGATTAATAGACAAAGAGACAGAAAGATGTTATGAGACACAATCCAATTTTGTGGTTGCGTTGCATTTAACGTTAACTGTTGTCATGAGAAAATTTATATTAAAAAAAAAAATCTGAAAATTAAAATTCGTAAATGGCACCACTCAAAATAGGAAGCAACGAACCACCAAATAATTACAACGTAGCTATTTTAGTGCTCTTAGATGTCATCCGCTGGACAAGGTAAGTGTTCCTACCGATCATTCACAAAATATCTGCGAGTAGCTCAAAATTTAGTACAATTGATTTTCTGAAAAAAATTAGCGATCTCAGGGACGTGATTGTAGCTGTCGAAATGTGTTGTAAAATTGTAATTTTTAGCCACGATGTCATATGTTTACAAAGCACCTTAAGCTGATAGTTACATTATTAGGATTTGTGTATATCTCTTACGTATTTTAATGTGTGTTAAGCAGTTATTTTGTTAATAATGCAAACAAGTTATTCACAATATTTTTTCATAATTTCAGTTTTTAATTTCTATAAGCTGCGATTATGTTTCTAGAGCTTGTTTAGGCATTGATATTAAATGCACGGTTGGCTTGCGTTATCGATGGAATTTCGTTTTACCGTGAAACTAATATATTTAGATGTTGTCGTTTTTCAGTTTTGATGTTTAATATCCGTTTGCTCATTTTGCAGACCGTGTATTGTGATTAGTTTCTTCCTGTAAAAAAATTTCAGTTTCTTCAGGAGTATCCATGCCACAACCAGAAGCCACTGCTACACAATTTGATAAATCGTTCTATGACCTACTTTGTTTCGCATCATAAATAAGTTGAAGACGGTTACGGAAAGACTGCTTCGAAGAACTTTTCGGAGTATCTAGTGTTTATGACTGTAATTTTCCTGTTACGATACGTTGATAAATTCACGGTCTCAATTAAGTAGAACCTAACGACCTTGATTAAGTAATCAAATAAATTTTGTTTAGTTAATATTGGAATAGGGCGGTCACAGCACATTATATCTTGTAAAAATGTAATGAAAACTGATGTACACGGTTAGAGATACGAATACGTGTAAAAATGAATGGAGAGCTTGTAGTGTTTTCAAACACTTTTAGACACTCCAGTTAGGCCTGCAAAACAAGTTCGATGTACACTGCTCAAAATATCAAACACAAGATACACATGGTAACGTATTTTATTCAGATATTAGTTAATATAATTTGATTCTTGAATAACAGAACGTCTTGATTGCAAATATTTTTTTATTACAATGACGCGTTTCACCCGGTTAGGGCATCTTCAGATATCTGACAAAGAAGATGGAAACAGAACTTACAATATTTACATGATATTATTGTTGTGGACACTTAGCTTTATTGGTGGTTACTCGCAGTACAAATTTGAACGCTGCCTCAGCCAGTACTTGTACCTCTACCGACGCAAGTCGTGTTAATATGTTGACGACCTAAGGTGCAGGGACATCATACAAGGTAAATCTTGCAATATCCATTCAGTTAAACAATGTATCAATCTGTTTTCAACGGTCAATGTTACCGGATTTTAATGGTTTACATATTATTGTCTCTGTAAGATACTTTATGACCGCAATTTAAATCTAAACATCCTCTACCAAAGAGTGGATAAAACATTAGTACCGTACATTATCACAATTTCTTAAAATAGTTTCAGATTGGTTTGTAGCTAAAAATTTTCGTAATGCCATGTAAATATTGTACTGTTTCCATCTTTTCTTCTTTGTCAGATATCTGAAAATGCCCTAACCGGGCGAAACGCGTCATTGTAATACAAAATATTTGCAATCAAGACTTTCTGTTATTCAAGAATTGAACCCAACACGGTTGCTGTACCACAACAGGTAAAAATGGGATGGAAAGATTACTAATATAATTTGTGTGTCATACAGTACGATATTTTGCTGCTTCAACTCTATTTTATTTATTTTTATTTTATTATTATTATTATTATTATTTTAGGTTTACATGGCGTTTAATTAGAACGAGGCACCATGGGGCTACCATAAAAGTGAAAGTCATTCTCGCCGCTCTCTAATATGGTATGTGATCAACTCCGACGGCAAGTTGCACACCTCCGTGGTATCGACAGAATGAGGTTCAGTCGGGGATATTTGACCTTATAATATATATCCAGGTTTGCAACTCTTGTGGGAGGTGGTGGTATAGCTGCAATACATTTGCTAAGTGCATCCGAGACATGCTCAATCGGGGTTTAAGCCCGGCGAACACGCTGACCACCCCATTAGTTGAATTCCCACAGATTTAAGCACGTTGTCAGGCAGTGCAGCTCTGTGGGGACGAGCGTCCGCTAATACTGACTCCTGCCCACACCATACGTCCACCACCATATTTCCTGCACATAACCAGGAATGTTCCGAATTCCACTTTTTCTCCAGATGAGGGAACGACGGTCATCTTGCAGGTTTCTTTTGTCTAGTTGCCTCAGCTGTCAATGCTGCTTTTACTGGTGAATCAATCAGGATAGCACTCATTCGTTTATTCTTTCTTACTGTTTTCTTGCGGGCAGGAGCTTTCGGGAAAGGCCTCAGTTCTTCAGGTGGCACATGTGTGTCTATGGATTTTGCAGAACCGACTGTTGAGGTGCAAGGCGTCGAACTTGATTCCACACTTGTTGATGTGCTGAGAACGCCATCCCCTACTGAGTTCTTAAGAGACACAGAAAGCAGAGTTTCATCTTCCCTGTATCAGCGGTCCGTCACGGCAGAGGGCAAAATTTCATCATCTGTAAAAATGTCTCTGTTAAATGGCCATATTCCAGTCACTTGAAATCCAGCCCTGATGTTCCTTGGCGTAGCAGCGCTAAGCAAAGATTGTTTAACTATAAATGGAATGTCATATACGGTCATAGTGTTTCCAGCATTGGTTTTTCATCCAAGCATCATAATTACGCATTATACCTGTAGATAAACATAATTGCTTACATTAAGGGAAACAAACTCTTTGGGGCAAGTTGTTACACCATAATAAAATTTAAAATGAAATCAGCAATTTCCTGTGAACAATGAAAAAATTCACACAGAGTAAAAAATTACTCCAGCACACGAAAAACACGTTTTCTGTCACTAGTGCCTTATTACCAACTGACGGCTGATACAGTTAGGATGGGAGGATGGAGTCTCTTAGTGCTGTCATCTGGCGGAGCAACGAGTAAACTGCTCTAGCGCGGAAATTTTTCTTGTCAAGTAACAACTTGCCCCGTGTAACAACTAGCCACGGTCTCCCCTACTGTTCCAAGAGACAATTGGTCATGTACCCACTAACAAATATTTATCAAATTGTGTGTATTGAATAATGTTGTATCCGGGAAACTATACTGATGTGATAAAAGTAACGGGATACCTCCTAATATAGTGTCGGACTCGTCGTGGCGTGGACTGAACAAGTCGTCCCCTACAGCAATAGTGAGCCCTGCTGGCTCTACACCCTTCCATGTTTCTGAAAGAGTTGTCAGTGCACTGCATGAACTGGCCTCATTTGCGCCCCAGAAATGTTCTATGAGATTCATGCCCATCGATCCGGTTAGCCCAATCATTTGCTGGTATTGTTCACAATGTTCTTCAAACCAATAGGAACGAGTGTAGTCCAGTGATACGACGCTTTGTCATCTTAAAAAGTCCAATAATGATTGGGTCCATGCAGTCCATGAATGGTTGAAAATGAATTAGCTGAAGATAACCATTTAGTCAGTGGTCGTTTAAGTTGAACCAGATGACGCAGTCTATTCCACGTAAAAATAGGCGACCCTATTACAGAACCACCACCATTTGCCATTGCCTGGTTTTGTGGGATCTGAATCCTATGATCAGCTCTGGGAATCATCCGACCAAGCCACAGATTTAGTCTTCTAGAGCGCTGTGTTGCTGTTCGTAAAGGCTCTCGAATCGGTCGTCTGCTGCCATATACTGTTACTGCCAAATTTCGCCGCACTGTCCAAACCGGAACGTTTGCCGTTCGACCTACATTGATTGTTGCAGTTATTTCACGCAGTGTTGGTGTCTGTCTGTCTGTAAATCTATCGGACCAAACTGCGTGGTCACCAGTCCGTAGCTTACAAACTACTTAAACCTAGGTAAACTAACCTACGGGCAAACACACACACCCATGCCCCAGGGAGGACTCGAACCTCCACGGCGAGCAACCGCGCGCTCCGCAGCGAGATGCTTTAGACCGCTCAGCTACTCCACCGCGGCTGTTGGTGTCTTTTACGACGGGTGTTCAAATGGAAAGGTACGCAGCACCTTATGAATCAAACCGGTTGAACTTTGAATATGCCGATTTGGGGATAAGGAGTGCGGCATCTAGCGACGCGAAGATGCGTCGTTAGGTACCCCTATTTCATTTGAAGACACCTCGCAGCATTGATAACACTACGTAAATATCTCTGGTTTCGCTCATTGAGTGCTGCCGTCGGCCAATGCGTTGTCCGTGGTGAGTGGTAGCGCCTGCAATTTAATATTTTCGGCACTCACTTTTGATCTAGGAACATTTAATTCCCTAACGATTTGCGAAGTGGAACGTCCCATGTGACTATCTCCAACTACCGTTCCTCGTTCAAAATCTGTTAATTTTTTCATTAATAAAAAGTCATGTCACCCTCATAGCCACAAATTAGACTTTTTTTTTAAGGCGCACTTCATAGAGTAAATTCAATCCCGTTGACCCCTGGATACAAGGAAGCTGAAATGAAGGCTCTTAGACAGATAGCCGTAGAAAATGATTATGACGCGGGTTTCCTAGACAGATTAGAAAAGACGATAACACTTAAGAATCAACTACGTGAAGAAAATTCGCACAAATATAGGATTATACCATTCTGTGGACCCGTCTCCTACAAATTGGCGAGACTGTTTAAAAAGAGAGACGTTAAAATTGCTTTTAGAACAGACAATAAATTAGGACATAGTCTGAAGCATAAGATTGATGCAGGTGAGAACTGGATGGGGAAAGGGGGATATACCAAATAAAGTGTAATGATTGTGAAATGTATATAGGACAAACGGGAAGGAATTTTAAGGTGCGGTTTAAAGAGCACAGTAATAGAGAGAATGGCTCATCTACAGTGGCAAAACACCTAAAAACTGAACATTCGTTGGGCTCCATAAACGATAGTTTGAAAGTAATGCACCATGATGACAAAGGTTGGTTATTATCAAATCTCGAAGAAACTGAGATCTTTTGTGCGTTGAGAGAGGATCCCAGCAACATGCTCAACGAAAAGACAGAACTATCTAAAAACCATTACCGGGCACATTTTAGCAATCTCCTCCTTGAGAAACACTGATGTGTGTGCATGTATTGAATATCGACTTCTTGATTTTAACCTCACTGAAAACATTTAGAGCGTAGTTCCGTTACAAAACCTTTAGTGACTGATTTTATGAATAAATGTTAGGTATCTTGACTAGAATATCGTTGAACACCAATGGAAGCGGTTAAGCATATGGACAATCTTTGAAGTTGGATCAGCTGTCCGTTAGTGCACAACTTGCTGCCATCTGAGAAACATGTGGTACTGCGCAAAGTATTACTTTTGATAATGTACATTCACTGTTATTATGTTTCACGATGCTTCCTAGCAGCAGATAAGTTTTAGGGTAGGTAGATTAGATTAGACGTAGATCCGAATTGAGCGAATCCTCTTGGATGTAGAACATGTCAGAACAAAATACACAATATATACTTACAAAAAGAGAGCATATATATTAATGTACCTTCCACAGACCCCAAATGTAATTGCCCTCGTGGATGTGGAATTGTTCAGGAAAAACGATTATCTTAAAAATATTTACATTTTAATGGACACAAAACTTATTACTACTTACTAATTTACTAGGTGCATATTAAAATTCTTAGCAATTACTTTCTTTTTCTTTTCTTTTTTTATTATTTATTTACTTTTTACACTGATTTACAATGATTACATTACTGCAGAAAACCTGTACTGAAGTCAAACTGAACACAGTATTCATATTTGTGAATATTATATACAATAAGTTACAATCAGTCACTTCTGGTAAGAAATTCATCAATGGGGTAGAAGAAGTTGCCCACCAAACAATCCTTTAGACTCTTTTTAAACTGTACTTTATTGTGAGTTAAATTTTTTATGGCTGCTGGTATGTTATTGAAAATGTGTACTGCTGAATATTGAACACCTTTCTGAGCCAAAGTAAGTGAATTTAAATATTTATGAAAGTTATTCTTGTTTCTAGTATTGATCCCATGGACTGAGCTATTGGTTTGAAAAAAAAAAAAAGATATATTTTTAACGACAAATTTCATTAGAGAATAAATGTATTGGGAAGCAGTAGTAAGTATCCCCAGTTTCTTAAATAGCCCTCTACATGAGGTTGTTGACACCACAAATGATCCGTAACGCACGTTTTTGTGCTCTGAAAACTTTTACTTGGCCTGATGAGTTGCCCCAGAAAACAGTCCCGTATGACATTATGGAGTGAACGTATGCATAATATGCTAGCTTTTTTTTTATTTTTATATCTCCTATATCTGACAACATTTGCATAGCAAACAGGGACTTGTTTAGGTACTTCAGCAGTTCTGTGGTGTGCCCCTCCCAGTTAAATTTATTATACAGCTGTAATCCTAAGAATTTGCCACTTTCAACTTCTTCTATTTCCCTGTTGTCATACTCTAGGCATATACTGGCAGGGAACCTTTTACAAGTCCTAAACTGCATATAGTGTGTTTTTTTCAAGGTTTAGCGACAGAGAATTGGCTAAGAACCATTTTTACTGCCCATGAAAATTTAGTTTCATTGGAATATTTGAGGCACAGTCGTTTCCTTGTTTTACAGAACTTTATAGTGGGATTATGTCGCCCCGATACATGTCGTGTTGTCATATATATTTTATTATTGACAACTGGCCCGAGAAGTACAGTAATAACAGTTAATTTCTGACGTCCAACCACAAGCACATCGGAAACCTTTTTTAATGAATCACCGAAGAGCAAATGGGAGCTCTGCGTCGTACTTTTATAACTTGCGTACGTTAAACTACCGCCATCTGTAGCGGTTTCGTCTCTGAGTACATTACAGACAGAAGATCACATTACCGCCCGGTAAAGTTTTAATGGCTTCACTAGCGATCCACGCAACCGGTGTGCTCTGTGAAGGCTCTGATTATTACTAGCGGCTAGTGGTAGCAGATACCTTGAGCCACTCCTGCATTGCACATGCGCCAACTGTCGAGTTGTGCGCGATCTCTCAAAAAATGTTCGTAGAGCTTATGGGACTTAACTACGGGGTCATCAGTCCCTAAACGAGGTGTCCCGCTACCTCCAGCCGCTAGTCTGACTATTGGTCTGTCCAGTGAGTTTGTTTTTGGTGTCTGAGGATGCTGTGTGACGTATGTTAACTGCTGTGCGCAGAGACCATGCGGCTGCACCCTCCGATGAACTTCCTGGAGCGCAAGACGACGCGGCCCTTCCAGATCCCGGGCACGGACGTGGTGCTGCCCAAGGACACGGGCGTCGTGGTGTCGGTGCTGGGCCTGCACCACGACCCCCGCTACTGGCAGCACCCACAGCGCTTCCTGCCCGACAGGTTCACTGCAGAGGGCGAGGGCGGCCACGCGAGGCCAGGCTGCACCTTCCTGCCCTTCGGGGAGGGCCCGAGGCAGTGCCTTGGTGAGTGTCTTACAATCTGGCTCTGCAATACGCCTACCATCACATCAATATACAGTAAGCTAGTTAATTATTTACGTAGCCTGATTTATTTTTTACTATTTGAAAACCCGGCGATGTCCGAGAATTTATTCCACTCTGTTGTTAGTCGATGTCCTCTCCTCACTGTTGGACCATCTCATCTTCTCCCCTCTCTCTTTTCATCTCATCTACATCTACACGGACGGCCGCGGTGGTCGAGGGGATTGAGGCGCTACAGTCACGGTCTGCACGGCAACTACGGTTCGAATCCCCCCTCGGGCATGGATATTTGTGTCGTCCTTAGCGTCAGGTAGTTCATAAGTAGTTTGTAGGTTTACGGACTGATGACCCCGTAGTTAAGTCCCATAAGCTTTACAAACATTTGAATATTTGATTTTTTTACATCTACACGGGATACTCTGCAAATCACATTTAAGTTTCATCGAAACACCTTTATACTATTTATCTCCCATACCATTCTCGAATAGCGCGCGGGAAGAATGAACACCTGAATCTCTCCGTACGAGCTCTGATTTCTCGTATTTTATGCAGATGATCTTTTCTACCTATGTAAGTGGGAGTCAACAATATATTTTTGCATTCAGATGAAAATGTTGGCGATTGGAGATTCGTAAGTAGCTCACGCCGCAGCGATAAGCGCCGTTGTTGTAATGATTCCTTTTGTGTCCCAACTTCGTCGCCGCTTTTGTGTCCCAGCCTCGTCGTAGGTGTCGGTGGCCGAGTGGAATGAGACCGACACGCTGGTGCAGGTACGGAGGGGAGCAGCCAGAAACTATAAACACTCGAGTAAATTAGAAAGAGATATATATAGCACAGAATGTAACAATACTTAACTTTTACATAGTACTGCAGAATGTTGATACATAGTTGTTAGAGGCCTGCCTAGTGCCTGTACAATAGCAAAGTCTTCACTGGTGCCTATCTGATTACGAAGGTCCTAACTCGTTGCTATCTCAGTCCGAAGTGCTATATCTTTCCATGGTGGCCACGAGCGGGGTTCCAGCAGAGGGCGCTCGTGGCTGTCGTCGGAAGAACGCCGCGCCGTGCATGCATGGCGGCGCGCGGCGAAAGTAGGTGGCGCGCACTTTGTACTTGTGCGACACCACACCCCTCCCCCCCAAACCGCCGCGCCGTCGTGGCGTAGGGCTGAGGGCCACGGCGACGGCACTGGGAGGAGGGCCTGGGCGGGGGCGTTACTGGTGGGACGGGCGTCGTAGCTGAGGCCGGGATCGAGACGCCGTCCGCGCCCCGGCATCCGCCTTGAGATCCTCCAGGGAACCCGCCGAAACCTGGGGAAGGGCGCCCGCCCCCGCCCAGAGGGAGCAGGTCATCTTCTTCTGAGGTGCGTGGCCCAAGCTGGGGCGGCACGCACGGTCCCGGAGTCCCTCTCGGTGACGCTGTCATCTGCGGCGGCGACAGCGGCGGCGTCGCGTCGATCTCCATCGGGACGATCTCGTAGTCCGGGGACGAACGATGTGGTTGTGCTCCCTGGCGGTGAACTGGGTCTGGAATCAAGAAACCGGAGACAGGATCGCGCGGCCTGTGCAGGCGCAATTGGTTTGCGTGGCGCCGCAGCTCCGACCCTGTGGAAAAACGTACAACAAACATATTGCGCCCGAGCACGCGCTGAATGATGCCCGGCAACCATGTCTTCTTGTTTCCAGCAAACACCCTGTACAGCACCGGCGTGGAAACCTGAAAACGCGTAGCGCCATACGAACCGACTCGGTGCGTGGGAGGCTGCAGCAGGTGAAGGAGAGTGCGGTGACGGCGGCCGTGTAGCAGCTCGGCAGGAGACGGGCCGTCACGTTGCATGCACCGATACGTAGACAGGAAAATTTGAAGAGCTTGCTGCCTGGAGTGCTGACCTTTCATCTTCTCCATGTGAGACTTGAATGTTCGAACGAAATGTTCTGCTTCACCATTGGACTGAGGGTGAAAAGGTGCGGTGGTGATATGCTGAATGCCATTCACACGACAAAACTGTTGAAATTCCGCACTAACAAACTGAGGTCCATTGTCACTGACGATAGTTTCAGGCAAGCCTTCGATGCAAAACACTGATGTTAAGGCACTGATTGTACTAGACGCCGTCGTTGAGTTCATGGCAACCACAAAAGGAAACTTGCTGAAAGCGTCTACAACAATTAACCAGCGCGTATTCCAGAAAGGTCCAGCAAAGTCAATATGTAATCGTTGCCATGGTCCCTTGGGGCGTGGCCAATCTGAGAAACGTTGTGGAGGAGCCGCCTGATGCTCCGCACAAACTGTACACTGTGATGTCATGCTCTCTATCTGAGCGTCCATACCAACCCAGGTACAATGACGTCTGGCCAGTTGCTTTGTCCTAACAATGCCCCAATGTCCTTGATGCAGGAGGCGTAACACTTCTCGTTGCAGGGAACGAGGAACAATCACTCTTGCTTGGTCGTTGTCGGTATGCAACAACAGGACACCCTGACTTAAAGATAATGCATGACGTTGTGCAAAATAACGTCGAACCAGAGGCCGATCAATGTCTTTGGCTCTGGCAGGCCACCCTGAGCGAACAAAACGTGCTACCACACTTAGGTCTGCATCCGCAGCTGTTTCCTGTGCAACCCGACGAGAGTTCAAAGGAAAGTCTGCAACAGCGGAAACATCTCTGGAGTCTATCTGACAACATGCCATTTCTGAAGAATCAAACGAAACACCCTGGCCAACCGGAAGTCGGGAAAGTGTGTCCGCGTTGGCGTGTTTAGTGGTAGGTCGGTACAAAATCTCATACTGATAATTAGACAATATCAAGGACCATCTCTGAAGCTTTTGTGCCGTACGTGGCGGAATTGGCTTTGTGGGTGAGAACAACGACGTGAGAGGCTTGTGGTCTGTCAACAAATAGAATTTTCTGCCATACAGATAATGATGAAACTTTGTGACGCCGTAAATGATTGCTAAGGCCTCCTTTTCTATCTGACTGTAATTCTGTTGCGTCGGCGTCAGTAGCTTGGATGCAAAGGCAATAGGACGATCGTGACATCCAATACGATGTGAGATTACAGCGCCCAGGCCGTACGATGAGGCGTCAACTGCTAACACTACAGACTTCTGGGGGTCAAAGGGAATCAAACATGCATCACTGAGTATTGCAGACTTTAAGTTGTCAAAGGCAACCTGACAATCTTTAGACCATACAAAAGGAACATTCTTCCTACGTAAGTGATGCAGTGGAGCTGCAATCTGAGAGGCATTGGGAATAAACCTGAAATAATAGTTAAGCTTTCCCATCACTGCTTGCAATTCATGCACATTCTTAGGAGGAGGCAAGTCTTTGATTGCTCGAAGATGTGACTGTAAGGGATGAATTCCTTGAGCATTAATCACATGGCCTAGGTACTCTATTTCAGTTTGAAAAAACGAACACTTTGCTTTATTACAACGTAGACCTGCTGCAGTCAACACTTTGAAAAGGCACTCCAGGTTTGATAAATGTTCTTCAACTGTACGTCCGGATACCACAATATCATCTAAATAGTTCGAACAACACGGTACAGAAACTGTCAGCTGTTCCAAAAAACGCTGAAAAATTGCGGGAGCGGAAGAACTGCCAAAGGGTAGGCGCTGAAATTGAAAAAGGTCCATGTGAGTATTAATGACGAAAAACTTTTTCGACTCGTCATCAAGTGGAATCTGTAAGTATGCCTCTGCTAAATCAATCTTGGAAAAGAAGCGAGACTGTCCTAATTTGTCCATCAGTTCCTCAGGTCTGGGCAGAGGGTAAGTGTCTACAATTGTTTGACTGTTCACTGTTGATTTGAAGTCCGCACAGAGACGAAGTTTTCCTGACGGCTTGGGTATAATTACTATAGGCGAGGCCCACTGACTCGCAGAAACAGGAGAAATCACCCCACTATCTTGCCAACGTTTAAGTTCTTCGGCAACTGTATCACGCAAGGCGATAGGCACTGGTCTAGCTTTACGAAATTTTGGAACTGCAGATTCTTTTAAAGTTACATGTGCCACGAAGTCTTTTGCACAACCTAGTTCCGGCGAAAACAAGTCACTATATTTGTCACACAATGCATTGATTTTATCCTGAGGCACTATTGACGAAATTTGAAGCACATCTCTTTGAATTGATAAACCAAACAAGTCAAAAGCATCTAGTCCAAAAATGTTCTGTGTCGATTTGGCCTGAAGAACTACAAAAGCAACTGTTTTCGTTACACCTTGAAAAGAGGCAGGCAGGCTACACGTTCCGAGCATGGGAATATTTTCACCTGTATAAGCTGTTAACACTTGCTGTGACGGCGACAATTTTGGCGAACCCAGAAGTTCATAAGTATCCTTATTAATTAATGTAACAGTGGAACCAGTATCAAGCTGAAATTGCACAGTCTTATTTTCTATGGAGAGAGTCACAAACAGTTTTTGCTTGCGGCGCTCGACAGGGGCGCGAATGTGGGCAACGTCTGCTACGGTTTGTTTACTGCCCTTGCGCGGGCCGCGTAGTGAAGTGAGCGGCTCAGACTCGGCACGCAGCGGATTAACAACACTGTCACTAGATGACACTACCGCCGGATCGGCGTCCGCGCAATGCGAGTCTACTGCACTAAAATTACTTTCAGTATCTACAACAAGTCTACTGTCACTAGCTACACAGTACTGGGCACTATTACAAGGAGCAGTTGCAGAAGGCACTATTTTCACTACAGGAATGCACTGTTCATAGTCATTTTGCTTGTCCCGAACCCTTTTCCGTTGCACTGTTTTACGCGCTCGTCGGCGCTTGCTACGTGGTGCACTATATAGTTTTGCCATAGGCGCAGAACTACTTTCTTGCAATTGAGATCCAAGGAAAGCACCGTTCAATTCCACAGCGTCTATAACATTGACTGTCCTCGCACTCTGCGAAGCAAAGTTCCGAAAGGCACCGTTCTTTGAGTTTTTAATTTGCATACACACAGACTGTACATGTCCTGATTTGCCACATTGATAACAGGTTGCGTTGCGACTAGGGCAATGAGCACGCTTGTGGCGAGACACACACTGGGGGCAAGATTTACGTACATTTTTCTGAAATGAGCGTTGGCGCCCGTTATTCAAATTACTGTGTCTAACACTACGGGGCGACCTTTGCGTCGCACTTTTACACTGGCTACTGTTCACTGTCTGTTCAGCACGGCCCGTACTATTGTAAGAATCACTAGTGCTACACTGAGAATTACGGCTAGGAAAGCGTCCGTTGCTGCGCACTGAATTTACACTATGGCTTTGCATTTCTACATCAGCTAAGTCAAAAGTATCATGCGCTTCTATAAGCTGCAGTACACTGTCTAATGAGGGGTCAGACTGTTTCAGAATTGCTGCTCTAATTCTGGGGTCCTGAATGTTCTGCGTAATCGCATCTCGCAACATAACGTCACTATAAGAAAGTCCACAAGAGCAAGTAAATTTACATTGGCGGGTTAAGCCCTTCAATTCCGTAATCCACTCTTGGTGTGACTGCTGCGGTAATTTTTTAAGTCTGAAAAATCGGTACCGTGCAGCGGCTACAAGAACTTTTCTCTCATAATGAGCATTTAGTGCCTCTACTATTTGTTCAAAGTCTACATCACAAGGAGATACTTGCGGGAACAGTTTCTGCAGTAACACAAAAGTTTTGGGGCCCATCACGGACAATAAAAGATGCTTAACAGTCTGACCTGTAATTTGATGAGCCGCGACGAGTTCTTGAAACTGTGCGAAGTAGTCGCTCCATTCTTCCTCACGTTCGTTGTACTGGCGGAACGTAGGAAGCGTTGCGGCGGCAGGTGTGGGCTGCTGAAGCGGCGGCTGTTGTTGTTGGTTAGCTGCCTGCGCTGTGAGCTCGGCCACCGCCTGGAGCAACTGGGTGATTTGCGCCGTCTGTAACTGAATAATTTCCATTAAGTTTGGGTTCGGGGTAGTGGCCATGCTGACCGATTAGGCGCCGCGTATACAAGTAACTTATAACAAAACACAAATGCAATATGAAAGAGGACGCTCTGCAACAAAAAAGTCCACAAAACACGTAACTGAATATGTTCCCCCAAAAAACTTATAATAAGGGTGGGTGGGCGGGAGCAATTTCTGCGTGCTCCGACTGCTGCTGTCTGGCTGCTGCTAGCGTGCTGGTCCACGGTTCTATCATTCCTCGTCACCACTTTTGTGTCCCAACTTCGTCGCCGCTTTTGTGTCCCAGCCTCGTCGTAGGTGTCGGTGGCCGAGTGGAATGAGACCGACACGCTGGTGCAGGTACGGAGGGGAGCAGCCAGAAACTATAAACACTCGAGTAAATTAGAAAGAGATATATATAGCACAGAATGTAACAATACTTAACTTTTACATAGTACTGCAGAATGTTGATACATAGTTGTTAGAGGCCTGCCTAGTGCCTGTACAATAGCAAAGTCTTCACTGGTGCCTATCTGATTACGAAGGTCCTAACTCGTTTCTATCTCAGTCCGAAGTGCTATATCTTTCCATGGTGGCCACGAGCGGGGTTCCAGCAGAGGGCGCTCGTGGCTGTCGTCGGAAGAACGCCGCGCCGTGCATGCATGGCGGCGCGCGGCGAAAGTAGGTGGCGCGCACTTTGTACTTGTGCGACACCACAATTCCCATCCCAGATCCTATATCAAATGTTAGAATGTTTGTATAGCGAATTGGACTTAACAACGGGGTCATCAACCCTAAACTTACAAACTACTTATGAACTAACTAATGCTAAGGACGGCACAAATATCCATGCCCGAGGGGGAGATTTGAACCCCCGACCGTAGTGGCCGTGCAGACCGTGACTGGAGCGCCTCAGTCCCCTCGGCCACCGTGGCCGGCATCCTGTATCATTTCCGTAACGCTATCTGCCCTGTATCGTGACAATACAAAACGAACTGCCCTTCTTTGAACTCTTTCGATGTCCTCCGTCAAACCCACCACCTGATAAGGATCCCACACGGGGCAGTAATACTCCAAAAAAGGGCTGACAAGCGTAATGTACGCAGTCTCTTTAGCAGTTCTGTTGCATCTTTTAAGTGTTCTGGCAATAAAACGCAGTCTCTGGTTCGCCTTTCCCACGACATTATCTACGTGTTCTTTCCATTTTAAGTCTGAATTAATAGTAATTACTAGATATTTTGTGGAGTTTACGGCCTTCACGTTTGATTGATTTATCTTGTAAACAAAGTTTAACGGATTTCTTTTTGTACTCATGTGGACGACTTCACACTTTTCATTATTTAGAGTCAATTGATAATTTTTACACCATAGTGATATCTTATTTAGATCGTTCTTCGGTTAGTTTTTATCTTTAGATGATTTTACTAGACGGTAAATGACGACGTCATCTGTAAACAACTTAAGAGGGCTGCTCAGATTTTCTTCCAAAGCGTTTATGTAAATAAGGAACAGCAGAGTACCAATGACACTACCCTGTGGTACGCCCAATATCGTCTGTTTTAGTTGATGCCTTACCATCGATTACCTCAGACTGTGTAACTGTGTCCTCTCGTACAGGAAATCCCCTATCCAGTCGCAAATTTTGGGCGTTATACCATAACCACGCAATTTGATTAAAAGCCGTTTGTGAATTACGGTGTCAGAGGCCGTCTGGAGATCAAGAAATACGGAATCAATTTGCGAAACCTTGTCGATAGCACTCATCACTTCGTGTGAGTAAAGAGCTAGTTGTGTTTCGCATGAACTATTTTTTCTAAATCCGTGTTGAACTTGGGTCAATAGATCATTCATAATAATTGAATACAGGATATGTTCCAAAACCCTGCTGCAAACTGACGTCAATGAAATAGGTCTGTAGTTTAGTGGGTTACTCCTACTGCCTTTCTTGAATATCGGTGTGACCTGTGCAACTTTCCAGCATTTTGGTACAGATCCTTCTTTGAGAAAGTGGTTGTTCAAATATGTTCAAATGTTTGTAGAACTTATGGGACTCAACTACGGGGTCATCAGTCCCTAAGCTTACAAACTACTTATGAACTAGCTAAGACTAAGCATGGCACAAATATCCATGCCCGAGGGGGATTCGAACCCCCGACCGTAGTGGCCGTACAGACCGTGACTGAAGCGCCTCAGTCCCCTCGGCCAAAGCGGCCGGCAGAGCGGTTGTATATGACTGTTAAGTAAGGAGCTATCGCTTCAGCATAATCAGATAGAAATCTAATGGGTATACAGTCCGGACCAGAAGACTTGTTCTTATTAAGTGATTTTAGTTGCTTCACTACTCCGATGATATCTACTTCTACGTTACTCATTCTGGCCTCTGTTTGTAATTCGAAATCTAGAATATTGGTTTCCTCTTCTTTGGTGAATGAGTTTCTAAAAGCTATGTTTAGTAACTCTGCTTCAATAGAGCTATCATCGGCAGGATCGCCATTACTATCACGTAGTGAGGGTATTGTTTGTGTTTTTCCCCTAGTATATTTAACGTATGACCAAGATCCTCCGCCTCCTTCGGATCTCCGTACCTCTCCCTCTGTCCATCTCAAAAATTCAAATGTTTGTAAAGAAATGGGACTTAACTACTCTGGTTATCAGTTCCTAGGCTTACAAACTATTTAAACTAACTTATCCTAAGAACAACACAAACATCCATGCCCGAGGGAGGACTCGAACCTCAGACGAGGAAAGGTCGCGCGCACCGCAGCAAGGCACCTTAGCGTGCGCGGCTATTCCGCCGCGGCTCTGTCCATCTCGTCGTCCTGTCTCTGATCAGCTTCGATTCCTCACTTTTCTTCTTTTCCTCTTTTTCTTGTCATTTTATTTACGCAGCGTCGACGTGGTTGACTATGGCTTTTGCAACGTTGATTGTAAGGGACGGCCAGATGCTCCTTCTGTATCATTCTTCCTTCGCCACTCTATGAAAAATAGCATGTATCTATCAACTTTTGTGGTGAAGAGTGAAACAGTGTAAAATTTATTGCAAATGCATCCTCCGCCATGCTCATACAAAATTTTATTTAGACAGTAATCTTACTCTAGGATTTTATTTTTGCATATTTTTAAGGTACCGCATATAAATTCATACATAGTGCTGTCCAAGATTAAAGAAATAAGATTTTCAAGTTTATCGAATTCACAGTATAATTATAAAAATTGTTCAAATTCAAATGTTCAAATGTTTCTAAAGTTTATGAACTTAACTGCAGGGTCATCAGTCCCTAAATTTACAAACTACTTATAAAGTACCTGATACTAAAGACGGCAAAAACTTCCATGCGCGAGGGAGGGGGGGAATTCGAACCCCCGAGGGGGAACGGCCTCGCGCACCGCAGCATAGCGCCTCAATGCGCTCGGCCGCTCCGCCGCGGCTATAAAAATTGTCAACAGATGTCCGTACAGCCGTCTTCATCTCTTCGACGTTATTAAAACGCTGGCCGGAGGGCAGGAATTTCTTGAGGTACAAGAAAATACGGAAATTGGCTCTTCCAGCTGGGAACTAATAACATGTGAGACCACCAAAGTTCCATCGTAGAATTCCTGCTTTTTCTTATATGCGATGGAACTTTGGTGGCCCCACATGTTATTAGTTCCCGGCTGGAAGAGGCGATTGTCATATATTGATTTTACTGTTGAAATTGTTGAGAGGCTGTGTGAGCCACACAGACGCACTCCAGGCTGAGGAATAGAGACCATTGCAGATAACAGGCTAAAACAGACACGTATATCTTACGGGGCGTAGTCAATAAAGAAATCTCCTAGCGAACTGATGCCCTCAGCCACTGTCCCAGGGTGGAGGTAACCTTTCGGAGAAGATGGGCGTAACTTCATATAGCGTCTAGACGCTGTTGTTCAAATGTTCAAACGTTTGTATAGCTTATGGGACTCGACTATGGGGCCATAAGTCCCTAAACTTACAAACTACCTATGAACTACTTAATACTAAGGACGTCACAAATATCCATGCCCGAGGGGGGATTCGAACCCCCGAGCGTAGTGGCCGTGCAGACCGTGACTGGAGCGCCTCAGTCTCCTCGGCCACCGCGGCCGGCAGACGCTGTTGTAAGACGTTACATTAGTACTTGGTAGCCAAGAGGCACGTTTTAATGTACGTAGCAAAGTTGATACCAGTCACTTGGGAGCAGCAACGTCAGTGGTTTCACGAGGCTAGAGTGAGAGGGTAAAGAAGAAAAACTGCAAATTAGCAGCTTCCCTAAGGCGTGGCCTAAGGTGGAGCCTAAGGCGTGGCCAAATGACGTAAAACATTGTTGTTGTTGCCCATACTGGGTAGCGCCGTGACGTTTTCCTTTCAGCTGAACAATGTTGCTACCAAGTATGCATTTTGTTAGCGCACAAACAAACCACCTTCCCACCCGGGGAATGGCAGAAGGGTCAGGGCTGAAACGTGGTTCGCCAGAAGACTCAGAGAGGGCAAGCCACAATTTAGATTGATCGAACCAAGCAGCGGCCAATAGGAAATTGTTAACTGTCGGAAAATGGGAAAAAGAAGTGCGCCCGAACCGGCCGTTAAAACCCCCGGTTCTTGGATCAAGAAGGGAAGATCTCAGTCGGGCGCCAGCTCGTGACAATCGCCGTTGGCCTCGGGGTGCTCCACGACAGTCTGTTTCTCGCGTGGAGTGCGTCTGTCTAGGGAATGTTGCTAGGGAACGTAATTACTGGTTTTTGTTGTGGCAACCGATTTATACTTCTTGGCTTTTAATAACTAACCCCAGTGTAGTAGACTTAGTATGGGATGCAATAAATTCAATGCCAGTTACCTAGGAGTTCCATAACGTTTCCTAAACAAGTATCCTCTCGAGTCCCGAAATCCGCATCTCTAGCAGATTTCTGTACTGTTCTCTGCAGTCACTCCTTTCCGCTCGGGAAATTCCTGTCCTTCGGCCAGCGGTTTGATAACGTCGAAGAGCTGAAGACGGCGGTCACACGCTGGTTCCAATTACAAGCGGCAGACTTCTACGACACAGGAGTACAAAAGTTGGTCCCACGGTAGGTCAAGTGTCTCGATTCTTTTGGTGCTACCTGTTACCAATAAAGCATTTCATTTAACTGTCTTGCTTTGAATATATATATAATAAAAATAAAACAGGAAAACGTATTAGCCGGCCGCGGTGGCCGAGGGGACTGAGGCGCTTCAGTCACGGTCTGCACGGCCACTACGGTCGGGGGTTCGAATCCCCCCTCGGGCATGGATATTTGTGCCGTCCTAGTTCGTAAGTAGTTCATAAGTAGTTTGTAAGTTTAGGGACTGATGGCCCCGTAGTTAAGTTCCATAAGCTTTACAAACATTTGAACATTTGAAAACGTATTACCTGGATGCGTACGTATTTATTGTAAAAGCGGAGTTGACACAAGGAAACCGAAATTGAATTATTTTTCTTGGCAATCTGCTTAATTGATATGAAGTGGAGCGAAGTTATCACCACGATAGTTTTAACTGAGATAAGCTGACTATGTTGCAGGCTGGAGAGTAGCACATATGCAAATAAAGATCGCCCTGGCCAAAGTCCTGCTGAACTTCCGAGTGGCCGTCACGGAGAAGACTCCGGAGCCGCCGCCTGCAGCCCACAAGAAGCTGATGAGGCGGCCAGCGGGGGAACTCGAGCTAGGCTTCCAGAAGCTTTCCTGACCAGAGCGGCGAGGGCATCGTGTCTATTGTGAACTGTAATTGCCTTTATGTGTCACTTTCATGAAGGTCAAACAAAGATGTTGTTAACCATTACATTGTGATGAACGATTTCTGGTGTTTAGAGAGACACAGAATGTATTGACTTTAACATTAAAGTGATTAACAAATTCGTCTGTACTTACTACCACTGCAAAACTGTCATATGCGTTCATATAAAAATAATGGGTGAATCATGCAATGACTATCGACATATCATTGTATCTTGCAAACAGTAACGTGGCACCTATCTTGTACATAGAACTGTTGATACCAGCGGTACTAAGAGTTCAATATTCTGATCTCCTCGCTGTGGAATAACCACTGGAAAAGGATGTCACAGTGTAGCAATTCAGACCCTACCTTTGGTTGTCTCGAAACACTCAATAGCGTAGTTTCTGATTTCAGCAGGTAATCATCTGTTTGCTTTGCACCGGCGCAAATGTTAAGGGCGAGCATCGGCTTCGTTGTTATGTGAAGGTTTGTGCCTGTTGCTTAAAGTATCCGACTTCTTGGTTACGTGTATCTTGTACGAAGCCTCATAAGCGGTTAAATGTTTTGTGCAGTACTTATTATTGGATACGTGAATTAACGGGTTGTGTGGTTGCGCAAGAATTTAAATGTAAGGCTAAGTACCAGAGATATCAGGTACCATTAGACATGTAATATTCTGATGTGAATTTGTAGGATGTGTCGACACGGTAGTAGGGGCGAAAACAGGGTTTTGGCGTGGATGAAGGGATGGTGGGGCGGGGGGGAAGGAGGGCGAGAGTCTTCGTGCCTCAAACTGGGAGTCTGTGACACTTGCCCAGAGAGGGAACATTTCTTAGATACATTTGTATTTCGAATACAGCCAAATCGTTTTGAGATGTTAGAGTAAAATCTCCATATATGTAAAATAGTCGAACTTTTTTTCTTTAATTGAGGCATTGTGGTGAAGTCTTCCGATAAAATCGAGAGCAGCATTTTTTCAAGCAATAAAAGTAGCATGATGGTCGGTTTAGACACATTAGTGTTCTAAATAAAATTATTTTAAGAGGTACCGGTAGGACTCAAGTAAGTCATCATAAACGTCTCATTAATTATCCAAACATTTTTGCTTACAGGAGGAACATTCAAAGAATTAATCTGTAGTTAGATCAAGCTACTACACTGCTCTTCGGCTAGCAAATGGTTATGAAGTTTTGCTGATTTTCGTGTTATGTTGACAGTGTGGAAACTTGTCTACATCTAGAAGTTTATATACTTACAGCGTGAAGTTTTAGGTTACACGGAGCACTAAGAAAGGGCAAGTTTTGCCCGTATTACAATAAGCTGTCAATCCTGTAAAATGCATTTTTTTTTGTCTTTACCTTCGACTGTTGTCTGTCAAACATATGTACATTGCCTTATTCTTATTGCAGTATTGCAGTCTTGGATTGCCTGCCAATATAGAACCGAAAGAGTTACTTTCGCAGTATTGTGAAATTTTGTTTATGTAGTATTATTTACAATAATTTCAGCAGTTATTAGGTCTGTTAGGCTTGTAAATAGTTGGGATATACTGAAATTAGAGGTGGTGGACACTGATTTTACAATGACATTTTTTCTCCATGCTTGGTTGCTGTAGGGAAGACACTAAGAATTATGGCCACATTGAGTACCAACCCAGGGCAAAATGTGCTCTCGGGCATGAAATTTCTATATTTTAGTTGCAATTTTTAAAATTGTAACCATAGAAATGTACGGTGTAATACTTTATAAGGCGAGAGACAAATAGAAAAAGTCCGACTAACAAAGAAAGTTTTTTATTATGATTTTTTAATAAAAGAAAAATTTAGGGGCAATTTTTGCCCATGCTTGGTGTTTGTAGAGTTAGGATACTGTCTTTGAATTAGCTTTACTGGAGAAGGAAAGTGCTCCTTTACTGAAAAGGAAGATAAATAATATTCATTGACATTCTGTATTTTTATGGTTAATGTTTAAATCAAATGCTAATGATACATAAATCTGTTAATTTAAATTTCGTCCTAAAACGGCAATAAGTCTGTAACAGTCGTAAGAAGGTAGTTCTTGCTTGGCTACCACCCGATATTTGCAGCATCAGACTATCAGAAGAGGCTATGAATTTCATCGTCCGTTCTCATTATGTTGAATTTCATTGTCCGTACAACAGTCTTAAAAAGATATTTGCCAAGAAACGCGTTAGTGATGTGAATGGCAGCCAACTCGCAGGAGCGGCTAGGCTGAACTGCTGGACTTCTCACAAGGAAAGTACTTGGGCTCGAACAAACATATCTGTATGAACGTTTGCTTTCAGGATCCCTACGTACACCTCAATGTGCTGGTGGGTGTCGTTTTTCTGCAAAGCTCTGCAACCATGCTCTAGATAGCACTGTAAATGTAATTGTAGACGCCATACATAATGCAGATATCTTAACTATAACTTATGTAATAATCATCGTATATGTTCTGTAGCCAATTGTCATCAAAAGCCGTGATGATAGTTGCAACTTTAACATTCTTCTCGGAAGACTGTTGGTATTCACTGCCACTGCTTCCATCGCCTCTTCCCGCACTTACCGTAGCACTACCGCTTGCAATGAGTTGTTCGTCATAATCATGCCTATTATCATTATTATGAGTTTGTAACAACAGTATCTAACTTATGCTCATATTTCTGTACCACAACAGATACGAGAAAGCATGCAAATGATTCATCTTCTACACTAATCCCATCTTCACGAAGAAGGGTTCTTCGTAACTTCATCTCAACTAATCGCAATACATTAGCAGGATCGATTAGCTCCATCTGACGCTTCACCACACAAATAACATCACAAAACGCAACTTCGGAGGCACATTGCATCGTCCCTACTGGCGAACTGACAGGTGAAATTGCAATGCGGCATGGCACACGCAGAGGCCTCTAACGGACGACTGCAGAGTTTTGCAGATGCGGGAGTATCACTAGTGCAATAAGGGATCTTTACATTATCTCTTATACGATTTTGGTGTATATGCGTTTGTTCGAGCCCAAGTACTTTCCTTGTCAGTGTAACTGCGAAAAGCCGGTTAGCCCGCCAAGAGCCCCGGTCTCCATGCAAGTGTCACCCCGTGCAAGTGTTCCAACCCCTTCAAACTGCACCTTCTTTCTAAAGGAAGAAAGAAAAGAGAGGGACATGAAATTTCGTATAACAGATAACAGTAGATGAAGAAGACCTTTCTCTTTCCCCTCTCTATTTTATTTTAATCATTAGAAAGAAGGTTAAGAAGAAGCAAGTGCAGACCTGGGGGATGCTGCAGGACCAAAGTCTCACTTGCCCCCCTTCACTCGCTGCGCCACTGCGCGGCAGAAATTTCTGGTAATTTCGAAGAACCCTTGCTAATCGAAGCGCGAACGATATACAGGATGAGGCACTTAAAACTGTTTTTCGGAATATTTGGGAAAAATAAAAATCGGATTTAAAAAAAAAGATGTAATAAAAGTTGTTCACCTCGAAGAGGGCCATCCATTAACACAATAGTCCCAGCTGCACCACCCCTGGGGACCGGACAGAGAGGGACATTGAAATCTTAAATAGGAACCCCTCTTTTTTTATTGCAGATTTGGATGCTTCAAGAGAAAATAAATCGCTTTTGTATGAAACATTTTCACCGTTTCATAATTGATGGTTCTGTAAACGGAAAAACATTTAATGAGTTGAAAATTGTTCAAAAATAGTAATATCTCGACTAACAGACATCTCACTCTTTCTTTTAGGTTTCGGCAAACAGTTGAACGATATTAGGAAAAGTCGTTGCAGAAGGAATATTCCTTACAGGGAAAAGGTTAGCACACATTTGACGAGCTTCTTTCAATATTTATATGAGCCTCAAAGCACGAGGAAACAGTGGCTATCCCCTCTGCAACCATTAAGAACGTGGAACAATTGCGTAGAGATGTGGTCAGTGTGAATAATTGAAATAGACATAATGAACTTTGATTTTCTGAACCAGATGTGTATTTGTTTGAGATATTACCGTTTTTCAACCATTTTCAACTTTTTTTTTTTTTTTTTTTTTTTTTTTTTTTTTTTTTTTTTTTTTTTTTTTTTGCTGGTTAAAGCGTCAAATGTCTAAAAAAAATTGGCCATACAAAAGTTACATATTTTTCTCGAAGAATCCAAATCTGCAATACAATATAGGGGTTCCTATTTAAGATTTCAAATTCACCTCCCCTCCTCCATATATAGTGCTTCCATGATGTACCTGATGCAGTAAATGTCACTATTACGCCTCTAATCTTTCCAGAAAGTAACTCATAATACAACAGTAGTATGTGACTGACTACTTTTACATGGCAAAGGAGCAATACTAAAGTAAACAAACGAAAATGTTAGGAGTAACTCAATGCAGCTAACTGTCGAAATGATTCAGTAGCAGTCTGCAATTTATAATTTCTAGGACGAGCTACTAGCATATGTAACAATATGTATACAAGCAGCTACAAATGAATTTTTAGTAAAATTTTGACCAGTTTGAGAGATAATGGGAAAAATAAGATACATAGCTGATCAGCTACACTATGCATTAACCCTAGCTTAGTAACATCCGTAAAAATGACGCCTACGTTCAAATTGTCAGTGAGTTGTGACGGTTTGAGGAACAATTGATGAACAAGTGTACACGGGTAGAGTGTTGGTTTGGAATCACACTCGCCGAATTGACGGATGTTACTAAAGAAAAGTTCAAAACCCTCTGAAAGACCGGTGTTAGTAGCGAGCGTTAAAACCAGAGGTTAGTAACGCAGGGTTAAATGGTTAATGACAGGTGAAGTCCGTTAGTAGTACCAACTGCGGGTATTATTTCCTAATATGTGCGTCCACAAATTGGTAGTCCCATATTGCCGCGTCGATAGTCGCATATTTCCGCGTCGGACGTATAGTTCCCCTTTGGTGTTCTGAGTTTATATTGTTCTGTTTAAGGCTTCTACACTGTAGCTATTACTGCCTGTGTCGGGTGTGTCGATCGCTGGTGCGTATTTATCAAAGTGTACCGAATTTATTAAAATTTCGCATATTACTGTTACAGTTGGTTTCCTGCTTTCGGAATGGGTAGTGAGTCAGGTCATGTTTCTTAACTCCGGTAGTAACATACAGTTTTACCATTATTTTAAGTGGGTGATATATGTCCCACTGGACTATAGGAGGGGTAAGTGTAGAGAACTACTAATTTTTAGTAGGGATTAGGATCTGTACAAATAAGGATGTTAGTACCATTATTAAGTCAACCAAATTTATTTATTGAGGGTTAACGTTTTTGGGTAATTTTTCAAGATATTGTTCAATACATAGTAGTACTATGAAGTAGCTACACATGAAATTTGTCCGTGTCTCTTGCTTCCGTCTGTTGCATTGTCTGCATCGCCTCCTTGTGCTCCTTATTGGAAAATATTTTCCAACTGCGCATAAACGCACATAATCAGGAAGCAAGAAACTTCTGGTTTGTTTTTTGTGATGAATGCCTCTTCCCCTTTCCCTTCTCTTTATAGTCCTCGCTGTCATTTGCAAGAACTCCCGCCACACTCAAATTTGAGTCATCAAATCCTCTAAGCTTTTGTGATGCCTCTTCAACACATTCGTCTTCAGACATCATCGGGCAGATAAGATAAGAAGTCCAAAACTTCCTCTTCTGTTAATCTCGCTCTGATTGTTGCAAACACATTGAAGTGCCTGGGAAGTAGGGTGCTAGCCTTACTTGCCCAGGACCCCCATTGGTTTTACCCCTAACTGGTAGACTTGGTAGTCCTTGCGGTCTGAGCGGAAAGATGGCCACAACTAAATGTTCAAATGTTTGTACATCTATCGGACCAAACTGCGTGGTCATCAGTCCGTAGCTTACAAACTACTTAAACCTAGATAAACTAACCTAAGGACAAACACACACACCCATGCCCCAGGGAGGACTCGAACCTCCACGGCGAGCAACCGCGCGCTCCGCAGCGAGGTGCTTTAGACCGCTTGGCTACTCCACCGCGGCTGGCCACAACTCAGAATATGTACGAGATGCCCAACCTTATTCCAAAGTAACTGGTATCCCAACTGTCAGGCCCACTTACTTGGCCACTCATACGTAGCCCGTGGTTCATGAATTAAGACTTGACTGCAGGATCCCACACCATGAAGTAGACTGGCAGGGCGGGATTAAAATAGGTGAAATGTTCAAATGTTTGTAGAACTTATGGGACTTAACTACGGGGTCATCAGTCCCTAAGCTTACAAATTATGAACTAGCTAAGACTAAGGACGGCACAAATATCCATGCCCGACCGTAGTGGCCGTGCAGACCGTGACTGGAGCGCCTCAGTCTCCTCGGCCACCGCGGCCGGCTAAAATAGGTGAAAACAAGCAGTCTTGCATATGCAGATGACTTTGTTGTGATGGCAGATTCGATTGAAAGGCTGAAATGTAATATTCCATATCTAGAAAAGAGGTGTAAGGGTTATGATATGAAGATCAGCATCTCCAAAGCAAAAGTAATGTTTGTGGGAAAGAGATTTATTCAGATTGAGAGCCAAATAGGAGGAATAAAGTTATAACAGTTAGACAGTTTCAAATAACTAGGATGTATTTTTTCACAGGATTGCAACACAGTGAAAGAAATTTAATCAAGGTGTAGCAGAGCTAATGCAGTGAGTGCTCAGCTAAGATGTACTCTTTTCTGCAAGAAAAAAGTGAGTACCAAGACTAAGTTAGCGGTGCACCGTTCTATCTTTCGAGCAACTTTGTTGTGTGGGAGTGAAAGCTGGCTGGATACAGGTTACCTTATTCATAAGGTTGGGGTTACAGATATGAAAGTAGCAAGAATGATTGCAGGTACTAATAGATGGGAACAATGGCAGGATGGCGTCCATAATGAGGAAATCAAAGAAAAACTGGGATTGAACACCACAAATGAAGCAGTTAGAGCGAACAGGCATACAGACAGTCTTTCTTTCCGTGAACAATACGTGACTGGAATAGGAGGGAGAACCGATAGTGGTACTCAAGGTACCCTCCGCCATACACCGTCAGGTGGCTTGCGGATTATGGATGTAGATGTAGAAGGTGGACTCATGTTACACGCATGGGAGAAGCAAGGTTACCTAAGAGACTCATGGGCTCGGCATCGGAGGGTAAGAGGAGTCGAGGTAGACCAAGAAGAAAGTATTTAAGATTCGGTGAAGAATGACTTTGTAGTAGAAGGCGTAACATTAGACGAGGCATCAATGTTAGCATTGAATAGGGAATCATGGAGGAATTTTATTAGGGAGATTATAACCCAGACTCAACGCTGAAAGGCATAATCAATCTGTAATGCTGATGATGATGATTATGTTAATCTCGACATTTCTACAAACAGGAAATGGCAAGATATTACTAAAAGTTACATAAATTAGTCTCTTTGTGTGTCAGATTCAGTTTCCAAACTGAATTCAATGTCGTGGCTTCCAGTATGCATCAGTAACAAGCATCCACCTACAATATGCCTTCTTTCCGTTTCATATCAAATCAACAGAAAGCAAATAATACTACAGAATCGATATTGTCCATAAGGAAACGAAGAATATAGAAGTCAATTGTGCTGTGTATTGTGGAAGCAGCCTTTCTATAACACAGTTCCTTAAAACAAATATAGTACCACTGTAATACAGAAGTGACTTCCAATCTATTGTGTGGTACAGCAAACAGTCAAATTATGTTTTGAAATAAAAACAGTCTTGGTTCCACTGTATTTTATTAACTTTTTAAGTGCGAAAGACGGGTGTACCCGTCCACCATGTTCTGTGCCTAATAGCTCGTGAGAATGCCGAGTTTCGCCCTGGCATGGCGAATGACAATGACAAAATGACGCAATGACGAAAATAAGACGTTTATCAGACAGAGATAGAGCAGCTTCTTTTAGAAAATGACGATAATTTCACTGACAGTTCTGAAAGTTTTCAAGACACACATGTTGAGGCTAGTGAAAGTAGCCGGCCGCAGTGGCTGAGCGGTCTGCGGCGTGCCAGTCACGGTCTGCACGGCCGCTGCGGTCGGGGGTTCGAATCCACCCGAGGATGTTTGTGCCATCTTTAGAATAAGCTAGTTCATAAGTAGTTTGTAAGTTTAGGGACTGATGACGCCGTAGTTAAGTCCCATAAGCTCTACAAACATATATATATATATATATATATATATATATATATATATATATATATATATATATATATGCTAGTGAAAGTGACTTCGATTCGGAAACAAAATGTTCAAATATTTGTAATTCTGTGGGACCAAACTACGTTGGTCATCAGTCCCTAGTCTTACAAACGACTTAAATTTAATTAAACTAACCTAAGGAAAGCACACACATCCATGCCCAAGGGAGTATTCGAACCTCCGACGCGAAAGGCCGTGCGATCCGAAACGTGGCGTTTCAGACCGCTCGGCTACTTCCGCGATACGGAAACAACCGTTGACGAGACACTAATGCAACAGACGGTTCCTAGTGCATTTGTGCGTCCTAGTTCAGTTCGTTATGAATATTTCTGTGGTGATGACTTGTTTTGAGTGACTTACGGATGATTGTGTAAAATAATAGCTGAACAGACTAACTTACACCCTCAACAGTTGATAGCTTCTCATCCAAATTTAACACCAAGTTCCACGGTTCGCAGTTGGTAGGACATTGCAAGAGATGTGGTGAAAACCCTTATTGGAGTTCTCATGTTCCAAATAATTGTTCACAAACTAGAACACAAGATGTACTTTTCAGAGAGAAGTTTGAAAACGAAAACATGAAGGACAACTTTTGTGTATGGTACTTAAAGGGTTTATAGCAGATCATCAGATTATCTACATAACAGATGTAACACAAGAATTACAAAACGGTGAACGGGGAGAGGGGGGAAGGATGGATTTATTTTGTAGTAAAGAGATGTGTATAAAAAGGGGGAAAAACCTTAGAAGGCCTTTTTCGTACTGTGACACCGTTCGTTGCTTTTATGACATATAAAAAAGTTTTTCAAAAAGATAGATAAGTGCAAACAACTTATTAACGTTTAGATGCAATAAACGCAACGAACGGTGTCACACCACAATAAGGCATTCTAAGTTTTTTACCCTTTTTATATGTCTCCATAGCGCAAATTAAGTCCATGCCCATCCTCCCTTTTCAATGTTTTAACCGTTTAGTAAATCTTGTATTACTGCTGGAGCGAAACTCCTCGTACCACTTACATATTACAGTCATACCGTATTTGTTATATGGAACCGTATTATGTAAAATTCATTCATATATATAATTGTAATTATTCTCAAACAGCCGGCCGCGATGGCCGACGACGCTGAGGCGCTCCAGTCACGGTCTGCACGGCCACTGCGGTCGGGGGTTCGCATCCCCTCTCGGGCATGGATATTTGTGCCGTCTTTAGAATAAGGTAGTTGATAAGTAGTTTGTAAGTTTAGGGACTGATGACCCCGTAGTTAAGTCCCATAAAAAAAGAAAAAAAAATTCTCAAACACACACAGGGAAAGTGTGAAATGAACCTCAAGGATCGAAAGTAGTCAACAAAGAATAGTACGCAACTGTTACATAAACCTGAATAAATAATAATGAAAATTAATCTGAGGCCTTTTTCTATCAGCAAAATGTTGGAATTACATCTTGCATGCAGCAGTACTGTTTAGGAGAAATTTTCATTTGATATATCTACGAGTCTTAATATAAAACGTAAATAGAAGGTAGGAAAGAGAGATAGAAGTGAAGGGTGTGAAGAAGATCCTCATATTTATTTAACTCATTTATGGAAAAATCCATTGAAAAGAATTACAAAAGAAATTAAAAGTAATAGGAAAGACAAACACTGCATCCGTTTTGCAGATGGTATAGTATTTACTGTCTCAGTAAATTAATGGAGTTTATGTTGCTAAAATATGCAAATATACTAATAGAATTTAATAATACGTAAGAAGAAAACAAAATCTATGGTAGTAGGGAAGACAGAAGAAAATGGTAAATCCGATATCGAGTCAAACTGACGTTTCAGAACAGGTTAGAAGCTTCTGGTATTTGGGGAGCACAATCACTGATAATAATAAATACATTACAGATTCAAGAGAAGAGTGGCCTTGGCAAAGCAAGCTTTTCAAAACAAAAGAAATTTACTTACAGAACCATATAAAACCTGTAAATTCGGAAAAATTGGCCAAACGTTTGTTTGGAGTGTTTTAACATATGAATGTGACGCATAGGCTCTGAGAAAGGCAGAGAAAAATCGACTGGCGGCATGGAAATGTGGATTTGGAGAATGAGAAATACAAGCTGAGTGAAGAGGAAAAGCCATCATCAAATATTAACAAAAGTGAATGAGAGCAGAACGTTGCTGAGGTATATATGAAGAAGAAAAGAAAAATGATAGGACATATAATGAAACACGAACAGTTCTTAAAGAATACTCGTATGTTTGAAGGAAAAGTTTTATAGAAGAAACTAAGAGGGAAGCTAAGAGCAAATTTTTCTAACATATTATTACTACGGCATCTAGCAATAGTACTGTTCCTGCTTGTAGACTGTTGGCTCTAGTTGATGGAACTCCTGGATCTACATCTATATAAATACTTTGCAAGCCAAATCGAACTCTAGAACTGCATGGAACTTTGCCCCGTACTGGTGTGGTGCGCCGGCATATGTAGACGGGCCCTCTTCTTCCTATTGGCTGGCTGGCGCGCGAAGCAGGCAAGGAGGTACCGAGACCGCGGGCGCCCCCGGCAGTCGAAGTACCACGGCGCAATGTATCGCGTCTTGTAGTGGCGCGGAGACTTCGCGTGGACATCCGGCGTTGTGGCGAATAGTGACGCCAAAACATAGACAATGCTCTTGAAAAAACTGTATTTAACTTTGTGAATCTGCATCTTGATACGTTTCAGATTTTTGTCTTGGAATTCACAAGACTATCTTACCTGCAATACGTGCCCACAATACATACCGATTGTTTGTGTTTTATTTTTCAATTCTTTCACCTCTGGGAACGTTGTCGATGTGAAAAAATCAGATTGCACCGTGCTATAGAATCCACACTAAACTGTAGGTCCCCCTAAAACTGCCTGGGTAAGTCAGTTTAGTGATTGGAGAAGGCAACAGGATACCACCTCCCAACAGAAGCATGACTAGTAAAGCACTCTGGTTTTCAAGATAATCTTGGAAGTGTTATCTGTGTTTCTTGTTCTACCTTCATTATAATGTATTGGTCATTTTATTATTCTTACTATAAAGATGAACATAATGTAACAATAAATTCTAATGTAATAGGCAAAAATGCGTTTTCTTGTAAACTACTGTAATTTATAGCTGCTGTGAAAAATAGTCATCAAAAGAATCTTTTGGTAACCAATCTTTTTTCTCACTATCATACTGCCTCTTCGACTTTCTCATTTCGAATGATGATCTTGTTATTTATGTATTTTATTTATTGTAACGCTATAATATATAATCGAAACTACAATGAAATTTCCAAAAATTAGAATACAACATGAAAATAAATACCTAGATAAGGTTGTTGGACTAAGCACATTTGAAAGTTTCAACTTTCTTTGTGATGACACAAACTGAAAACTAACCTGTAAATACATTCTATAGTAATTCATTGATACAGTGGTTGAAAGGAATTATTTATTTTATTATAGGCAATGAGGTTCGTAAGAAAGAAACAAACCAACAAAAAGGCTGCATAGATGTTATGTAGCCAATAAATCATTTTCAAAGAAGATGTAGCAATCACAAACAACTATACATTACTGCTTATCTATTTACATTGTCATTATTTTGGAAGAGTTGACCTGATAAACAAGAAAATATATACATCGTACAATCTTTAAAGAAAACTATGAACTACATTAGACCTAACAACATTTATTGACGACATTAAAACACCTTAATAATTAACTTAAATTACACTTTTATAAAGGTCTACGATCAGGAACGTAGACAAATTTCAGCATCACAAAAGAAAACGTTTACAATCTGTACGTCTTACAATTTGTTGTTGCAAAAGACTCCAAATGTTACGGGGCCAAAAATAAAATTAAATAATTAGTTTCAACTAAAATGTATACAGACTTCCTGTCGTAGTGCTTAATAAAAAATGAAATTTAATGCTTGCTTCAATTCCAGCTGTGTGGACATAATATCACTTTCATTATTATAATTACATTTTCGTTTTGCAGCACGTAATGCTTCATTTTAAATACATTCACCCCTGCACTGCTTGTTGGCGTAAGTGTAACTAAATGGACTTTCAACGTTTTGTAGATGCTGCAGCTGATTCGTCTTTTCTCAATGCAAGACGCATTTTTAACATCGGTTGGGGTTGCGAGCAGGATAGTACCTATTAACTGGAGACAACTTTCAAATTCGTGTTGCACTGTATGAATATTTTCTTACCTCAAGTGTCGATAGATTTTTATATTATAACATGTAGGTTTTCACGGCTGGCGTTTTCATCAATTACAACTTCCGGGCTAAATTGCCGTGGTCGATAGGTGAAACTTGTCCACCTGACGTTTCTTTGTCAAGTGTGGATAACATCTTCTGAGGTGAGTCGACGACTGGCTGCTAGGAACTGGAGCTGCCGCTTATGTAGAGCACGTAGAGGGCGCCACCACACGTCGACTATGCAATTGTCTGTGACTGTCGTTACTTCTCTTGATTGCAGATAATCGATTGTCGCAGTGGTGGATAAGTCAAACAATATCTATGAACCTATCTATTTGTAAGAGGAACTGAATCATTTGCGAATGTCTCTTAAGAAAAATGGTTATAGTGATAACTAAATCGACCGAGCACTCCACCCAAGTAGAAAACAACTATCAGCTGGAAAAGTTTTTCTCCCATTGATCCATAACATCACGGACAGTATTGGCAAAGTGCTGGTCAAGTTCCAAGTGGAAACAATTTTTATACCCACTAAGAAAATGAGTGAATGCTGAAGATCAATGAAAGATGCTCGACATACCCTAGCTGTCTCAGGGGTATATATAATTCGGTGTAGTTGTTGCATGGTTTATATAGGGACAACAGAAAGAAGCGTCAACACACACCTAACGGAACGCAAAAGGAACTTTAGTTTGGAACACAAACAATACCCTCACTGCGCGATAGTAATGGCGATCCTGCTGAAGATAGCGCTGCTAAAGCAGAGTTACTAAACATAGCTTTTAGAAACTCATTCACCAAAGAAGACGAAACCAATATTCCAGATTTCGAATTACAAACAGAGGCCAGAATGAGTAACGTAGAAGTAAATATCATCGGAGCAGTGAAGCAACTAAAATCGCTTAACAAGAACAAGTCTTCTGGTCCGGACTGTATACTCATTATATTTCTATCTGATTATGCTGAAACGATAGCTCCCTACTTAATAGCTATATACAACCGCTCTCTCAAAGAAGGATCTGTACCAAAAGATTGGAAAGTTGCACGAAAGAGAAGTTATTTAATCAGCACGTCTCCAACAATTAGTTTCTTTCCTAAGATGGTGGCGGAATCCATAATCATTGTTTGCTGGAAAATAAAACACGTATTGGTGATGGGGAAAGAAAAATGAACTTCGATTAAATAAATAAATCCAATTAGGAAATTAAAATGAAAACATCCTTATTATTAGTACACATTTCTTTTCACCATCTTGACTTAAATTTTACAATCTGACGCATCTAGAATCTTCACACAAAATGACAATGCGCCCGTACACTAGCCAACCTATCAGAGAGAGAGAGAGAGAGAGAGAGAGAGAGAGAGAGAGAGAGCGTATCTGCCGACAGCTGCATCCGCTTCTTAAAAATAACACATGGAAACTTCTTCATTAGACTGTTTATCAGAGAGTACTTATTTTATATCGATATAGGCACACTGTTCTGTATTCACATTTAAGAACTGTTCATAGCGTCCTACTTCATGTTAGGGTAAGGTGGTACAATTTGGATCATTTAGGACAAATGTTATTCTAACTGGATATAAATTTAGAAAAGAAATAATTTTAACTATGGCACTTGTTCTTGGATGTTTAATGAATATGTAACACAAATATTAGTCAATTACAAATGTTGGTATAAACACAAAAAAAGGTTACAGAATTGAGAAAAACCGATCGAAAATGTACCACACTAAGTACAATTGTGATACCTTCCTCGTACGATTTTGATTACGGGCATCTTCCACATAAAAAGCATTTTTTCTGTCAGGCACCAACGCATACTTCATGGTATCAAACATTGCAGTTTTGGCAGCGAATCAAGTCACCCTTAAATAGATAATTTATAAGAGCGCGTTAGACCAAGTAGCTTCACTTACCACTTAACAGGAAAAAATTTATATCTCCTTACCGCAAAGTGGTGTATTCTTGGAAATCACAGGAGGAGCTGTAGAAACCTGCTGCAGTACAGCGCCAACAACGAGACACTACCAGACTAACAAATGGCGCGAAAACTTATGTTGATCGTAATTGTACCTATATCGAATTTGTACCACCTTACCTACCCTATACAGAAACTGCAAATAATGACAGTTTTGTAATTGTTCATTTTACCACTTTACTTTTCAGGAGGCACATTTACACTACAGCACCACAGCGTAGTATAATTTTTTTCTACTAGCGTTCTACTAAGAAAGGGATGAAATATTTGCAAGCAGACGGATTTTTACATTTTACGGGGAAAAGACCTACACTGTGCGTAAATAAATACGTAAATATATGAACGTGTTTTAATGAAAATTATGTGAACAATGAAATAGTCAGAATTATTAGATCAGAAAATTATTTTCGACGTTATTTGACCGTTAGCAAGAAAACAAGATAATAGCTAAAGTAAATAAACGCTTTATACTGTATTTTCGATATTGTTTGATGAGTTTGGAAGTATAAATTTACTTCCTTTTCCTATTTTGTTAGGTTCTTAATTGTGAGCAAAATTTACTACATGACATTTGACGACATCAACAACGTATTATCCTTTCGTCACTAATAAACTAAATTTTCATTTCCGTGTTCCTACGTAAAACAGTGCCCTCGTAACTTCACTTAATCTTTTAGATGCGAAACGACACGCCAGACAGCTCTACGTCTAAACGAAAAAGACAACTCGAGACAGGCGAGGCGCAGTACGGAAGTAACGCGCCAGGGGTGCTGCAGTAGACACATTCCTCTCGAGTAGTCAAGCAAGACAAAGCTCATCGTGTAAAAATGGCATAAGACCCAAGCCACGGATAAGTAAGTAAGTAAGATGGTGAATCATATATGTTGCAGGAGTAAGTCTCAGCATCGTTCAGCATTTCATTAGGTAGGTCCTTTGTGTGAGGTGGGAGTATTAGTGTGCCTACATTCCAGGGAATCTGGATCACAGCTGCCCTCTCACGCCCTGTTCCTGCTGCGCGCGCCACATCACAGGGCAGCTATCTTCTGGAAGCTGAGTTCCAGCGGCCCCTTCGGCGCGATCACCAGCTTCCCAGGGTCCATCACCAGCGGCTGCGGAGTCTTGGCCGTCGGGCTGATCCTGAAGTTGGTGACTAAGTGTGCCAGAGCGGACTTGGCCACCATCTGGCCCAGCCTCGAACCTGCAACAAAAAGCAGCTCTTGAGGCGAGTGCACACGGTCAATACTGCTGCGGCCGAGCGGTGTGTTCCCAGCTAGGTCAGGATGAGGAACGCTAGTGAAACAGAATTATAGTTGACACATTTTATTCCATAACATACGTAAGTTTGATGAAGGCGCTAGCTCGACAGGAGCTAAAGCAGTAGGTGGCGTCGCCTTCGAGCTGCAACCTTGGTGTTTCGTATGATGGTAGTGCCCGCGCCGCGATGCCAGGAGGTGATGCAAAGACTGTTATTGTGAAGTGCTCTATCCCATCACCAGGCTATGCAGCGGCCAGTGGATCCACACAGGGACCCCTCTGAAGGCGGATGTCGTGCTGGTTCCCGATTCGGGACACCGGCTGGCCGGATTAGCACCAGAGTGCTAACTCGACGTCAGGAACATTGGCCTTTAGTAACCAACCACTGAAGACTGCGCTGGCCTCAGGCAGTCACCATAGAGGTGTGAAGTCGTCAGCACAACGGATCACCATCTTCCCAGATGATGTTTAGTGTGAAGTATGGCCTCGACCAACCTCCATCTCTTAGCTGCCTCTAGCATCTACCCGTATGTACTGCTATCTGTGACAAAGACTGAGCACAACGATTAGGCCAGTGAATTGACGACTACCTCCTGGGTGTCGTCGATTCAGAAGACCAAGTGACTGTTACTTTTAAATGTGGGAAGCTATGACGTATGAAACGGTTTGAATGTGTTCCGTTTGAAAATGCTGTGTTCCCCGATGTGTCTTTACCGCTGAAGCATCCGTGGTCTTATTCACTCTTGTGACAGAGTTACGTGTAGTTATGAAACGTTTACTAGTTGCCTCTCTGTCTGACAGCCATTTCACTCACACCAGTTCGCTGACGGTAGGCTTCCCAACTTGCCGACGCAGCGGCTGCCGTCATCACGCAAGGCGGGTGAGCATTTTCTGCTACCGGCTGCTGGCCTTATTCCGTCTTGATAAAGTGAGCAAACCAAGATCTTAACACATTTCCCTGTCACAATGTTTGCGGCGTAACAGTACTCACTGAGCGGCACGGAATGACCGCGCGGTCTAAGGCTGTGTTCTCAGTGGCTGTGGCCGAGGGGACTAAGGCGCTCCAGTCACGGTCTGCACGGCCACTACGGTCGGGGGTTCGAACCCCCCCCCCCCCCCCTCGGGCATGGATATTTGTGCCGTCATAGTTCGTAAGTAGTTCATAAGTAGTTTGTAAGTTTAGGGACTGATGACCGCGTAGTTAAGTCCCATAAGCTTAACAAACATTTGAACATTTGAATTACATTTTACTTTATATATCCCCCTGTGTTCTATTATTGGAGTGTTTTTGTGGTAAGTGTGTATGGTAAGTGGTGTCCTAGTTTGTTGTTAGTGAAGAAAGATAGTGTAATATTGATGTTCTTGATTAAGTTGGCTATATTTTTGTGTTGCTGTGCCTAAATAGGAAATACTTGTAAGGATTTGTGCTTTGCTGTAGTTTTAGTCATTTTGTTTTTGTTAGTAATGTTAGCTTGTTTGATGCAATTGTTTTGATTGTACCAATCTCTTCTCTTAGTTCTTCAGGTTTTAATGGTACATGGAGGTATGGCAGCATATTTATGTGTATAGGATAGGTTGCTACTCACCACAGAGACGTCTCGATGAGTAGAATATAACTTACTGAATAGTTTTCGGTCGTTACAGCCTTTGTCAGACGGAGAAACGCACGCTCAGCCTTACACACAAACACAACCGCCAATTCCAGCTGTTGTCGTCAGAATGTTTGTCTCTGTCTGATGAAGGTCGTAACGTCCAAAAGCTATTCAGTAAGTTCCATTTCTTATTTGTGCCTTTCTGCAGCACATCTGGACGTCTCTGTGCTGAGTAGCAACCTTGTGGGACCCTCACCAGGTGGGACTGACGGAAGACATTGAGAAGGTTCAGAGAAGGGCAGCTCGTTTTGTTTTATGACGTTACGGGGAGGGGAAAGCGTCACGGAAATGTTGCATGAATTGGGGTGGAAATCATTAAAAGAAAGACGTTATTCATTGGGGCGTGATCTGTTTGCGAAGTTTCAATCACCGACTTTTAGTTCTGAATGTGAAAATATTTTGCTAGCACCCACCTACTTAGAGAGACATGACCATCCCAATAAAATAAGAGAAATCAGATCGAAAACGGAACGATTTAGGTGTTCTTTTTTCCCGCGCGCTATTAGAGAATGTAACGGTAGAGAAAAGTTATGAAAGTGGTTAATGAACCCTCTGCCAGCCTTGAATGTGATTTGCAGAGTATCTATGTAGATGTAGATGTAGATGAACCATCTGAAAAATAATATTAAACATCGGTACGTCAGTATTCGTGTTAACGTTTTAATATTATGATGGTTGTGCATACAATATACATTATTTTAATGGTTTTGAGTAGACAGCTCAGCTGTTCGATTTTGTCTGCAAGATATATGACTGAAAAAATAAAAATAAATTGGGGAATAACAGAAATGGAAAGTTAAGATTTTCACATTAAGTTAATTTTCGCAGAATTTTACCGCCAGCCCTCTCCAGAGCGTCCGAGCGAGGTGGCACAGCGGTAACACAATGGTTCGCATTCGGGAAGACGATGGTTTGTTTGTATAGCTTATGGGGCTTAACTACGGGGTCATCAGTCCCTAAACTTACAAACTACTTATGAACTAGCTAACACTATGGACGGCACAAATATCCATGCCTGACGGGAGATTCGAACCCCCGACCGTAGTGGCCGTGCAGACCGTGACTGACGTGCCACAGTCCCCTCGGCCACCGCGGCCGGTAGACGATGGTTCAAAACGGCCTTCGCCTATGCAGACTTTTCCGTGATTTCCTTAAAGCACCTCCGGCAAATGCCGTGATGAGTTTGTGACACTTGCGGGGAGTGACACTTGCGGGGAAAGGGAATGTGTAGACACTTGCGGGGAGACCCGGACGCTGCAGGTAGTGGACAGGGTGTTCCAGAAGTAGGGATACACCATCCCTACTCCACGCCCTCCAGCCGCTACCTGTGCCGTATTCAGGGAAAGGCCCACCGGACCGGCCGCGCAATTTGCGACACAAATTTCACGTTTGATAATATCAATTTAATGCATAGAAGTATGATATCACATCAAAACTACTTCCTGCAAACATTTCGACAGTTGGCACTGAGTTTAGAAAAACAAATTTCTGGTAGACTGGATTTTAACATTTTATCAAAAACTGAATGTTACTACAAGAGATACAGCCATTTAAATTTACGGGCACCATAACGTTTTCCCTTCCTGAGTAAATGAGCTGCTTCTTGCAGTTTCAACATCACAGTAGCCTTTTTCTTGAATGTTCTGAATATAAATCTTCACACAGACTTCTTGAGGAGGAGAGTGATACAGATATCTGATTATAAACCATTGCCTATTACCTTAGACTTTTTTGACTGTACTGAACAGGAGTTCCGCGTATTCCGTAGTTTATATTTATACAGTTAACAGGCAATGCAATTTATAACCAACTATTGGCTGCCAATTTCGCTTCATTTTTCCTGGAAGTCTTGCAACTTGTTTCTCCCTGTGGTTTATGCCAAGTTCGGAGTAAATATGGTTCTATATGACGGTTCTAGAAAATAGAATTTATGTTTAGCATTTTTCGGTGTGTGACATTCCCTTACACATTCTGTATTTCTTACATTTATTAGATGTATTTGTAAATCGAATACAGCGAAATCGTTTTGGGGTCTCGATTAAACGCATCAAGTATGTAAAATACTCATTGACTTATTATTAACGTTTTTTAATTGAAGGATTGAGGTTGCGTCTCCTATTAAAAGCATAGTAGCTATTTTTAAAGAGATGGAAGTTGCGTGATAGTGGGGATAACTACATAGCGGTCAATTACATCAACGTATCTGTGCAGGATGCCTAATATATTTATTGCTTGCGCTGGTGTCTTGATATGCTTAGTGTTCTGAATAATATGCTTTTAGGAGGTATGACTGTTGAAATGCATCGTCTTGTAGTAGCAGAGAATGTCTTAATAACTCTCCAAACATTATCACTGTTTAAATACCGTTTTGTTTTCAGGAGGAACACTCAACGAATTAATATGTAGTTAGAACAAGTTTCGTGTTATGTTGACAGTGCTAGACTTCTTGGTGTGCCTGTACCCAGGTAAAGCTATTAGCCGCCCCAAGGGCCCCAGGTTCCCCGCAAGTGTCACTCCCCGCAAGTGTTCCAACCCAGCCGTGATGATTCCTTTCAAAGGGCACGGCCGATTTCCTTAACCACCCCTGACAGGAACTATCCGTGCGGCTGTTCCAGCATCTAATGACGACGATGCTGACGACACAGTAAACTCTAATATTCCTTCTTTTTTCCCTACATCGAATTTAATAAAAACGTTTATTTATCCGTATCAACCACCAAAAAACCTTTTAATTTTGTGACAATGGAACTGTAGCGTTCTAAGTCAGGTACTGTAGCTGACGTGGCAGTGAGACGTCTACAGGATGGTGTTGAGGAGTTTGAACAAAATCCACAAGCAACTTGATTCTTCTAAAATTCTTCTGAAATCACTCGTAAATCTGTCATTCCAAGGGAAATTGTGAACTGATACAATAAACAAACTGGACAGTCTCTTAAACAGGAACTCAATCTGTGTATTACATTTTTTTTCTTTTTTTTTTTAATAAAGTAAGTTGGGGTGAAAATACGAATGTAGAACTTGATCTGACACTGTCACAAACATCTTGGTCAAAATTTTACCTTGTAACTTCCTGAGCCGTAGAGCGATCATTATTCTGTCAACAGAAATATTATGACTGATCAGTGGTGGAAACTCGCAGGAAAAATTCAAAATGTTCAAATGTTTGTTAAGCTTATGTGACATAACTGTGGGGTCATCAGTCCCTAAACTTATAAACTTCATATGAACTTACTTATACTAAAGACAACACAAACATCCATGCCCGAGGGGAGATTCAACCCCCGACGGGTAACGGCCTCGCGCATCGGAGCATAGCGTCTCAATGCGTTCGGCCACACCGCCGCGGCCAGAAAAATTATGATCGTTGATAGATTCAACTGTGCAAAAATTAATTAATTAATTGGCGACAATCATAGAACATATTTTAATGGATTTTGTAAAGTACCGTCCATGCAGTGGCGCAAGTAAACTTTGCAAGCCCCACATGGAGAAGGGCCGGCAGCGGCTTAGTACGCCGCGTCTTCGGCCGATAGATTTTACAGTGGACTAGTAGATGTAAAATAAACCTGGAGGTGAAATGAGCGAATGTAAAATAAACATGTAGACAAATGTCGCCGGCCGCGGTGGCCGAGAGGACTGAGACGCTTCAGTCACGGTCTTGCACGGCCACTACGGTCAGGGGTTCGAATCCCCCTCGGGCATGGATATTTGTGCTGTCCTAGTTCGTAAGTAGTTCATAAGTAGTTTGTAAGTTTAGGGACTGATGACCCCGTAGTTAAGTCCCATATACTATACAAACATTTGAACATTTGACAAATGCAGATGTTGTGACCTCGTCGCCATTTGTTGTTTCATTCTTTCTGTCAATAGTTGAGTACTCGTCTCGGTCTAGTTGGCAGGAAAGGTACTAGCGCAGGAATCGATGTCAAGTGTAACAACTACTCAGATTATTAATACAAGTTTTATTGACTGAAAATTATAACACTCAACATTAGAACATATGTCTGTTTATTCTCTCTTCTTGCTTCTCGCTGCGTCATCCGTATGATGCTAGCTGCGCTGTGACCTAGTTACTGCTAAGTTCGTTGCCGCGTTCTGACCTATAACTGCCTGAGTTCTGTCTAGTAACTGACGGGCCGTCCAGATATATTTCGGCCTAGTTATAGCCGCTTGTGGAGGTCGCGTATCTTCGGTTACTCCCTCCAGGATGCGCGGCGCCTGCTTGCGATTGGCTTTCGGTCGATCGCTGCCTTCTTCACAATCGTTCTCTTACGTCTGGCGTGTGGCGCTGAATTTACGCCACAGCAGCAGAAGTTTAAAAACATCACGAAAAGGATTTTAAAACAATGTTCAGAAACTTAAAAGGCAGGGGTGTAGATAAACAAAGCTTTGACACCGCCGTACCCCCCCCCCCCCCAACCATAAAACAAACTTGAGATTTTTTTCTATGAATCTGAAAATTTTTGTAAATAGTTCATAAAAGAATGAAGCGTTATTGAAAAAGATTGTAGACATGAAGAGCAGTCTTTTCTGGTATAGTGGTATATCTTGAAAATGACGAGCGTTCACCTGCCGAAATACTGGCTGTTGTCGAAGACGTTGCCCGACTATATCCCCGTAGATTATTTGAACATTACATACAGAATAAGCCCAATTTTCAGAACAAAAGTAATCGCTGTAGGGATCAGTAAATTAAAAATACCTTGCGCTACCACAACTGGCTCAAGTCATCAGTTGTCAGCAATCGTGAAAATTCGAAAGCCTTCAGACAAATAACATATAGGGAGACCAGGGGAATGGCGCACCTTAAGAGAAACCAGTTTTTTTTTTTTTTTTTTTTTTTTTTTTTTTTTTTTTTTTTTTTTTTTTTTTACCTTATCAAAAGTGTGTCTTTTTCGTACAGAGCCGCGGTGGAGTAGCCGAGCGGTCTAAAGCGTCTCGCTGCAGAGCGCGCGGTTGCTCGCCGTGGAGGTTAGCGTCCTCCCTGGGGCATGGGTGTGTAATTTTTATTGTTAAATAATATATTGTGAAAGTATAAGCAGTGGCGCTATAACCCTGGGTTCCGGGAAAATCACCAATAAACCTACACGATGAATGAGTAGTAGTAAATAAGTGTTACCGGTACAACTGTTGTAATTTATACTTATTATCAGACATTTAGAAGGCTTCTAGTACTTGTCGATGTAAGATTGGAATAAAAATACATTTTATAATTTAGGCTTGATTAAGACACCGCAGAAGTCAGAAATATAGTTTTTGGCACTACAAAACTACTTCATTCTATACATTTCGCTAGTACCCATTTCAAAAAAGTATGCATCTCTATTATACTTTATTTCGTCTAAACTCTCGACCATGGCGTCATTGCCTCAGTTGCAAAATAAGGCTAGAACGTCAATTTAAAGCCTAAGATTTTGCGAAACAGTTAGGTTAGAGACACGAAATCGAAGCTAAGTGTCTACATATTACGTTAATACAAGTATTACAAAGCATTGACAGCCTATAGAGGTACTTATTTCAATAAAATACGGGCTTGAAAATTAGATTCAAAACGTCGAAATTAACAATTTCTTTCACACGATTAATATCTGTCAACAGTCACGGATGGCGACCACAGGAATTAGTACCGCGGTAGGTACCGGAGATAGAACTCTGGCAAACTACTCGTACTGCCAACCGTTCGTCATAAAACTGGGTTGGCGCGATTAGCCAGTGTGGCGCCGTTACCCTGGTCTCCCCTACGTTTCAGCACCTGCACATCGGCTGTTGGAAACCCAAAATACCGAAGTTGCAGTGCTGTCGAATATGAGCAAACTGACAAGCGACAGTTATTAACAAAGTCCACTGTCGCCTCTTATGATAGACATACATCACTTCTTTGTAATACTACTTTGGCGAAATGAGATTACAACGTGATATCCGTGTGCATTTACAATAGTGGAACGATGGTAAGATTACTTCTTGTAAGCAGAGGATGGGAACTCGTTAAAATATATAAATATATTTGTATGTGTCACGTACAATTTCGGCGCCCTACTGCAGTAATAAAGTTAGTAGATCACTGAAGTTGGTAGCAGTAGTAAACAAACATAAGACGCGGTGTCCTTCGTTACACGCTAGGCAAGGCTCGCGCAGTACTTTGAACAGTCTGTGGAGCGTGTTTCTAGTTGGAATTCAGTTATACTTGTTCATTGTTACTGTTAGGTGGTGGTTACCTGAGCAATGAGCAGTTTTTTTTTTAATTGGTAAGATTTACTGTGGTGAAAGTAGTGCGTGACGCTTGCCTAGGTCTCATGAAGGCCACCCATATAAGACATTCGAGACAAAGTGTCATGACAACAAACAAGAAGCCAAAGCTCAACTAAGCAACGATTGCAACTTACAGACACCCTGGTACCTCCCATTGATGGCAAAGTTTTCAGTCTAACTCTCATATTCATTACACAAATTATTGACATTTTTTAAAATTTTATCACGAGTGACAAAACGTTCTGGAGGGGGGAGGGGGTGGCCTTGATACAGAGTAACGGAGACACAAGTTAAAAACTAAGGAGACTGCCCAGAAACTATCGAAACTAACAGACAACTGATGTCCACATACTTTTCACTTCATTGCATAGATTTAATGGATGTATGAATTTTTGTGCTTCATTTGACGTATAGTGACAATTATACTTCTGTGGTTCACAAGCGGAGCGACTGACATCTGGCTGCGGAGCCAGTGAACTACGGGAGTCAGCACACATCCTCTTCTACTCGCTATGCTGTGAGCTTACCAACGCACATCCTCGGTCCGTCACTGAAAGGAAGGTACGTGAACCGCGGGCGGTCCTGGCTGCTGGCGTCGCTGAACCTCTCGGGCATGAAGCGCAGAGGCTCGCTCCAGTAGCGCGGGTCCGTGTGCAGGCCGATCACGGAGGCAACCACGGCGGTGTCCTTGGGCAGGACGAGATCCGTGCCAGGTATGCGGTAGTCTTGCGTGGCCCTCCTGTCCAGGAAGTCGAAAGGCGGGTGCAGCCGCAACGCCTCTGGAGAGAAAAACAAGTGATTTCGACGCTGTTCACAGTAAAGATGCCATTAAAGGAATTTCATACATTTCTCAATAAAACTTGGACACCTACTATAAAGGCCACTAAAATTGCTACACCAAGAAGAAATGCAGATGATAAACGGGTATTCATTGGACAAAAATATTATACTAGAACTGACATGTGATTACATTTTCACGCAGTTTGGGTGCATAAATCCTGAGAAATCAGTGCCCAGAACAACCACCTCTGGCCGTAATAACGGCCTTAATACGCCTGGGCATTGAGTCAAACAGAGCTTGGATGGCGTGTACAGGTACAGATGCCAACGCAGCTTCAACACAATACCACAGTTCATCAAGAGTACTGATTGGCGTATTGTGACGAGCCAGTTGCTCGGCCACCATTCACCAGAGATTTTCAATTGGTCAGAGATCTGGAGAATGTGCTGGCCAGGGCAGCAGTCGAACATTTTCCGTATCCAGAAAGGACCGTACAGGGCCTGCAACATGCGGTCGTGAATTATCCTGCTGAAATGTAAGGCTTCACAGGGATCGGATGAAGGGTAGAGCCACGGTCTTAACATCTGAAATGTAACGGCCACTGTTGAAAGTTCCGTCGATGCGAACAAGAGGTGACCGAGACGTGTAACCAATGGCAACCCATACCATCATGTCGGGTGATAAGCCAGTATGGCGATGATGAATACACGCTTCCAATGTGTGTTCACTGCGATGTCGCCAAACACGGATGCGACCATCATTATGGTGTAAACACAACCTAGATTCATCCGAAAAAAATGACGTTTTGCATCCGTGCACCCAGGTTCGTCGTTGCGTACACCATCCCAGGCGCCCCTGTCTGTGATGCAGCGTCAAGAGTAACCGCAGACATGGTCTCCGTGCTGATAGCACATGATGCTGCAAACGTCGTTGAACTGTTCGTGCAGATGGTTGTCGTCTTGCAAACGTCCTCATCTGTTGACTCATGGATCGAGCGTGGCTACACGATCCATGTGGATAAGATTCCTGTAATCTCAACTGCTAGTGATACGAGACCGTTGGGATCCAGCACGGCTTTCCGCGTTGCCCTCCTGAACCTACCGATTCCATATTCTGCTAACAGTAATTGGATCGCGACCAATACGAGCAGCAATGTCGCAATACGATAAACCACAATCGCGATAGGCTACAATTCGACCTTTATCAAAGTTGGAAACGTGATGGTACGCATTTCTCATCCTTACACGAGGCATCACAACAACGTTTCACCAGGTAACGCCGGTCAACTGATGTTTGTGTATGAGGAATCGATTTGAAACTTTCCTCATGTCAGCACGTTGTAGGTGTCGCCACCGGCGCCACCCTTCTGTGAATGCTCTGAACAGCTAATCATGTGCATATCACAGCATCTTCTTCTTGTCGGTTAACGCTTGTACAAGTCATCTTCGTGGTGTAGCAATTTTAATGGCCAGGAGTGTAACTACGAAAAAATCTCACAAAGGGAAATTTGCTTTCTATGCGTCATCAACTTCTCCCTGTCCATTGATCACATACACTGGCGGCGCGTCCTATATGTTTACTGGCTCAGTGAACCCCCGGTAAAAAGCTCGCCGTGAAAAAAAAGTAAATAAATAAATAACATAAAAAGTGTTTTTAAACTTTCATTACTCGTTTTGTCCTTGTATCAGATCATTTGATATGCACATTCAAAGTATTTTTATTGCGTGAGAAACGTTTTACGTCGGAAGATAGCATGTATACAAGTTGAAGGGTGGCAGTGGAAGCAGCGTTGCAATGCGCATGCGCGACTGAGGTTCAAATTCTCTTCTGGACCCCCTGGAGGCAGCATTTGGGCGCTCCAGCGGGAGGGAGGGGCCTGGGGTAACACCGCTTTTAACATTGGCATTGGAGCTGGTAGAGACACCAACTCCTGGCTACTCGAGCTCTGGCGATTATGCACGAATGGTGCCGAAGCAAAGGCAATGAAGCTACTGCGCACCTCGCCCAGCGCATGCGCAAATACCCCATTAAGGCAACATACGCCTTTCATATTTGTTTTAGTCGCATTGAAGATTAATCAGAAACACGTCATATTTAGTGAAATCTAGTATATAAAGCAGAGTGCCAGTAAGTTCGTTTGTGTATACGTGTTGCATACAAATCTACAGTTTTGTTCCAATCTTCATGAAATTTTGTACACCTAAGCTTCAATCCATGAGGACGGTCGCGGTAGGTGTAAGGATCACGTACGATATATAGTTGACGAGATATGACGTCATAAACAACGAGATGCGCAAAAAAACTGCTTCATTTAGTGACAATGCTGACAATGCTGCCGGCCGCGGTGGCCGCGGGGACCTAGGCGCTCCAGTCACGGTCTGCACGGCCACTACGGTCAGGGGTTCCAATCCCCCCTCGGGCATGGATATTTGTGCCGTCCTTAGTAGTAGCTAGTTCATAAGTAGTTTGTAAGTTTAGGGACTGATGACCCCGTAGTTAAGTCCCATAGACTCTACAAACACTTGAACATTTGAATTTAGTGACAATGCTGTTCATTTCCCTCTAAACCATTGGACCGATTTCAACCAAATTTGGTGTAGGGTTAAGAATCAGATACGACTCATGGTTCAGAAGATATGACGTCATAAACAATAGGAATAAGTGCAGTCAGTGTGGCATATGGAAGTTTCGGACGGTCCTGGAGTCGAGTTCGGGTAGCCTAACGATTAAGGCGACCGCTCACGAAAAGCTGGAAACCCGGGTTCGAGTTTCGGCCCGGCACAAATTTTCATATGTCACAATTTGGTAGAACATCTATACCGTATACAGTGACGCAAATTGAAATTCGGTATTGCGAAAAAAATATTGATAAATAAGATGTCATCTGATACTTAAATGAAAAAGCAGGGAAGAGGTACATATGTCGAATCGACTGCATCAGCTTCTGGACATGACTTAATTCTTGTGAAATAACAAGACAGCAGGTGTGTCAGCCTTCCGAGCACTTTCTCAGGTACATACCAGAAAGCCAGGTTTCAAAATATGACAAAAAACAAAGCAGCATTTCCAGATTCAATAACCGAAGATTGTGAAGGTGTACAAAAAGGTTATGGAAGGTGTTGACTTTATTGAGTCCTTATTAGCTCCGTACAGAACGTAAATCAGGTCAAAGAAATATTACATGAGACTGTTCTTCCATTTACTGGACATGATTTGTCATTAGAGATGGAGCTAACGCTCGGAGTTTTGGCCTAGGATGGGGAAGGAAATCGGCCGTGCGCTTTCAAAGGAACCATCCCTGCATTTCCCATAAGTGATTTAGGTAAATCACGAAGAACCTAAATCGGGATGGCCGGAGGTGGATTTGAACCACCATCATCCCAAATGCGAGTCCAGTGCGTTACCACTGCGCCACATCGCTCGGTAAGAGAGCCTGTACTGAAAATAGTACTGAGGAGAAAACCGAGATGGCTTAGTTTGATGTCAAGTTTGATATTGCTGTATCTTTATGCTGGTCAGGAAAACCATCCAAGCCGCGGTGGAGTAGCCGAGCGGTCTAAAGCGTCTCGCTGCGGAGCGCGCGGTTGCTCGCCGTGGAGGTTCGAGTCCTCCCGGGGGCATGGGTGTGTGTGTTGTCCTTACGTTAGTTTACCTCGGTTTAAGTAGTTTGTAAGCTACGGACTGATGACCACGCAGTTTGGTCCGATAGATTTACAAACATTTGCATTTTTGCAAAACCATACAAGAGACAATCGCTGGATAGCTCACCAGGCAATAGCACAAAAAAGAGAAGGCAGCCAAATTCAGCAAATGCTGATATCAGAAAGGCTCGAGTCGATCACTGGCTTAACTACAGTGGAAAATCTGCCAGATGTAAATATAATAAATGTCAAAAAATAACAAAAGTGATCAGAATGAAACTTTCACTCTGCAGCGGAGTATGCGCTGATATGAAACTTCCTGGCAGATTAAAATTGTGTGTCGGAACCGGGACTCGAACCTGGGACATTTGCCTTACGCGGGCAAGCGCACTACCGATTGTGTTATCCCGACACGACTCACGATACCGCCTCACAACTGCACTATTCTTGCGCTAAACTAAATTTCTAATACATAACTAAGAAACTTTCACACAGTTAAAAACTAGGTGTTAAAATTGTAATAGTCTGAATGAAAGTCCTTGGTTCACTTGAGCTGTTATTGTATTGGGAGTCGTGAAGAGCCGCACTACCAGTTTCGCAACTTACAGTTATATCTTCAGGTGCTTTTTTACTGTACAGGATGATAATAATGTTTTAATAAAATGAATATTTAGATTGAAAATTACATATTAAAAAACAAAAACTCCGATCTAGTTATGTATGAGGAAGTTACATGCAAAACTTTTTTTGTATAGAAGCCAGTAGGCTAGTAACTGCAACAATTTTTTTATGTTACTTACAAAGTTTACTATATAAGACATTTGTGATGGATAACGGGGTTAATGGTGAGGTCGTACCGCAAGCACCTTCGCTCTTTTCGTTAAAAACATAAAAAGAAGTCTACTGTGCGGTTCTTGTCATTTTTGGTAAAAGTATAGAAAAGTTAGCAATCAGTTTAGTAAAAATTGTTTGGCTTGTGACATAAGGCGACGTGATGGGTAGCCCTACAATAAAAAACCATTGTAATGATTACCAAAAACCACGGATGTTGTTGGTAAATCAGATTTTCGCGTAGAATGAGAATACATAATTTTGACTCACTTTAGGTTACGGCAGTAACACTAAAAGTGGGCCTTTTCGATCGTCTCTTGACAGTTCGAAATTTAAATGAAAATAACGGCTTAACTATTCATCTGACACGAAAATTGAATAACCGACTTTGTAGAGGATAAAATTCTCTACAACTTTGTTCCCTTATGTTCTTTTCATATCTCGTATCGTTTGAGACATATTTGCAAAAATAACGGAGATTTGACACCCTCCATTGAGTTAACGAAAACCAGCCGTTCGGAGATGTCACGTGACATTCCTCGCCCAGTACTGTCTCTGGCATATGCCATCTTGCGTTGCGTATTTGATGATTTTCGTATTACACGTTGTCATTTCAAAGCAATGGTGCACTGAAGAATTAACAAATACACATCGTTCTTCGTACGATAAATGATAATCTAGTGTCTACAAATGCCATATTAGCATCAGTTAACAACGGCCATCAATAGTATGAGATTAAAGGAGTCAACTTTTAATTGATAGCCGTAGCGTAGTGGGCAAGGCGCTGGACTATGACACTAAAGGTCGGTGGTTCGGAACCTGCCACTACCTAAATTTGTGTTTTTCCTAAAAGGGTTTCAGACACTCTTATTAATTATTTTTTTATTATTTAGATTATTATTTTGGTCCAAAATGTTTACAAAAACTTATAAAACTACAAATCTAAAGTGGGCCTTAAAACACGTCAGTGCGATTATTTCAAACTTACAGATTGTGGTCAGTGTAGTGAGGTGTAGTCGACATTGGCAACAATAGTCTTCCACGATATGAAAATGCTTGATGAATGGACGGACAAGCCGTACAATACAATGGGATTAAACGCCTTTTTTCAACAGAACAACACGCACAAAGCATCAGAGGACCCACCGTTCAATGTGTTGTCGAGAAAGCTCATCTCCATCAGCGCAGCATACGTCAGCTGTCCGCCGTGCTTGGCCGTCACCGCCCGCACCTCCTGTCGCAGTTTCTCTTGGATGTCTTGGTGGAGGGCCAGCTCGTACAGAGCAAACGTCAACAGCGACGACGTCGTGTCGAATCCCGCCTCCAAGAAGACCACTATGTTTGAAACTGCCTTCATCACATCCATAACTGGAACAGAAGAAAGAGGACAATGAATTCGTAATACTTAAACCTTATTATACGAGGGTAAATCAATTATTATCCGATATTCACAGAATATATGACATCAACTGCGATTGAGCAAAGCTGAAAATGTGTACCCAGCCGGGATTCGAACCCGAGTCTCCTGCTTTCTAGGCAGTTGCGCTGACCCCTAGACTACAGGGGACACAGTGATCACCGCACCTGCAACGACTACCTAAGCACGCCTCCCGTCTTTTGTGTCCCAGCCTCGTCGCCGCTTTTGTGTCTCGTTTCCGTCGTAGGTGTTGGTGGCCGAGTGGAATGAGACCGACACAGGAATAAAGATAGCACGCTGGTGCAGGTACGGAGGGGAGCAGCCAGAAACTAGAAACACTAGAGTAAATTAGAACGAGATATATATTGCACAGAATTTATACAATACTTAACTTTTACATAACTCAGTACTGCAGAATGCTGATACATAGTTGACCTAGAGGCCTGCCTAGTGCCTGTCCGATAGCCAAGTCTTCCCTGGTGCCTATCTGATTCCGAAGTCTTTACTGGTTCCTATCTCAGTCTCAAGTGAACGATGTCGTTCAGTGTTGGCCACGAGCGGAGTTGTAGCAGAGGGTGCTCGTGGCTGACGTCGTAAGAACGCCGCGCCGTGCGTGCATGGCGGCGCGCGGCGAAAGTAGGTGGCGCGCACTTTGGTCTTGTGCGACACCACACCATCAGATACAAATTCCCAGCTTCGCCCTTCCCACAGTACTCAAACTCGTAGTTATGAACTAATTCCCGTAAGAGTAAGGGCTTCAAACTTGCCCACCCCTCACAACTTTGCCCAATCGCAGTCGATGTCATACATTCTGTGAATATTAAATAATAACAACTGCAGGATTAGACGTGACGTCTGTCATATATATATATATATATATATATATATATATATATATATATATATATATATATATATATATAGAAGGAATTTATAGGATTCCGTGTAGCTGTGGGGACGTATACGTAGGTACCAAAAAAAAACAGTCAAAAAACGGCTAGATGAGCACAAGGGGAACTGTAGAAGGGGAGAGATTGACAGATCAGCTGTTGCTGAACATGTTTTTCAACCAGGGGACCACCTTATTCAATTTGATAAGACTTAGGTTTTAGCAGCCACAAATGGATACCACGAAAGACTGTACAGAGAGGCAATAGAAATTGTAAAACGCCCCAATAATTTCAGTAGGATGGAGGAGGGCGTGAAACTAAATGATATCTGGATTCCGGTTTTGAAGAAGAAATGTAAGAGTCTTTCACCATGGGACGACAGTAACGGTCGGAGGCATTCGGCAACGACGAATTGCGCGCGCATGTCAAAAACATCTGACGTCACACCACTGCGCGCAAGCCCACGTAAACTGAATTTGGCTTCAGTCAGTAGCGAGCCAGGGTGTGAATCGGACATCCAAAAGTGCCACGATCCCCCTTGAGAATGTCCTCCGCAGTTGGGGACGAAACGTCGGGTTTTAATAATAAATCCACTGGACCACGGCATAACAGCCCGGAAATTTTTAGTAATTTTTACCATTCCGGCCGTGAAAGTTTACATTTTACATACTGAACGTCTTATTTTTGGGCGTAACACAACTCTCCAACCAGAGAAAGGAGGGGGGTAAGAGTTTCATATTATACCATGTGTATTGCACTGTCTTGCACTGTTGCAGAGGAATGTTTTTAATTGGTCACCTCGAACCTCGTATTCCGCGATAATTGCCACGCCAATTATTTCAATTGTTCCGAAGTAGCTTGACCTCAGTGCAACGGCAACACAGAAACGAGGAAATTAAAAATATCACATTGTTTCAAGAAAGGTTAAATTCTTTAGAGTTAGTGATTGTGACAGTTCAGAGAGTTGTATTTACGCACTTTCAACTATAAGCAGTTGCACAACGCAAAAAAAGAGGACATTTCCCCATTTTGTTAAAACCCCGGCCGGATCATTTTCAGGGGCCAAAGAAGAGGACATGTCCGGGTAAAAGATGACGTCTGGTAACCCTAGCTGCAGCTAATCACCGCACACTGGTTGTAGGTCTTTCCTGTAGTAAATTTAGCATCTCAGGTGTGTCGGGCCTGGTGGTCTTGGGGTAAAGTGCTCGACTGGAAGCGAAAGGTCGCGGGTTCGACACCCGGTCGGACCTCAGATTTATTCAGTCTGCGCTGTAACCCAGCCTTCACCTCTCAACGATGTGAGGAAGGTGGTTCGGATTCCACGTTAAGCTGCAAGTCCCCTTTCCCTCGTTAGATAACTGGGGTAGGCTAGGGACACGCAAGTCGCCGAAGTGGCGTCTAATTAAAAGACTTGCATCAGTCCAATGAGCCACACGAAATTATTATTATCTGAGGTGTGTGGACGGGCCGAGGCCTTCCACTGTTCATCTTATTGATTGATAGAGAACCTGTGTTCCGAAGATACTGAAAAAGCTGGATAAGTAGCTTATTGGATGACACTCTGCGATTTGGAAAGATTTCCGTCTAGAAGACATGGGCTTGCAGGTTGCGTCCATTTGCTAAACCGTAACAGAAAATCATATACACCATCTAACATGTGGTGTAGTACGCTTCCATTGCTAAAATATCTAAGAGAAACGAAAAGGTCCTGTAAGTTCAGGACGGTGCAATTTAGCGATAGATTGCCAGTGTTACAATGAATGTCCTGCACAATGGCACACACTAAGAAGACCGAAAATACAGTGCTGTAGGCCACTACACAAGCGCGTGTACGTAACCAGATGCTTACAGTAGAGTACTTGGATGCAGAGACACATGTAGGCGACAGTGGCGAACCCTATTGACGGATCACAGAGGCAACGACATGTCCATGAAGTACAGTACAGTATTTGTTTCAAATGTTTGTAAATCTATGGAACTTAACTTCGTTGGTCGTCAGTCCCTAGGCCTGCAAAGTTCTTGAACTAAGTTGAACTAACCTAAGGACAACACACAAACACCCGTGCCCGAGAAGGACTTGAACACCCGATGGCTAGCAACCGCGTGCTTGACAGCAAGGCGCCTTAGACCGCTCGGCCACTCCCCCGCGGCGGTATTTGTTTCCTCAATAGTTACCAGTCTATCACAGAGTCGGACATTCACAACCAAACGTCTTGATATAGATTGGTGTGGTGTCCGTTCTTTCTCGTATAATCTATAATAAGTATTTACACGCGTAGACGGTGGTGGTTCGTTTACTTGACGGCAGATGCGGTTATTCGTTCCACCTCGCATGGGAATCCGTAATGGCGAGTATAAGGAGGCACGGACGATGGGGACGCTAAAGCTGTAGCGTGCGACTCGTGATATTTTGGGATGGACGGGAGGCGAGCACAGGTAGCCAAGTGGTTCATAGACGCGGTGGCTCAAGGCGTGCGGTGAGAGGGCTGAAAGCACTTTCTAATTTTAAAAAAAAATTAAAAAATCCTGGCCAAGAACTGACTATGAACTACGATCTTAAACGATCAAACGTCCGCAGAGAATCTAACAAATCGAAGAACAAAAAATAAACAAAACAAATAAATAACTAAAAATAAAAAAATAAAAAAAGTGGTTAAGTCGACCGCTGGTCTGACGCGGAAGGACCTTGTTTGATTCCTAGCCCGGTACATTTTTACTTGTCGCCATTGTATAATTTCAATGCTCCAATGCAGGTAATGTCAAATCATTCCCTCCTAATCCTTCCTTAATAAATACGAAGGTTGGAACTTAAATCGTGTCAACTATTTATTCACAACCGATACAAAAACGTTACACGTTTGCACCTGTTACTGTCCTTCAAAGTAGTCAGCAGCGTTGAACATAACTAGTCGCCAGCGATGTGGAAGTATACCGTTAGCAGAGACTGTTCAGTGGTCTACTGCCTGTCGAATCTCTGGAACAGTCCTGAAGCGAATGCCACGAAGTGATTCCTTCATCTTGGGAATCAAATCAAAGTCAGAAGGACTGAAATCCGGGGAGTATGGTGGATAGTACAGTACTTCGTGGCATTCGCTTCAGAACTGTTCCAGAGATTCGACAGGCAGTAGATCGTTCCATTCGCACCATCAACAGAACAGGCTCTGCTAAAGGTATACTACCCCTTCCACATCATAAATATCAAGAACTCAAATGGAAAACCAGTACTAAGCAAAGAAGGGAAAGCTGAAAGGCGAAAGGAATATATAGAGGGCCTATACGAAGGAAATAAACTTGAAGGCAGTATTCTAGAAATGGAAGACGAAATGGAGGAAGATGAGACAGGAGATATGATACTGCGAGAAGAGTTTGACAGAGTGCTGAGGGATCTGAGTCGAAACAAGGCCCCTGGAGTAGATGAAGTCCCGTCTGAACTGATATTAACGTTAGGAGAGCCAGTCATGAAGAAATTGTTCCACCTGGTATGTTTGAAACAGGAGAAGTACCCTCAAACTTCAAGAAGAATGTAACGATTAGAATTCCTAAGACAGAAAGTGCAGACAAATGTAAAATTTACAGAACTGTCAGTTTCATAAGTCATGGCTGCAAAATACTTTAAAAAAATGTTTGTTAAGCTTATGGGACTTAACTACGGGGTCATCAGTCCCTAAACTTACAAACTACTTATGAACTACTTACGAACTAGGACGGCACAAATATCCATGCCCGAGGGGGGATTCGAACCCCCGACCGTAGTGGCCGTGCTGACCGTGACTGGAGCGCCTCAGTCACCTCGGCCACCGCGGCCGGCGCAAAATACTTACACGAACTATTTACAGACGAATGGAAAAAACTGGTGGAATTCGACCTCTGGGAAGATCAGTTCGAATTTAGGAGAAATGTAGGAACACGGGAGGAAAAACTAACATTGCGACTTATCTTAGAAGATAGGTTAAGGAAAATGAAACCTACGTTTTTAGCATTTGTGGATCTGGAGAAAATTGTTGACACTGTTGACTGGAATACGCTTTTTCAAACTCTGAAGGTAACAGGGATAAAATATAGGGAGCGAAGAGTTATATTCAACTTGTTCAAATACCAGACAGCAATTATTAGAGTCGAAGGACATGAAAGGTGACGCAGTAGTTGGGAAGGGAGTACGAGCTGTAATCCTTTCTCCAACGTTATTGAAACTGTATATTGAGCAAGCGGTGAAGGAATGGAAGGAGAAATTTGGAGAGGGAATGAAAGTTCAGGGAGAATAAATAAAAAGTTTGCGGTTTGGCGATGACATAGTAATTTTGTCAGAGACTGCAAAGGATCTGGAAGAGCAATTGAATGGAATGGACAGTGTCTTGGAAGGAAGATATAAGATGAACATTAACAAGAGTAAAACGAAGGTAATGGAATGCAATGTCAGAAAATCAGGCGATGCTGAAGGAATTAGATTAGGTAATGAGACAATAAAAGTAGTAGATGAATTTTGTTATTTGGGTAGCAAGATAACTTCTGATGGCCGAAGTAAAGAAGATATAAAATGCAGAATGGCTATGGAAAAGAAAAGCGTTTCTAAAGAAGCGAAACTTGTTAACATCCAATATTAATTTAAATGTTAGGAAGATCTTTCTGAGAACATTTGTTTGGAGTATAACATTGTATAGCAGTGAAACGTGGACGATAAGGAGTTCAAACAAAAAGATTATAGAAGCTTTTGAAATGTGGTGCTACAGACTAATGTTGAAAATTAGATGGGTAGATCATGTAACTAATGACGAGGTGCTCAGCAGAATTGGGGAGAAAAGGAGTTTCTGGCATATCCTGACTAAGAGAAGGGATAGGTTGGTGAGACACATTCTGAGACATCAAGGAATCGTCAACTTAGCATTAGAAGGAAGTGTGTGGGCTAAAAATCGTAGAGGGAGACCGAGGGACTAATACAGTAAGCAGATTCAAAAGGATGTAGGTTGCCGTTCGTATTCTCAGATGTAGAGGCTTTCATAGGACAGGGTAGCGTGGAGAGCTGCTACAAACCAGTTTGCGGACTGAAGACCACAACAACAACATCGCGTCTCTTGAGTATACCCTCAGGCACTAATTTGTGAGCGGGAAAGAAAATGAGATAGTTTAGATTGATAAATATTGGCCACTTTCGCGTTTACCCTCGTCCTGCTCCTCTGTCGACTGCTCCCATGCTTCCTCCATGGCAGGTGCTTTTGAGGTGTCAGATTCCTGCTCATCCAAGATGCGTAGTACCGCATCCACCACGTCACCACGGACTTCTCCCGTTTTCCTCCGATGATCCATCACCTGAAATACGCAGAAAAACATATCCCTTGAACTGCCACTTCCAAAATGAAATACAACCTTTCAAAAAGTACTGTGAATAGTCCTGTTATATTAACGTAGCTCAACTATGAACTACAGTCTTTCGAAATAGCCACCTCCCATAAAAATGCACCACTGAGCTCTGCAATGCATGTCCGGGCAACTTTACACGAAGTGTTACTTTGCGATGGTGTTCAAAAACCTCTTCACATTTCGTTGGATGTCAGTAATAATCGTCAAATCTCTTTCCTTTCAAACCGAGTTTGAGTCGTGCAAGCAGGAAGAAGCATTGAAGATTGATATCCGGCGAGTATGATGGATGTTCAAGTTGCACCACCGTCTGTTTTGCAAGGAACTGTTTAACGGGCAAGCGTTGTCGTGGACAAAACACCAGGAACATTGCTGTGCGTTGCATGAAACGGGTCAAAATATCAACGTACGCTGCAGCGTTCGCCGTCATTCCCTCAGATAGAAATTCCTTGTGGATAATGCCTTGACTATCGAAAAAGGTGATGAGCATCGTTTTGATACGTGATTTTTCGGATCTGATCTTTTTCCGACGATGTTGTAACGCGACAACACAGTGACCAACGCCTCTGTCTGCGTGTGGAAACGCGATTAGCATAAATGACAGCCTATAATATGAGAAATATGCATAGCCTATTTGTGCATATAACGCATTACATTGATTAATTACGAATTACGAACGTTTAACTGGTTGCACATTGTATAAAGAAAACAGATGTGTAGAGCATTGTAGTAGATACGTTGGCTTAGCGAGGGCAATGTTCGTAGCATCTTTGCGGAGAGGATTTGTTATCGCTGAGAGCAGCCTGGTGCGAAGCGCGAGAGAGTTGTTGTTGTTGAGCTCTCGAGGTGAACGGTAGAAAAGCAAACTGTAATAGCTTAGTTTTTAACGACTTGTTGGTACATGCAGCAGTTTCGGCTATTGGGCACTGCGAAATAATTGACGTGGGCACAGCGTTAAAACTTCAAGGGGAATAATGTCAAGAGGAATGCTGTGGACCCAATGTTAAAACAATATTTCGTCGCCAAGAAGATCTCATTGTTGCCAATCATTATAAAGTGCCAGCAACAATCACCAGCTACACCACACCACCGCTGCAAAGTAAGATCTAAGTAATTAACCGTCTTTAGATCCGTAATGCTAAGTCAACGTTTAGTTTGCAACGGGTCAATAGCGAAATCGTGTGAAATTAATTATTGTCGATAAAATTATTCACCCACGGTACTATCAAAACAGGTTCCTTTTCGGTTACCTTTAATATCCCGAGGCTCAACCTGAACGATAAAAGTCTTTAAGTAAATCTAATTAAAATCAGTAGAGTTTCTAAAGATTTCAGTAAACAAAGAACAATAAGTACTTTTATAAAAACTCAAAGTATAGTTAGCAACAATTGCAGATCCCAGAGTTTACTTTTCAGGACGTGGACGCCATTTCAAACAACATGAACCCTTAAAAGAAGACAAGGCCAAGGTTGTACATGGGTAACATTAGAAAGAGATGTGCATTATGTTTGGTTAACAGCCCATCGATACAGAAGGCTGAATGCAATTCAGCTGCAAAGCATCCTCTAGGCAGGAACAGGACGCACAATATCAATACAAACCTTCTGAAATCGCCTTCGAAAATGTGGCTTCTACACCAGAAGCGCCGACTTTTGAAAATCAGTGTGGGTGCTCTATATCACGGTTCACACATGTTCGAAACCAACCCAACTGAAGATCAAGTTCATGCATTTTTGAGTGAGCAATGCTTGATAAAAGTAAATAGGCAGCTGTCTGGCCTTTTAAAGACAGAAGGAAGAAGGAGGAGGAAGAAAAGGAAAGCATGGCTGCATTAGGACACTACAATAAAGCGATCTAATTGGCCGAAGTGGATATTTCGATATAAGTAACACCCCAAAACTTCTGCACGACTAATGAAATAATTTTTTACTGTGCACTAACCTAATACATTTTGTGCGAGGCTATTCTTTCTGACAAAAGCGTTTGGTAGAACACCGTCACCAAGGTTTAAAGAAATCTTTGAAATATTTTGAGATTTTGAAGTCCAACATCAAAATTGTCCTATTTATTTATTTATTTATTGGTTAGTTCTAAGCAAGAGCTGCATACTTCATCGAAACTTTCATCACTTCGAGATAACTTCATGACATCTCTGACAGTATTAATATAGTTCAAGGTTTTTTTTTTTAAGCCTGAGAGAAAAGCATTACAAATTTCAACTGAATCTATAATTTTAATAACAAGGGAAGTGACAAAGATAAATGAAAAACTATTAACTTTAGCATTCTTCAAGCTAAATTCCTGAAAGAATACAATTGAATGTTTATATATACGTACACCTGAAAGGTCAAAAGGACCGACGTGCTTCAGTATGAATAAAGCTAGCATAATGGGTAAAACACGGACACTGATTGCTACTCGCTTGGGGACCCGCGTACAAAACTTCATTTCTTTCACGTATGAAATATCGTCTGTCGCTATCGTCACGTTTTGCATTGCCTCGAGAGTCAAAGGTAGGTTTTGATTTCTTCCGATTTTTTAAAAATTTATACAATTTTATTTTCCACCTCAATTGTATGTGGGTGCTCAGCACGTCCACAAAATTCTTGGGGGGTGCACGAGCCCCGAAGCACCCACGGAGTCGGCGCCCCTGATCTACACACTGAGGTCTACGGTATGTATCTGATTAAAACCATGTTCAGCTTGACAATCGTCGTTCCGTTACATGGAGAGAACGTGGAACTCTGAACAATCCTGCTTTATGTGCAGGAAAAATCATCGTATCATGGTGATGGACGAATGTGTGGACAGGAGTCAGTATTGGCAGATATATGGACCTGTATATGGTTCAGAACGGCGCTTTGACTGCTTCGTCTTTTAGGTGTGCCGTACGCTGGGTGTCTTATTAGATGGGTTCCTTCTAGTGGACGATAACGTTCGTTCCCCATAGCTGGACTGGTGGAAAACATTCCTGAACCCGAGGGAACTGAACGAATGGAGTGGCCCAGTCGTTCACCGGTCTTCAACCCGATTGTGGATGCCTGGGATGCACTTGTAAAACGCATTGCAGCCAGAGAAGCATCTCCCACAACGGTTTCAGAGCTAGATATTGCACTCATGGAAAAATGTCGAAATATCCCTCAAGAGCTGATTGATAACCTCATACTGTCCATGCCACACAGGTGTGGAACTGTACTGACCATCTGACATTATTACACGCCATTTTAGAGGGCAACGAGAATTACTTTTTCACTGTTATGGTAGTCCCATGGTGCCTTGCTCTAAGTAAATGTAAATCTCAAGTAAAGAGTTGAGACAGGAAAATGTCGTATTTATGACACTAAAATTACGATTGTAGCCAATCAATATACATATATAAAAATGGAACGTGGGACGTATGTCCGTATATTTCACTTGGTAGCCAAAATTATTCACTGCAGACCAACTGCGGCTATGCATGAGAGTTGCCTTTAGGTTTGCGGTGTGCACTATAGTGTTTTGGTCGCGGTGCGTGGCGGTGGCTGAGCGTGGCGAACGATAATCCGTAAAATATGTTGTTGTTGTTGTTGTTTAGAGAGGACTAGACTGCACGGTCATCAGTCCGTAAAATATGGAGCAATACGACGATCAACAGATGCTCAAAGATAAAAAGACCCAAAGATTTAACACTGGGAAACACAGACGTACGTTAACTGAGCATTAACTACACTGGCAATACACCAATAATCTCAATATAAACACGGGAAAGATAACTGTAGTGCTCAGGATCAAAAAACTGACAACTGTATTAGCAGTTCCGTGTCGATAGCTATAAGAGGGTGGATGATATAGTAGTTGAAAGCAGGCGGCGTATATAAATTTCGCACTGAAGACCAGCGATGACTTTTGACACTATAATAGCAAAGAGGTTATATACAGCGAAACGTATTGCCAAATTTAAGCTCGTTGCGTGATGCACATTCTTCAGTTGTTTCTCTGCAGAAAGCGTACTAATAAAGAAAAATAAGTGCATATTGCAGTTTAAAAAGTCAAACTACCAAGAAAGATACCAAAGCGTAAGAAAGAAATTTCGCGTTCTCGATCCGTTTCTAAAATACAGAAAACGGCGCTGAAAAGTAAATCTACAGACGATAGAAACTTCAAATTTGTAGATGTTTTTCATCTTACACTGTAAGCATCTGCGATTTATCGATATTCCCATCCCTAAGGGGGTGAAATAGGGGATGAACGGTTTTTTTAGAAAACATTGCTATTAAGGCAATTTTGAAGAAGAAATACAAAAGTTAGTATTTAGGTTTTTGAATGGAATTTTAAAAACATGTGTTTCGGTATTTTTGGAAATTCAACAATTAAGTGGATGAAATAAAGGAAAATCTTTTAAGGGTGCTACTAAGACTATTTTGATGCTGGAAATGTGAAAATTTGGGTTTGGAACCATGATTATAGTTAAAAAAATGCGTTTCGGGATATTTTGAATCCTGCCAACAATGGTACAATAGGGAGCGGCAAGTTGTATGAAAATACTTGATTAGGAAAGCATTTTCAAAGATAAATCTATGAAAATTTATATTTAGAAGTAGAAACAACCAATGCAAACCATCCAATTGTAAGGGATTAATGTCTTTGCTACTATGTCTTTGAAGTGAGCCGTGGTATTTGTAATATCGCTGACTTGTAGCGCCAGCAGTGGCAGTGGTGTTCATTGTAGAAGGAGTAGCAGCTGAGTTGCTGACCGGTGCGGTTGTATAATAAGACTGAGGTTTCGTTTTGATATTGTTAGGCTGATCTTTAGAAAATAGCGGCACACAGTGTTGAAGTTTTATATGTTAATTTTTGTGTTGTGCGTGCGAGACTAATTTAAATATAATAAATGTCAATCTTACCAGCGAAACTTACATTCTCCATTCAAGTCACGAAAATCATTGTTGAAGTTAATGTGTAGGCCCAAAACTAAGAGGAGAAAAACTTTATTCAAATTAAATATTAAACATTAACTGCATCTCTTCTCCACCAATTTTTTGAGTAGGGCAGTTAGACCCCCGGTAACTGCACCCTGACGGGAGGGGGAGAGGTTGCACAGTCGACGCGTGCGAAGCAGCGAGAATTTAGCAAATATGTGAATAAAATATGTTGGCATATGTATATTATGTGTACCATCTCACCTCATCCCATAATTGTTTTGAGCGGTGTGTTTCTGCCTGCTTACCTGGACAATCTTGTTGAACAGATCCCTCTCCGCGTCAGACGATGTGAACTTGAACGGCAGCAGCCTGAGCAGGTGTGGCGCGAGGAAGAAGACGGCGTTGGCCGGCCCGGCGAGCGCGTCCTTCCGCAGGAACCTGTGCAGCTGCCGGCACACCGGAGAGTCGTTGTTCTGCAGGGAGCCGCCCGCCACGCCCAGGAAGACGGAGCACACCATGTCCGCCGTGTAGCAGTTCAGCGGCTGGCGCATGTCCAGGGCGCCGCCTGCCAAAGGTACAGACAGCCTCTGATTCGGATCGGGAAACTGGGAGGTAGATTGTGATCCTTAACGTGTAATAATTTCTGTAAAATAAGGAAACACAGGATGACACTTCTTAACCCTTTGGGTCCCAATGTTTCAAAAATACCCATTATACCCAAGGCCTCACAAAGGCCTTCACAGGCAGACCATTACCCTCCTGACTGAGTTTGTAAACAGACTTCCCTTACCATTAGATTAGATTAATACTTGTTCCATAGATCATATATATACGACATTTCGTAATGATGTGGAAATGTTTCTACACTTGACAATCAATACTTTATGGATTTTTATTACATTTTAGTTGTTTATTTATTTTATTATTTTAATTTTTTTTGTTTATTTTTTTTCTTATGTTTTATCTAAAAATTCATCTACATTGTAGAAGGAGTTGCCAGGCAGAAATTCCTTTAATTTCTTTTTAAATACTAGTTGGCTATCTGTCAGACTTTTGATGCTACTTGGTAAGTGACCAAAGATTTTTGTGGCAGCATAATTCACCCCTTTCTGAGCAAAAGTTAGATTTAACCATAAATAGTGAATATCATCCTTTGTCCTGGCGTTGTAGCTATGCACACTGCTATTACTTTTGGATTGGGTCGGATTATTAATAACAAATTTCATGGGTGAATATATGTATTGTGAAGCTACAGTGAAGATCCCTAAATAAATGTCTGCAGGATGCTCTTGGGTGGGTTCCAGCAGTTATTCTGATTACTCGCTTTTGTGCAATGAATACTGTTTTACTCAATGCTGAATTGCCCAGGTATATAAGCCCATATGAAAGCAATGAATGAAAACAGGCATATTAAGGTAATTTACTCAAACGCTTAAGGAGATCTTCAATATGTTTCTTCCAGTTCAGTTTCTCGTCACTGCAAACACTTAAAAATTTTGAATATTCTACCTTAGCTAAAGATTTATGTTGAAAGTCTAAATGTATTAATGGTGCCATTTCATTTACTGTATGAAACTGTATATACTGGGTTTTATCAAAGTTTAATGAGAGTCCACTTATAGAGAACCACTTAATAACTTTCTGAAAGATATCATTTACAGTTTCATCAGTTAATTCCTGTTTGTCAGGTGTGATAGCTATACTTGTATCATCAACAAAAAGAACTAGCTTAGCATCTTCGTGAATGTAGAATGGCAAGTCATTAATATATATTAAGAACAGCAAGGGACCCAAGACCGAACGTTTAGGGGCCCCATTTTTGATAACTCCCCAGTTAGAGGAATTAATTGTTTCATATATATCATGTAAACTGCTTATTTCAACTTTCTGCACTCTTCCAGTTAAGTATGATTTAAACCATTTGTGCACTGTCCCACTCATACCACAATACTTAAGCTTATCTAGAAGAATCCCATGATTTACACAATCAAAAGCCTTTGAGAGATCACAAAATACCCCCACACACCACCAAACCTCCCTCCAACCTCAGTAACCAGTTACAAAGGAGTGTCCTTGTCACCCAAAACCACCCCAGACTGGAGCAACTAAATCTTATCTTACATCAAGCCTTTGATTACCTGTCATCGTGCCTTGAAATGGGAGACATCCTACCCATCATCCTTCCGACCCCTCCTAAAGTGGTGTTCCGTTACCCACCCAACCTCCACAAAATCCTAATCCATCCCTATGCCATTCCCAAACCCAAACCCTTACCACAGGGATCACACCCCAGTGGAAAACGCCGACGTAAAACCTGCCCAATCCACCCACCCAGCACTTCCTATTCCAGTCCTATCACAGACTTATCCTACCCCATCAGAGGTCAGGCCACATGTTAAACCAGCCATGTGATTTACCAACTCTGCTGCAATCATTGCACACCGTTTTATATTGGTCTGTCAGGATGAAGTTGGACCACCCTGTGGCACAGCTTGTAGCTTTACACAGCACTCTGGATTTCAATGGCTGCTTCACTACCCAGCATCTGGATCCTCCCTTTCACCTGCGACCTTCCTATAGGTACTCACCAATAAGAATTGGGCAATACGTAACTCAGGGTAATAAAAAGTTTATGGCTCGTTGTCTCTGTTCATAGGGGTGAGTTATGTATGTCAGCTTCTATGCCCTAAACAGCTGTTTAAACAAGATCCATAATTAATCTGTAGTTTAGCCAGTCTATAAATCTGAATATGATGACGTGAAATATATATTTAACAAACATAAATTAAACCTCTGAATGACCAACAAAATGGATTCTAAGATAAAGAAGTGATTCATTCACGAAGTAATTCTTTATAAATAGAGTTTATTACACTTATTAGACATGAAACGCAGAGGTGGTCCTACTTTATACATCGGTAAATAACTGAATATTTCCCCAACTATTGTTCATGAGAGGTACAATAAGTATCACACGCACTCGATGGTAAAAGTTCCAAATTGTCATTTGTAAATTAGTGAAGTCCATCGAACATTGCAGATCCAAATTAATCCGCAATCAATTTCAGTATTTGTTGTATAACACAGTTTGTCATCAAACGAGTACACGATTGCTGAATTATCCAGTTCCACAGCCTTGCTACCGTGCTAAGTTCTGCAGTAACAGTCCCGTAAATTTTCTAAGCTCATAACGCGGCTTCAGACTGCCCAGCGTCACAACCTTTCACCACTGCGTCCAAGTTACGAGTCCCTTCCGAAGCATTCGAAAGCGTGCTCTCCCTGCTCCCAAAAATGTATCCTGCGCATCCCAACGCCTCATCTTTAAAAAACAATTTCTCTTCCAAAACATTATACATTTGAATATCATAGAATTAAATGCTGCTAAATGCAAATGTTGTTTACATTTAACAACCAAATATTTAACAATACTAAAAACGGTTGAGACTGAAGGTCTTTGACCAGATAACTATTAAGCGTGGCGTCTCACTGTTCAAATATACTGCCGCCGTCGAAATATAGTTACACAATTAATATTTAATTTATCATGGCTTTTTATGCAAATATATTCAGTTCTTGTACACAAAACATATAATTTTTATATATAAATTATCTGCTGCATATCAACTATTTTTAGTCGGCCATGAAATATTTAAGTGGCATTATACAACATAAAACGAACGTTACTAAGAATAATATTAAATATAATAAAATACATATATAAATATAATGCGCTTTGCTGGGTTCATGTTTTGTGTTTCTGTGGTGGAGTCTATTTTCTGACACAAGAATATTACTATCTCAACGAAAAGCAGAACACTAGAGTAAAATAAAGTTTATTGAAAGAATACGGAAATATCGTGGAACGTCTTTTATGATAGGTAACGTTGTGCACTGTTGCCTATTTGCTTCTTAAACTGTTACTGATAAGTACTACAAATGTTCAAATGTTTGTATAGCTTATGGGACTTTACTACGGGGTCATCAGTCCCTAAACTTACAAACTACTTATAAATTAGCTAACACTAAGGACGGCACAAATATCCATGCCCGAGGGGGGATTCGAACCCCCGACCGTAGTGGCCGTGCAGACCGTGACTGGAGCGCCTCAGTCCCCTCGGCCACCGCGGCCGGCGATAAGTACTACATATTAATAATTGTAAATATAAGTCTTATAATATTATTGTTATAGTACTGAAATTTGTCGCTTTTTATCTGTAAGGGATATTGAAACTGTAATTACGGCATTTCATTCTCACAAGTCTGCTGAATCCATTCATATAATTATATTTGCCGTATGATCATTCCCTGATTTTATATGATTTTTAGAATAATGTGTGTGGCTATATTGTATTTCAATTGCAATCTGAGAAAGCCGCCCTCGCTCAGCCAAGAGCGTCGTTTCCGCTTTCCGAGCAGATTAGGAAAATCCTAGCTACCTGTATTCCATTCACTAGGTCCAAACTGTTAGCTGCCCGGCTGGGGAACCAACAGCCTGAAAAAAACCGCCTTTCACATGGAAACAATCAGCTTCCCCTTGTATCTGCAATCTCTCCCATTGCACACCGTTTTATATCGGTCTGTCAGGATGAAGTTTGACCGTGTGGCACAGCACGCAGCTGAACACAGCACACTGTATTTCAATGGCTGCTTCACTACCCACCATCTGGATCCTCCCCTCCACCCCCAGCTCTTCTGAACTGTGCAGATGGGAGGGTGTCCGGACACTTGCCACACTTTTACCTGCTCTGAAGGGGAAGGGTCGGGCGCCCCTACTTCCACCCCCCCCCCCTTTCAACCCAGCCACGGAATTCCGTGGACGGTGTCCAGACATCTGCACACTGGTCGCTTCCGAATTTCGTAGTGTGACCATCAGTATGGAAGTTATTACAACGGCCAAGGGCAGGCCTTTTGCCCATTACAATGGTTGCGCGATAATTAGAGGTGGATGTACTTACGCCGAAAATAGGATCATTGCAAGGGAAAGCTGCTTTCGAAGAACGGAGACGTAATGAGCATACAGAACATCTGTGAAGACAACCTAACGATGCGACCTGCTACTAAAGCAGAGTTAATAAATACAGCTATTCGAAACTTATTCCTCAAAGAAGACGAAACCAATATTCCAGATTTAGAACTACGAACGGAGGCCAGAATCAATAACGTAGAAGTAGATATCATCAGAGTAGTGAAGGAACTGAAATCACTTAACAAGAACAAGTCTTCTGGTCCAGACTGTATATCCATTACATTTCTATTTGATTATGCTGAAGCGATAGCTCCTTACTTAACAGCCATATACAAACAAAAGACTGGAAATTTGCACAGGGCACACCTATATTCAGGAAAGGCAGTAGGAGTAACCCACTAAATTACAGTCCTATTACACTGACGTCAATTCGCAGCAGGGGTTTGGAACATATCGTGTATTCAAATATTATGAATTATCTCGCACACAATGATCTATTGACCCAAGGTCAACAAGGATTTAGAAAATATCGTTCATGCGAAACACAACTAGCTCTTTACTCACACGAAGAGATGAGTGCTATCGACAAGGGTTCTCAAATTGATTCTGCTTTTCTAGATTTCCAAAAGGCTTTTGACACCCCGCGGTGGAGTAGCCGAACGGTCTAAGGCACCTCGCTGCGGAGCGCGCGGTTGCTCGCCGTCGGAGGTTTGAGTTCTCCCTGGGGCATGGGTGTATCTGTTGTCCTTAGGTTAGTTTACCTTAGTTTAAGTAGCTTGTAAGCTACGGACTGATGACCACGCAGATTTACAAACATTTGAACATTTTTAGCTTTTGAAACCGTACCTCACATACGGCTTTTAATCAAATTGAGTTGTTGTGGTGTATCGCCCCAAATTTGTGACTAGCTAGGGGATTTCCTGTCAGAGAGGAAACAGTTTGTAGTAGTCGATGGTAAGGCATCGACTAAATCAGATGATATCGGGCGTTTCACAGGGTAGTGTGATTGGTCCTCTGCTGTTCTTTAATTACATAAACGATTTGGGAGAAAATCTAAGCAGCTCTCTGGGATCTTTGCAGATAACGCCGTCATTTACCGTCTAGTAAAATCATCTGAAGAACAAAACCAACTACAGAACGATCTAAATAAGATATCACTATGGTGTAAAAATTGGCAATTGACTCTAATTAACGAGAAGTGTGAAGTTGTCCACATGAGTACGAAAAGCAACTCGTTAAAATTTGTTTACAAGGTAAATCACTCAAAAGTGAAGGCCGTAAACTCCACTAAATACCTAGGAGTTACTTCAGACTAATTGGAATGAACACGTAGATAATGTCGTGGGAAAGGCAAACCAGAGACTGCGCTTTATTAACAGAACCCTTAAAAGATGCAACAGAACTACTAAAGAAACTGCATATACTAGGCTTGTCCGTCCTATTTTGGAGTATTGCTGCCCAGAGTGGGATTCTTATCAGGTGGGTTTGACGGAGAACATTGAAAGAGTCCAAAGAAGGGCAGGCAGCTCGTTTTGTATTGTCACGATACAGGGGAGAGAGCGTTACGGAAATGATACAGCATCTGGGATGGGAATCATTACAACAACGGCGCTTATCGCTGCGGCGTGGGCTACTTACGAAACTCTAATCGCCAACATTCTCCTCCAAATGCGAAAATATATTGTTGGCTGCCACTTACATCATCAGAATAAAATACGAGAAATAAGAGCTCGAACGGATAGATTCGGCGTTCTTTGTTCCCGCTCACTATTCGAGAAAGGAATGGGAGATAAATAGTATAAAGGTGGTTCGATGAACCTTGTGCCAGGCACTTAAATGTGATTTGCAGAGTATCCCATGTAGATGTAGATGTAGAAATAATGACGAAACATACTGGTCGCAGTTCGGTTCACTAGCGTTTAATCAATGAGAATCAGGCCAGTGAAAGCTATTGAAACAAGGCAAGGAGCTTACTATTCAAAAATAATTGTTACAAAAGAATATCATAAACAAATGTATTAGACGTATTTAAACTTTTTGAAAACATTTGATTATTTCGTCTCCAACATCACTTATTTTATAGGATGATTTGCTTTGCATCACCAAGAGTATCTACTTCTATGTTATATTTGCAGCAGTTCTTATTTCGAATTGTGGAATATTTACTTCGTCTTATTTGGTTAAAGAATTTCGGAAAACTGTATTTAATAACTCCGCTTTAGTGGCATTGTCATCAGTAACATTACCTTCGCTATCGCGCAGTAAACGCATTGACTAAGTCTTTCCTCTGGTGTAGATAACATAGGACCAGACTCTCTTTGGATTTTCCACCACTTTACTACAAAGAGTTTCGTTGCGAAAACTATTAATTTCGCATTGAAGGCCGCGCTAAATTTTGAGCTTCAGTAAAACTTCGGCAATGTTGGGGATTTTGCATTCGTATAAATTTTCTGCAACAACTTTCTGTTCTGTCTTGTGTACTTTGGGGGATCAGTTCGGTCTTTTATTAATTTATTTGGTAGGAATCCCTCGAGTGCTATTGATACTATTTCTTTGAGTGTAAGCCACTTATGTCTTCACTTACATAGTTAATTTAGAAAAAATGGAGACTGTCTCCTAGGAAGATATCAACCGAATTTTTATCTCTTTTTTTTTTTAACAGATGTATTTATCGTTTAGTTTTGGTAAATATCTTTGTTACGAATTTGAGCTCGCTACAACTTTGCGTTTACTTATCCCTGTATCCGTCGTGATACTCAGAAGTATTTATGACTAAGAGCTCAAGAGTGTTTACGAAACCACATACAATTTGAATGGGTTCTTGAGCTAATTGTTCAAAATAATTTTTTAAAAAGCATTTAGATAAATTCCACCCTGTCTGATGGTGTATTTTTGTCAAGATACGGATGTTGTCGAGTACAACATCTGCTCATGCAACTCACAGGAACTATCGACTTCAGTTTCGCTTGTGAGCTAGTACACATATTACATTACTATTTCCTTAAGTTCTGCTTTTTGTTTCTTTTGTAGTGCAGATCATAGAAATTATGGCTTTTCCCTTAAAAAACTAGCGTGCTCCCTCTGCGACTCAGTAGATACCAAAGCTAAACAATGTAGAACAACAGTGTACGTTACAAGCATAGCATTACTTCATTTCCTTATTTCAAATATTTCAAAATTGTATGTCGAATTTAGGTGACCTGTCAAACATAGACGCGTCGCTCGAGGCGGAAGGCCAATGTGGAGGCTGGACGTCCGTCCGCGCCCGTTCGTCCTGTGAGTGAAAGTGTGGCCACTCCTTCAGCAGGGTCCGAGCAGGTGCACGGGGGGAGGGGATTATTAGTTATTGGGAGCTCCAATGTCAGGCGCGTGATGGAGCCCCTTAGGCAGATAGCGTCCAGATCTGGAAGGAATTCCAACGTGCACTCGGTGTGTTTGCCGGGGGGCCTCATCCGAGATGTGGAGGCGGCCTTGCCGGCGGCTATCGAGGGTGCGGGGTGCAGTCGACTACAAGTCGTGGCTCACGTCGGCACCAATGACGCTTGTCGCTTGGGTTCTGAGGACATCCTCAGGTCCTACGAGCGGCTGGCGGAATTGGTGAAGGCTGCTGCCTTCGCACGCGGGGTGCAAGCAGAGCTGTCGATTTGCAGCATTGTTCCCAGGGTTGATCGGGGTCCTTTGGTTTGGAGCCGAGTGGAGGGTCTGAACCAGAGGCTTCGCCGACTCTGTGACAGTCATGGCTGCAGATTTCTGGATCTGCGTTATCGGGTGGGGAATTGTAGGGTGCCCCTAGATAGATCACTACACTAAGGAAGCGGCTACTCGGGTAGCAGAGTACTTGTGGAGTGCACATGGGGGTTTTTTAGGCTAGGCGCTAACTCTGATGAGCACTCGCCTGTCAGCATTCAAACAGCGAATTCAGGCCACGTTCGGAACAAAAATTCGAACATAAAAATATTAGCCGCGAACTTACAGAGTATTAGAAACAAAGTTCCCGAATTTGCAGCGCTGCATGGAAGTTATTGCGCTCAGATAGTTTTAGGCACCGAAAGCTGGCTAAATGATGATGTGGAAAGTTCAGAAATATTTAGCGAAGCGTGGAATGTATATCGGAAAGATAGATCTGATACAACCGGAGGAGGAGTGTTCATCGCTGTGGACAAAGATATTGTTTCTACTGAGATCGAGGTTGAAAGTAATTGTGAAGTTATCTGGGCACGCATAACAGGTCTAAAAGAAGTAAAGTTAATAGTTGGTTGTTTTTACCGGCCCCCCAGTGCTGCTGTAGCAGTTTTAGAATCATTCAAGGAAAGTCTACACCAGGTAGTGCATAGGTATCCGGGCCATGCAATATTAGTCGGAGGTGACTTCAACCTTAAGAGTATAGATTGGGACCTCGCTAGTTACATTTCAGGCGGTACAGACAAGCAGTCTTGCGAGCTACTTTTGGACACATTCTCCGAAAACTGTCTTGAGCAGTTAAACCGGCAACCCACGCGCAATGGAAATATTCTAGACCTTATAGCCACAAACAGGCCTGACCTTATTAACGATGTCTGTGTAGAGACAGGAATTAGTGATCATGATATCATCATAGCGTCGATGGTGACCAAAGTTCATAAACCAGTCAAGAAGGCTAGGAGCGTGTTTTTGTTGGGAAAAGCCGACAAGCAAATGTTACGATCGCACTTAGAAAATGAATGGGCATCGTTTAATTCTGGGACTATGGATGTAGAGGACTTGTGGACTAAATTTAAATGCATTGTTAATGAAGGGTTAGAGAAATATGTGCCAGTAAAGACGATTAAGGATGGAAAAGATCCACCGTGGTATAATAATAATGTTAGAAAGCTGCTGAGAAAGCAAAGGCTGTTGCACTCTCGATTCAAAAATAAACACGCAAATGATGACAGGCAAAAGTTAGTAGAGATTCGTGCGTCTATAAAAAGATCGATGCGTGAAGCATACAATAATTATCATAGCCATACCTTAGCAAAAGATCTTTCCGAGAACCCGAAAAAATTCTGGTCCTATGTAAAATCGATAAGCGGGTCAAAGCCCACTGTCCAGTCACTAGTTGATCATTCCGGGGCAGTAATAGAAGAAAGCAAACGGAAAGCTGAAGTTCTAAATTTAACCTTTAAGAAATCTTTCACGCAGGAGGACCGCACAAATATACCATCATTTGATCAACGTACTAATTCCGAAATGGGGGACATAACAATAGGTATTTCCGGTGTAGAGAAGCAGCTGAGAGAGCTCAATACGAAAAAGTCTGCTGGTCCGGATGGAATACCAGTTCGGTTTTACAAAGACTATTCTGCGGCATTGGCCCCCTACTTAGCTTGCATTTATAGCGAGTCTTTAATTCAGCGCAAAGTTCCTAGTGATTGGAAAAAAGCGCAGGTGACTCCCGTGTATAAGAAAGGAAAGAGAACTGACCCATACAATTACAGGCCAATATCGTTGACATCAGTTTCATGTAGAATTTTGGAGCATATTCTCAGTTCGAACATAGTAAATTTCCTTGAAACGGAAAAGCTTCTTTCCATGAATCAGCACGGGTTTAGGAAACATCGTTCATGTGAAACTCAGCTTGCCCTTTTCTCACATGACATCTTGCGAGTCATGGACGAAGGGCAACAGGCGGATTGTGTTTTTCTCGACTTCAAAAAGGCGTTCGACACGGTGCCACACTGCAGACTGCTAACGAAGATACGAGCTTATGGAATAGGTTCACAGATTTGTGACTGGCTGGAAGACTTCCTAAGTAATAGAACGCAGTACGTTGTTCTCGACGGCGAGTGTTCATCAGAGACGAGTGTATCGTCAGGCGTGCCCCAGGGGAGTGTGATAGGACCGCTACTATTTTCTATCTATATAAATGATCTGATGGACAGAGTAAGTTGTAATTTGCGGCTGTTTGCTGATGATGCTGTGGTGTATGGGAGGGTGTCGTCTGTAACTGACTGTAATAGCATACAGGTTGACTTAGACAAAATTTCTAGTTGGTGCGAAGAATGGCAGGTAGCTCTCAATGTAGAAAAATGTAAGGTGATGCGCATGAGTAGAAAAAACAATCCTATAATGTTCGAATACAGCATCAGTAGTGAGCTTCTTGATGCGGTCGCGTCGTTCAAATATCTAGGCGTAACATTGCAGAGCGATATGAAATGGAACGAGCATGTAAGGACAGTTGTGAGTAAGGCGGACAGCAGACTTCGGTTTATTGGGAGAATTTTGGGAAGATGTACTTCACCTGTAAAGGAGACCGCGTATAAAACGCTTGTACGACCACGTCTTGAGTATTGCTCAAGTATTTGGGACCCGCAGCAGATCGGTTTGAAGGAAGACATAGAGGCGGTTCAGAGGCGAGCAGCTAGATTTGTTACCGGTAGGTTCGACCAATGCGCGAATGTCACGGAAATGCTCCGGCAACTCAATTGGGGATCGCTGGAAGAAAGACGACGTTCTTTTCGTGAATTTCTGTTAAGTAAACTTAGAGGGCCGGAATTTGAAGCTGAGTGTAGTACGATCTTGCTGCCGCCTACTTACATTTCGCGTAAAGATCACAAAGACAAGATAAGAGAAATTAGGGCTCGTACGGAGGCATATAGGCATTCTTTTTTTCCTCGTTCAATTTGGGAGTGGAATAGGAAAGGAAATGCCTAGTAGTGGTACAGTGTACCCTCCGCCACGCACCTTACGGTGAATTGCGGAGTATGTATGTAGGTGTAGATGTAGACGATCTCATGTCTATTTTGTAAATGTGTTTTGAGTCATTGATTTGGACGTTAACCAATGTTTCGCCACACTATAAGTGTTTCGTTCTTTCCTATTTATTATTTCTTTAATTTTATTTATTTTTTATATGGTTCCTTTCGTGTTCCTTCCATAGCGATGGACTGTTTCCTCGCAATCAGTAATTGTGGAAGAAAGCTACCCTACAGACGGAGGGAGAATGGATCCATATTATTTTGTCGTTGGAAGAACTACTTACACAGTAACAGACGACGGTATTGCTTTCGTTCCCCATAAGTTATAAATATTTCGATTTCGGGATATTGAAAAAGAGCTGCACTTTTCGGCTAGATGTCGAAGAAAAAGATCTCTTCCATATTGGCTGTATCGAGTAAGATGCGGAGACGGAGGTTTGGAAGCAAAAAGCAGGAGTATGAGGAAGGACGTCCCTTGCCTGAGGGGTCGCTAATCCAACTACCTGGCGAAGGGTCAGGTGTGGCAAATTTCCGGCGTGGCAAAAGTCCGGCGTGGCAAGTGTCCGACTTCCGATGGGAGTTGTCCCTTCAACACATTCTACAATCCCGCAACCATCCTGGCCTCAACCTAAGATAACTTTCAATCCCTACATCCTCCTTCCTCACCCATATACTGCATCTCTCCAACTTCCTTTCAACTGTGTGTTATCTCTTACAACGTCCCATTATTTAATTCCTTTTATTTTTATTTATTTATTACTTTATTTTTATTTTTCCCTATATTATTCCTATTTTTATTTTTCCTTATTTTATCGTTTCAAATCCCGCCACTCCCTCTCTAACCCTCTACAGGTCCCTTTTATCCTTTCCCACCCCTTCCCTTCACTGTATTCATTGCCGCAATTAAAATTCCCGCCTATCAGAGTTTTTATAATCCATCATGTACCGCGGAACCGAACTTTACCTGGCATCCTTCCCCCTCCACTCCCCACCTCACTCACAATCTAGATACTTGTCGCGCTGGAGTGGACGGACACGGTGGTTGTGTGTGTACAGTTGTGTGAATGATTGTGTTTCTTTTTCGATGAAGGCCATAGCTGAAAATTTAAGTTTTGTGTATGTGATTATCTAATTTCAGCAGCTCAGCGAGCCTCTTTATGGTGAGTTGTTATCTATCATTCATTATTAAAATTCCAATAATTTTCACTTTTATTAGTCTCTTAAGTTATGAATAAAATGAATTTTTTTAAACAATAAAATAATTATTTAATGCAGTTTGTTACACTGCGAAACCACTGTATGTCTATGAGAGGTATTTTAAAGCAATATCTGATTTTCCCATACCACAATCCGACATTACATCGTTACAATGTCATTTTGTTCAATAATAATAATAATTATTATTATTATTATTATTATTATCAGTGGCGGTTCGTGTTATTTTTCTAGGGGTTCAAAGGAAGATATGGATAAGAACATTCCAAACAGAAAATAAATAAATAAAAAGAAAAAAGAAAAACATTGCGGGATGGGAGGCAGCAAAATAATTGCTTTACAGGCATAATGTCCCGGTCAAAATAAAGATTCACCCTTGTATAATTCCCGTTGTTGTTGTTGTGGTCTTCAGTGCGCAGACTGGTTTGATGCAGCTCTCCACGCTACCCTGTCCATTGCAAGCCTCTTCATCTAAGAATAAGACGGCAACCTACATCCTTTTGAATCTGCTTACTGTATACTTCCCTCGGTCTCCCGCTAAGTTTTTTTACCCCTAAGCTGACGACTTCTTGATGTCTCAGAATGTGTCCTACCATTCTATCCCTTCTCTTAACCAGGATATACCGGAAACTCCTTTTCTCGTCAATTCTGTTAAGCACTTCCTCATCAGTTACGTGAGCTACCCATCTTCTGAACATCTTCTGTGTGGATGCTTACACAACTAAACAAACCATAACAGTACCTAAATTAACTGTCACCTGAACTTTTCTCATTCCTTGTTGCTTCAATGGTTCACCCGAAAACGGTTAAGAGAAGGGGGATGTTTATAAGAAACCTCTTGTTCAGAATCACCAGCTCTATCACCCCTCAAAATATGTGCCATTCTTTCTGACTCATCCTGTGTAACATAATGAAGCAAATAAGATGAAATTTAAAATTACATATCATTTAAGGCTTTCAATTACAAATTTTATTAATTTATGAAGAAAAACATTCCTTTGCATATTTGTATACATAACGACTGGAAAATGTATATTTGTTAGAATTTTTTATTATTATTAGTTTGGGGGGATAATTTGGGAAAACTTGGCAGGATATGTTTCCTTTATCGTAAGTAACATCATTTTCAAACTTTTATTACTAATTTTGATATTTTACAATTATTGATACATTCAAAGTACTTTTGTTTCCTGCACGTTGATATAATAATTTGAAAGTTTTTCTGCATGTACTCCAACTTAGACATCAAGCAACATCGTACCCTAAAGCCCTGTGTTTCTTCGAAGTACTCGTGGAGAGCCTAGTCACAATGAATTTTGGTAAGTCGCGCAATGTTGTTTACGATATTTGGACAAATCGTTGTGGTTAGAAGAAGAGATAAAGATGACGTTGCCTTAAGGCAACACTGGGAGGGAAAGAGTTAAGGCTATACGATTAACGAAATTCACCAAAATGTTTATATAAACACAACTAGAAACTTAAAGGACAGCACTCCGAACGAAGTCACAATGGCTGTCGCGTATTTCCTTTCATTTATAGACACAGTAAAATGTTATTGCAATATGTTGCAACACTATCCAGCCTAAGAAAAAGCACAATCATTTTTGCTTTATTCTCGAATGTTTGTTAACACGTCAGCAACCTATTACGAGGGCCAGAAAAATTTGTGGTAACAACAAATAGAGAAGGTACTTTTGTACCTATTGAGAATACATAGAGAGGGAGACGGCTTACTGTATAAATACATAATTGAAAGGACAATCATTGGAAGTGGTTACTTCCATAAAGTATACGGGATTAAGCTTAAGGACCGATTAGTAGTGGAACACTCACATAAAATTAATCATGCGAAAGGCAGATACCAGACAGATTCACGAGAAGTATCCTGTAAAGGTTTAAATTGTCTTGTAACACTGTCATTTATCATGCAATTATTACCATTGATTTATTTCTGATGTTTTAATGCAACACTTATGTGCTGTTTAATTTATTTATGTATCAGAAATGTATTTGTAACTAAGTAGACTCGCTGGTTTAATCAGGGCTTTGATTTTGTATCGAATCATCTGTGAAGTAGGGAGTATTATCGCTGGTAGCGCGGAGCGGTGAGTCGGCATGAGTAGTAGTGCCGCGTGGTGAGCATGTGGATGAACTCGACCTTTGGCTTGGCACAAGAGGAGGAAACGGCGAGCACGCAAGCACAGAATAAGAAATCAGCAAGCACACTCCAAGAGGAATTTCATAAGTTCTAATAGTGTGCCTAAGAGTAAGAAATGCTGAAAAGCGTTCTTAGAATATATAAAATATGATACTTCATTAACTATTCTAAAGCACTTTTTTTTTTTTGCGAGTCAGAGACAGTGCAACAATGAGTAATTTGTTTTTTGCAAGTCAGTGACAGAGCAACAATGAGTAATTGTTTGAGAGAGGTATTTCATAACAGTGACTTATTGTTTTTATGCTCAGGAAAGAACACCATTTTAATTTCTTAACGATGTACTTCAAACTGACTAAAATTGTTTGCATGAATAAGTATTACGATAAATTCACTGAACATTTGCAAAACCTATCAGTACCGTTTGATGTCTAACTGCCATCATTGTATTAGAAAGGGAATTTTGAAACTAGTAAACGATTAACAACACATTTGGATCACTTGTAAGCTGTGCATGATAAGTATTAACGTTAGAAATGTGTTTCATTGTATACTAAAATTTTTTGGCACTATTTGCACGTTATTGTCTTTTGTTTTCAGCTGCTGTATTATTATTTTATTTGTGTGAGCAAAATGCAGTACAAGTGTTTTTTGAACGCTGATTTGGCCCGCATATTACAGATCCAGTGCACTTCCATTTACCTAATTTTCCGATCACAAATTAACACCGTGGTGGACTGGCCGAGCGTTCTAAGACGCCTAGCTGTAGAGCGCGCCGTTGCTCGCCGTCGGAGGTTCGAGTCTCACTCGGGCATGGGTGTATCTGTTGTCCTTAGCGTAAGTCCTAGTTTGTAAGCCCAGGGACTGATGACCAGAGTTGTCAAGTCCCATAGAATTACTAACATTTGACTAATTAACTTTGTTTTCATTAACTTTTCATGAAATTCTTTGCTCGTGTATCGAGCTGGCGATTGTAAGTCTATTTGTTTTCCAAATTATTTATCGCATACAATTTGTCCTGCATTTATTTAATATAAATCATTTTTGTTACAAATCTTTTCGCTGTCACCAACCTATTGTTGCAGAATATAAAGGTGCAGCACCTGATAGGATCATTAGGCACATGTCTCGATATTTTAATTGTTGTATCTTACTGGTATTGTAGGGGATGGAGGTTATAGAGTGTGCTATGATATCTCAGCATAGACTAGAAGTAGATATGAATGAAGAAACTGATCATACCTTCTCTCACAGATTTCTGGATATTTTCAACTAAATCCTTCCCAACGTCATCGACAAGAGGGAACATCCTTTTCAGTTTTCCGGAACTAAACGCAGGCACTAATTTGTACCTCATTACTCTCCACCTGAAAAAAAGAAACATTAGAACATGAAGGTACATTTCACCAGCCACCTTCTTCTTCTCACTACTAATTAAAAGCAAACTTTACAATTAGAGCCATTAACAGAGAATATAACGTTCACGGAAATAACAGGCACATATAGAAATTTGGAAAGTTGAAGACTAGGAAAACACGAGAAAAGTCTCTGAACTCTTTGGTAAGTAAATGCATCATAAATGAGTTCAAAATGCTGTCTCAAAATCATTTACTCAAGAACCTCACTTCTCTGGCAAGTAGTGAAGAAAACTGTAAGTCTTACCCGAAACCGTTTCCTCTGGGCAGCTCATAACATTGTGTAACATTTCTACTGCAAGTAAATGCATGTGTATTGCAAGGAACAAAGACGTTTAATTTAGTAGGAAAAATTATGTTTAACTAATAAAATAGAGCAGTGTCAAAAGACTAAATACTTTTATTAAATATAAGTCACTTAACTCATTCCGAATTTAGAAACTGTAAACTGTCGGCATGTAACGTATATATGAACAAGTCATGTAAACTGATTCAATATAAATTTTAACAAAAATAATTCTGCACTGTTTCCACCAATCTGGGTGATGCAAAAAAGCTCTGAAAAATGACAAATATTCTTCTGTCGTGTGAATCGCGACAGTCGTCTGTCTTTGTTTTGAACTGAGTTATAGTTGATTCAGTACTGTCAGTTATCAAGCAGGCAGCACAGAAAGTGCACAAAAGTGCCAGCGAGCTATTTTCATTTACTTGTCTAAAGAAATGTTCAAATGTTTGTTAAGCTTAAGGGACTTAACTGCGGGGTCATCAGTCCCTAAACTTACAAATGAGCAAATAGATCAATGCAACAATAACGTGACTTACCCGAAGCAGTAGCATGGAGAGCCATAGTAACGTTGCAAGCAGGTCAGACACAGAGGGAGGTAGCTGCAGCTATTGGACTGTCCGAAATTGTAATTTCCAGGACCTGGACGCGAGTTCAGACATTAGGAACAGTTAAAAGAAGGCGAGGCCAAGGTCGTCCACGGGTAACATCAGCAAGAGATGGCCGTTATTTCCGGTTAACAGCCTGTCGAGACAGAACGCTGAATGCGATTCAGCTACAGCGCACCATTCAGGCAGCAACAGGACGCGCAACGTCAACACAAACATTTCAATTGTTCAAATGTTTTTTAAGCTTATGGGACCTAACTACGGGGTCATCAGTCCCTAAACTTACAAACTACTTATGAACTACTTACGAACTAGGAGGGCACAAATATCTATGCCCGAGGGGGGATTCGAACCCCCGACCGTAGTGGCCGTGCTGACCGTGACTGGAGCGCCTCAGTCACCTCGGCCACCGCGGCCGGCAACACAAAAAGTCCGAAATCACCTTCGGGGAAGTAGCCTCTACACACAGAGGCTTATGGTGTACGTAACATTAAAACCACGACACCGTTCAGCACGCAGAAACTGGGCGGAGAATCATCAGGAATGGATTCATAACGAATGGCACCGGGTTCTATTGACAGATGAGTCAAGATTTTTTGTTCAGCCGTACAATGGTCGATCCCTCATCTGGAGTGAACGTAGAACTGGGAACAATCCTGCTTCTGTGCAGTAAACATCACTATATCATGGCGTTGGACGAATGGTGTGGACATGAGTCTGTATTGGCGTACGTACGGACCTCCACGTCGACTAGAATCACTGTGGCTAGTTCGAGCGCGTACCGCATCGGCCACCACCGTGGCAGGACCGTAAGGGTGCTTTTATGCTGCCACCTCGCAGCTGTCAGCTAGCTGCTCGCTGCTGCCACCTACAGCTCGCTGCTCGCCGGCAGCCTTGTTGCAGTCATGCTAAAGGCACCTCGCTGATCGCCGAGTGTATTCTCCTGCAGCTGTTACATTACAGCCGAGTGCACAGCTGCAGTGGCGTGAAGCGTCAGACATGTCCTCCACATCGTCTGACGACAGTGACAGTGATTTGTTCTCTACAAAAATGTTGCTATTGGAAAGGAGAAGGTGTGGAGTGCATCTTTTGAATGCTAAACGTCCTCACTAGGGATACTTTCAAAAGTACTACCAACAGCTGAAAAACTATCCAGATCGCTTTTTCAGACATAATAATCATCTGCTTCAGATCTTCAGTCATTGTTGTCTGTACTGAAACTTCCACTAACAAGCAATGTTGTGCACGATGGGCACGAGAGTTCCACTCGCGCAACAGTCAAACGCTGCTCTGATAGAGTGACCTTGACGCAACCAATCACAGAGCCAGTTTCAGGCCGGGCGGCGATGGTCGTAGCGCGAAACACAAACCTGTTTGACATCCTCGCCTGGCGAGGATCGTAGAGAGCACCGAGCAGCGAGCTGGGTGAGTTGCGATGGTGCATGCTAAATGGGCCGGCAAGACTCTGTGGGTTTAAGTCATCATCGCCCGCATTCGGGAGGACGGTGGTTTAAATCCACCTCCGGCCATCCAGATTTAGGTTTTCCATGATTTCCCTAAATCACCCCAGGCAAATGCCGGGATGGTTCCTTTCAAAGGGCACGGCCGATTTCCTTCCCCATCCTTTCCCAAAACTCCGAGCGTTAGCTCCGTCTCTAATGACCAAGCTGTCGACGGGACGTTAAACCCTAAGCTTCCTTCCTTCCTTCATCATAGCGAGCAGCGAGGTGGCAGCATAAACGAGGCAGACCCCGCACTGAGTAGGGATCAGCCACCCAGTCTTCCAGGTAAACTGCCACGCATCGATTTCCACGTTCGCCTGTGTAGTCCAGTAAACAGCGGGCTAGAGTGCCACGCAGGGGGGCCTGGGTGCGATTCCCGGTCCGGTCAGAGATTTTCTCCACTCGGGGACTAGGTGTTATGTCGTCATCATCCTCATTTTATCATCACCGACGGGTATGTCGCCCAAGTGGCGTCACCTAATGACTTGCACGTTAGCAGAAACAACCCCATCTTGGGTGTAACGGCCAAATATGCCACACGATCATCATCATCGACTTTCAGCAGTCGGCAGCGCTGGCGCCAACAGGGTTCGCTGCACACAGGGACCTATTGTGCCTCCGCAAGCTACGTGACAAGGAAATAAACTAGTATGATAGCGCGTCGTCTTAAAGAGGACGGCTCCGCGCCAAACGGCAGTCACCGCCCAGTCGTCTTTGGGATTCCTGCAGCACCGGACCGTCGTCAGTCTTCCGCCGTCTCGACGCCCGAAACCACCGCGTCCACCTCTCCTGCGGAGGCTAAGGAAGTACGACGCTTCATCGCTGACAGCTCTGTGCCCGAATGGTGACAGAAACTTTTCTATTTCATAGACAGTGGTTTAACACCAGAAATACCTCTCTGTTAGAAATTAGATCTCCGATTGTGGCAGAACTGTTTTTTTCCTGTGGTTCTGTCAAGAACTTAGTTTTTTGGTTACCTATAGGACATTGGACTGGTTTTGTGTGTTTAAGGTTTTTTTTTCTGCAGTCAGTAGATACAACAGTTAGATTGGAGACGAGGAACTTTTCGAACTTGCTCAATTGTATAGCCGGGTGTACAGAATAGTTGTTGACTGTTGCAGTTGCTCCCAACATGACGAAAAAATGGAGGCGTTCAACCAGATGGTAATGTTGACACAGCAGTTAACAGACCAACCAACTTATCATCGAACAACTGAATGAGGATGTAGGGCTGTCCCAGTCGTCAGGATCGAAACCTTAGTCGAGAACTTCCGGACGGCTCCATCACCGTTCCAGCATTCAACGAAAAGGTGGAAACTTGGCCCAACTACGTGGCGCGGATAGAGCAGCACTTCGTGGCCCACGGCATCTCTGGGAATACCCAGCAACGGGCATACCTCCTGGCATACGCTGATCCAGACATATACCACCTCCTACAACAAATGCACCGAGGGGAGGAACCCCACGACTTCCCCTACGAAGAGATGGTCGGTCTGTCAAATTACTTTGATTCTCAGATCCACGTGGCGGCAGCAAGTCATCAAATTTTTTTAGTTGCCACAAGACTGCTGTCCAGTTTTACAGGAAGTCGATTGCTCATCTTCAGGGGCTCTCCCCTGTTGGTTTATTTGTCAGAATCCTGTCTGTAAACAGCCATACGCAACTTCCCTGTTTCTTGAAATGATCCTTGTCCATCTACCAGATAACAGCCTCTGGGCTGACCTATTAAAATTGAAATACCGTCTTTGGACGCATGTCTACCAATCACGACCCTTCTCCGGTGTATGCAACCCGGCCGGTCGCAGCCAACATTACCCTGTTCTGGTCAGGTGCATTCATATTTGTCTGGTAAAGATGCTCCAGGTGCCCGACGCCCGTGCGCATTGTCATTATGTCAACTTCATTTTGTTCAGCACTCATGACTCCAATGCCCTCAGCGGCATGCAAAATGTTCCGCTTCCAGTAAAGGAGGCCATAAAGCGGAAGTTTGTTAGTCCTCAAAGGTGTTGGATCTGTCTGCCTCTGGAGTGGATGTCGCAGCTCATAATTTCCTGATTGGTCCTGTGGCCCAGGCGATTTTACCTCCTTCTCCGAAAACTCTATCTGTCTGCCAATCAATAAGGTGTAACTCCAATTTCATATCGATACTAGTTGATCTGTGACCATCATTGATTGGTCATCAATGTCAAAGCAGGCTCCCCACCCCTCCGTCCCTTTGACAGTCCTCTTCACAGCTACAGCAGTGACCTCGTTCAGATACGTGGACAGTGCTTGGCAGACATCCAGCACCATTCTTCGGCGCTGACAGCCCAGATTCTCGTCATAAACTCTCCCGCGGCCAACAGTCTCCTCGGAATGGACCTTTTTAACGCACTGGGCTTGGAAATTTATGATCCCGATCCATCAGTCCAGTGAGTCGCAGATAACTCCTATTTAGGGGAATTGTTGTCACTTATTCTGCCATTTTCAAACAGCCTGGTAGAAGCATTGTAGGTTTTGAGATCCTTGTGGCTCCCCTACCTTCAGCCACGCCAAAATTTTTCAAAGCACGCAAAGTCACCTTTGCCCTCAGAGACGCACTTCGACAGGAGCTGCAAAGATATCAGAAGGAGAATATCCTTACGCCGGTGCCCCACAGCCAATGGGCATCACAAATCCTTCTTATGGAGAAACCTAATGGTGTTCTGCGCATTTGCAGGAATTTTAAGCATTCAGTTAATACCCAGTCGGTCATTGATACATACCCCATTCCCACAGTTGGTGACATTCGCTCCGGGCTGGCTGGCTGCGAAAATAGACCTTAAGGGTGCCTAGCTCCAAATCCCTTTTAATGCCGCCTCCCGGCAAGTCCTTGTGATCAATACGACCTTTGGATTATTTCAATATAATAGGTTTCCCTTTGGGATAGCCAATGCCCCTGCCATTTTTCAACCCTCGTCTGCGATGTCTCAGGCACAGCCAATTATTTAGACGACATCTTGGTGGATGGCATGTTTTGTATCCCAGCCTCGTCGCCGCTTTTGTGTCTCGTTTCCGTCGTAGATGTCGGTGGCGGAGTAGAAAGAGAGCGGCACAGGAATAAAGGATACACGCTTGTGCACGAACGAAGGTGACCAGCCAGTGGGACAGCAGCAACTAGAAACACTACAGTAAATTAGAACGAGATATATATTTCTTAGAGACTTAGTAATACTTAACTTTTACATAGCTCAGTACAGCAGAATGCTGATACATAGTTGAGCTAGAGGCCTACCTAGTGCCTGTCCGATAGCCAAGTCTTCACTGGTGCCTATCTGATTCCGAAGTGTTAACCGGTTCCTATCTCAGTCCCAAGTGAACGATGTCGTTCAGTGGTTGCCACAAGCGGGATAGCAGCAGAGGGCGCTCATGGCTGACGTCGTAAGAATGCCGCGCCGTGCGTGCATGGCGGCGCGCGGCGAAAGTAGGTGACGCGCACTTTATACTTGTGCGACACCACAGCATGAATGCCCAAGATCTGGCTAAAAATGTGTTTGCCCTGTTCACGGTATTCCAGCACGTCAACCTCAAATGTTTCTATTTTGTGAATCAGGTGGAATACATAGGACATGTGTTTAGCGCAGCATGTGACGGCAATTCAACAGCTTCCCCATCCAACCAATTCCATCCAGTTAACATCTGACCTTGGTCAGCTGAATTATTGTCGTAAATGAATTCTTCTCGCAGCTGCCCTTGTTGAACCATTACACAGATTGCTTCGCAAACAGGTGAAATGGCATTGGTCCCGATGAACGCGAAAAGGCATTTTGGGCGCTGAAACACTCATGCCTGGCGGCATACATCCTTCTCCCATTGGCTTTTCCCTCAACTCTAAGAAGAAATAGCACGACAATTAATACTCCAGCAGGATGGGGCACCACCTCATTGACATTTAGCTGTCGGTGCCTGTTTGAACAAAAGGTACCCAAAGCACTGCATCGGCCGCCTAGCAGCTGGTGACAGACCACTTCATCATTGGCCTCCAAGAAGCCTCGAACGCACCCCTTGAGAGGTGGTGGTCATTTTTCTGTCTTTCATTTCTCTCCTTTCTCGAATCCTGTGTCTTTTTATTATTTTCAATTGCTTAATTTTGTTCTTTTTTTACATGAAATTAATGTATTTTACATGTTTTCTGACTTCTATATTCTCTTATGCACTGGGAGAATTGTATTGGGATTAAGGTGTATTGTTTCATTTCAACTACATCTACATAGATACTCTGCAAATCACATTTAAGTGCCTGGAAGAGGTTTTATTAACCACTTTCACAACCTTTCTCTGCCGTTTCATTCACTAAAAGCGCGCGGGAAGAAAGAACACCTAAATCGTTCCGTTTTAGATCTGATTGCTCCTATTTTATTAGGATTTTCATGTCGTCCTATGTATGTGGGTGCTAGTAAAATATATTCACATTCAGAAGTGAAACTCGGTGATTGAAATTTCGTCGCAACGAATAACGTCGTTCCTTTAATGATTCCCACCTCAAATCGTGCAACCTTTCCTTGACATTTTCTCCCCTGTAACGTGATAAAATGAGCTGCCCTTCTCTGAACCTTCTCAATGTCTTCTATCAGTCCCACCTGGTGAGGGTCACACACTGGGCAGCAGTACTCTAGGAAATGACGCACAAGTGTGATGTAGGCAGTCTCTTTGGTGGAGCTGTTGCATCTTCGAAGCGTTCTGCCAATGAAACGTAAATGTTGGTTCGCCTTCCCCGCAATATTTTCAATGTGTTGCCTCCAGTCTAGGTTGTTCGTAATTGTAACTTCTATGTATTTGGTAGAATTTACGACCTTAGTTTTGACTGATTTATCGTGTAATTGAAGTTCAGCGGATTTCTTTAAGTGGTCATGTGTATTAGTTCACACTTTTCTTTATTTAGTGTCAATTGCCAATTTTCGCACCATGTAAAAATTTTCTATAAATCGCTTTGTAGTTGCTTTTGATGCTCTGTTGACTTCACTAACCGATAAACGACAGCATCATCCGCGAACAGTCTAAGAGAGCTACTCAGATTGTCTCATAAATCGTTTATAAACACAAGTAAGAGCAGGGGACCTATAACGCTTCCCTGGGGAACGCCAAATATTACTTCTGTTTTACTCGATGACTTACCGTGAATTACTACGAACTGTGTTCTTTCTGATAGGAAATCGCGAATCCAATCGCACAACTGGGGCGATATTCCATAAGCACGCAATTTCATTAGAAGCCGCTTGTGAGGTACAGTGTCAAAAGCCTTTCGGAAATCCAGAAATATGGAATCGATTTGAGATCCCTTGTCGATGGCACTTATCACTTCATGTGAATAAAGGGCAAGCTGTGTTTCGCAAGAGCGATACTTTCTTAATCCGTGTTGACTGTCGTTTAATAGGTCGTTCTCTTCGAGGTAGTTCATAATGTTCTAAAAAAGTATATGTTCCAAAGTACTACTGCAAACCGACGTCAATGAGATGGGCCTGTAATTTTGTGGATCACTCCTATTGCTTTTCTTGAATATTGGAGTGACCTGGGCAACTTTCCAGTCTTAGGTACGGATCTTTCGCTGAATGATCGGTTGCATATGGTAGCTAACTGTGGAACTATTGCGTCAGCATATTCTGAGAGGAATCTATTTAGTATACAATCTGGACCGGAAGATTTGTTTTTGTTTAGTGACTTAAGTTGTTTTACTACTCCAGGGAAATTTTCTTCTAAATTTCGCATGCTGGCAGCTGTTCTTGGTTCGAATTCTGGAGTGTTTACTTCGTCTTCTTTGGTGAAAGAAGCTGTGTTTAGGAAAGCTGCATTTAGCAATTCTGCTTTAGCAGTACTGTCATCGGTAGTATTACCATTGCTATCGCGTAGTGAACGTATTGTTTGTGGAATGAAACTTCACTCTGCAGCGGAGTGTGCGCTGATATGAAACTTCCTGGCAGATTAAAATTCTGTGCCGGAACCGGTACTCGAACGTGGGACCTTTGCCTTTCGCGGGCAAGCGCACTACCGACTGTGCTATCCCGACACGACTCACGATGCCGCCTCACAACTTTACTTCTGCCAGTGCCTCGCCTCCTACTTTCCAAACTTCACAGAAGCTCTCCTGCAAACACGCAAGACTAGCACTCCTGGAAGAAAGGATATGGTGGAGACATGGCTTAGCCACAGCCTAAGGGATGTTTCCAGAATGAAACTTCACTCTGCAGCGGAGTGTGCGCTGATATGAAACTTCTTGGCAGATTAAAATTGTGTGCCGGAACCGGGACTCGAACGTGGGACCTTTGCCTTTCGCGGGCAAGCGCACTACCGACTGTGCTATCCCGACACGACTCACGATGCCGCCTCACAACTTTACTTCTGCCAGTACCTCGCCTCCTACTTTCCAAACTTCACAGAAGCTCTCCTGCAAACACGCAAGACTAGCACTCCTGGAAGAAAGGATATGGTGGAGACATGGCTTAGCCACAGCATAAGGGATGTTTCCAGAATGAAACTTCACTCTGCAGCGGAGTGTGCGCTGATATGAAACTTCCTGGCAGATTACAATTGTGTGCCGGAACCGGGATTCACACAATTTTAATCTGCCAGGAAGTTTCATATCAGCGCACACTCAGCTGCAGAGTGAAGTTTCATTCTGGAAACATCCCTTAGGCTGTGGCTAAGCCATGTCTCCACCATATCCTTTCTTCCAGGAGTGCTAGTCTTACGTGTTTGCAGGAGAGCTTCTGTGAAGTTTGGAAAGTAGGAGGCGAGGTACTGGCAGAAGTAAAGTTGTGAGGCGGCATCGTGAGTCGTGTCGGGTTCGTGAGTTCCGTTTGAACCGCGCTAGTGTGCGGACGTTGTGTACTGCCTGCGCTGCGTTTCCTTGTTTACCTTTCTGGACTTGTGTTTCACGTAGTGTTGTTCATCTGTTATTTCTTGTGTCCGTGTGTTTTAATAGTTTTTGCTTCATAGTGCTACTGTTCGTCGTAATTTCGGTTTTCTAACCGAAATTTTCAGGATACATCATGTCTACTAACGCCAGGAAGAACCAGCTTGTTTTTGCTTTTGACAAGCAAACTCGACCGGTACAGCCTACGGCCCTGGAAGTAGATGACTGGATTGTAAAGGTACTTGGTATCAGTGTTGATTCTGTTCACACAATGCAATTAGATAACGAACAATATTGTGTCTTCGTCAAATTTTTCGATCCTGTGAGTATAGAAAATCTGTTAGCCAAGTGGGGAACGGAAGTTGAATTCATGCATAGAGATGGAACGAAAAGCAGGGTTTCCATATGGCGTGCTGATATAGTGTATAAAACTGTCAGTGTATTGAACCTTCCGATAGAAATAGATAACGACCTGATTAGAGAGGCTCTTTCGAAATATGGGGATATTAAATCTATTACGAATGAAAGATGGTCGCGACATTACAATCTTCATTGTTTCAATGGTATTCGGTCTGTTGAGATGGACATTAAGTCAAATATACCATCCCACATAACTGTAAGCGGTTATAAGGCTCAAATTGTTTACAACGGACAGGTACCAACATGTCGCGTGTGTAACGAAACCGGTCATTTGAGACAGGATTGTCTGCGCCGAGTTTACGTTCTAAAAAATAATCTGACGCAACGGCACAGGCTTACGTTAAATGACGTGTTACCGAATAATACCCCCGATCAGCTGGTTGGAGCTGTTAATGTATCGGGCCCTTCTGTTATCCCTCTTGAAGACACAAATCAATTTCCACCCTTGGCACCGAAACAAAATTCTGTTTCTACTGTTTGCGACAATGAAGTCTTACCGAAAAAACGTCCTCTGGAGGCAACTGATAGTTGTACAGATGACGATCAATCCGACACGTCCCACTCGGTACGTAAACAAAAACCATGCGATGATGAAGTAGGTTCGCAAACAGGTGAAATGAGGATGGATACTGATTTACAAGTAGATAATCAGCAGTCTGTAAATGATAAAGAAGAAGGCGTAGTTAACACTGTTGTGCACGAATCAAAAATAGAAGTTGCTGCCTGTCAATATCAGCAGCCTTCCGTTAGTGAAAGCATCCAGGACGAACCTACAACAGTATCCGCGACATCAGCTTCTCAAAATCTCAAATCGCATGTACCAAACAGAGAGCTGGACAGTGCCGGCCAAGACGTAATCGTGGCCAGCACAGAAGGAAGGACAGTAGCAGCAGAAAATGCGGAAGCGAACACAGTTGCTACTGATGTCCGACGTAGGAAACTGAAACCACAACCGAATTTGAATGTAGAACGGAGACACGGGAAGCCAAAATCCGGAAAGAGTGAGACAAATCCGAAAAATGTCCGATACGAGACGGTGAGGCACGAGCCATTGGAGGAACAACCTTCAGGCTCGCAAGGAAACAAACCCGTTAGTGATACCGGTGGGACGTCTCAAAGTGTAAAGAAAATAACACAATAATACTAAAAGTTCTGTCACGATACTTAACGTCGAATATATCAGGAAACGTGTATTCCGCTACCTGAAAATCAGAACACAGGTAATTTTTTTAACAGTTGTATACACACTCGAATGACGCAGTCGTATACCGTCACCACTATAAACATTAACAAAATCACTTCTGAATTGAAAATATCAGCTCTTAAAGAATTTCTGTACGAATTGGCGACTGATATTGCTCTGTTGCAAGAAGTTCTTATTTCAAATTTGTTTATTCCGGGATATGTTAGTTACATGAATGTTTCACAAGAAACAAATGTTGGTACAGCAGTCTTAGTAAGGGAGGGCATCCCTATAACAGAAGTAGAACGTTTGGAATCTGGAAGAGGACTGGGGTTAAATATTAATGACGTTAATGTTGTAAACTTGTACGCTCCTTCAGGAAGTTCGCACCGAGCTGACAGAGCAATGTTCTTTAAAATGAACTTATATATCTGCTCAGGAAGAATTCAAGTCGTTTAATACTGGGTGGTGATTTCAACTGCGTTTTAAATAGGAAAGATCAGATCCCCAATTTTAATTTTTCGACGGAATTGAAACAACTGGTTACTGGTTTAGAATTAAATGACGCGTGGGAAACTAAATACCCCACAATTGTTGAGTTTACTTATGTAACTGCACACTCACGAAGTAGAATCGATAGACTGTATATCTCCAAAAATCTTGGAATTTCATTGACAAAAGTAGAAACGATACCTACGTATTTTTCGGATCATTCAAGCGTCTTAGCTTACTTAAATTTAACGCTACAGCCCGTACGTAGATTCAGGAATCAGTGGAACTTAAACGTATCGTTGCTTCCACACCGTGACTTAGAAGATCAAATTAGTGAAGCGTTGGCAATTTGCGTGCGTGCCCGTAGTCTACATGTTTCTATTTTAGATTGGTGGGTTAAAATGGCAAAGCCGAAACTGAGGAAGACACTTATGCAGTATAGTGCACAAACCGCTAGAGAACGGAAAAGTACTATAGAATATTACTATTCGGTGTTGAGAGAATTATATGATCAGGTCTCATCCGGGTCCACAACACGGCTAGCAGACATTAAGAGAGTAAAAGCCAAGTTACTAGACATCAAACGGAAACAACTAGAAGGACTGAAACTAAAATCAAAGGCTAATTCAGTATCAGAGGACGAAACGGCTTCACTTTATCACCTGGTGAAGCATGCCAAAAACAGGAGAAGTACCCTTATTGATGAACTTCGAACAAACCATGGCACGATCCTCAGAACCCAGCAGGAGATCATGAAAGAGGTCTATTGTTATTACCAGGAGCTATATTCTGATAAACCATGCTGCGAGGCGGCCTTGGAAGATTTTCTCGCCCTAATAACACCACAGTTGACGGAACATGATAATGAACTTTTCCTTGCACAAGTCACAAAAGATGACATCTATGACATACTATGCACCTCGCCACCCAAAAAATCCCCAGGCCCAGATGGTCTGCCAGTAGAATTCTATATACGCTACTGGCCAATATTGGGAGGTGTAATTACGGATGTCGTGAATGAAATCATGCAGGGCATAGTAATACCAACTGAATTGCAAGAGACTAAAATTGTACTGGTCCCAAAAAATAGAGGGAAAAAAGATTTGAATAACTTCCGGCCCATATCGTTACTAAATTCTGATTACAAAATAATAGCGAGAATACTAAACAAGAGAATATCTTTATTGACAAATAAAGTTATTAGTAATCATCAAAACTGCGCAGCAGGCAAAACAATTTTTCAAAACATAGCAGAATTCAGGGATGTAATCGCATTAACTTCCGTAACTAACATAAAATGTTCCTTAATTTTCTTGGACTTTTATAAAGCTTTTGACTTGGTGAGTCACACATATCTTTGTAGGACATTAAAAAAAATTGGTTTCAATGATCGTGTCATACAGTTGATCAAGAATGTTGCTACAGGTATAAGCGCAAAAATAGCGGTAAACTGCCAAACAACTAAGCCGTTACAAATAAAACGTGGGATACCTCAAAGTAGTCCTCTGTCTATGTCCTTATTTGCTATTTCACTGGACCCTTTTCTGAAACAAATTCATAGCCGGGGATAAAACTATGATAAGAGCCTACGCTGATGACGTGGGAATCATCATAAGGAACAATAATGATATAGACACACTTGCTACAGTTATTAAAAAATATTGTTGTGCATCTGGGTCAAATGCAAATGAAAAGAAAAGTAAGATGTTAAATCTCAGGGTCTTCGATCATATTAACATTGATTGGGCGACATTAGTAGAGCAACACAAAACGCTTGGCATCACTCTGACGCCGTGCACTATGAAAATGACCGCCTTAAACTGGAAAAACACAGCAAGGAACGTGCAAGGAGCCATAATCGAAAATTTGTCACGATATATGAACCAGGAACAACGGACAAAGTACATAAACTCGTGTATCCTTGCAAAAGCGTATTATACCGCTCAACTATTTCCCCTCCCCAAAATGATATCAAGGGAAATAATGTCAAAAATTGCAAGTTTTTTATGGAAGGGAGAAACGTTTCGAGTACCTGTCCAAGTAGCGGTAAAAATGGTGGATTAGGACTAACAGATATCTCCAACAAAGCATCTGCACTCTATATTAAACGCCAAATGGAATTTATCAGGACAAGACCAGGGACCATTACCAGCCAACTCTTTGACATTGTGAGAACGCACAGCTTAGATCCTCCTGTTGACGTCCAGAGAATTAATAGGCGACTGCAGCACGTGAGGGCTTTCTACATCGAACTGAGTTACCTGAGTAACGAAATTAAACATTCGTCACAGATAACAACGAAAGCTATTATACAGGAACGGAAAGACAATGAAGGTAGAAATAAAATAGAAAAAAAGTTTCCGAACCTGGACTGGACCACCATATGGAGAAATATTAGTTCTAACACCCTTTCGTCAGATGTGAAAAGTGCATGGTATAAGGCTATCAACAACATAATTAGCACGAATGAAAGGTTGTATGATATCGGCATTAGCGACACCAACTTGTGTAGAAAATGCCATCTAGTCGACACAGTTATACATAGGTACACTTGCAACGGCAATATACAGATTTGGAAATGGGTTCAAGAAAATATAGCATTTATTACGAGGACTTCACCAGCGGCTATATTGATAACGTTGCTTCATAGACCACAAGAACGTTATTTTCCAGAATCGAAGAACAACGCCGTGCACTGGCTACTGGGTCATTATGTAAATTACGTGGTCAACAGGCTGGGAACAGAAAGTACTATCGATTTTCAAGTGTACTTGCAGTGTGAATATCACAAAATGTATAATTATAAGAATTATAAGAAAAATTTTGGACAAAATGTTAAAAATGGTGTTTGAAAGATTGGGGATAGGGTAAAGTCAAATAAAGATTCATAATGTCTAACACATGGAATACGAAAGTGTTGCAAACAGAAGAATGAACGTATAAAATGGATAACATTTTCCCTGTCGTTATTGTTCATAATTACCTTCACAATGTTTTCGTGTTTTTCAAATCCATAATCCAAAATAAATAAGAAGCATCATAAGCAGAAGTAATGCTGCCTTAGAATAAGATAAAATTTACGTCCAAATAATATCGACATTCTTGTAAAAAACATAATATATATAACATAAGGATAATAGCGAGAGCGGTAAGACGGCATTTGCTGTAGTATTCTGAGCTGCGGTCATCACGGCTGGCTATTAGGCTGCTACCTTACCTATTTGGTGATTTGTCAAAGTTGCTGATTCTCTCTGTTGTAAACGCTCAACGGCGTTAGTATCATTTTTAAACGAAGGATAGTTTTGACGTTTTCTACTAGTTTTTGCTGTTTATTCGTCGTTTGTTTCATAAAAGTTGGCTTAATACAAAAAAAAATTAAAAAAACGAGTTTAATATTATGTAGCAATTGTTGTGGGGGTGGGTGGACGGTGCCAGCGCGCTCTAGCAGCGCCGGCTGGCCTGCCACTGCTTTCTCTGTAGCCGTACTTTTGATAAAGTTGCTGGAGTACATTCCATCTGTACTGCTGCAAACGCTCAACGGCGTTAGTATCATTTTCAAACGAAGGATAGTTTTGACGTTTTAAAATAAAAAAAAAATAAAAAATAAAAAAATAAAAAAAATAAAAAAAATAAAAAAAAAAGATAGCACAGTCGGTAGTGCGCTTGCCCGCGAAAGGCAAAGGTCCCAGTTTCGAGTCCCGGTTCCGGCACACAATTTTAATCTGCCAGGAAGTTTCATATCAGCGCACACTCCGCTGCAGAGTGAAGTTTCATTCTGGAAACATCCCTTAGGCTGTGGCTAAGCCATGTCTCCACCATATCCTTTCTTCCAGGAGTGCTAGTCTTGCGTGTTTGCAGGAGAGCTTCTGTGAAGTTTGGAAAGTAGGAGGCGAGGTACTGGCAGAAGTAAAGTTGTGAGGCGGCATCGTGAGTCGTGTCGGGATAGCACAGTCGGTAGTGCGCTTGCCCGTGAAAGGCAAAGGTCCCAGGTTCGAGTCCCGGTTCCGGCACACAATTTTAATCTGCCATGAAGTTTCGTATTATTTGTGTTTTGCCGCTAGTGTACTTCACATATGAGCAGAATTTCTTTGGATTTTCTGCGGCATTACGAGACAGAATTTCGTTGTGATAACTACTATAGGCTTCTCGCATTGAAGTCCGCGCTAGGTTGCGAGTTTCCGTAAAAGATTGCCAGTCTTGTGGATTCTGTATCTTTTTAAATTTTGCATGCGTTTTTCTTTGTTTCTGCAACAGTGATCTGACCTGTTTTGTGTACCACGGGGGGTCAGCCCCCTCTTTTATTAATTTATTTGGTATAAATCTCTTGATTGCTACTGATATTATGTCTTTGAAAGAAAGCCACAACTGATCTACACTCGAATTTTTAGTTTTGAGAGACTGGAGACTATCACTCAGGAAAGTGTGAAGCGCATTTATATCTGCTTTATTGAATAGATATATTTTTCGTTTATTTTTGGTGCATTTGGGAATTTCGACATTCAGTCTTGCTACTACAACTCGATGTTCGCTAATCCCTGTATCTGATTTGATGCTCTTTACTAGCTCAGGATTATTTGTTGCTAGGAGATCAAGGGTATTTTCGCAACCACTTACTATTCTAGTGGGCACATGAACTTACTGTTCGAAGTAGTTTTCAGGAAAAGCATTCAGAACTAGTTCGGACGATGTTTTATATTTGCAGCCAGTAACGTAATTATGCCAACATATCGACGGTAAATTAAACTCGCCACCGATTATAACAGTATGCATCGGATGTATCCTCGGGCATGGATGTTTGTGTCGTGTTTAGTATAAGGTAGTTCATAAGTAGTTTGTAAGTTTAGGGACTGATGACCCCGCAGATAAGTCCCTTAAGCTTAACAAACACTTGACTTGCATAAGCTTCTTTCTATGAATCAGCATGGGTTTAGGAAACCGTTAGTTTGAAACTCAGCGTGCCCTTTTCTCACATGACAACTTGCGAGCCATGGATGAAGGGGAACAGGCAGATTGTGTTTTTCTCGATTTCAAAAAGGCATTTGACGCGGTGTCACACTGCAGACTGCTAACGAAGATACGAGCATATGGAATAAGTTCACAGATTTGTGACTGCTGGAAGACTTCCTAAGTAATAGAAAGCAATACGTTGTTCTCGAAGGCAAGTGTTCATCAGAGACGAGTGTATCGTCAGGCGTGCTCCAGGGGAGTGTGATAGGGTCGCTATTATTTTCTATCTGTATAAATGAACTGATGGACAAGTAACTTGTAATTTGCGGCTGTTTTCTGATGATGCTGTGGTTTATGGGAGGGTTTCTTTTTTAAATGACTGTAATGGCATACAAGATGACTTAGACAAAATTTCTAGTTGATGTGAAGAATGACAGCTAGTTCTAAATGTAGAAAAATGCACATGAGTAGCAAAAACAATCCCATAATGTTCGAATACAGTATTAGTAGTGAGTTTCTTGATGCAGTAGCGTCATTTAAATATCTAGGCCTAACATTGCAGTGCCATATAAAATGGAACGAACATGTAAGGACAGCTGTGAGTAAGGCGGACAGCCGACTTCGGTTTATTGGGAAAATTTTGGGAAGATGTTCTTCATCTGTAAAGGAGACCGCGTATAAAATGCTTGTATGATCACGTTTTGAGTATTGCTCAAGCGTTTGGGACCCGCAGCAGGTCAGTTTAAAAGAAGACATGGAAGCGGTTCTAAGGCGAGCAGCTAGGTTCGTTACTGGTAGGCCCGACCAATGGATGAGTGTCACAGAAAAGTTCCGGGAACTCAAATGGAAATCGCTGGAGGAAAGACGTTCTTTTCGAGAAATTCTGTTGAGGAAATTTAGAGGGCGGAATTTGAAGCTGACTGTAGAGCGATCTTCCTGCCGCCTACTTACATTTCGCGCAAAGCTCACAAAGACAAAATAAGAGAAATTAGGGCTTGTATAGAAGGGTATAGACATTCATTCTAGTAGTAGTACAGTGTACTCTCCGCCACGCAATTTACGGTGGATTTCGGTGTGTATTTGTAGATATACATATATAGACATGTTCCACATTATTGCGAAATCTCATATTCGTGATCTATGGAACAAGTATCAATCTGAAACTTCCTGCCGGATTAAAACTGTGTCGCGGACCTGGGATTCGAACCTGGGACCTTTGCCTTTCGCTGTCAATCACTCTACCGACTGAGCTACCCCGGCACACTTCACGGTTCGTCCTCACACCTTTACTTCCGCCAGTACGTCGCCTCCTACTGTCAATCTAATCTAATATAATAGAGAGAGGAGAAAGAGTGAGTATCGCATTGATGCCGTTCGAGGGTTTGGAATGAGTTACATTGAACACCTATTAACTTGTTTTCTACAAAGAAAAACTTTGTTGAGTAGTCTTCACATTCATTAATTACCGAATTTCCATAATCTTTCTTTGATGAAATACAGATTTTCAAAGACGTGGTATTCTTTTTTAATCAAACTTTATTTGGAAACTTGTGCAACAGAGCTAGAAACAATAGCGAGAAACAATACAGCAATAAAGCAGAATAGCATTAATATATTAAAGACATAGTCATACTACTTACTTTCGACCTTGTGAACCAAACATCGCATTGGCGAAGACTGTATCTGTATCAGTGTTGACCTGGAAATTGTGAACGTGAAACGTGCCGAAGTCACCGACGAGGATGCGGCCCACGAGCTCTGGGTCCTTCACCATGAGGAAGGGCTTGTCAAAGGCGAACATGCCCTTAAAGGGCACGTCCCCGGCCTCTCGGTAGCACCGGTGGACGACGTCGGTGAGGTGCTCCTTGCAAGCCACCACTGTGGCCAGGTTGCCGACGAAGGGCCACGGCTCCATGTAGGGCACCCCTCGCTCCTTCCAGAAGCTGAAGTTGCGCGTCATGTACCGGTAGAGCAGACCCAGCACCAGAACGACAGCGGCCAGCAGCCAGTACCACGTCACAACAGCCATCACGATCACTGCTCCCTGTGGACCAGATACAACACTAATCAAGTATGCAGACGACCTGGTAGTGCTCGCCAAAAACCAGAGACAGCTGCAACACATGATGAACCGTTTGGTGGAAATGGGAAGAAAATACGGCATGGAAATCGATGAAAAATCAAAAGTGATGTGAATATCAAAACGTGAGAAACACTTGAAGATAATTGTTGACAATCGGGAACTGGAAAATGTGAATCAATGCAAGTACCTGGGATGTTTTATCACTGCACCAACGAAATCCGAGAAAGAATCGCCATGGCCAAAGCTGCTTTCAACAAGAAGAGGACTCTGTTGACCAGCAAGTTGAGCTTGGCATTAACGAAGAAACTGGTAAAGTGCTACATATGGAGCATTGCACTGTATGGAGCAGAGACGTGGGCCATGAGAAAGAAGGAGAAAAAATATTTAGAGAGCTTTTACATGTGATGCTGGAGGAGAATGGAAAAGATCAAACGGATAGATCGCATGATAAATGATGATGTACTGAGAAGAGTAGGAGAGAAGAGAAGTATTCTGCACACAATTCTACAGAGAAAGGCCAACTGGATTGGACACGTACTTAGAGACGAGGGACTCCTACACGATGTCATCGAAGAGAAATTCAGAGGAAACACAGGACGAGGAAGAAGTATAATTCAACACCTGGACGACATGAAAGAGGGAAGGAGATACAACAGACTGAAGGAAGAAGCAGAAGACAGGGAACAATGGAATCAGAAATTCTCCGTACGAAGACATGGACCTGCCACTAGGCAGAATAATACGTAATAATAATAATGTCACGATTGTGGCGAGTTACCGGATTTCTTTAACCCTTTCGTAGCCAGTGGGATATATGCGTCCCACATTCCAATTTGATTCCCTGAGTACACAGGGATATAAAACTCCCACATCTGTGTGCTGCTGCCATCCCGTGTTGAACGTACCAACTGTCTGGAACCAACTGGATTCTTTCTTGGCGTCTATTGCACGCTTATTGGTTTCAGTTGTGCATAGTGTGACTCGTGTTTTGGTAGTTTCATGTGCTATTTTGTCTTGTTTACTTAGTAAAGGTATTTATCTCTTCTTTCTTTTAGTCTGTTTTCTAGAAATACACTGATTTGTGCACGTATTTACTGGTAAATCACTTCTACCGGGTGAACAAAAGTCAGTATAAATTTGAAAACTTGATAAATCACGGAATAACGTAGATAGAGCGGTAAAAATTAAACAAGTGCTTGGAATGACATAGAGTTTTATTATAAAGTTCAAAAAATGTCTGTCAGATGGCGTTTCATCTGATCAGAAAAGCAATAATTAGCATGACAAATTAAAACAAATCAAAGATGCTGTTCTTTACATGAAATGCTCAATATGTTCACCATCATTCCTCAACAATAGCTGTAGTCGAGGAATAGTGTTGTGAACAGCACTGTAAAGCATGTCCGCAGTTATGGTGAGGCATTGGCGTCGGATGTTGTCTTTCAGCATCCCTAGAGATGTTGGTCGATCACGATACATTTGCGACTTCAGGTAACCCCAAAGCCAATAATCGCACTGACTGAGGTCTGGGGACCTGGGAGGCCAAGCATAACGAAAGTGGCGACTGAGCACACGATCATCACCAAACGACGCGTGAAGAGATCTTTTCACGCGTCTAGCCATATGGGTGGAGCGCCATTCTGCATAGAAATCGTACGTTCCAACAGGTGTTTATCAGCCAGGCTGGGGATGATGCGATTCTCTAACATATCGGCGTACCTCTCACCCGTCATGGTAGCAGTTACAAAACCAGAATCACGAAGTTCCTCGAAGAAAAAAGGCCCGATAACGGTAGATGTTTGGTTATAATAAAACCCCATGTCATTCCAAGCATGTGTGTCAATTTTTACCTCTCTATCTACATTATTCCGTGATTTATTAAGTTTTCAAATTTATACTGACTTTTTGATCACCCGGTACATTCGTTGTTTACTGTTACGTACTGGAAGGTACTCGTTGAAAACTAAGAAGGTAAACTGAATCTGACACTTGCCAGAAGCAGTCAACAATCCGGCTGGTCCTGTTTGGAGGTGGTATGCCGTTGCCTTCCTCCGACCTTCGAACTGACTTGCCCAGCCAGTAATAGGGGACCTACAATTTAACGTGGGTTCCGAACCACGGTGCTACTCGGTATTTTTCACATGAGCAATACTGCCAGAGGTGAAAGAAGTGCAAAGTGACAGATAAAAATCCTAGGACCTGGTGAGGATCGAACCCGCGACCTTAGGATTTGTAGTCTGGCACTCTACCACTGTGCAACCGAGGCGCTATAAAGTTATAATTTGTTTTATGTCGCTAGATAATCATTTTGTTAAAACTTGAACCCCACTATTTTCAAGGCTTGAGGAGTAGAATTTTTATTTCATGTGTTAAAATTTTAGTTAATATTGCTAGGTTTTTCTTATTTTGTTGTGTTAATAATTTGTTGCGCGTCTCGTTTGCACAATGGTAGAGTGCCAGACTACAAATCCTAAGGTCGCGGGTTTGATCCCCGCCTGGTCCTAGGATTTTTATCTGTCACTTTTCACTTATTTCACCTCTGGCAGTATTGCTCATGTGAAAAATACCGAGTAGTACCGTGGTTCGGAACCCACGTTAAACTGTAGGTCCCCCTATAACTGGCTGGGTAAGTCAGTTCGAAGGTGGAGGAAGGCAACGGCATACCACCTCCAAACAGGACCATGCCTAGTAAAGCACTGTGGTGTTCAAACCAATCTTCGGATTGTTGACTGCTTTTTTTAATAATTTGTTATTATATTAGTTAATGTGGCATAAGTACGGATTCTCCGCTACGCCACTGTCCCTGTGAGAATGTGCAGTTGTTTTACTTTTAAGTGGGTGCGAAAATCTATGGCTGTTTGAATGTGGGAGTGATATCTCGCTTTGCATCGTTCTCTCTGGCTCAGAGCCGATAGCTGCTGAAGCTACCAAAGAGGTTTCTACACTCTTCGGTTACTGTCTAGTTAGCGATCCTTTCCTCCAGCGCGAATTTCGCTGTCCGTCCCCACCACCGCTGTTTTCTTGGATTTTCCGGCTTCCGGTGGCTCCCCGAGTCCGGTAGCAGTTTCCCGCCTCATGACCGCTGGATCTTCATTCTATGCTGGGCGTATGGCGAGGTACGGTTGGTTCTCCTCTCGTATCCGCGAGATGGTAGTGTTCCATTGACGAGCACGTTTAACTTAGATTCGTGAACTTAGAATCATTTTTTGGAATATTTTCCCTGATCGTGTGCAGAAATGTGTTCTCGTTTTTCAATTCAGTGATTTCCAATAGATAAACGCGGTGTGTGTAATTCCAGTTGCAGTTTGATAACGGCTTGGTTTGTTAAAATCTTTTGTGATCATGTGGCGGTGTATGAACTCTGTGTAAATACTTTATAGCTTTGTGGGGCCCGATTCCTAATAGGTGCTATGTTCATTTTCGTACAGTGCATGTAAAAATCTTCTCATCGTTTCCTTCCGTGAGTGATATGTGTTCCACGTGGTTGGTTGATAGAACAAAGCCTTCAGCTTCCACTCGTGTTTGTTCCATGCCCATCATGCAAATAACTATGCAGGTATCCTTCTGATTTCCACTAATATTTCGCGATCTTCTCACCCCGCCTATTTTAATTTTGCTGCTTTCTCTCCGACTTGTAGTACGCTCTCTGTTTCGTCAGTAATTCCCTCGAGCCTTGTACAACCTCCTTCTATAGCTTCCTTATGAAATTATAAACATTTCTATGGGTTGCATGCGGTAATTCTTAATTTTATTTTCCGACTTTGTAATTATTTCGCTTTTACGAGTTTTTTAAGACTGGACTTCATCCGTCTCTGTAAGCGCCCTCTATCACGTGTAGCTGCATTTCTTTCGCTTCTTCATGTAATTCTAAACATTTCTATGGGTTACATGCCGTAATTCTTATTTTTATTTTTCCGACTTTGTAATTATTTCATTTTTGTGGTTTTCCTGAGACAGGACCTCATCCGTCTCCGAAATCGCCTCCTATCGCGTGTAGCTGTATTTCATTCGCTTCCTTACATAATTCTAAGCATTTCTATGGGTTGCATGCTGTAGTTAATTTTCTTTATTTTTCGGAATCTGAATTTATTCAATTTTATCGGATTTCGGAACCACGTGAGTCCGAGTTCCGACTTCCGGGGTTTGCCGCTAGTCGCCTGAGTTCACGCCATTTCTCATATAAAACCAGTACCTAGATCTATTGCTGACAGACTGCAACTTAAGAAGCCACCGTGACTTTGTATAATTAATCCGATTTCCAACCACTTCGCCTTCAGCGGAGTGCGTTCATGTAACGTAGCCAAGTGTCGCCGTTAGCGTGTTTTCTCGCGGTCCAATTCAGATGTAATTTAACTTGTCTATACATACGCACCATCTCAAAATAGGCACGACAGACCAGAGCCAGCTTCAAAGTCTTTTGTATATTGTGTTTTGTGCTACCTCCGACTTGCTGAATGTGGCCTACGATAGCCGCGCCTGCTTCCGCCTCGTCTTAGCACGTTGTTTTTGGAGAGTTTCGCTGTGGCATTGCGTGTGTGTGAGAGAATGAGTATTGTTCGTGAATCCTTCCCCCCAGTAGCGTTAAATCACGTATAATTTAGGCTGGGCGCCGTCCGCATTAATCCATGTAAGAGATGCATTTTATTGTATTTACAAAATTGGTACCCAATTTTGCTTGTTTTCTATCTGAATAAACAAGTTTAAGTTCAGCATAATCCATAAATTTCCTATAAATTGTAGTTTTAGAGCACCTTCCTTCTTTTATTTAATGTTGTTCTTCACAAGTGCTGAGAACTAGCCCAGATGCAATTTTTTCTTATATCTAAATTCCGTTGAGCCATAAATGTTTTCTTAGCTACCCTTCTAAAATAACTTCAATTGTGGTGGGTTGCTTATTGATGTCTGTGTGTAATAACGTGTGAGCTGCTATGTATATTGACTACTGTAGTATCAACTTTCTGTTATTGAAGTAATTTGAAACGAGTCAGTTCTCAGTTTGGGCCAAGGAACAAGGTTTTATAGCAGGGAGTAACCAGTAGTTCACACGGACCTCATTTGCTAATTCTAGTGATAAAGCAAGGCTCTTGTTACGTACAGTGGTCGACTTTTAAACTTTAGGGACTGATGAACCCGCAGGGAAGTCCCATAAGCTTCGCGAACATTTGAACTTTTTTTTTTACTGTAATAGTAAACAAAATACAACGTGGGTCTGACCTTAAGTGGAATATTATACTAAATTTCATGACACATTCAACCTGAAACATACATCAATAACAGTAATAAAGGTAAGTTACACTATATTCCGTTCTTTAACTACAAAACAAATGATTAGTTGAAAATTTCAAAACAATTATGTACCGTCACATGCTATTTTATGGTTTGTTTAATTGTGTTTCCTCAAAGAGGATGTTCAAGCAGTCCACCGTCAACTTTAATGAATTTTGCTGCTCTGGTAGATAGGTGCTGCATCGCCGATCGGAGCTCATTTCTGCATTACGAGCGAGAAGTTCCTCTCTTGTGTCCACTCTGCGCTTGTACATTTCGTTCTTCAGCCTCCCTCACAAACATTAATCCACTGGGGTAAGATTGGTTGACCTCGGAAACAAGCAACGACTCCACTGCGACCGTTCCACCGACAAGGGTACGTTGTGTTGAGATACTGCGTCACTGGCTGTGCGGAATGTGTAGGAGCTGCGTTATGCTGAAAGTACATACGAGCTCGTGTTGCCAAAGGGATATCCTCCACGTATTCATTTTGAACAAAATAAAGACTGAGGTTGGGCTACGTTCCACTACTTGAAAAATAATCCCAACTCGATTAAGCGTTTGTTGTACGGGACGTTTAGAGACAAAATTTATGCTGGGAAGCGTACCACCCTCAAGCAATCCGCGAAACACCCTGCTAAAAACCCTGCACTCCACGGTTCTGAAACTGTTGTTGGTATTCTCGCACAGCAGATCCGGAATTCCCAGTGGACAAACCATAGACTAAAATCATGTCAGCATATACTGAATTTGTGAAGATCGCTGGCATTTTCACCACACTAAACTGTATTATTTGTCGACGTACCAACACTGTAGTACCGTGCACTACGACTAACACCGTCAGGCCGGCCGCGGTGGCCGAGGGGGCTGAGGCGTTCCAGTCACGGTCTGCACGGCCACTACGGTCGTGGGTTTGAATCCCCCCTCGGGCATGGATATTTGTGGCGTCCTGAGTCTTAGCTAGTTCATACGTAGTTTATAAGCTTAGGGACTGATGACACCGTAGTTAAGTCCCATAAGATCTACAAACATTTGAACATTTTTGAACACCGTCGGGCTGAGACTGGAGGTAAACAACTTCACCATGCGTAAGCGAACTGACACATAGTTAAGGAGGTGTGATGTAATAAAGACTTAGTTGCGTGAGAATCTGTTTTTCCCTATTATGAAGCGAAAATATCCCAACATTCATGCAGTGTTTGATAGTGAGAGCATTTAGTTACTTCCAACCAGCTTCAAACCAGTGCTTTAGTTGGGCCAATACGGCGTACCGCCTAAAAGTCAAACTCGCTACTAACGTACCCTCTAAAATTCTTTCCTAAATCTGTAAAAAAAAAAGACCAACTGTAAATTGTCCAATGTATTTCGGAAAGAAAAATTTGAAAGTTATAGGTTCGTTGGTGTTGCGATCATAACCGTCGAAGCGTTCAAATTGTACTTTTGCACAATTACAATGGAATCTGACTGGCGGTCAAATGTTCGAATTAGTCAATTCCAACTAGTCTGAACCGAGATTCTTCTTACCGACTCCAAAGCGTTTAACTACCTTTCTCCAAAGAGCAACTTCTTGACTTAATTTCCATTGATCAAATCAAGAAACACTGCACAAGTTGCGTATGTTTTCATGCTTATCACGACACATTTTGAGAACGACGCACTGCCAAGATAAAATATTTACCGTAAATATTATGTTTACTTAAGTCTTTTCGCACTGTAGTCAGTTTAAGATTATAAAATGGTGTGTCGTACCACTAGTAGGAATTAAAGTATAAGCGAATTTCAATCTAGCCGGCCGCGGTGGCCGAGGGTCTGCACGGCCACTACGGTCGGGGGTTCGAATCCCCCCTCGGGCATGGATATTTGTGCCGTCATTAGTCTTAGTTAGTTCATAAGTAGTTTGTAAGTTTAGGGACTGATGACCCCGTAGTTAAGTCCCATAGACTATACAAACATTTGAACATTTGAATTTCAATCTCTTTGACCAATGCTTCTTCAACTGGCTGGATGTGTACATGTTCAACTTTTGGTAACGCTGTCAGTTCAGCTTCTTGCGGCGGTAAACACTTGTTTCCGTCTTTAAAAGTACCAAGTAGTTCTAATTTTGTAACGGTTTTCGTGTGATTTAAGTCTGTTTTTAATTCCCGGCAGCAACACGCACTCTTATTGTCTTCTGGAACGCCACTCCTGATTAGTTACGATAACATGTCGTTGTCCAAAGATGATGGGTGGTATCCTCATACACTAAACCCTTGAATACATTTAAAATGAGTTTCGAATCTGTAAATCGTAGCTATATTTTGTTAGTGTATTCACATTCCTAAATCTTTACTTTCGTGATTTTCTAAAAAATGTCCGCTTATTTCATGTGGAATGAGAAGAGTACCGCATAATTTTTTTTCCGCCGAGCAGAATACTGCCTAAAATTTTTTCCAAGTAAAGCACTGCTTCAAACACAGTTTCAAATATTTATTACATGCTTAAAGTCGAATATTTTATACAGTAACTAATTCGCGGGGCAATCAGACGTTTGAAGCAATTCTATACAGGGGACCTCGATTCTTTATGGCATTGTGGATTTTACTAATGTGCATCTAAAATGTTGGTAAAATCGCGTCGTAAACAAATGCTATAAACCAAGTGCATTCAAAATAATTTAGCTGAAGTAGCAAGAATGATTGCAGGTACTAATAGATGGGAACAATGGCAGGAGGGTGTCCATAATGAGGAAATCAAAGAAAAACTGGGAATGTACACCATAGATGAAGCAGTTAGAGCGAACAGACTGAGATGGTGGGGTCATGTTACACGCATGGGAGAAGCAAGGTTACCTAAGAGACTCATGAGCTCGGCAACAAAGGTTAAGAGAAGTCGAGGTAGACCTAGAAGAAAGTACTTACATTCGGTGCAGAATGATTTTTAAGTAAAAGGCATAACATCAGACGAGGCATCGATGTTAGCATTGAATAGGGGATCATGGAGGAATTTTATTAGAGGTACTATGCCCCAGACTGAACGGAGAAAGGCATAATCAGTATCTAATGATGATGATGATGATGATGATGAGACACAATAACGTACCATAACATTTACAATTTTACTGGAAACTGTCAGTAAGGGATTCCGTGCGGCTCGAATGAATGACGCGACATATCTACAGAATACACTATCCGTAAGCCACTGCGCAATGCGTATTAGAGGGCACTTTGCTTAATGTCTTCGATCTTCTGTCCAAGACGGGTATTGTGCGAGGAAACAACGACTGTAGGCATTATCTCTTTCATCATATTCTCTTGATGCCCACGCGTGCAACATACGATGCTGGTAAAATAGAGCTCGCACTTTTATACGATTACGGGTTATGTAAATTTCCCGAAAAGAGTTTCTCTCAGTGGATAATCGCCTCCTGCATGTAGACCCTTATCTACAGTAATTTGGATGAGGTGAAATGAGATGATCGTATGACCCATCGTGGCTGGAATATCCCCATTGGGGCTCGACCGTCTACTGTAAGTCCTAATGGCTCCACTTTTTTCTTACCCCTCCAAACACACATCGTTAGAAAGTTAAGAAAAATTAAAGAAAACCTCTGTAACTTAATGACTCCAACGTCAAACAATGAAAATAAAGTGCACTCTACTGTGCATTAAACGTGAATCCAAATAAGCAGTATCCTCGTAAAAGATGAACATTGAGAGATCCTTAGAACTTACACGTTTCCAGTTTTTTCCCTCACCTTTTGTATATATACAAAGGAAAACTCTAAGTTATTAAAGATCCCATTTTCAAACAACGAAAGGTGCCCTCGGCATGGACGTTTAATCCAAACATGCAGTAACATGGTAACAGATGAATATGGAGACATATTTTAAAAACGTACACTCCTGGCCATTGAAATTGTTACAACACGAAGATGACGTGCCACAGACGTGAAATTTAACCGACAGAAAGAAGATGCTGTGATATCCAAATAATTAGATTTTCAGAGCATTCACACAAGGTTGGCGCCGCTGGCGACACCAACAACATGCTGACATGAGGAAAGTTTCCAACTGATTTCTCATACACAAACAGCAGTTGACCGACTTTGTCTGGTGAAACGTTGTTGTGATGCCTCGTGTAAGGAGGAGAAATTCGAACCCAACTGTTTCGACTTCGATAAAGGTCGGATTGTAGCCTATCGCGATTGCGGTTTATCGTATCGCGACATTTCTGCTCGCGTGGGAATCGATGGGTTCAGGAGAGCAATACGAAACGCCTTACTGGATCCCAACGGCCTCGTATCACTTAACAGTCGAGATGACAGGCATCTTATCCACATGGCTGCAACGGCTCGTGCAGTCACGTCTCGATCCCTGAGTCAACAGATGGGGACGTTTGCAATACAACAACCACCTGCACGAACAGTTTGACTACGTTTGCAGAAGCATGGACTATCAGCTCGGAGACCATGGCTACGGGTTACCCTTGACGCTGCATCACAGACAGGAGCGCCTGCGATGATGTAAGTAACGACGAAGCTGGGTGCACGAATGGCAAAACGTCATTTTTTCGGATGACTCCAGGTTCTGTTTACAGCATCATGATGGTCGCATCCGTGTTTGGCGACATCCCAGTGAACGCACATTGTAAGCGATTATTCGTCATCATCATACTGGCGTATCACCCGACATGATTGTATGGGGTGCCATTGGTTACACGTCTCGGTCACCTCTTGTTCGCATCGACGGCTCTTTGAACAGTGGCCGTTACATTTCACATGTGGTACGACCGCGGCTCTACCCTTCATTCGATCCCTGCGAAATCCTACATTTCAGCAGGATAATGCACGACCGCATGTTGCAGGTCCTGTACGGACCTTTCTGGATACGGAAAATGTTCGACTGGCTTCCTGACCAGCACATTCTCCAGATCTCTCACCGACTGAAAACGTCTGGTCAATGGTGGCCGAGCAACTGACTCGTCACAATACTCCAGTCACTACTCTTGATTAACTGTGGTATCGTGTTGAAGCTTCGTGGGTATCTGTACCTGTACATGCCATCCAAGCTCTGTTTGACTCAATGCCCAGGCGTATCAAGCCGTTATTACAGCCAGAGGTGGTTGTTCTGGGTACTGATTTCTCAGGATCTATGCAACCAAATTGCGTGAAAATGTAATCCTATGTCAGCTCTAGTATAATATATTTGTCCAGTGATTACCCATTTATCATCTGCATTTCTTCTTGGTGTAGCAATTTTAATAGTCAAGAGTGTATATAAGAAAAACCAAGCTACAGCAGGACCTCTACCCACTAGGTCATAGGAAAACAAAACCAGGAAGACTTGACAAATCGAGGGAGATGCTGACTTCCTGCAAAGAAACTAAAATCATTCCTCTAAAAACGGGTGTTCCAGAAGCAGTACGCCTCCTTCGGCTATCTACTGTCGTCTAATCGAGAGAAGGGAGAACATTTTGCCACCTGCACTTAGCGACAGAACTTTGGAACTAAATGATAGGGGGACGCCACTCTTTTGGAGCATGGTTGCAGGAAACGAAATTATAGACTCCCATACTTAAGTGAAGACAAATTAACTTCTACAAAGAGGAAGTAAAGGTGGAATTAAAGTAGAACTCCGAATCTATAAGCCAGGACAAATGTGCCCTAAGGTGCTAGTAGTACGAAAAAGACAGGGCAGAGGAAGGAAGATGGATGGAGCCGTAAGGTAACACACACAATTTGAGTAGGCGAGTGACTGATTACCGGTGTCATTTACCTGATCAGTGCCTTTTGATACACGTGAACGAGAACCGCGGACAGAATGTTCGCGAACAGCTGCTTATATTTCTTGTGGGATTGGACCCGTCCACTTAGGTTACTTGCTGTCAATGATGATGACAAAAACATCACCCAGTCCCCCGCCGGAAATCGAACCTGGGTCCCTTGCATCGGCAGTCGACGCTGCCACTGAGCTACGGAGGCGGACATTTCTGCGAGTTTACGAGAATAACTCAGGCATCCAATTTTTGGTTTCGGTAATGTATTCATGCTTCCCTGACTATAAATTTTTTTTGTCTGCGACAATGTCCTGTAAATAAATTAAAGTAGTTCCAGTCTCCCGGTTCCGACCAATAACGACAAAATGCAATTTTCTAGAAAACTAATTAATATGCTGAAATTAATGTGAATCAATATATAATGTAACAATATATATTTATATGTAACAACATATTTATAATTTCATACATATCTGATATTTCCTGAATGAATCACAAGTTTGTTCTACCTGACGTCACTGTCTGGTTCGGTTTTTACGCAGTACACCAGTTTGATTAGCAGAAAAAGAGCGCCGTTTCAGCACTTTAAAAAGAATTAAAATCTTTGTCTGGAATAGTATTGGTCACGAAAGGCTGATTTCACTGACTGTTTCTTTCACTTGGAAATCAGTAAAATTCCAAACTTCAACAACATACTAATTGACATGTTTGCCAGTCAGAAGAATCGATTTACTGTACAAATAACCTGTGTAGACACGGGCCTCATAAGTTAACGCGCTAGTTGGGTGAAATACACATGACATAACTCCCAGCCAACGTTTTCCCCAGAAATTTAACCTTGGACTTAATGCAAAAGCCATGAGGGTCCCTGTCGGCTCTCTGGTGCATTCCCAGTGGGGTAGAAGTCACATTCCCCCACCCACAGTTCCGCGATTTTTCTCTTTACATCACAATCCAGCCATATAAGGAAAACCAGAACGAGTACGAATATAGGCATAAGGAGAGTTGGTGAGTTTCACTTCGAATCCAAACAGCTTCAAACCCCTAAAGTTATTCGTAAGCTGTACCACCACAGCATAACCCCAGACACCCACAGATGTACGTGGAAACCCCACCACCACTAAAAAAAAGTAATAAAAATAAAATTAAAAAGGTGACTTTATATTTGTATATATTTTATTACTAGCGTACCCAGCAGTGCTTCGCTAATATGTATGGGAATTGAATATATACCCTAATCTAATTTTCCTTTCCTCGGGAATCTAATATATATGAAGCACAGTGTCCGTATGTTTGTACGTGTTGCATACAAATCTACAGTTTTGTTCCAATCTTTATGAAATTTTATACACGTAAGCTTCAATCCATGAGGACGGTCGCTTTAAGTGTAAGAATCAGATACGATGTATAGTTCACGAGATATGACGTCATAAACAATGAGATGCGCGGAAAACTGCTGCATTTTGCGACAATGCCGCTCATTTTCTCGCAAACCATTGGACCGATTTCAACCAAATTTGGTACACACATTCCTTACCATGAGGAAGCAATTGCCGCATGGTTAAGAATCACATATGGCATATGGTTCAAAAGATATTATGTCATAACCAATAGAAATCGCAAAAAATGCCATATAATGCGGCGAGACTGTCGAAATACACTGTATGAGAATACAGTACTTAGCGACTTGCAACAAACTTTAATCATAATTTCAAACCTTTATTAAACTTTTTCTCGCTGGCAACCATAGTAAAATGATGAAATGAAAAAAGTTTCTCGCTTACTACTTTTCCGCTGTTTATGGAGTAAAACTACGGCCCATCGGTATGACGTTACAATTTACAATTTCTACAGTACAAATTACAGCAGCAGGAAATTTTACAGTCAGTATACACGCATATAGTAGAGTGTACCTTCTAAATTGTATCACAGTACGACACGTAGTTCATGAGATATGAGCACATAAATAGTAACGTTCTGCTGTTCAGGGTTAAAAATACAGCATTTGGTATGCCTTTACAATTTATAGTTTCTATATTACAAATTGTAGCAGCAGGAAATTTTACAAACAGTATACACGGATATAGTTGTGTGTACCTTCTAAATTGTATCACAGTACGACACGTAGTTCATGAGATATGAGCACATAAACAGTAACGTTCATGAAAAACCGCCACATCATGCATCGAGTTTTAATGTGTTATTTCTGTACTATTAATTGTATTCCCAAGAGATTTTACAGACATACAGCACTTATGCAAATGAATATATACCTGAAAAATGGTAGGAATAAATAAATAAATACCCGGGAAACAACGGGTTTTCAGCTGGTTGGATATTGTGACAATACTGCTGGCCCTCTCATCTCAATGTTATCGTACGATACCGTCTGCGTCGGATCCGGAATCGTACGGTTCAATAGTGATAAAAGTTGCGTGTGAAGTTAGTTAAAAACGATATAGCTAGCCTAGGAATCAGTGTAGGACAGTGTCTCGGTGATACTGTGATTAAAACAAGTGATAGATTTCATTAATTAAGAGATTCGTTTAGATAATTTCCAGACAGTTCTATAAACAATAGTTTCGTCATTGTATGTTATTTAAAGACTTAAATAGACGAATTGTAAAAACTTTTGTGAAAAACAAAAAGAAATGAAAATACATAGCATTGTATATATGTCAGGCTCATAAGCAAGTTGTGTTGACCAGCTAATTGTGTTAATTAACGTAACAATCAAAATTTGAATTTCGTAATTCTTTGTATATATTGACTGATGTGAGATTTTGAACTTATTCTGAGTATGGCCAAGATATTTGATACCTCAATATATGTTAGGAACATGTATGATGTACTCATTAACTAATTAATTGACATTTAACATTGCCGTTTGTTGTCAACAGAAAGATCAGAGATTTCGACTTAAAAAATACGTGCCATGTAAAATTATTGTATGTATAGTTTTCATTTTATATTGTGATTATTTTTGTGTACATGAAATGTTTTCTTTGTGTGTTTGTTAATTGTAAATTAGTATATTCAGTTGTTATGAACAATGGATAACGTAACGTCATTATTGTCGATGTTATATATTTGCCTCACCGCCTTGCGTGGGGGAGTTCGAGTTTTGTCTTTTGTCGAGTACTTTGGAATCTATGTCAGTCTGTGTTGTTGTGGTAATTTGTGTACGTTATTGTAATGTTTTGGTGGAGAAGACGTTTGATTTAAATTAAAGAAGAGGTGAAAATTGTATATATAGAGTATTTATTTCTACCACGACGCCCCAGGAGAATAATGTTGCAGCGAGCAGAACCCCCATACAACGTAATGTTGAAAAGCTGAGTATCGGTAGAATAAACTGTAATTACTTAAAATCTATTAAAATATTATAATATACACCCTAATCTAATTTTCCTTTCCTCTTTATCCCGTCTCTTCCTCCCCTCCATTTGTCTCTCTCTCTCCTCCCCCCCTCACTTTGTCACTATAGCCCCTCTAGAACTTCTTTTGGAAATTTCCTCATCCTCCCCCTATCTTAGTCCATCGCCCTCACCCCACTCCCTGTACATATCTCACACCCCGGCCATCTCCTCCTCTCCCTCCTCTCTGTCTCTGTATCCTCCCTTCATTTCTTTATCTCCTTTTATTTATTGCTCTCCCTCTCTCTGTCCCTCCTCCCTATCTACCTCTGCATCATCCACTTTTACATCCAGCCAACACTCCACCTGTCTCTCTTGTTACCTCCCACTGTTCTCTGCCAAACTCCTCCCACGTTGTGTATGAAAAATTACATACATCTACCAAATGTTTTATGGATATCAGTCAAACAGTGTCGAAGTCTGGCATAAGGTACTCTTCACCATACACCATATCAAAAATGAAAAATTCCTGATGTTCTGCAAAATTATTTATTGAGTTACTATCCGGCTTTTGGCTTCTTACGCCTTCATTAAGTAACAACTTACCTGTCCATGGTCTTAGCAGCCGAAAGCCATTTAGTCCATGGCTAATTGGATCGGCTCTGTACCGTACGAATTATTATGTAGACAGTACCATTTCTTTTGTTTTGAAGATCAAATGTACAAAATTTTATCGCAATAGGATAAATGGTACTGATGGATATCTGTCAACAACGTCATTTCTATAGTCAATTACAATCTCGCCTATGTTATTGGCGTAAAAAAGTATGAAAACCATTTTTAAGCGAGTTGTATACTGTGTCAAACTTTTAACTCATATAACGTGAAATACGGACCAATAATTAATCTATGAAAATACTATTCACTATCTGAATTTTCCACTTTACCATATGCCTGAAAATGGTTTTATTAGTTGCAATGTTCTACGAAATGTGATTCAACGCAATGAATACAAAAAAGAAAAAAACTGTGCGAAATCAAAGGCAAAAATGTGCCAAAATTTCAATGCAATCTGTGAAGAATTTTCTGTGATTTCAGATTTGCAACAACCATCATTTACATTTGTAAAAGTAAATGTTCTTTACCGCCAAACTCCGAAAGTTCTTAATCGAATGCTATGAAATTTTGACACAACGTGTTACCAGAATACGTTCAAATTTTTAAAACACATGTCACATATGAATTTATTTAAATTTTATGATGGGGAAACGTTGTTAATATACATATATGGTGTATCAAATAGGACGACGCAACTTACACGGTTGAAAGTACACGATAAAGAAGCAAAACTGTCCCAGTAAAAATGGTTCCGCAAACTAGCCGTTTGCGAGATAATCACGAATGTATGGCATCTCCTATCTCGTCTTCATATACTTGCTCTTCTGTTTTTACAGTACTGCCTTCAAGAACATTTCCCTTGTATAGCACCTCTACACAGCGTGTTTCAGGAGGAATACTAAGTATTTTAGGAGGTTGTAGTATAGACAAATTGCAATAAAAATGCCACATGACACGTGTCCAATTTTTTAGTACAGAGATGGAGCTGTCAGTATGTGACCCATACAAACTTAAAGCAAACTTCAAAATCTACAGCTGTCCTTGTAAGCCGAAAACCGGTCAACTAAATAAAAATAAGCACGTAGAAGATACCATAAATTGTGCTTTTCAGTCAATATATCGATGTTCTACGAAGAACCAACAGAATAATAAGGGAATTTGTCCTCATATACCTTGCATAAAGTTTGTCTGGGTTAGATACAAACACGCGTATCTCTGTTCTCAATAAAAATAATTACTATTCCAACTTTCAAATAAAAAAAAGTTCAAATGTTTTTAAACCTATTAGACCAAGCTGCTGTGATCATCACTTCGTAGACTTATAATAAACTACTTAAACTAACTTACACACCCATTACGAGGGACGATTCGCACCTCCGGCGGGAGCAACCGCCCAGTTCGTAGTATGATACCTTAGACCACGCGTCTACTCCCGCGCGGCGACTGTCAACTTTCCCTTCTTTGCTCAGAACTGGTTTTACATCTGAGTACTTAATACTCATGCAGCTGCTTTTCTTATCCCCAAATGTCTTTTTCTTTTCTTTTATTTATTTATTTATGGAGATATCAATCTTTCCCCAGGTTATATATTCTTAAGTGGACTTGCATGTGCGCTGCAGCCACTCCTGCTTAACCAATTTGCACTATGTGTTAATCTCATTTTTAGCCGTCTGAACTCCCCTTTGCCTGATTAATTAGCTGCAATTTTATATTTTCTTCTTTCATCATTTAAGTTTAGCATCTCCTGTGTTATCCATGGATTCCTACCAGTCCTTGTCCTTGACTCTCTGCAATCTTTAGCTCTCAAAGCTAACCATTCTTTTTCCTCTGTATTACTTTCCCCGTTTCAGTCAATCCCCCTTTAATGCTGCCATCTCATATGATTCTTAAACCAAGTGTTTTTGATGATTAAATTGCGCACTTTGCATTATTCTACCAGGCGACTTGCTCTTTCATTCCTTCATTTACTAATTTTCCTTCTCTATCTTTCCCTATCACAAGCACCAGTTTCCCATAATAATCGGGTTTTCTTCTTCCTGTCTGAACAACTTCTTTTATTTCGCCATACATATATTTTTTTCTATCTCCTCATCATCGGCAGAGCTAGTTGGCATATAAACATGTACTAAGGCTTCGTGCCTATCGTGGGTACGATAATGCCTTCAATATGCTTAACCGGATTCTTCTTATTCATTATTAGACCTGCTCCTGCGTTATCCCCAATTGATATTGTACCTGTAACCCTGTACTCACCGACACACACACACACACACACACACACACACACACACACACACACACAAATACTCACACATTTCCTTCTCTTCCCACCACCCCAACCCTTTTAATGTTTATCAACTAACACCAACTGTTGTTCTTGCCATCAGCTTAAGAGTATGTCCAACTGTATATATTATTTAAAGCATACTCTACATATTATCTCACCCATTTCTTAAAAATGCCAGAAAACATCATCAGGACTAAACTTCACGCATTCTAGTCGGAAAGCATGGAGCCTTATAAGAAAACTTGGTACAGACCCAAGGTTGTCAAATAGAGTCGCACATGTATATGACAATTTTGTTGCAAGACTAATGAATATTTCGAAGTCTAAAGTAGAGAAGGCATACACACGAACTGTAAAAAAGGACCTGCACATAGAAAGGTCCCAGCTAGAGCGACATTCAGACTATTCACGCGAATTCAGCATTGAGGAAGTTGAGAGAGCCTTGAAGATAGTAAAGGTAAATAAAGCTCCTGGTTTTGATGGGGTGTATCCAGAGTTTCTCAAAGCTGCCGGCCCAAAACCAAAATTATGGCTCACTGACTTCTTCAATGCGATACTGAGAACTGGAAAACTATCAAAGCTTTTCAAAGAGGCTAAGATAATTGCCATCTTGAAACCAGATGCTTCTCACTATCGATCTGTGTCGCTACTCAGCAATACCTATAAGCTACTTGAAAGGCTCATCCTAAACCGCATACAAGAGACCATTGACCAAATCATCCCTGCTGATCAAGGTAGCTGCTGTGACCAGGTCTTAACGGTGACAACATTAGTAGAAACTGCGTTCCAACGGGGTCTTAAATCAGCTGCAGTTTTTGTGCACCTCACAGCAGCTTATGACACTCTGTGGAGGGAAGGACTGATGTTGAAGTTTCTTCAAATCATCCCATGCCGAAAGCTTGCATTCCTAGTGAACAACATGCTCTCGGACAGCCGCTTTAAGGTATTCCTGAATGGACAATCTAGCAGATGGAGGGTGGTAAATAACGGCCTTCCCCAGGGCTCTGTTCTGGCCCCCATCATGTTTAACCTATATGTACATGACATGCCAGACACGAACTCCACGAAAATCCAGTATGCAGATGACCTAGCATTAGTCTTCCAGAGTAACGACCTCAAGCACTGCGAGCAGGTACAGACGAGTGACCTGATTAAATTAAGTGATTACTTTCTTTCATAAATGGAGACTTTAACCAAACCCAAATAAAACTGAGGTTACTGTATTCCATCTGAATAATAAAGAAGCCCAAAGGAAGCTACATGTGACTTTTGATGGAATTGAAGTGCCACATAACTACAATCCGGTATACCTAGATTACTCGAGATCGATCCTTGACATTCAAAGAACAGTGCTTAAAGCTTTAAAAATCTTGTCTCAAGAGTGAACTTGCTTCGTAAGATTGCTGGCAGCAATTGGGGTGCAGACGCCAATACCCTACGCTCTGCTGCGCTCGCTCTTGTGTATTCTGCTGGGGAATACTGCGCGTCAGTATGGGAAAACAGCGCTCACACAACAAAGATTGACGTCCAACTTAATTAAGCCATGAGTATTATCACTGGCACTGTCAGATCTACGCCCATTCAGTAGTTACCTGTCCTAGCTAACATTGCTCCGTAAGATCTGAGGAGGAAAGCAGCTAAGGTAAAATTGATAAAGAATGTCGAGGCTCACAAGAACTCTCCCTTGTATGATGCTCTCAGGGATCCTCCAGCATCTCGTCTAAAATCACGAAAACCTCCCTGGTGTGACACAGAAAGCACCACTTCCTTCGACGTGACCTCCAAGTGGCAAGAACGCTGGAACGAAAATCCACCGCACAACGGCCACCTCGTGCAAGATCCATCAAAGAAGGTTGAGGGATTCCATCTACGACGCCAAACGTGGTCGAGACTGAACCGCATTAGGACTGGTCAAGGGAGGTGTGCTTACAACATGGAGAAGTGGGGTTTCCTTTCATCTTCTGACTGTGACTGCGGGGCAGAGGAGCAAACCGTAGGGCACATCGTCAAGGAGTGTCCACTGCGAGCATTTAATGGTGAGTTGGAGAGTTTACATCAAGTGACAGAAAGTGCTCTGGACTGGTTGTTAAATTTGGACATTTCCATTTAATTGTATATATATATATATATTTGTATACTTGTAAAAACCATACGATAAATAAATAAATAAAAACCCATTTCTTAAACGTGTCATGTAACTTTTAGTACAACCTGTCGCTGATACGTAAGTTGTTCACTTTAATTCCGCTTTATACATCACCACATCAACAACCAGGTTGCACTTCTCATTACGGAAGCAGCGGACACAAAACAAACTGGTAAGAAAAAGTTCTTTTCTTTGATCAACTTTGAGTTATTATATACAGATTACAAGAAATTATGGGAAACTAGGGAATGCATGTCCTTGAAGCTTTAAGCGAAGACATCGTTTTACACTTTTTCATTTATTTCTGTTCACATTGTGGTTAATAAAATTTGCATTATAGAATTTATTCTGTAAGTGAGCTGTAAATCGATCACTTTTATGTTGCAGCATTATTCTTATAATGCGATTCAAATATGCAAGACAACTGATGAAAGTGCAAGTAGCTATAGAAAGGTGGGTGGTTATGTTGTGGCTATGTCCCTTATATGGCCGGCCACCTAATGTGAGTTAGTTAACCAGAAACTCCATTAGAGTGCATCAGCGCCTAATGTGGCAAGCCGTCTAGTGTCTGAGGTGATCATTCCCAGCCAACCATGTGTTTGATGTTCGGAGTGGAACTGCTTCTTACTTTTCTCTGATACGTGCCCTGCTTCTTGCATATCTTTTTTAACATTTTTTTTTTCAATGAAACCATTATACTCAACTCAATATTAAAGGCTCTTTCGATAGGTGTTGTACTTGATATCGTTGTCGGTTGTCCATAACCGAAAGTTTTTCACGAAAACTGATCTGTTCCTCATATGGCCACCCATGTGGCCTAACTACTAACCTGATGTTGAACAAAAAGACAAAGAACAAACAGCGATAATAGGGTATCTTCCTATGTTAAAAATATGATTCGAATTGTTGTTATTCTGAATGATTACAACATTCAGACAGCATTTTCGCTCATTATTCTAACAAAACATCTGCTATTTTTACGTAATTAAAGCTTAAAAATCATTAAATTCCACGATTAGATCACGCTCTGTTATTGGCTGAAGTACGGGTGATGTCACAGACCACCAGGTCGCGGCAGCTAGATGACGGAAACGGAGCTGTATCGTTGTTGCCGGCCGCGGTGGCCGAGAGAACTGAGGCGCTTCAGTCACGGTCTGCACGGCCACTACGGTCGGGGGTTCGAATCCCCCCTCGGGCATGGATATTTGTGCTGTCCTTAGTTGTAGGTAGTTTATAAGTAGTTTGTAAGTTTAGGGACTGATGACCCCGTAGTTAAGTCCCTTAAGCTTAACAAACATTGGAACATTAGTATCGTTGTTAGCGTTTCCTTAATTTCTCAGCGCAAAGTTAAGTTATTTTCGTGATGCAAACGCATTTACAGCTTTTGTGCCATAACTGAAAAGAATTATGTGAAGGCTGTCGGCGGGAACCCCCCTGAAGTTGATGCATTTATCTCCATTCTTCAAAATCAATCCAAATATATAAGAAACGTGAAAACTCCATTCTAAGTAACTCATACCTACATTTTAAAGTTAATTAATGCTAGAGATATTTTATGTCATTGTAAAAAATACCATACTTATTGGTGTTAGCAGAATTACTCTGAAGTCACCATACTATGCAGTAAAGGGTCAAATTTTACCTTTTATCCAGGTGGCCTCGACTGATTATGTTGGCAACATCAACAACACGATAGAAAATCTTTGCCAAGCTGTTCGGACAACATAGAATGACTCGATTAGTGTATCGTACAGACCATGAAGTAAACAAATAATGTTGTTCCTGCTCTGTGGTTGACAGGCTCTTACGTTCCCTTGTCCAGTCAGTAAAAGTAATTGCTCTCGCAAAGCTAAGGTTTCATGATATTTCCTTTGTCACGCGATAGGCTGATGGAGACGTGACATGATTCTCAGTATTCAGTGTCTGTTGCCAACATTATCACGGGAGGCCGCCGGGATGGTTGGTAAAATTTAACCCAGTAAAGCACATAGTTAAGGGAGTAATTTCATTTTTAACTACTTCAATACTGGTAGCAAGGTGGAACATCAAAACCTATAAAATACAGAAAAATGCCTTGTGTGTATATTTATACAATATCTCTAAATAAACGCATTTTTGGGTAACACTGTTCATCGTATTTACACAAATGCTAAATGAATCGGCGCATTAAAGACATCTCTCACATACCTATTTTACGATAGGGTATGTTGTAGTAAAATAATCAGAAGGCCGTTGTCGGTGTACAAAACAATAACCCATTATTGCAACGGTTGTTTAAATAAGATCTACGGGCGATAAAAGTACACTTGCTGGAGATAATCAGTACTATACTTTATAGTGGGCTAAAACAATATCCATGTTGTTCTTTCACAAAATATATTAGGGAACGGATTTAACTACACATAAATCGTAGGCGTGTAGCATTATGAAGTTTTATTTCGCAAATGTAAACATCAGCTCATTAACCAGTACATAATACTACTTTACGCCTCTGCAGTAGAAGAACATGATACTTAACAATGAACTGATGGAATAACATTGTTTACTGACATCAAAATGATCCTCAGAAAAATAAACTCATGAAGTGGCCGCTATTTCATTTGTACCTCTTCGAGCGAGTGTCAACCACATTTTGCGCATCTTGTCATTATTTGAACTTGTAAAATAATTTTTCTGGTTTCTTTATAGATGTATTGCTACAGTACGGAACTACGCTATATTTGTAGGTCATTTTGCGAACATGTATGCTCAAAAAATAAAATACTATTTGTGTATCTTAACGAGAACAGCAGCAACATAGTGGTTTGTGACGTCACAGACATCACGTGACTCGGTGGCCGGCCGTGGTGGCCGAGGGGACTGAGGCGCTCCAGTCACGGTCAGCACGGCCACTACGGTCGGGGGTTCGAATCCCCCCTCGGGCATGGATATTTGTGCCGTCCTAGTTCGTAAGTAGTTCATAAGTAGTTTGTAAGTTTAGGGACTGATGACCCCGTAGTTAAGTCCCATAAGCTTAACAAACATTTGAACATTTGAACATCACGTGACTCAAATGTAGAGTTTTAGAGGACTTTCAAATTATTTGAATTTCATTTCGTTTTTTTGTTTAAAGTACTGAAATTCACGAGCATAATATGACATAATTAACAATTTAAAACGATTTCCAGACAACGGTCAAATACCATATTCAGCAAAGAAAGACTCTGAACGCCACAGTAACTGAAAGGCACTAATTTAGTGTTTGTCAGCAGAGTGAAGTGAAGCACATAAAGCTGTGAGTTACCTGAGAGAATTACTACTACAGGTCACACACTTTTTCATGACACCTCTGTGATCGACGGAAGTCGGCTGAGTTCATGTGTCTACGGAATGTTTTTGCTCTCTACCAACTTTACCGCGTATCAGCATTGTACACCGTAGACAGCGTCAATCTAATTGTTGATTTGGGCTTGGTATTGATTATTGTCATCCACTTTATTATTTGCTACAATAAGTCCACCTACTCCGACGACTTCTTTTAGAAAAGGAAGGCTGTCCTTAAAAGTGGTATGAAGAACGTTAATTCCCATTGTTATTCAGTTAAGACTATAAAAAGAAGCAGAAAGTCCCTTTAAAATATTAATAATTCGTAGATATACGTTCCAGTTTTCATTGACTCAAACATTAAAGTGATACTTAATTTCGTGTTCCATCCAGTGGCGTAGCTATCATAGGGCTAGGCGGGACAGTGCCCCGGGGCCCCCGAGCTCAAGGGGCCACTTGGCCTACGTGAGCGACGTTCGAAAAAAGTTACCGTAGATACTTGAACACTTTCATGTCCGCCAATTACTTCGGATAATCGAATCTCAACTGTATATAATAATTTAGGCGAATGAAGGTTTTCCGACTTTGAACTTTTTGAACCCTAACAAACAAACCTCAAACGCTCGAAGTGAAATCCAAAAATTATTCGCACCCCAGAATATAAACATAACAAGGTCCTTTGCTTGTCCACTAAGAGGTGGACCCTGCCATCGTCAGCGTGTTATCAGTTGAAGTCGGAGTTGCCGTGCCTGCCAATCTTTGCGAAATAACAGCGAACGGTGCTGAATTACTAGCACAGTGTTTGACAGTAAACAGTGTGACCACATTTGAATATGAATTCTCTACAATGTATTATTACAGAATGGTATTATTATGGTAACTCAACTGTTTGTATAGTGAATTCCCCAACGGTGTGCTCCATAATCATAGATCCCAATGAAGTGCTGTAACCAGTTGCACTCTTAAATTCGTGCAAGAAGTAGAGAAAATATGGTTACTTTGTCACAATAGTGAGTTGTGCATTCAAGACACTACCCTGTACCCCACTGCCACTATAATAAGCGAAGATGTCAACTTAGTTATTTTACGTATTACTTTTTCCTGGACAGACATTAATATATACTGCATGAAGCCTGATAGGGGCACGGGCAAACCAAAGTATTCCACCAAACAAATTCCGGCAACTTTCTTTTCTGAAACCATCCTACACGAATATTTTACTTATTTTCCTTCTTTGATTGGGCTATCAACGAAATTAGGCTGCTCGGTACGGAGCAATGACCTTACAGAGAGAAGTTTAGCGACAGTGAGATGTCGGCACTGACAACAGTCCGCCTGCTGGCACCGCGGGTTCGACTGTTCCCGGTTTGCTTCGCGGCAGGGGGCCATGTTTTCATGGTTAAGTAATACTTCTTCATTGAAACTTCCTGGCAGACTAAAATTGTGTTTATTTTTTACTAGCTTATGCCTGCGACGTCATTCACCTAGTATGAAGCAACTTCGGAAACTATCCCAAGGGGTCGTTTATCTTTATGTCCTACCCAGGTCCAAATCTATCCCTCTGCAAAATTTCATGCAAATTCGCCCAGTAACTTTTGCGTGAAAGCATAACAAACAAACCAACTTTCACAGTTATAATTATATTTGAGAGTACAATTAAATATTATCTGCTGCGTGACATATTATAATTTACTTAATATATTTTGGTTTGCCTTATTATGTCTTCCAGTAGGCGGTAAGGAACTGATGATGAAGTAGTTTTGCATAGTTTTAGTTTAAGGAGGGCCCCAATGTCATTTGTGCCCCAGGGCCCTTGGTGACATAGCTACGCCACTGGTTCCATCTGTGTCGCTTTAATCCCTTACATGTTCTATCTTTTAAGCTGTAAGCTATACGCCGTAAGTTGGCGGCACTGGGAGAAAGAGGCGGGGCTTGTTCTAACAGCCAATGCGCTACGAGCTGAATGCAACATTCAGCTCCCAACATTCTCTGCACAGCGGCCACGTTTAAGTGCGTGATCTGCACAAACAGTGTGTTGGCCTCATTGCTACTGATAAAGATATGCTTATTTCTCCCAACTTCTAGCTGTAATTAAATCACCTTATTTAGTGACTCTTGGTCTTTCCTTAACTAATAACACATCTTTTTCAATTGAATTGGAAAGTCAGTTTTGTAAACTGTTACATTCATTAAAAACCCTCGTTTCAGTCCACTATTGAATAAAGATATATCATTTGATATTAATATTTCTTCATTTTACACCAGAATTGCTTAATTATAGCAGAATTATGAAAATTAACAGAATTAAATAAACACTATTACATGAATTAAGGGTGGCCATAAACATCTGCAATGTTCATGAATTGGACGCCGAACAGATTTTTGAAATTTCTTTCTTTTGGTTTAGTAGAACTACTTTTATGAAAATGGATTCATTTTTCTAACAGTCCATTAGCATGAAAATGATTTAAAAGTAGGTTTTGATTTTATAGAAAAGAAATGGAGGCTAGCGAAAATCCCAGACGTTATCGTGGCCCTATCATGGGCACCCTTCTTAAAAGTACACATGCAATAGTCATCAAAGTATCTGAATTTTTTAAGCCCAGCTAGTTACACTAATCGTTTCGAAGAAAATTACAGCTAGGCAATTAGATCATTACAATTAGAATACTGCTTGTCTTTGATCATATCCTATCAAAATTACTAATATTAATTGATTAGATACGAATGCAAACACAGTATGCTAAAAAGCGGGAGTACAACTGATATTGTCCAATAACAGCGCAAGTCACCCCTTAATTGTTTTGCGCCTGTCTATCTAATACACAGAGTTCTGCAGAGACAATTTTTCAGTTATTTTCAATAGTCACTGTATCACCCTGATTTCATTTCGGAAGAACTTATGTCAAAAGGTATGCACCGTTTTTGGTACAATACGGCAATCCTGTTCACATCTAAGAAAAAAATAAAATAAAATACAACATTATTATGGTTCTGTTATCTTAGATGAAAACTTGCAAAACTGGAATACAGCAGTATCGTATCACAACATGTAAGAGAAGTACCAGCATTAACATTATTGACCGAATAGGATACAGTTCATTTGTCACACAGCTAACGAAGATCGTTATATCTCCATGAAAATTAACAAATTGTGTAGCTACCGGTCGGAATCAAGTTTCCATCCCTCTCTGATTTAAGAACGCAAAACTCCTAACCTTATAGTTTCGCAGTTTTCCTTTTAGAATAAGGTATTAATGTCATGTTGCACAGTATCGATCTGATAATCATAGTCAAGTAGTTTACCCAATGGTGAATACTATTTCAAACTGCGTTATCACAATCAAACTCCTAATACTAACCAATACTATTGTGTTCAGCAGTCATTGACTAAGAACAAAGGTCCAAATTAAGCATTTTAACCCGTAAACAATAGTCGATTCGAGCAACAACTAGAGCTACTTAAATCCATCAGTAAAAAGCGACATCTAAGACAATTAGTTATATCAGGAAGCAAGACTATTAACTTTATTCTCTAGTCAAAAACAGACAAAATTTGTGTCACAGTAGATAAATATCGTAACGAAATGTAATTATCATTTCCAATGAGTGTTTGTATATTGTACTACCGTCACCGCAGCAACGCCAAAGATGTTCTTTTCCTCCAGAAGATGCTGCTGCTCGCTCTACAGAGGTCACGGCTCTACTAACGACTAGCACTAGCTCTCTCCCCCTGTCAGCTTCCGTGGCTGGCCCAACAGATCGACACGTGTGCTCTCTGCTGGAAGCTTTGAGAATCACAACTGTGATACGTTTTCCTGGCGACAATAATGTTTTCCTGGATCTGTTCACTTGATAACAATATGAGTGCAGCAGCGTTGCCAACTTGACGGATTCCCCGTCAAATCTGTTCAAATGTTTGTTAAGCTTATGGGACTAAACTGCGGCGTCATCAGTCCCTAAACTTAGAACTACTTATAAACTTATATACTAAAGATAACACAAACATCCATGTCCGAGGGAGGATTCGAACCACCGACAGGGAACGGCCTCACGCATCGGACCATAGCGCCTCAATGCGCTCGGCCACTCCGCCGCGGCCTGTCAAATCTGACGGAATTTCAAGTTGTATGACGCATTAAATTTAGATTTGACGGTTGGCGGATTTTTTTACGGATATTTTTTGACCGATATTGACGGTTAAATACAAATTTGGAAAAGAAAAACATATTATTTGAAACAGCTAAACATGGGGCGGGGGGGGGGCGTAGCGGCCGTGCAGACCGTGACTGACGCGCCGCAGTCCCCTCGGCCACCGCAAAATTTTGTTTATGCTTCTATTTCATAGGCTGAGGTCCATATTTTCTTCTGGTGTATTTGTTTCCTCGAAAAGCGAAGAGTGTCAGCAGTTATACACAAATTTAGAATCATATAAAGCGGAAATAACAATGAGAGTTTTCCATCTGTTTGAATTTCATGTTCGTCTTGCAATTTTGGCAGTGTGGAATATCAGTTTAAAGTATTTCCATTGTTATTACTTCTATTGTTTAAAATGACAATAGGTTTAAGAGCCACTTCGCTTAATTTTAATGTCCTTGAATCAGTTATAGTCACAAGAAGTGCTATTTCTCTGGTGCAAAAGTGTTATTTTTTCGGTTTCTACAATTGATCCAAATGAGAATGCTCCTCCAGAGTGAAAAGGCAGAAGTATGGTCGAGTATCAGATGCTGATAAGAAGATGAGAAACCAAACGCATGAAACTGGGAAAAACTGTGAGTGTAGTAGATTTAAATGTTTTGACAAAATTAATGAAAGTGAAAGGCTGACTATTATAAAGCATTTTAATGAATTATCTGATAGGAATGCTCAAAACTTGCATTTGTCTGGGCTAATAAAAACCCATTTCATCAAACAAAGACAAAGTCATAAGGATAAAGCCGAGTCTGATCTTCATAATCATTCATTGTTTTACATTTTCAGATCTTTAAATTTGAGTATGTTATTACTTCCTTAAGATAAAAAGCACATTAACATAAAATAATTAGTGCAATGAATATGAAATGTTTCAAAAAACCTAAACATTCATTGTTTTTTACGCTTCTAAAAATGCATAAGTTATAAAAAACAGTGTGTTCATTGTTGTTATTATTACATAGTAATAGCTACAAACGAGTAAATAATACTCCTAATATGCAAACTTCATTTAAACCTCAACTGTATTTGTATTATTTAATAAATGTTCACACAAAATGGTTTCACAGTTTAAAAATCGTTTTTCTCTGTAACGGTAAAAAGTAATATTGATCGTTTTTCCCTCATGTCTTCATATGCAGATCTTTCTGTGCCTCCAAGACAGTGGCATAGTATATTAGTATATTAATGGATTGTTGCACTAAAGCCCAATAACAAACATCTCAAATGACTGGAAAACTGAGAAAATAAAGATTACGTTGGCAAAGATACGATAGTGCCTCAGTAGCAGCAGCAGAATCATGCTAACAATGATGTGCTTTGCTTTACCAGTTAGTTCGGGGAATTCAGTATAGTGAGCTCCGTACATCGGCCGAGTTTCACGGATTTTTAAATGCTTGTCCAACTCGTAAACAAAGTAACAAATATTATTTTTAGTATAAATTTTGATTTTTCTCTATTTATGCAAGAAAACTGGAAATATCTAATTTTGACGGATTTTTAAACATTTCGCTCACATGCAAACGAAGAACGGATCCCATGTTTTAATATATATTATTTTTTCTTTATTTTGCAAGGAAATACAGAGATATCTACTTCTGACGGATTTTGATGGATTTTTGGGTGTTGGTCTGACGGAAAAAATTATCATGCGTTGGCAACACTGGAGTACAGCTTTGTTTTGTGTTCGAAGGTCGTGTCTATATAGTAGAGGTCTGGTCAGGATACTGTGGTCCTTTGAGGTGGCAGTCATTTTGGTCCCAAACGCGATGTAGCAGACTGTATTCGGATAATGTTTTTCACTAGAAAGTATTAGTTCCATAAATCGGTGAATCTAAAATTGTGATGAAGTATGCAGGCTACCGAGAATATGGCTACATCCGTTCTCTTTGCAATATGTATGCGATATGACTAACTATACAACCACCACTGAGAGGAAACAGTAACCTTTGCATTAACAAAGTTATGCTTTCTCCTAATCGTAGGCCTATCTGTGTAACATAAGAAAGTTCGTGTTTTCTTCTGATACATTTTCTTTTCTTTTCTTGTCAAGTTTCCAGTCGGTATGGTACATATAGAAGGATCAACGAAAGTGTCTTGTGCTGAACAATCAGAGAACAGAAGCTTACATGGAATGTCGTCTTCCATTCATATGAAATTTTTCTATTGCGTGCGTTTCTAGTGTTTCGACATTAGGTAAATGGAAGAATTTTCGAGATACTGAATCTGTGTCAGACAAACTTAGCGCAGGTCCTAGTGTTTTAAATGAAACTAGGTTGGAAAAAGAAGGCGAGATAGTGGAAAAAGTCCAAGAAAATCATTGTGCCAAATGAGAACTTACGAAACTAAAATTTATTTATGTTAAATCACTATATTAGTTACTTTGATTGTGATAATCAGCCACGTGGGAGTAGCCGCGCGGTCTGGTGGGCCACGTTACGGAAGGCGCGGCCTCCTGCGTCGGAGGTTCGAATCCTCCCTCGGGCGTGGATGTGTGTGTTGTCCTTAGGTTAGTTTAAGTAGTTTGTAAGACTAGGGACTGATGACCAACGTAGTTTGGTCCTATAGAATTACAACACCATCGATGTCGTTAAACCATTTGAAGTGGATACTGAAAAAAGTCTTTACAAAAGTTCAACCAATTATCTGCAAAAGTTACATTTATTTTTGGTGATCATCGTTAATAAACATAATATTTACACCATTCATATGCTATGAAAGTATTTTTCGACAAGAGATTTTCTCCAAAAAGTGCTTCAGTGCAAGGCATACTCCATTGGTCATCCCAACGTACTTAATTTTCTCGTATACTGTAATCGGAAATCTTCATGAGAGTTTTCTCTTTTCCTATAGCCCACTCACGCCAGATATTTTAGGAATTTAAATGTTTCATCTAGCTAGTTCTTCTCACACAGTTTGAGACAAATCTTTGATAATCATCCTGTGAACTCTGCTTGTAAGACTGAGCAAAATAGGCCTTCCCACTTATCAGATTTTATTACTAAACGTAAGAATATAATTTCTGACTCAGACGGTACGCAAACTGGCTGCAGAATAATAATAATTTGCGAAAGTGACTATTTTCTCTCCTAACGATACTGCCGGATGTCATCTACTCTAACTTATTGATTGTTGGGCCCGCAGTGAAGTGAATGTCACTAAAGGACATTGTATTAAGAGGTCCAGAAACAGCTGTTGTGTAATGAATAAAAATATTAATTATAGCAGTGATCTGGACCTCTTAATACTATGTCATCTTCTCTACAACCAAAATGGCGGATCTGTAAGGGACATTGGTGATCGACACGTGTGCTCTCTACTGGAAGCCTTGAGAATCACATCTGATACACGTTTTCCTGACGACAGTAATGTTTTCCTGGATTTCTTCATTTGATAACAATATGACTATATCATTGTTTTGTGTCAGATGGATGGATGGGTCTAATTTACTGCAGATGCTTTACAATCTGATGCTGTTCTCGTCAGGAGTCCTTGTGTATCTTGACCCTTTCGTAAAGTAAATGCTTCCGAATTCGGTGGGTTCAGGAGGGAAATACGGAACGCCCTGCTGGACCCCAAAGGCATCGTATCACTAGCAGTCGAGATGACAGGCATCTTATCCCACTGCTGTAACGGATCGTGCAGCCACGTCTCGATCCTTGAGTCAACAGAGGGGACGTTTGCAACACAAAAAGCCATCTGCACGAACAGTTCGACGATGGACTATCAGCTCGAAGACCATGGTTGCGGTTGCCCTTGACGCTTATCACAGACAGGAGCGCCTGCAATAGTGTACGCAACGACGAACCTCGGTGCACGAATGGCAAAACGTCATTTTTTTCGGATGAATCCAGGTTCTGTTTACAGCATCATGATGGTCGCATCCGTGTTTGGCGACATCGCGGTGAACGCACATTGGAAGCGTGTATTCGGCATCGCCATACTGGCGTATCACCCGGCGTGATGGTACGGGATACCATTGGATACACGTTTAGGTCATCTCTTGTTCGCATCGACAGAACTTTGAACAGTGGCTGTTACATTTCAGTTGTGTTACAACCCGGGGCTCTACCCTAGATTCGATCCCTGCGAAACCCTACATTTCAGCAGGATAATGCACGACCGCGTGTTGTAGGTCCTGTACTGGCCTTTCTGGATACGGAAAATGTTTGACTGCTGCCCTGGCCAGCACATTCTCCAGATCTCTCACCAAATGAAAACGTCTAGTCAATGGTGGCCGAGCAACTGGTTCGTCACAATATGCCAGTCACTACTCCTGATGAACTGTGGTATCGTGTTGCAGCTGCATGGGCATCTGTAACCTGTACACGCCATCCAAGCTCTGTTTGACTCAATGCCCAGGCGTATCAAGGCCGTTATTACGGCCAGAGATGGTTGTTCTGGATACTGATTTCTCAGGATCTATGCACCCAAATGTAACCACATGTCAGTTCCAGTATAATATACTTGTCCAATGAATACCCGTTTATCATCTGCATTTCTTCTTGGTGTAGCAATTTTAATGGCCAGTTGTGTACATACCTAGCCACCCTCCTCTGAACTGAGTCTATGTCCTCCTTTACCATCTGGTGGGGGTCCCAAACACTTGAGCAGTACTCAAGACGAGGTCGTACAAGCGTTTTATATGCGATCTCTTTTACAGACTTATCACACCTTCCCAAAATTCTCCCAATCTGAGGCGATACGTCACGGAATATTTCGGCCCTTTGACGTCCGTAGGGCGTGGGTGTGTATGTTGTCCTTAGTATGTCTCAGAAGTGTGTAAGTGTATAAAATTCCATATATCTGGTTTTACAGAAGGCTTTTGATACCATTCTTCACAAGTGGCTTCTAGTTAAATTGCGTATCTACTGTTATGGGACTGGATTTGTAGTTTTCTGTGAGATAGGACTGCGGAAAAATTATCCTGTGAAACAAAAGCTTTACGTGGTATTCCCCAGGGGACTTTTATATGTTCTTTGTTGTTCTTAATCTATAGGGGTGTTTTACGAAGCTGTGCAAATATTTTGTTATTCTACAAGTAAAGGTAAAGAAAAAAGTTAATGTAAACATAGGTCGGCAAATGTTTAGTTAAGGAGTTACGGTTAATAAAAGATTTTGCCTGAATTATATCAACCTCGTAAATATGAAGTCATCGAAAATCTGTATGAGGATAAAGTAAAGCACAATTTTCATATATTTTGTTGTTATTGATCTGGTGAATCTAATAAAACATGTCTCAGACGTATATCTGAAGTAGTTTTCCAGAAATAACAAAGGACCACATACCTGACCACTAAGGTGAGCAGCATGCGTTACTGTACTCAATACGTATTTCAGGCGCTGGGGAGCACAATTTTCAGTTACGTTGAAATTGACAAAACACTATTCATCTTTCTGCAAATAGTTTAAAGAAGTATTGTATGTAAGTACAGCGATAACAGAGTTAACTATCGCCTTTATAATTGTGAGATTTTCTGCCGAATTGTCGTTTCTGTTTACGCATGATATTTCGACTACCGACCCAGAAAAACTATAGATAACTCGCAGCACCAGAGTAAATCTGGATCGGTGGTCGCACTGCCGTGCAGATATGGAAACAACAGCGCCGCAAGATACGCGAAAGCCCACTATTAATCAATCACGTCGAAAAAACCTCAGTGATTATATCGCCGGTTTGTTCGGAAAAACCGAGCAAGGAGGCGCCGTGATAGCACACTGGTCTCGCATTCGGGAAGACGTTGGTTTAAACCCGCCTCCGGTCATCCTGATTCGGGTTTTCCGCGATTTCCTTAAAACACTTCAGGAAAATGATGAGATGGTTCCCTTCATATGGCACGGGGTCGATTACATTCCCCATCACTGACAAAAACTATCCGAGCGTGAGCTCCATCTGTAATGACAAAGTTGTCGACGGGACTTTAAACCCTAATCTTCATTCCTTCTTTCGATGTTCGGAAAAGATCTTAGTTGTGTACCAAGAGAGCTGCCTCAAAATATAGAACGACAAGACGTCATAGAGTGACAATATACTTGTTATACTTACTTTTTCCGCGGATGTAACAATGTAGATTATTATTGTAGCCCGAACAAGTTTTTTTATGTCCTCAGCCTACGTAATTTGTTATATTCGATTTTGCTACTTTATCCTGTCCACATGCATCTTTGTGAGAGAGGTCTGTTTCAGAAAACTGTACGTGTTTGTTGCAGTTAAGTGACAATCTGATAACTGTAAATAATGAGCTGATGCTATAGAACTTGATACTCCACGTTTACAAAAAATTTCAGTTGATCGAAAATGGCTGGAGGCAAAAGCGGTGAACATGAGAGCACCGTGGCACGCTGCATCTTAAATCGCGGCATTGAGGTTTTTCCCCGTTTGTTGACATTGAAGAGCATGCTTCTGCTTCCTGTTTGCCAGATAAACTTTCGACGTTCGTGCTGGGTTTGTCCACAGAGATAAAGGAAAAGCAGTGGCTGGCTGCAGAAACACAGACACCTTCTGTGTGTTATCCCATAATTTCCGAGCATTGTGGGAAACAGACATATTTCAGGATATCGGAAAAGTATTATATATCGGCTCAGACTACATATCCTACATCGATCAGCTGCACGATATTGTAAAATACGTGCTTCAATCCTTCAGTGTTTGGTTTTTACTGCCCCAAATGTGACGCCAAAGATTATCTAGTGTCTTACTGTTATTTCTGTCCGGTGATAACCCATACAGCTAACTTACAAGGAAAGTACATGGGCTCGAACAGACATATCTGTATGGACGTTTGCTTGCAGGATCTCAACGTACACCTCAATGTGCTGGCTGGTGTCGTTTTTCTGCAAAACTCTGCGATCATGCTCTAGATAGCACTGTAGATGTAATTGTAGACGTAATGCAGATATATTAACTATAACTTATGTAATAATCATCGTACATGTTCTCTAGCGTATTTTCATCAAAAGCCGTGATGATAGTTGCAACTTTAACCTTCTTCTCGGAAGACTGTTGGTATTCACTGCCACTGCTTCCATCGCCTCTTCCCGCACTTACCGTAGCACTACCGCTTGCAATAAGTTGTTCGTCATTATCATCCCTGTTATCATCATTATGTGTTAGTGTTACAACAGTATCTAACTTATGCCCATATTTCTGTACCATAATAGATACGACAAAGCATGCGAATGATTCATCTTCTACATTTAATACCATCTTCACGAAGGAGGGTTCTTCGTAACTTCATCTCAACCAATCGCAATACATTAGCAGGATTGATTACCAATCGCCGCCCCATCTGACGCTTCACCACACAAATAACGTCTCAAAACGCGTCATTGGAGGCACACTGCACCGTCCCTACTGGCAAACCGACAGGTCAAAGGGCAACGTGGCAAGGCACACGCAGAGGCCTCTAACAGACGACTGCAGAGTTTTGCAGATGCGGGAGTATCGCTAGAGCAATAAGGGATCTTTACATTATCTCTCATACGATTTTGATATATATATATATATATATATATATATATATATATATATATATATATATATGTGTGTGTGTGTGTGTGTGTGTGTGTGTGTGTGTGTGTGTTTCTTCGTGCCCAAGTACTTTCCTTGTTAGACCTGGAGTAGCCTTATCACGTGTGTGTCCTCTGCAGTCAACCTGTATTGAGTTTACTGTCAATCCTGCATCTCGGAGCCGCGCGGGAGTAGCCAAGCGGTCTGGAGCGCCACGTTGTGGATCGCGAAGCCTCCCGCGTCGGAAGTACGAATTCTCCCTCGGGCATGGACGTGTGTGTCGTCCTTAGGTTAGCTTAACTTAGTTTAAGTAGTTTGTAAGTCTAGAGACTTATGACCAAAGTAGTTTGGTCCCATAGAATTACAAACATTTGCATCTCGGTAATGAAACTCGGGGTCGTAAACTCCTAGACGACGTCATTCTGAGAAGACTCTACGTTTAATCTTAATATATATATATATATATATATATATATATATATATATATTATATATATATATATATATATATATATATATATATATATATATATAATTGAGGTGTTTGCGGCTATAGTTCACTCTGCAGCCAAAACTACACATCACAAACGAATGTGGTAGTAGGTATCAGTCTCCCATTGTGCACTATGGTTGTAGAGGGTTGATAAGGGTGGAAGAAATGGGAGTTGAAAGTTACCGCTTCATCAAAAACTACTCAATGGAGACGAACGATCTCTCTGTGTTGTTGTAGTACAAAGTTGCCGTTCTACAGCATAGCAATTCCATGTCGATAGCTATAAGAGGGTGGAAGATATAGTGGTTGAAAGTCGTCAGCTTATATAAATTTTGGACTGAAGACCAGCGATGACTTTTGACACTATAATAGCAAAGAGGTTATACACAGCGAAACATGATGCATGCAATTTCTTCAGTTGTTTTTCTGCAACAAGCGTGCGAATAAAGAAAAATAAGTGCATATTGCAGTTTGAAAAGTAAAACTACCAAGAAATATGCCAAAACGTAAGAAAGAAATTTGGCGTTCTCGATCCGTTTCTAACAGAATACGGCGCTGAAAATTGAATCTACAGACGATAGAAATTTGAAATTTGTAGACGTTGGTTATCTCACTAAGGGGGCGAAATATGGGATGAACGGTTTTCTGAAAATACGTTACTAATAAGGCAATTTTGAAGCAAGAAATACAAAAATGTTCAAATGTTTGTAAATCTATCGTGGTCATCAGTCCGTAGCTTACAAACTACTTAAACCTAGGTAAACTAACCTACGGACAAACACACACACCCATGCCCCAGGGAGGACTCGAACCTCCACGGCGAGCAACCGCGCGCTCCGCAGCGAGAAGCTTTAGACCGCTCGGCTACTCCACCGCGGCAAGAAATACAAAAATACCGATTTATATTTTTGATTGGAATTAAAAAAAAAAAGTATTTCGATGTTTCGAAAATTCAACCATTAAGCGGGTGAAATAAGGAAAATTTTTAAGGCTGCTACTAAGACTATTTTGATGCTAGAAAGGCGAAAATTTGGATTTGGAATCATGGTTAGATTTTTTTAAATGTGTTTCGGGATGTTTTAAATTCTGCCATCAATGGTGCAATAGGGAGTGACAAGTTGTATCAAAATACTTCATTAGGAAAGCATTTTTAAAGCTAAATCTATGAAAATTTAGATTTAGAAGTAAAAACAACCGATGCAGACCATCCAGCAGCAGGCATTAAACTAGTTCTTTAATAAGCGGCATGATCACAGAGAGAGAAATATCAGTTGTGTTACCCATCAGTATAAGGAGACGTATTCTCTTCCTTATTTCAAGTAGTGTAGGGTTGTTTAAAATATACCTGAATCCTCGTAGCGTACAAAAGAAAATTCCCACGCATTCCTGATTCAGTCTGTAGAACAATATGATGCTTTCATCCTTTTTTAGGCTTTCTAAAATACAAAGAGGGATTTGATTGAACTTATGAAACCTTTTTGGAAATGCAACATTCTGTCTACATAGCCAACGCGTATTGCTCAATAGATGTCAAATAATCTCTTCAAAGTATTTTCTGGAATTGTGTGATTAGTTCCAAACCCACTTCGCATAAAGAATGAGATAAATAATAGACAAAAGCATTTAAATATCAGTGTCCTTAGTTTAAGTAGTTTGTAAGTCTATGGATTGTTGAATATAGCACTTTGGTCCAATAGGTTTACAAACTTTTTTTTTTCTTTTTCTTGGTGCGTAATATTGATATCTATACATATTGAATGAGAAATGAAGACGTGTTGAGAAGGATAAAAGAGGAAAGGTATTTGGAGCGGATAGTACTGAAGAAGGAAACATCTCGGCTTGGACAAATATTCCGCAGGAGCTGTCTACTGCAGAGGATAATGGAGGGAAAAGTAGAAGGAAAAGAGGAAGAAGAAGGTTTGATTTTTTAACAGATGTGAGAAAAGGAAGAAGCTACAAGAAATAAAGGTGGATGCCCAGGACAGAAAGACAGTTGAAACCTGTCTGAAAACAGACTAACTGAAAGAAGAAAATACATAATATAAAATGTTAGGAAGCTTCGTTGCTTATCATTGGTACATTGAATGAGTAACACCGACATTTTGTCGCGAAAATGACTACATCGGGTTTAACTATTCGAAACGTGTTTACCAGAGACGGAGTACTAGCTCAGTTCATGAAATACATACACATCTACTTCAATATCTGCAATGCGCACTGAAGTGTATGGCAGAGGATTCATTCAATTCACTGGCTCGGTGGAAAAAGGTACACCAAAATCTTTTCGTTTTGGATCTGATTTCTCTTAATTTACTATGATGATCATGTGGGTGTGAATAAAATATGAACGCATTTGGAAGAGGAAGTTGATGAAAGAAATTTCGGAAATAGATATTGCCGTAACAAATAACGCCTTTGTTTTAATGATTTCTACCCCAACTAGTGAATCATTTTACTGACACTCTCTCCCCTACATCGCGATAATACAAAACGAGCTGCCCTTCTCTGAACTTCCTCTAGATCGTCTGTCAGTCGCACCTGGTGGGGATCCCGCAATGCGCAGCAATGCTCCAAAATAGGACACGTGAGTGTAGTGTAGGCAGTTTCTTTAGTAGAACGGTTGCGCCTTCTAAGTGTTGTGTCAATGAAACGTAGTCTTTGGTTCGTCTTTCCTACAATATTTTCTATGTGTTAGTTCCAATTTCAGTTCTTCCTAATTGTAATTCCTAGGTATTTAGTTGTATTGACGGCTAGTAGATTTGACTGATTTATTGTGTAAATGAAGTTTAACGGATTTCTTTAAGTGGTCATATGGATGACTTCACCTTTATCATTATTAAGGGTCAATTTCCAATTTTTACACCATGCAGAGATCTAAAGCAGCTTTTGAACTTCTGGTGACTTTACTAACCGATAAATGACAGCATCATCCCCAAACAGTTTACGAAAGCTAGGCAGATTGTCTCCTAAATCGTTTATAAAAGTAAGGAACACATGGGGCCCCATTACAGTCCCTGGGGAACGCCAGATTTCACTTCTGTTCTACTCGATAACCTACCGTCAGTTACAACGTAAAAATCCTGCTGCAACAGACGTCAACGATGTAGGTCTGTAATATTTCGGATCACTCCTATTGCCTTTCTTGAATATCGGAGTGACATGTGCAACATTGCAGTCTTTAGGTACGATTTAGGGAATTTTGAAAAACACCTCTCTCGGTCTGCTACAGGTTCGAGTGTCACACAGACGCAAGCAAATAGAAATTCAGTTGGCTTTCATTATCTTCGCAGAGAGTAGCGTGTTGAAGGTTCTATGGTCTATGGACCAAAAGTGAAGAGTTTGTGTGTGACTATCCCGCGGTCAAGACACCTAGCAGAACGCCATATGTAGGCCAGGAAGCAACACCAGCGTGGGACACACTTTCACTGCAAGCGGTCAAGGAGAACAGCCGGACGAACTGGTGCCGAGGCATCGTTTTGGAAACCCAGAACAGCGACCACTATGCTTTGTAACACCTTTATGCCGTGTTGTTCTTGACCGTGACTTGATTCGGAGGCTTCCGCTGTCGTTGCGAGTTCTGTGTGTGCCTCATCTCTGCAGTCATCATGTTGGCAGACCATGGTGTCCGAGTCGTCTGACCACTGTGGTTGTGAAGAATTAGTCTGCCGAAAACAAGCCTACTTTTTTGTTTTGTTTTTTTCTTTTTATGAATAACTAGCTGTAAACCCGGCATTGCCTGGGTGTTTATTTATTCTACACTCCCGTAGTACACCTCCCCTTCCCTCCTCTCTGTGCATCCATCTCTTTCTCTCCCATCTCTCTGTTCGTTTCCACCTTTACGTAGCCAGTGATCGCCGGCCGCGGTGGCCGAGCGGTCTGCGGCGCGCCAGTCACGTTCTGCACGGCCACTACGGTCGGAGGTTTGAATCCCCCCTCGGGCATGGATATTTGGGCCGTCCTTAGTATTAGCTAGTTCATAAGCAGTTTGTAAGTTTAGGGACTGATGACCCCGTTGTTAAGTCCCATAAGCTCTACAAACATTTGAACATTTAGCCAGTGATCTTCCTCTTCGTTTATAGGTAATGTATGCAAAAATTCATAAAGATTGGAGCAAAACTATGCATTTTGTAAAATTCCGTATGTTAAGTATCCTCCACCATGCACCGAACGAAACTTTGTACATACAGTGACATTCCTCTTTTTTAAAAAAACAAAGATGGCGTGCAAAATTTTATCAATATCGGAATAAAACTATAGACTTCTATGCAATAGAAACGCAGGGCCACGTTGAAAAACGCATTTTTTTGTTCTCAAATATTCCAGTCAGTTTTATGTCATACAACACTTGTTCTGAGAACAAAAAAAAAAAAAAAAACAAAAAAAACAAAAAAAAAAAAAAGGTTCTGTGAAATCGGTCGAGCCGTTTTCAAGTTATGGCGCGACACAGATATTTACGGATCCATTTTTATGTTAAAAAGTACCCTCCCCCATGCACCATATGACTCTTAAGGTCGTCTTGTTTTCAAGTTCAGGAGTGCTAAATTTCGTAATGATCGGAATGAAATTGTAGATTTCGTGATTCTGTAGGAGAAGTATGCTCCGCCATGCACCTATCACAAAATACTTTCTTAGCTGACGTTTTCTACCTATAAACTACATTCCTTCCAAATTTCAACTTCATAGGTGAAGTAGTTTTCGAGATTTCGTGTTTAGTCAGTGAGTGACTGTCCTTTCGCTTTTGTATAGATAGAGATTAAGATAAAAAAAATTGTTTATTTTTGGATGCAAGAAAATTAAGGGAGACTTGCAGACAAAAATAAATAGAGTAACAAGCAAAGCTGTAATGCTAAGTTTTCTTGATACAAGGTCATGTCTGATGCGACAGTTTTACGGCATCTACAGCGAAACGGTTGTGAGCGGTAGTCTTTTCGTTTCATCATTTTGTGTGTGTATCTAGCAGGGGGTGGGGGCGGCGTAAGTTACAAAACGCTTCATAAACGTCCGAAATTACATACAAACATTTTTCAGGTCCTTAACTACTCCTGTTGTTGTTGTTATGGTCTTCAGTCCGGAGACAAACCAGCCTGAGCAAGCCTTTTCATCTCCTCATAAGACCGGCAACCCACATCCACTTGAATCTGCTTACTATACGCGTTTCTTGGCCTCCCTAGGCGATTTTTACCCCACACACTTCCCTCCAATGCTAAATTTACGATTCCTCGATGTCTAAGGATGTGTCCTACCAAGCGATCCCTTCTTTTAGTTAGGGTATGCCAAAAATTCCTTTTCTCGCCAATTCTGTTCAGTACCTCTTCATTAGTTATGCCATCTACCCACCTAATCTTCAGCATTCTTCTGTAACACCACATTTCAAAAGCCTCTATTCTCTTCCTGTCCGCACTGCTTATCGTCCATGTTTCACTCCCGTAAAAGGCAACACTCCACACAAATGCCTTCAGAAAAGACTTCCTTACACTGAAATTAATATTCGATGTTAGCAAATTTCTCTTTTTCAAAAATGCTTTTCTTCCCATTGCCATTCTACATTTTATATCCTCTGTACTGCGACCATCGCATGTTATTTTACTACCCAAGTAACAAAACTCATCTACCACCTTCATTGTTTCGTTACCTAATCTAATTCCTTCAGCATCGCCTGATTTTCTAAGACCGCATTCCATTATTTTTGATTTGCTCTTGTTAATGTTCATTTTGTACGCTCTCTTCAACACACTGTCCATTCCATTCAACTACTCTCCCAGGTCGTTCGCTGTCTCTGACAGAATTACAATGTCATCAGCAAAACGCAATGTTTTTATTTCTTCCCCCTGAACTTTAATCCCTATTCCAAAATTTTCCTAGCTTTCCTTCACCGCCTGCTCAATGTACAAATTTAATAACATCGGAGAAAGGCTACAACCCTGTCTTACACCCTTCCCAACTGATGCTTCCCTTTCATGCCCTTCGAGTCTAATAACTGCGGTCTGGCTTTTGTACAAGTTGTAGATAACTCTCCTTTTCCTGCATTTTACCCCTGCTGACTTCAGAATTTGAAAGAGTGTAGTCCAGTCAACATTGTCAAACGCTTTCTCCAAATCTAAAAAGGCTAAAAATGTAGGTTTGCCTTTCCTTAATCTATCTTCTAAGATAAGACGTAAAGTGAGTATTGCCTCCCGGGTTCCTACGTTCCTCATGAATCCAAACTGATCTTCCCCTAGGTCAGCTTCTACCAGGTTTTCCATTCTCCTGTAGATAATTCGTGTTAAAATTTTGCAACCATGACTTATCAAACTGATGGTTCTGTAATTTTCACACCTGTCTGCACCTGATTTCTTTGGAATGGGGATTATTACATTTTTCTTAAAGTCTGAGGGTATTTCGCCTGTCTCATACATCCTACACACCAGTTCAAATAGTTTTGTCATGGCTAGCTCTCCCAGAGACTTTAGTAGCTCTGAGGGTATGTCATCTACTCCTGGGGCCTTGTTCCGACCTAGGTCTTTCAGGGCTCTGTCAAATTCATCTCTCAGTATAATATCTCCTATTTCATCTTGATCTACTTCCTCTTCCCTTCCTACAACATCGTCTCTAAGTTCATTTCCTTTGTAGAGCTGCTCTATGTACGATTTCCACCTTTCAGCCTTCCCTTCTTTGCTGAGAACTGGTTTCCCATCTGAGTTCTTGATATTCGTAGAATTGCTTTTCTTGTCCCCAAATGTCTCTTTGATCTTCCTGTAGGCGGCATCTACCTTTCCCCCTCTTATACATTCTTCTACAGATTTGCATTTGGCTTCTAGCCACTCCTGCTTATCCATTTTGCACTTCCTATCAATCTCATTTCTTAGTCGTCTGTACTCCATTTTGCCTGTTTCATTTACTGCATTTTTATATTTTCTCCTTTCCTCTGTTATCCAAGGATTTTTTGTAGGTCTTGCCTTTCTACCTATTTTGTCCTCTGCTGCCTTCACTATTTCATCTCTCAATGCTACCCATTCCTCTTCTACTGTTTTATTTCCCCCTGTTTCTGTCAATTGTTGCCTAAATCTCCCTCTGAAATTTACCAGAACTTCACGTTCCTTCAATTTATCTAGGTCCCATCTCCTTATTTTCCTACTTTTCTGCCGTTTTTTCAGTTTCAGCCTACAGTTCATGACTAATAAGTTATGGTCAGAGTCTATATCTGCCCCTGGGTATGTCTTGCAGTTTGTAACCTGATTCCGGAATCTATGTTTTAAAATTATAAAATCTATCTGATACCTTCCGGTGTCTCCTGGTCTCTTCCAAGTATACAACCTTCTTTTGTGATTCTTAAACCACGTGTTTGTTATGATTAAATTATGTTCCGTGCAAAATTCTACCAGGCGACTTCCTCTTTCATTCCTTCTGCCCAGTCCATATTCACCTACTATTTTTCCTTCTCTTCCTTTTCCTACTACCGAATTCCAGTCTCCCATCACAATTAAGTTTTCCTCTCCCTTAACTGTCTGAATAATTTCCTTTAGCTCCTCATATATTTCTGCGACCTCCTCATCATCGGCAGAGCTAGTTGGCATATAAACCTGAACTACTGTTGTCAGTGTTGGCTTCGTATCTATCTTGAGAATGATAATACGATCACTGTGCTGCTCATAGTAGTTTACCCGCATTCCTATTTTCTTATTCATTATTAGTCCTACTCCTGTGATACCCCCAACTGATTTTGTATTTATAATCCTGTACTCACCTGACCAGAAATCCTGTTCATCCTGCCACCGAACTTCACTAATCCCCACTATATCTAACTTCAACCTATCCATTTCCCTTTTTAAATTTTCTAATTTTCCTACCCGATTAAGGGATCTAACATTCCACGCTGCGATCCGTAGAATGCCAGTATTGCCATTCCTGATGACAACATCCTCCTGAGTAGTCCCCGCCCGGAGATCCGAATGGGGGACTATTTTACCTCCGGAATGTTTTACCCGAGATGATGCCATCATCATATGTTCATACAGTAGAGCTGCATGTCCTCGGGAAAAGTAACGGCTGTACTTTCCCATTGCTTTCAGCCGTTCGCAGTAGCTGTGTGGCAAAGCCACATTAGCTGATGTTACAAGGCCAGCTCAGTCAATCATCCAGACTGTTGCCCCTGTAACTACTGAAAAGGCTGCTGCCCCTCTTCAGGAACCACACGTTTGTCTGGCCTCTCCACAGATACCCCTCCGTTGTGGTTGCACCTACGGTACGGCTATCTGCATCGTTGAGGCACGCAAGCCACCCCACCTCGGCAATGTCTGTGGTTCATGGGGGTGGTAACTACTCCTATTTTCCAATAATTGTCGCATAAATCTGGGTTTTCTCACGCGGTGGCCTCTCATTATTTATGACGTCATATGTCCTGAGCTATGTGTCGTGCTTCTTTGTTTTTAGGTCAGAAATCTTCGTGGGCTTACGGAGAATAATTCACCAAAGTTTCATTGGACTCGATTGAATGGTTTATGAAGACACAGAGGACATACAGACAAACATGCATCTACATCTATAAATGTGAATGTCTGTTCGGTGTACGTTTATCACGTCTGAACCACAAGACACAAAGAGCTAAAAATTTGTACAGTTACTAATGTCTACCCGGGGAAGGCTTTAGGCACGGTTTTTTTTTATGGCGATCGGATAGCTATTTATCTATATCTATTAATGTGAATGTCTGTTCGGTGTACGCTTATCACGTCCGAACGACAAGACGCAGAGACTTAAACATTTGTTCAGTTACTAATGTATACCTGAGGAAGGTTTTAGGCACGGTTTTATAGCGACCTGATAGATATTTAGTAATTTGAAGAATATAACGCGAAATGTGGAACAATAATTACTCTTTTAAAATTATATTTACTCTATGAAAATGCTTTTATTGGTTGCATTGTTGCTTGAGGGTTGATAGTGATAAAAGGATGGAGTAATTGGGATGGAAAGTTATCGGTGTATTTAAAATTCTACGTGTGTGTGTGTGTGTTAATATTTCGCTCTGCAGCGAGAACTACAGAACTCAAACGAATGGTCTGTGTGTAATTGTTGTCCGAAGTCTCCCGTTGTACACCATAATAGTTGCATGCCGATAGCTATAATGGGGTGGAAGATATGGTGGTTGAAAGTCGTAAAATTATAAAAAAAATTCGGACTGAAGGCCAGCGATGACGTTTACGACTCTATAGCAAGGAGGTTACATACAGCGAAACGTGATGCCTCAGACCATATCTTCATGCGTGCTACAATGTCTTCAGCTCTTTCTCTGTAAGGATAAGTATACGAATAAGGAAATATAAGAATAAAACAATAAAGCAGTAAAAAAGAAATTTCTTTTAATACATCTCTTTAAAAAATCGATTTGACGTTTCGCGCATTACAGCAACTGATCGATCTGTGATATTATTGCAATAATTATTGTTGAATTTTGTGATTGGATTTTTCGAAACGAGTGCAGTTTTACGTGTGATTTGATCTACACTACTTACTTTCCTGATAATGTTGATTTAAAATGTTTGTTTCTAAAGAAGGTAATGTATTTCATTTCATCCTTCAAAACCAGTCTCATAGCACACTACTGAAAGACAGCTTATCTGTCATAATCAACCAACATGCATCGGAGCCGCGGGTTTAAGCTAGTTCATATATATAGCTAAAAGCTAGACGTTTGCATTAGACCCATCTTATACGTCGATACAGGTTGCGCCGCGTTCGGCTGCTCATAGGCTACTGTCGACCCGAGCTGGCCATCACATTAGCCGACCGTGCAGGGATCGACGCACCGCCGATTACCGTTTGCTGCGCACTTTTTTATTTTCATTTTTTATTTTTTACTTTTTTTAAATTACATTTTGAGTAATCACAGGGTGAGTTCCATTGAAATGCAGTGTAAGAGCCTCATTTTTTTTCTGTCACTCACCATAAGCGCCTCCATTGGCGATACAATAAAAACATCGTCCCCCATGATTTCTGATGTATTTATGTCGTTTCTTTATATATATTATGGCACTTAACTACGTGGTCATCAGTCCCTAAACTTACAAACTACTTACGACCTAGCTAATACTAAGAACGGCACAAATATCCATGCCCGAGGGGGGGATTCGAACCCCCGACCGTAGTGGCCGTGCAGACCGTGACTGGAGCGCCTCAATCCCCTCGGCCACCGCGGCCGGCATCGTTTCTTTAATCCGGGCATACTCCACCCCGCATTTATAGAGGAAACGAAGAAGTCATCTTCTGATGCAGAAAAGGCTGTGGGCTTCATGTTGTTTTAAAAATGAGCAAAACAGACATCTTATAACGTAGGATAAAATGAAAAATGAAAGATGTGCAGTGGATCCTGCTCCTTAGTCACATACAGAAAGGTTCCCACGAAAGACCTCTAGGGTACACAACCAGAGTCAAGAGTCGCGAGACACCTAATGATTTTCTGCAACGTCACGACTGCAGCGCTGCCAAGCGGCCGAGTTGTATAAACATACCGCGAAACGATTGTGTATTGAATACGTATGTGGAGCGAAGCAGCTCATTCAAAATACTCTCGTATTTTGGAGCATTAGTGGCGTTATAAATTGCAGCAGCTATCAAAAAACTAATTCGGAAAACTGTCATTAAAAAGTTCAAATTTTTGTAAATCTATGGAACTTCTTTGGTTATTAGTGCCTAGATTCACAAATAAATAACGCTTTTGTATGTGAATAAATAGTTGCCACTACTTTAAGTCCCAACCCTCTATTACCTCCATTAAAGTGATCAGTCAGCGAAGTATTAACAATGATCAGTGTAGGCTTATGACTTATTATGTCTAAGTAGGCTGGCGACCGTAATTTTCTGTATATATACGTGTAGGCCAGACAAATTGTACAAAAAAGGAGCTAAAAACGCAAATCGTGATGTAATCAGAACTACATCACGATTTGCGTTTTCAATGTCTAATTTGACTGGCGTAATGTGGCGTCTGTCTATTCCGAAAGAACAGACGTCACTTCTGATCCTGCAGTTGTTATTCTTTCATATTCACACAATATAAGACATCAACTGCGAATGGGCAAAGCTGAAATGTGTACGCAGCCGGGACTCGAACCCAGGTCTCCTGCTTTCTAGGCAGATGTGCTGACCACTAGCCCACTGGGTCACAGTGATCACCGCACCTGCGAGAACTAACTAAGCGCGCCTCCCGTCAGATACAAATTCCCAGTTTTACCCTGCTCACATTATTCTTACAGGAATTAGTTTCAAAACTACGCGTTTCAGTAATGTGGGCAGGACAGAGCTGGGAATTTGTATCTGACGGGAGGCGTGCTTAGGTAGTCCTTGCAGGTGCGCTGATCACTGTGTGCCCAGAGGTGTAGTGGTCAACGCAACTGCCTAGAAAGCAGGAGATCCGATTTCGAGTCCCGGTTGCGTAAGCATTTTTAGCTTTGCCCATTCGCAGTTGATGTCATATATTCTGTGAATATGAAAGAATAACAACTGCAGGATCAGAAGTGACGACTGTTCTTTCGGAATACACGCCACATGTTTATATATAATATGCCGGTGACAGGCAATGATGCTTTCGTTAGTGGGAAGGGGTGGGCAAGTTTGTGGCCTTTACTTTTACGGGAAATAGTTTCAAAACTACGAGTTTGAGCACCGTAGACAGGGTAAAGCTGGGAATTTGATCTGACGGGAGGCGTGCTTAGGTAGTCCTTGCAGGTGCAGTGATCACTGTGTCCCCAGTGGTGTAGTGGTCAGCGCAATTGCCTAGAAAGCAGCAGGGCCGGGTTCGAGTTCCGGCTGGGTACACATTTTCAGCTTTGTCCCTTCGCATTTTTTCTGTGAATATGTAATTTGTTGTGTAGTTACAGTACTTTACTTGGACCCCGTCAATGAAAGATCTGTCTATGTCGGTTTGCATCTTACCCCTTGTATCAAGTATAAAATCTTTAGGTGAAGAAATCAGAAGTTCGATACTGTTGCCTGTTAGGATTTTATTGCGGTCAATTCTAAATCCTCTCGCTGGGGCACATTTTATCCTGTGTCACGGTATTCTTGGAGTGGATTGTGTGCTGTTGTAGGTTAGTGGCAGCGTAATACTAGATCGTTGTTCGTTCCTACTCATTTGCAGCCGCGTACCAGTTCACATTATGTGTCTGTGAACCACGGCTAGTATGTAACATGCCGTGGGCAAATAATGTTTTAGATTTCCCTACCATTGTATACATCCAGTCCTGCATTTCTTAGAGACGGTACACTGTCTTTAATTAAATCTGACATACACAATGGTGATTCAAATGATAACCTTATTAATGATATTTTTTTACTTATAACAATGATCAAAAAATTACCTGTCATTTTTCGGCGTACTTTCCCAGATGTTGAATGCACACATTCCACTTCTTCGTAAGTGCATAGACGCCATGGTGAGAGAATTCTTTTGGTCGTGTGCCAGCACTGCAGTTTTCACCTCTTTGGCACTTCTGAAATGGATTGAGGTCTGGTGAATAAGGAGGATGAAACAAACATTTAAATTAAATTTCCTTAATAGTCTCAAATGTCTTACAGGCTGTTATACAGGCGAGTGTTGTTATGCAATATCAATAATCCTGAAGTCTGAAGTCCTCGTCCTTCACTCCTGATTGTACGGATGAAATGTATTTTTCACGTCTGAATAAGAATTACTGGTTACCGAAAGTCCCCTAATCATTAAATACACCAAAAGTACTTCATTTGCATCTCAGAAGAGGATGAGCATGACTTTTCCAACATACAGTTTTCTATTAATTAATTAATTAATTTACTTTATAAATTTGGCTCTATTCCTTGCTTGACCTTTACGATTCTCGTTGATCATAGTGGTCCAAGACTCATCACCTCTAACAATTTTTACCCAGTGCTACATCACCTCCGACGTGGAAAGCATGCAGATGTTCTTCACACACATCGACACGACGGTCTTTCAGTAACTGATGCAGCAACCTTCTTGCAGACACCCTATTGAAGTGCAGTACGTAGTCAATAATATTTTGCGCTGCACTAGTACTAACCTTCAAACTTTCTATTTCGTTCGGAGTTTAGCGTCTGTCCTCTTTTATAAGCTCCTCAACTAAAACAATGTTCTTCTTTGCCATTAAGCAGTGAGCCTTCCCAGATCTTCACCACTCGCACACATCCTACGTGGACATAATCGGATCACCGTATTGCTGCTCGATCGCCACAGTGGAGTAGCCGAGCGCTCTGAGGCGCCTCGCTGCGGAGCCCGCGGTTGCTCACCGTCGGAGGTTTGAGTCTTCCCTCGAGCATGGGTGAAAAAATGTTCAAATGTTTGTAAATTTATCGGACCAAACTGCGTGGTCATCAGTCCGTAGCTTACAAACTACTTAAACCTAGGTAAACTAATCTAAGGACAACATAAACACCCATGCCCTAGGGAGGACTCGAACCTCCTACGGCGAGCAACTGCGCGCTCTGCAGCGAGGCGCCTTAGACCACTCGGCTACACCACCGCGGCAGCATGGGTGAGTGTGCGGGTTTGACCTCGAGTTACTTTAAGTTAGTTTAAGTAGTTTGTAAGCCAAGGGCCTGATAACAAGAGCCGTTAAGTCCCATAGATTTATAAATATTTGAACATTTTTGCTGCTCGACATTTCGTTGTGAACGCTGCTGCCCTCACCTCTGCCAACTGTCGGTCACTTTGTGAATCTCAAGAAACACTATACCACCTGCTAATTCCATCACAAAACTTTTCAAAATTTTATGAACTTTTTAAGGTTTACCTTCAATTTTTAAGCAGAATGTAATGCTGTATCATATACATGGTGTTTCACTAAGTGCGTGTGCCCCTGTAACTTATAAAATAATAGGTGACGGGAAATTTTAATGCGGTAGGTCAACACAAGAAACGTTACACTTTCTGCGAAGCTATGAACATAGTTTATTATATCATTTTCAAAGAGTTACAGCACAAAGATATAATTTTTTAAATGGAACAATAGTTTTTTTCTATCGTGCATTGGATTCGTTGAAACCAGCTGCGTCCAAATCAATTTAAACTACATTCCTATCACTGTTAGTTTGGGAGCTACAACCCTTCAAAGTTTAGGGGGCGGAGGCTACGACAGCATAGCTGATTGGCTTGATTGGCTGGTGGTCATGAGACAGTGGGCCGTGCCCCAGGGGATAGCCACTCGGCCAGTCAGCTACGCTATCGCAGCCTCCGCCCCCGGAACTTTGAAGGGTTGTAGCTCCCAAACTAACAGTGATAGGAATGTAGTTTAAATTGATTTGGATGCAGCTGGTTTAAACGAATCCAATACACGATAGAAAAGACTATTGTTCCATTTAAAAAATCATATCTTTGGAAAATGATACAATAAACTATGTTCATAGCTCCGCAGAAAGTGTAACATTTCTTGTGTTGACCTACTGCATTAAAATTTCCCGTCACCTGTTATTTTATAAGTTACAGAGGCAAACGCACTTAGTGAAACACCCTGTATATTATCTCTCATCGGTATTTTTTGTGGGTACGCCATATCTCCCGTATTACTTATCCAAAATTAATGATTGAGGTATCATTTTCAAGGTTTCGTTCTCTACTGATGATGAAAAATACACAGATGATTTAAAGTTTTTGTTTTCACGAAAAACTTTATTGTGAAAAAATTTGTACTGTTCGTGAAATCTAAGTTGATACCTGGCGGACAATCATAAATGGAACATGTATTTACGTTGCTGCCATCAGCCACTGCACCGAGTATCAACTTAGTTTGCTCGGCATGTTTAACTAACATGAACCACAACTCTTGCAGTTGTTTAGATTTTTTATGCAAGCCAAAGACATTCTTTTTGCCTACATAATTTATCACACGATTTCGGTTATACAGGTCGAGGTAAAGGCGAAACATACACAAATAATGTAATTTAACCAACAGGCACGACAGCTCTTGCAGTTTAGATTCTTTACGCAAGCGTAGTTTATGACGAGTTTTCTGTTTCGCAAGTCGATTTCACAATTAATCACATTGTATTTAATTCTATACATTTTCTTACAATGAGACTAATATTTGTTACTACTATTCAAAGCCGCGGTGGAGTAGCCGAGCGGTCTAAAGCGTTTCGCTGCGGAGCGCGCAGTGCTCGCCGTGGAGGTTCGAGTCCTCCCTGGGGCATGGGTGTGAGTGTTGTCCTTAGGTTAGTTTGCCTAGGTTTAAGTAGTTTGTAAGCTACGGACTGATGACCACGCAGTTTGATCCGATATATTTACAAACATTTGAACATTTGAACTATTCAAAGTTTATTATCTTTACACATATATACTTACATGTGCCTTTTCTCCATTACTATCTTACCTATCGGTGACTGATCAGGATGGAGTGCGAATTATTTACACGGGTCAACTAGTCTTTACCTATAAGCAGTGGCGGATTTTCACATTTTCCGCCAGTAGGCTGTTCAAATTTTGCCTCCCCCTACCAACCTCTACAATTCGATACCCTATTTCACAATAATACTAATTATAATTTTTTGTGAATGAAATTGTAGCTTTTTGTTTTGTGCACTATCATCCTAATTATACCACCTATTTTCCGTAATTAGTTTGACTGTGAACTAGGGGATTGAAGTGTCACTTCCTAGATTATTTTACTGCCCAAGTATTTTGTTTGAATTGCACAAGAAATATTTTTCGTTACACCTCTGGTCTAGTAAAAGCACAGTCACATACTACTAATAATGTGGGGGTAAAGTATGACTTAATACTTCTTACACAATAGCTTAATGTACATTCGGTAAACACAATTAAATAACTTTTCTTACACATACAGTTTACAAATTTTTGCCCAATATTTGTCGCCCCTAACCTCTGCCACCTAGGCTCCATCCTATTCAGCCTACTGGTAAATCCGCCACTGCCTATAAGACACTTTCAGTGTCTCTCAGTGTTCAGCCGCGTTACTCATTTTCGATTTCAGATGTGACTGTCCTCTGTAATGAATTTCACACGATACATAACGGTATAGCTCGCGCAAGAAGTCGTGGCTCATGCGCAGAAACGCATTCTCCAGTTGTGCGCAGGGCGAGTCCATTCCTTTGTTTCTGAGGGGCGGCCGGCTCAGTTGTTCGTTGCTTTCCGGGCCGTTTGTTTCGTTAGTCAGTCGGCTGTCAACTGCGCTTCGCGACCAGTAGGCAACACACAACTGAGGCGGCCGCCGCAAGGAATTCACACCCCCAGCGCGTAAGTCAACGAGCTCTACCCCTAAATCACCTATAATTTTTATCGCATATGCATTGTACTACACAACCGGAAATAAAATTTAGTATACAGGATAGGATAGGATAGAGGGTTTTGGGCGCTCGACAGCTAGGTCTTCAGCGCCCAGACAAATTTAAAAATTAAGAAGCAAGTAGTTTGAACAAACAAGATAAAATACAAGAGAACAGTAACATGAGCAACTGACGTAAAATACAAAAAGTAAAGGTTAGTGGTGAGTATGAGAATAGTACTCCATAAAAAAGGTTGGATTGACAGTAAAAGCAAATAAGTAGACGACCATAGCTGGCCGACCACAGCGATAAAAAAAGGGTGAGCCAGCCACTCTGCAATATTTTAAATCCTCCAGCCTAAAATCATAGGCCAGAGTTGAGACAAGTCACAAAAGTTTAAAACTATCCTCACACTCGCTTCGTCATTGCCTAAAATTGAAGGCAAATCTACATCAAGTTTCGCCGCAACCCTCTGCATGATATAAATCACACTCAATTAAAATGTGGCGGACAGTGATCTGCACGCCACAAGTATCACACATTGGGGGATTCTCTCGTCGAAATAAGAAACCGTGTGTAAATGGGCAGTGCCCGATTCGAAGGCGGGTGAAGGCGACTTCATACCTCCTGATAGGCTGGGAGGAGGAGCGCCACAGACAGACAGTGGGCTTCAGCAACCGCAGTTTGTTACTTGCCACTGAAAGCCATTCTTCCTCCCATAATTTCAGAGACCGTTGTCGTAGCTAAGAAGTAATATCCTGCAAGGGAATCGGGCACATCGCCACTTCAGACGCTCTGCAAGCCTCTTCGGCAGCCCTATCAGCCTCTTCATTCCCCGGGATACCCGCATGCTCCGCCACCCAGCAAAACGTTGCCACCTTCCCACGACGTTGGATGAAGGACAGTTCATCATGGATTTGCTGCAGCAAAGTCACAGACGGGAATAGCCATTGCAATGACTGCAGAGCACTGAGGGAATCAGACCAAAGCAGAAGTCGTTTTCTCTGTAGTCGACGTATCAGCTGTAGTGCCTTGTAGATAGCATGTAGTCTGCCGAAAAACAGAATAATATTCAGGGTTTCGTACCTTAATAACACGGCTGGGGAATACAATGGAACAACCGACAGAATCCCCTTGCTTGGAGCCATCTGTATACACCACTATAAAACCGTGATGGTAATCTAAAACATTATAAAACACAGACTGAAAAATAAAATCAGAAGTCTCTTTTTTCCTGAAGCTCGTCATGTCTAAATAAGTCTGGGCCTCTGGAGAAGCCTAGGGGAAACCTGCTCCAGCCACGTTGTAGAACATTAAAACCAGCCCAGCCGGCTGCGGTGGCCGAGGGGACTAAGGCGCTCCAGTCACGGTCTGCACGGCCACTACGGTCGGGGGTTCGAATCCCCCCTCGGGCATGGATATTTGTGCCGTCCTTAGGATTAGCTAGTTCATAAGTACCTTGTAAGTTTAGGGACTGATGACCCCGTAGTTAAGTCCCATAAGTTATACAAACATTTGAACATTTTTAAAACCAGCCAACCCAATCTCAAGAAGGCAATCGCTCGCTCGATTAGTACACAGATATCCCTCGCGACGTCGTCTTTCCGGGTGTACAATTGTTTTTTCCTGTCAGTATAAATTTATTTTATATCCTTCCATGAGTTGTACCGGTCAGTAGCGTAACTAATATTCTCTTGGAATATTTGTATTTTTGATTATTTTTCTGTAAAGGATTGCTCTATGGCTGTCTGGTTCTGACCTATAGACCCCAACGGGGGAGGGCCCTTGCAGAAGGTGCATGACTCGTCCAGCTCTCTGAACGTGATGAGGATCATCGAGTATGTAGTGAGAACAGGCAGAAGGGCGACAAAAAATCTGAATCCGAAAACGATAGTTCCGAAAAGTCTGAGTTTGAGAGGTCGCATCCGCAGGTACCATAGGAAGACATGCAGCTGGCTGACGCGTGGTCGCAGATACAGTTGGAGACGCGTCCCCAATGCGTTGGTCACGCGAGCTTCCCGATGCATTGCTTCGACCACGACCACCAATACAAACAGTACGGCCGTCTGCAACAGCGCGGGGTAAAGGTACAACTGCAAGCTGTCGAGAGCGGCGCTGAAATGTCTCGCTGACGCCAGCATGTAGCACGACACTGCGACAACCAGCAACCAGTAAGAGACGGTTATCGCGATGACGACTTGGTGTGTCGAAACGGCACATTCTGCGAGCTCGCACATGTCGCTGTAGGCTTTCCTCCACCGCAGCACGTCGCCGTGACCATCGCTTCCGGTTCCACCGTTCCGTAGCACACTGGAGAGTTGTCCATTGACGTATTTCAGTCCGAACCTGGCGACCGTCATGGCGCAGACGAACCTGGTGTAAACTGCCGCTATTGTGAGTGTGTCTGCGAGAGAAAGTACTGCGGCAGTATTTACCAGGTAACTTTTGCTCTCACTTTGCCACCATAAAAACTTGCCAGTAGCACTGAGTATCAAATAAGCGGCGACGCTCAGTCCGATGAAGTAGGCGCCATATTTGCTGCGAAGCTTACCGCGCACGAACGAACACTTTTCGTAAGAGATTATAACGCGAAGTATTTTTTCATACACGCTTCTGTTAATGAACGCGTCAAGAGCGATTACAATGAACGGTTGCGCAATAAACATTGCAAACCCTGAGAGATGAAGAATAGTGAAAACTGAGTTGGGCACCGCATCATTTTTGTTCGAATATGAAGCAACTTTAAATGCAAGTGAGAGAGATCCGAACGCAACGGACAGTAACACACTGATTCGATGCGTTCTTAGTTTCCCTATATTCGCGTCAAAACTGTAAGGCATCAGGAACACCACTTTGTTCATCAAAAGGTATTTTCTGATTGCACGAGAGAGAGCAGAATCAGTAGCTTCGCCGGCCATTCACATCAATTTAATATCGTATATTTCCACACTTCTATGAAAGCAAAAAGCGCTTCATATTTCAAGAATCGAAAAGCCGATAAAACAGTTCCGTAAGTCTAGTAAACACATACAGCATGAACGGTACGCTGCAACTGCTGTGTGAAAAGTTTCTTATTGTTCGCAAATGCGTTACTCTTGAGGATCGATACCCAAGCTTAATTGGTCACACAGGAAGTAAAATTGCTGTGATCCGACGCAACAAATTACTTGATTACCCAGTCGTCTACGAACCCACGACTCATTAGGGAGAGTGGTACTTGCAAGTCTTGCACAAACCGAAGTATCAAAATTAAAATGTTTCTGCTAACAGCAAACTTAATTATTTCCGATCTACAGTCGTACTGTTTTTATCTACTGCTTTCTCCGCTTCACACAAGCAATGGCGATTACATGCCTGATGTTTTCGTTGATATATTGCACGCCGCCAAGAAAAGTGTCATAACTAAAAAAAAACACACAATTTTTAATTAATTACTGACAAATTCGTTTGAAGAGCAGCAACGAGCAGCAATGTGCACGAATTACGCCACATGCATTTCTCGGAAACTGTCCACTAGAGAGCAGTAATGTTATTTTCTTTTATGATTCGTCCGGCAAGAGAAGTGTCAGTATGTGACATGTAAATGGACGAAATTTGCCATTAATTATTGCACCTCGAAGAGGAGTTGAGGTCTTACAGCGGCACTTTTCAAACATTACTATGCAGCCGATATTGTTCAGATAAAAAAGAAAAATCTAAACAGAATTTTTTGGATTCGTCAACCATTCATCTCTCTTGTTACTGGTAAAGACCATAACGATGTAAACCAACTTTTCTACTTTTCTATATTTTTCCCAATTTTTTCATCGTCACTGTTTAACCAGTAGGAGGAGAATCCATAGCATAAAATTTTCTTATCACTGATTCCTTTCTATGTCTCACTCACCAGGGTCACCTCTGAGCTCGAAAGCTCGGAATCGCACGAAATCGCGCTTAGAATAACAAGCAATCATAAACAAAACTGGTGTGCTTCTTTTCATGAAAAACGCTGCACTTGTCTACTAGCGTCACTACATGGTGGCATAGTATAGCTCCACTAACCATTGCTTCAGTTGCACGAGTGATATAGCTGCAGTACGTATTTATCTCTTGGAGCGTTCACAAGCGATTTACTATGTAAATTGTGTACAGTTAAGTGATATAATGAAGAGCAACTAATCAAAACGTATATTGTCCACTTCCGGACAAAATTGAGTTTGATATGGTTTTCGGGGGTATTTTATGGACTCTACACGCTCCTGCATTCAGATTTAATCTATTTGTATATTTAACACTAAAATAGTATGTTTAAAATGAATGGTTAACAACCAATCGTATGTTGTCTATATCACTGAATGAATCAGAACGTATAATGCCCACCATTTACGTTTCATTTTGATTCCCTTTCGTCTAATTTGGCAATTCTATCGAGTTTAACACGTGTCAGGGCTTACAATGCTTCGAAGCATTATATGGCATTGTCGCCTTCTGGCATTGTTTGACACTACTTGAGCCAAATCATTGTTAGCAGTTCACAGCGGCAGTATAGTGTTGTGGTTTGCGTGTATTGCTCCCAATGGATTTAGAAAAAGAATGTGTGGTTGTTTGGACAAGTGGTATAGATCGTGGCACAAGATAAAGAATGAAGATGAAATCAAAACGAGAAATTGAAACTGGCACACATTGCAAAGAAGAAAAAGAACTTAATTTTTTCGTGTCTGCTTTGGAAGTTCCTTGCGGAAGCTTCAGTCCTGAACATATTGATTGTGATTGCCTACATGAAGAACCTGAAATGGACACAATGTAGTAAATTTACTGTACCCTATAATATTCTGCCTGTAACAGATTGTTGTGTTGGCCCAGTTTTTCACAGTAATGTAAAACTTTGTAGCATTCCTTGAAGTAAACATGTGAAGTGCGAATGTCTAATATAACATTTTCAAATATAAAAGTTAATGTGAAGTAATGAAGGTATGTTACTTAAAAACGCATCAAAACGTGTAATGTCCTATATGACGGATCAAAACATATATTGTCCGAAATATGAATGGATTTTCTAACCGAACTAAAAAGAATTGATCTCTTGCAAGGTATATTCTAGTTCAGTAGAACAAAACGGATCTAACTGTGAAAACATCTTAAAACTTTATTGAGTAGTTTAGCAGATATCGGTTTTTTGCTTCTCCTGAAAAATTTGAATCAACGGACACTATACGTTTTGATTAGTTGCTCCTCAATTATTAGAGACCAAGTTACAGCGTGCTGAATACGGAAATTGGGGCCGAGGATATTGAGTACACAGATAGATTATGTAACATAATAATTCAGAAATATAATGGCGACGATACAGACATACACGACGTTACGCCGGATAGATATACGGAATTTGAAGGACAGTAGGAACCTGAAGGTGTCTCTTCAAGTGGTACATTCATCTCCAGAGCAACAGGAACTGTGAATGCGAAAGTGTTTTGGAATGAGATATCGTGGCTTTACTGATGTGTGCCCTTTGTTCACTCCCAATTCGTTTTAAACACTTCATCGAAAAAGCTTTGAGGACTAATATAAGCACTTTCAGGTGTGTGGTACTGCAGTATGTGTGTGTATTTGCACTATTATTTCTTTAAGCAGAGAATTTTTGGCGGTACTGATAGAATATGTAATGATACAGTGATGCCATTAAATCACGTATAATTTCCTTCCTATGGTATTGATATCTTGTTACTTTCTCCATGTTAAAACGTTACTTGAGGTACAATTCAACGTTTTGTATGGAAATGACGCACACCACTGTCCTATTTATGACTGCCTGTTATTCCAAGCATGGTTTGATGCGGTTCCGAGCGTTCGAAGTTAAATGTGTCCTTTGTCAGTGGATCATGTAACAGTGTTTATTATGACCCGATTGTTGCATAGTGACGTCAAATCCAATAGTCACATTGCAGCTTTTGACGTGTACGAGTAGAACAGCTAAAAGTCCTACTAACTGGAACAACTCGACATGCTTTCTGCTTTGTACAAACTCAACACTAAATTTCACAACCGTCCGGACCATCCTGAATCATTTAAAACGACATCACCATTTGATTGGAGTATTAGCTAAAACAACTATAGGAAATTCCTGTTTTGCCCCGGCATCTTTCTCTGTTTAGGGGGAGTAGATTTTTTGGATATTATACATGAGCCACGAATAACTTACGTACAATTATATGTATGGTGTGTGTTCTTTAAGCCAGTCCTGCATCCGAGGCTGTTTGCGAGTTTGCCAGTAATTTTACAATCGCCTGGCTGCGTTAGGAGCTGCCACCTCTAGGTATTGCGACCTGCCTGATTTTCTGATATTTCGGATTAGGTCGTTCATGCACAGACAATATCTTTGTAATTAAGAACATCATAGAAAAACACAGAGTTTAACATATAAACCTATATGGTGTTTATCGACCTTGATAAGGCTTTTGACCGTGTCAGTCGTGATACATAGCCTATGGAAGATGATGTCTGAATGTGGATATCCTTATCACCTAATAGAAGTAGTAAAAGTCTTTACAAAAATACACACATCGTAATAAACATAGGCAAGACTAAATTAGAAGAAATAAGTATTGTATGTTCAAATGTTTGTAAATCCAAGGGACTTAACTACGTTGAACATTAGTCAAATAAGTATTAATCAAGGAGCAAGTCAAGGATGTGGACTCTCACCAATCCTTTTTAATTTTTCGGAAATGGAAGCTTAAACTAAAAAAACATAATCATTAAAATATCGAATGCTTCTATTTTCAGATGACATTGCTATTATTCAAAAGAATGAAGATGACCTCCAAAGATCAGTATATCAGCTGAACGAAATATGCAGAAAATATAACTTTAAAGCTTCTAGTAATAAAACTAACATAATGGCTTTCCAAGGAAAATACCCAGTCAGATCAAAAAATGTATTGGATAATTCACCTTTAGAACAAATCTCCCATATATTTAGGCAGTGACATAACTTTCGATTTTGATTCCGACACTGAAAATAAAATACAAAAATTCCAAGCTGTCTGTGGTACTATAAGCAGAACATTTAGCCATAAAGTACAAAACTAGACTGTTTTAAAATTTTATAAAGTGATGGCAGTTCCTGTACTATCCTATGGATGCGAAAGCTGGGTTACTACAAAAAGACAAGAAAATAATATCCAAAGTGCAGATATGAGGTTCCTGAGAAAGACAAAGGGCTGCACTACAAGAGACATGATCAGGTATGATGACATGAGTAAAGAATTAAATATTTTCACCGTGAACGAGAATTTCCAACAATACTGAGAAAATTGGAGGCAACACCTTAGAATGCCAGAGCACAGAACACCCAGAAGATCCTGGAAAACAAACTGAATGGTAAAAGTGATACTGGAATACCACAAAATAGATGGAAATGATTGTTTGTGAGTTCGGAACAGGCAACAGCCTAATCCTTGAAAGGAAGATGATGATGATCATGTGGTGGGTGTTTTTCAGATATATCCGAATGAATGCACTATACATATTTCATATTCTGACATGTACAAAAGAACAGAAGCCATGATTATAATTGAATACAGAGTGATTCCACCCCCATGAACCACAGACATTGTCAAGGGGGGGGGGGTGACTTGTGTTTCTCAACGATACAGATGACCATACCGTAGGTGCAAGCACAACGAAGGGGTATCTGTGGAGAAGCTAGACAAACGTGTGGTTCCTGAAGATAGGCAGCAGCCTTTTCAGCATTTACTGGGGCAACAGTCTGAATGATTGACTGAGCTGGCCCTGTAACATCAGCTAACATGGCTTTGCCATGCAGTTACTGCGACCGGATGAAAGCAAGGGGAAACTACAGTCGTTACTTTTCCTGAGGACATGCAGCTCTACTGGGATGAAGAGCTGCATCAAACCAGACTGAAAACCACAACAACAACAGGGTAATTTTTTGCACCGTTTACGGCTCTAGGTACTGATAGAGGAGAATAAACGGAAAACAAAAGGACTAATGAATTTATGTCCAGAAATTCAAGGTTTCCACGCTAGAGACGATTTATTCAGTTATACTGCTTTGTTCTAGAGACTTCGGTCTTTATGATGCAGCCACAGTTACAGTACATGTCTAAAAAGGTTTCCATGTGCCTGAATGCGCCGTAGCGTGTTCTATCGCACACGTTCACATCGACTACGCTGCATCCGAACAGTGTCAAAAGCAGCACGAATTCGATGCTCCAGTGTCTCCACATTTGGAATGGGTTCTGCACACTCGATACTTTTGAGAGGGCCCCATCAGAAATCGCACGAGTTGAGATTCAGTGAACGAGCAAACCATGTAACTGGATCTCCTTGTACGACCCATCGCCCGGGGATGACACGATTGCGATGCAAAGTGGGCTGGAGCACCATCACATACCATCCACACAACCCTTCGAATCGTCAGTGGCACTTCTTCCAGCAGAGGAGGCAAAGTCACCTGCAAGAAACGTCTCTCTCGCCTGAGAGGTGACGTGGAAGTAACACTGGTCCCAAAAACGGTCGTCAATTATCCTGGCCCGTATATTCCCGCTGCAACGATGCTGAAATTTCGCTGTCACCGTACCACGAGGGTTCTGCATACTATCCCACAGAACAGTTTATGAAAGTTGAAGATACCGCTCCACATAAAAGTAGAACATCACTGAATAGGATTGATGACAAAAATCTCCGAATCGTGTTTCCTGGTGAATAAATCAGTGACAAAACTGCTCTCGATGTAGAAACTCTGTCACGCGTAAGCTTTGCATGCGCTGTAAGTGATAAGAGTAGTAATACTTGTCATGAATAATGTTACACATAGACGTTTGGCTTACCCTGTACTATTCGACAACTACCTGGTGAAAGACGACCGTCTGTCATCTTCCATATATTTTTTTTATAAAATTGTAATTTATTTGTTGTCACTAGATTATCATTTTGTTAAAACTAGAACACCACTCTTTTCAAGGCATGAGGAATAGCATTTTTATTTCATGTTATAAAATATTAGTTTCTGAAATGTTAGTTAATATTGCTAGGATTTTCTTATTTTAATAATAATTACGGCTTCTCCACAATAAATACGACTTCTCCACTACGCCACCATCCCTGTGAGAATGTGTACTTGTTTTTCTTTAAAGTGGATGTGTGAGGATATAATGGCTGTCTAAATGTGGGTGGTAATAGCTCGCTTTGCATGGTTCTCTCTGGCTCAGATCCGATAGTTAGTCGTTACCAACCCTGCTGGTGATGCGACCAAAGAGGTTTCTACACCCTTTGGTTACAAGTCAGTGGACGAGCCTTCTCCAGGGCGAGTCTCGAGATCTTCTCTCCCCACCACCGCTGTACTTGTGAGTTTCCCAGTTTTCGGTAGCTTTCTCGCGCCTCCTGGCCGCTAGGTCTTCACTTTGTGCTGGGATGGTGGTGAGGTAAGGTTGGTTCTGCTCTTGTGCCCGTGGAGATGGTAGGGATTCGTTGCCTAGCATGTTTAACTTAGACTCTTGAACTTAGATTAATTTTTTGGAATATTCCTTACGATCGTGTGTGGAAATGTGCTCTAGTTTTTCAATCCAGTGATTTCCAATAGATAAACATCGTGTATGTGTTACTAGTTGCAGTTTGATGACGGCCTGGTGTATTCAAACCTTTTGTGATTATGTGGCGGAGCACGAACTCTGTGTAAATTGTTTCTAGCTTTGTGGGGCCCTATTTCTAACAGACGATATGTTCATTTTTGTACAGTGCATGTAAAAATCTTTCTTATCGTTTCCTTCTGTGAGTGATATGTGTTCAATGTGGTTGGTTCTTAGAACAAAGCCTTCATTTTCCACTATTGTTTATTCCATACCCATCAGGCAAGAAACTATGCGTGTATCCTTCTGATTTCCACTAACATTTCGCCATCTTCTCTCCCCACCTATTTTAATTTTGCTGTTTCTTCTCCCAACTTGTAGTATGCACTCAGTCTTTGTCAGTAATTCTCTCCGAGCCTTGTAAAACATCCTTCAGTTGCTTGCTTATGAAATTGTATGTATTTCTATGGGTTGCATTCCGCAGTTTTTATTTTTATTTTTCCGACTTTGTAATTATTTCACTTTTCCCGGTTATGAGACTGGACCTCTTCCATCTCTGTGAACGCTCCCAATCGCATGTTGCTGCATTGCAGTAACTTCCTTATGAAATTCTACGTAGTTCTAGGGGTTGCATGCCGAAGTTAATTTTCTTTATTTTACGGAAATTGAATTTATACATTTTTATCGGTTTTCGGAACCACGTGGGTCCGAACTCCGACTTCAGGGGTTTGCAGCTAGTCACCTGAATTCACACCACTTATCATAAAACCAGTGCCTAGATAGTTTACTCTCAGACTGCAACTTAAAGAGTCCGCCGTGATTTTGTGTAATGAATCCGATTTTTCACCACTTCAGTGGAGTGCGATCATGTAACGTAGCCGTGAGTCGCCGTTAGCGTGTTTGCTCGCGGTCTAATCTAAATGCAACTTAACTTTGCTATACTCACGCACCATTTCAAATCAGGCACGACAGACCAGAGCCGTCTTCGCAGTTTTATTGTATATTGTGTTGTGTGGTACCTCCGTGTTTGCTGAATTTCGCCTACGATAGCAGCGCCTGCTTCTGCCTCGTTTCAGCACGCTGATTTTGGTGAGTTTCGCTTTTGCATTGCGTGTGTGAGAGCGAGTGAGTGTTATTTGTAAATCCTCCCCCCAGTAGCGTTAAGTTCTGTGTAATTTGTGTTAAATTCAATGCTGGGCATCGTCAGTATTAGTTACTGTAAATGAGATGCATTTTTATGGTATTAATAAAATTGATTCCCCATTTTTCTTTCGTCCGCCCTGAATAAACAAGTTATGTTCAGATAATTGTGACTTGCCTATAAATTGTAGTTTTCGAGCACTTTTTCCTTTTATTTTATATTGGTTTTCACCAGTGCTGAGAACAAGCTCAGATGTAATTTTTTATGTTTAAGTTCCGTTGCGCCATAACTCTTTTCTTAGCCACCTTTATGAAATAACTTTAATTGTGGTGGTTTGTTTATTAATGTCTGTGTGTAATTTCGTGTGAGCTGCTACGTATATTGGCCACTGTGTCGTTAACTTCCTGTTATTAGAGTAATTTGAACCAAGTCAGTTCTCAATTTGGGCCAGGGAACAAGGTGTTGCAGCAGGGAGTAACCCTTTTTATAACAGTAAATTCTTATCTGGATACCTCCTCCCAGAATTAAGCTTTTATTCCGTACAGTGGCCTACTTTTACTGGTAGTTACACGGCGGTCACCTTCCACAGTGTTAACCACATTTTCCTCCAAGTCTGGTGTCCGAACATTTCTGGTACGTCTTCATGATTTCCTACTTTCTTTAACGACTCTGTCTCAGAAGGAGACCACCCGGCTATCGGAGTTTAATTTTTTTTTATATTTGTGGCACATGAAGTTCAGAATTCAAATAACAATCACCCAAAGCCATTCGAAGCAACTCTCAAAAATTCTCGAGAAAATCGACTTTGAAGTTTTGCAAGCACATGAAAGTAAGAATAATTAACTCAATTGCAGCATATGTCGCTGTAGCTCAGGTGACAGCGTTCTGGCTTTACAGATATACGATTGCCGCTGTGACAAGATGTGTTGTTGTTGTCTTCGAATACTTACACAGTTTTAACATCTAATGGTAGTTTTTACGAAAAATGCACGTATCTTAGTTTACTCCTAATTGTCTGTATTCTTAAAAGGTTGTCAATAATGATGGTTTCACTAAAAAAAAATAAGAAATTACAAATTTTTACAGTATTGGCTTCACTATAAGATGACGACGGTTGTCTTTGATTGTTCATTTTGTGAAGAGCTACGACGCTCTTTTTGGAAAGTAATGTCAGTAGTTACTAATGGCTTTCCAAGCAGCTAACCTAGTAAAAAATCGTTTTAGGTGACGGCGAGGTATTGAGTTCGTTTACATACGCATAAACGAAGACTGACACAACACGTGGAATTAGAGAACTCAAAATGTTTTATATAACTGTATTTGCAATAGTGTAAATGTGTTTACATCCTCCATGAAGTTAGTCCTCAGACAAGAGTTAGATTGGTTGGTTGGTTTTTGTTTACTTTTTTAAATATAAATACTCATTATTGCCAACCATATGTAAAATATAGAAAATTACGAATAAACAGAAATACGAGCATTGCTCACAAAAATTATAATTAGGTATTAAAATGGTGTAAGTATTCCAAAACAACGAAGAAGATTATCTGTCACAGCGGAATTCAAACCACCGTTCGTATGTGTGTAGTTTACATATATTACCTTTACATTTTTGAAAAACTTATAATTACAAGTCATCGTCCATCAAGTCTGAAAATAATTATCACTGCACTCAGTTATATCAAGTCTCAATCGAGAAACATCTAGCAGTATGAACTTCTTCCTTAAATGGACAAGCTGTTGAAGGGTATAAGCCGGCCGCGGTGGCCGAGGGGATTGAGGCGCTCCAGTCACGGTCTGCACGGCCACTACGGTCGGGGGTTCGAATCCCCCCTCGGGCATGGATATTTGTGCCGTCCTTAGGATTTGCTAGTTCATAAGTAGTTTGTAAGTTTAGGGACTGATGACTCCGTAGCTAAGTCCCATAGACTTTACAAACATTTGAACATTTTGTTTGAAGGGTATAAACACTCCGGAGAACGCGAAGTAAAAAATAGCAATCGCAATGAAAAAGAAGGCCGCAGGCAAAAATGGGCAGAACCAAAAATACAAATAAGGAAACAAAGCGATGAAAACAGTCAGGATATAGAGAAAAACTTGCAACCGACAAGTAAGATTGGTAAGATACGTGTTAGTGACAGTAAGGAAGCTGAATTTGATAATAAGGGAATAGTCTTGAACAGTGAAATAAATGTTTATAATGACATCGATAAACAGGGGGGATGTAGAATGGAAATTGACCGTCTTTCTTTTTAGTTTTTTTCCACTCTACACTTCACCAGTTAAACCTATAAAAATGAGTATAGGCTGACAATTTTTAACATGCACAGAAATGCAGGGGTACTAAACAGAACAGAACATTTTTAACGTTTTGCAGTGCTATGTATATTGGCCATAAGAGAAATATTAAATTGTTCGTAAAAAGCCTTACTACTGTAGAATAACTTGCGTGTGTGCTCATCTAGAGTCTGGAAATTCTAGAGCGGCAATTTATTCCATCAACTTACGAAATGGATACTCCTGGTACAGCGCCAACATGCAATATGCTATCGAGCTGTGGCAACCTTGGCCACTTCGCGACTGACAGTTGATCAATAAAACTTCAAAATATTTACCTTTACGCGGTTGTAGAGCTCCAGGAAATAGATGACGGCGATAAGCGAGTACTTCAATTAATGGAAGGTATTCATTGCGTAAAACTGAAGGCAGTACGGCCAACCACTCGAATACGACAAGAGCTGGTCTGCTGTTGTATTTCGAAATTTTCCTAGCGATCCCAACGATTAAGAGTATTAAAATATGCGTTGACGGATGAAAGTTGCTTCGGCAGTACGGCACACGCGAGTGTTCAACGGATCATCTTGCGTGTGACATCATTTGCTTATTAATTGCAGTTGTTAGAAACGTTACTGACAATCATGAACGATCACAAACTACACGAGGTCGTGAGAAGGGTATATCTGGTGAACAGAGTTTTTGGCCTTGTGCCATTTCATCTTGACGTTGTGTCAGGTCGCCTACAATCGGTTTCTGCCTACACAGCCCAGTCCATCGCATGTGCAGTTCTACCATGTATTGTAGTGTTTACATGCTTTTTTATCACCAGTACCAAAGTATCTGTCGCATTTTCGCTTCTTTCCTCGTCTAATTTCTATACTATATGTTTTTATATCGTCGCAGGAGGGACTGCACTCTCACTAGATCTGTTGTCAAACAAGCAGAAATTTGAACAAGTGTTACGAATGGTTTTGTATTACGAGGTTCCCTTAATGAGCAGTGGTTTCCACTCCGACGTCGCTGAAAACACGGTGAAAATTTATCTGCCATTTTTTCTGCTTCTGATAACGACTGATGTATTTGTGTGGTGTAGTGTAGCAGAAGAGAAATATGTTATATATTTACTGGGAATGTGTATGATTTTCAATAACTGTACAGTAGCTGTCTTGTTATTCCGGTTTATGAGTATCGTAATGCTGTCAGGACATGGTTTTATGTACGTGAATAATCAGCTGACTATCATGAGAGCCACTTTCAATGAGCAAAGTGGCAGGCTCAAACGACATAGCAATTCTACAGCTCTCCCGAATCGAGGCGAGAGCTGCCTAAAGCTGCTGCAGATGAGAAAAATTTTCAGTGACATGTGCAACTTGGTAGACCTTGCAGTTTCGACACACGAGGTGGTGATCGTTATGTGTATTCCGAATTACGTGTTGTTTGTTTCTGTGGCGTGTTTTGTATTTGTTTCCTTCTTGAGGAGTACTCCAACAGCGATCGTGCCATTTATTTTGGACCTGGTCCTATACGCGACTAATACAGTGGCGTTACTCGTGGTAACCTGGAGAGTGAGGCACGAAGCGACGAGAACTGCGAAACTGGTGTGCCAACTTCAGCAGTGTGGCCAAACGCAGGACGGGCAGCTTCGTAGGTTCGCCAGCCAAGTGAAAATGCGACAACCCTCGTTCCAGCTGTGCGGCTTCGTCACTCTTAGTCCCAAGCTGCTGATGTCTCTCGTATCTGCTTGTACCACCTACACGGTAGTGCTCCTTACTTTTAGGGGCACCAGAACGTCTTTCACGCCAGATAATCTATTGTTCTGACGCAATCACTGAAGTAGTGAGCACGCCAGGAGCAGATATTTTCGGACAGTGCGTTTCCAAGTGTCTAGTGTCTCGAAAGTTGGCCACAATACATTTTATTGGAACGCTGAGTGCAGCCACAGTCTTACATCCACCGTCGCGACACTCACTGCTGTTAAAGTTGTTACCAACAGACAGGTGAAATGACACTAGCGCTCTTAGTGGTGGGCAAGGTGGCGAAGTAGTGATAATTGTTTATAATTACTTTTCTATGTAATTGACCAAATTTTTTCTGTAATTTTTGTGTACCAAGCATTAGCAAAATATCGAAAGACATAAATAATCGTGAAATAAATGTAAAAACAGCCGAATTTCCCTGATTTAGTGATATAAACAACAACTTATTCATGAGGAAATACTTACAAGTATGTTATATTTTCCAGCCAACTCCGCTGAAAGTAAACCACACTGAGTTCGTTGAATGGTGTAATCGGTGGCTCCTTTCTGTGAATCCAGATAAATCACAGGCAATCATCATAGGTCGAACCATCCCATCCTTCCGCCTCCATGACTTCTACCTAACCCTCCATGCTCGTCCTATCCGTTACAGCCCCCCCCCCCCCCCTCAAATACCTCGGCCTCACCCTTGATCGATCCGTCTCCTGGATTCCCCACATCCACGACAAAGTCCAGTCCAGCCACAACCTTCTAAAGCTCCTCTCCAGCTGGACGTGGGGACTCAACCCCTTCACCAACCGACACACCCACTGTCCCATCATGCATCCCGTCCTATGGAACTTCCACCCCATCTGAATCTCCGTTCCTACCACCTATTACAAATTGCTTCAAATCCTCGAACCTCACACCCTCCACATCGCTTACTGTATCCACCTCCCCTCCCCCATGTGGATCCTCTAAGACCTAATTCCTTTCCCTCACCTTCTACAATTCCTTGAACATATCGGCATCCTAAACATATCTCGTAAAATAGACTCCCGTAACCCCTGGTATACCCAGTCCTCACCAATCCTGGGCCTCTGCCATGCCTCGACCACTGTATCACTCCTTCCCTTCACCCCCACACTCTCCATATCCTCTCCCAGGGTCACTTCCCCCCCCCCCCCCGACCCCCTTCCGAATGATGCTCTTCGTTCCGATATTTAACCCTCCTACAACCCTAAACCTTCCAACTCCCGTCCCCATAGATTCAATTCCCCACTCCCCCACCCTCTCCCTTCCCCGACTTGCCCCCCCCCCTTTGCTTCCTCATCCAGAGAGTCCTTGTACACCTCCTTCTCCTCTGCTCCCCTCCCCTCCCTTCCACCATGCTTCCTCCCCCTTTTTCTTCCCTCTCCCTTCCCACTCACCCTGAGGGCCCCATAGTGGAACTTTCTGTTCAACCCTTGTGAAACGTCGTCAGAACTGTGAAGTGCGTCTACTAAGTGTATTTTAACTCGGTGCGACCGCTGCATCTAATACAAGTGTTGCCAGTGTCTTTTATCCAGAGTCTTCGTATTTTCTTCGTAACCAGTGTTTTGTGTCCATCAATGTGCTTTTAATGCCACCATGGCTATTATTTTACGAACTACGTGTTTTTATCGCCTGTGACTATGTTGTTATCTTCAAAATTAAACCATGTCTATTTTCAATTTTACAGTTTTAATCTCTATTGTATGTTATTTCTTCATTATGTCCATTGTCAAAAGTGTACAGGCTTAGGAGTGGTGCTGATACTGCTACCAACTTGCCGTCAGTAGTGGTGGCTGAAAGTAACAATAAAGGAAAAAAAAAAAAAAACAAGCTGAAAGTAAGAGAATATAAATAGACGAGAAACATCAATTCATGTTGTACGCTGTTCTTATATGACAGGCACTTTCATTGGTGTGTAAAAGTTCGATGTGCAGTTTAATGATTCAAACATTTTTCAATTCACTCATCTTTCTTATAAACGTGTATACTTTTGAGGGTAATTAATTTTGCTTATAAAACAAATGTCTCGAAGATTCTCTCCGTTTCTGGTTCAGATGTAGCAGCAATAGTGGAATTGGTTTCTGCTTTGTTGGGAAAGGTTTTTATTTATTTATTCTTTCGATGTTTTATTGTAACGTTTGAAAGGATTTTCATTCAGCTACAGCGGTAATGGTTGATCTTGTACATTATGTAATGTAGGTATTGCATTCTATATACGTTTCTTACAAATGTTCAAATGTTTGTATAGTCTATGGGACTTAACTACGGGGTCATCAGTCCCTAAACTTACAAACTACTTATGAACTACTTACAAACTAGGACGGCACAAATATCCATGCCCGAGGGGGGATTCGAACCCCCGACCGTAGTGACCGTGCAGACCGTGACTGGAGCGCCTTAGTCCCCTCGGCCACCGCGGCCGGCTAAGTTTCTTACATTCAACATGCAAGGTATCCCGAATAAATTACGTTTAATGGTGGTTGACCAATATTGCATATTACGTTCGTCCAAAACTGAACTTTATATAATAAAAACGAACAATGTGGCAACTTAGACCACAGAGGTAAGTCTTTGACAACATAAATATGCGCAACGGACACGCTTGGGAAATAGGGGAAACACAAACACTAATATTTATGGCCCTGTCAAAAGTACTCCCGAAGGGGACAATGAAACTGATTAACTTGAATAATGAACAGGGAAGACAATCTGACTGCGACACAGATAAAAAAAGACAGCTTGACTTACCTAAATCAAATGTTTGTATAGCTTGTGGGACTTACAAACTACTTATGAACTAGCTAATACTAAGGACGGCACAAATATCCATGCCCGAGGGGGGATTCGAACCCCCGACCGTAGTGGCCGTGCAGACCGTGACTGGAGCGCCTCAGTCCCCTCGGTCACCGCGGCCGGCTTGACTTACCTCGTATATTCTTATTACAAAACTGGAAACAACAAGCAGCTTGCAGCATGCAGGTTCATAACTTGATTGATTTCAGTATTAAAATATGCAGAAGTGATTGGTGGGTGGTCATTAAGTTATACAATAATCGAAATGAAGGAAATAAAAGGAAGGAAAACTAACTAAAATAATGAGAACACAGAAAGCGAATTTATGATCAGAAATTATATTCTTAAGAAAACATGAAGTAGAAAAAATATTACAGAAAATTAAATTAACATTATGCATTACAATAATGGCGTTCTGAAACACATACTTAACGACTGCCTCTACAACAGCTTCCTTGCCGCTACAGACTTCATCGCGGTACCTCTCGCAACTGACAACTAATTCGCAACTGACTGATCTCTCGCAGCCAGAGCACTTACTCTACAATCGAACTTTCAAAGATACTGCACTACTTACAATATATATCGACAGTTCACAAAAATCACTACATGACTAACTCACGTACAATGCAGAATGACGAACAGTATTAATAATATAACTTTATAAGTATTGTGTGAACACTATTGTGGGCTAAATATTATAGAAAATTAATTATGTCGGGACCATAGGGACCTTACAAACACTTACTGATTTGACTGGAATTGTAGTGAAGAAACCTTGCCGATTCTGAGTAAAAAACCGACGTGTTTCTGCAGAAGGTTGGGTTCTCTGTTGTTTATTAACCATTTTTTATTCTTATTAGATAATGAAATTCTTGATTAATAGGTCGTGGATTTCAAGACACTCTTAAATGAACTGCCCTGCAAAGTAACATTCCCTACTTCCAATGGTTCTTTGGAAACGCAATAGAGACAAATCGGGAGTAATTTTCTAGTTATTGCAATTTTTATGGCACTACATACCTTCCCTGTTGTAAAAAGTATGTTATAATCAGTGTAAACGATACTAGTCACACCCGTCCGATATAGGATTCAGAAAGGTACCTTGCCAGCCGCTTGGAGCGCTACCGTCGTGGCGTACAACTATATATACGACACTCCTAGACTGCGATGCAGCTGTGTCTTCGTACCTATCTTTTAAAGTTATTATTTTCATCTATTCGGTTTTAGTTTAGTTCATTGTTCTCTTAAAGTGTTAATTGAATCACGCGTGTGAGGCGTAACGGTTTTATGTGGGACGTGTCTGAAAGAGGTAGTCTGGGAGACCAAAGTATCTCCCTCAACACTGAAGCCAAACTATGCTCCAGAACTGTTGTGGTGTTGGGACTTGGGAGCGGGCTGAACAAGCATCCACGGTTTGATTGGTAGGTCAACGACACCGGCAGTAACGATCACGGCAGTGGCGTTCTAAGCGTCTCACGAGCCCCCAACATGGCCTCGTAGTAGAGTAGAGTGAACTTACGAATCGCAGTATTATAGATTGGTTTTCGCACATACACGCCACCCAAAACATAAATAAATAAATAAAAGAACTTGCTATCAACAAAAAAGTTTCGTAAATATGAATGATGTGTCCAAGTGAGAACTGCGGGCTGTCATTGAAGAAAAAATGCATATGTTATAGACAAAACGGTACTAAGAATGCCTCCATTCCATTATGACCTCAACGCCAATGAGCTTGCCTGGGCACAGATTAAGAATTATGTCGCAGCTGCAAAGAATGAAACGATAAAATTGTATGAAGTGAAAAACCTGTGGTTGTATCAGTCACTGAGAGAACGCGTAAAGTGTGAATCACATTCAAAGAAAATGAAAATCATTGTGGGAAATGGATAAAAAATGTGGGAGCTTATGAAGAGAGTTTAGTTAAGGGGACCTGAACATTACGACCTTCAGTTTTCACTAGTATTATAATATTTAATAATTCAAAATCTTGAAGAGATATAGGAATGAAATTTTAACCCTCTAATTAGTATACTGTCACTTCTCTGTGAAATAATTGAGAACAGTTGAATACGTAGTGAAGGTGCACCGTAACCGCACTCTTTTACCAGCTCTCTGCTCCGTTTACTACAGAGATTTCATCTCTAAACGAACTAGCCCTGTCTGTCGGTTATCCGTTCGCGCAAGATGTGAGAAGCGAACAGATTAGCCTGATACTGTAAAGGCACCCTCCTCTCTGCTGTGGTCCTAATATCTGGCTGGTTATGTCAACATGCAAAATATAATTAGCCCTTGTGCATCTTTCTCAGGTTAATGTCCCTGAAATACGGAAACGCACTAGCCATTTACTACGATCCCCTACGGGGAAAAGATATTTTGACTCCTAAACATGTCTAACAGTCATACGAGAATTTTAATATGTTAAATTTTCTTAAAGGCAATATCCAATATATACCTTATGTCAAATGATATTCAGTGTAGTTACGTGTTTGGAGTCTCCCATATATTTTATTGCTCAATTAATATTATTATTACAAACTAAGCTTTATGTTTTACTATGACACTGTGTCCCGGTGGCCGGCCGCGAGCATAAACAAGTGACAAAATCTTCATTATGTACAAGAAGACTAATCATCTCACAGAACAAAACACTTTTCCGCCAAAGCGAAAGGCTCTAGCGAAGGCGGTTTTGCAACTTTACAATGTGGTATGTCATTAGCCCTCATTTTTTTACGCTTGCAGCCGAGTGCCAGGATAGTGTGTCCGAGAATCACTAGTTTTTATTTATACTCCAAGTCCTACTTAAAGTTGCCCAGCCAAAACATTTTTTTAAATATCAGATAGGGTAATACGTATTATTTAATAACTCACTTCAATACAACAACCGCAAATACATAAATTTAGAAACTGAAGGCGAGTTACCGAGGTTGCACAGTACTTTTACGAGTTAACGATTAACGTTAACTTCTGTTAAATTGTCCGTAAAGTAACGAAGTTAACTTTTTAGTAACGGATTAATTATTAATGACGATAAATTTTTAATTAACGGTACCCAGCTCTGACACAACCACATAAATGCATAAATTGTGGCAATGCAGGCAGCACAACCACGAAAGGAACAAACAATTGCACATTACCTTTACAAAGATCACGTTTCCCAGTATTTCTTTCCTTCAGTAATGCATTTCAAAATCTTGTTCCAGAAATACGCCTTGTAGGAACAACATTGTCAACTGGGAAGACAATTCTTATTTGATGGTTGGTACACAAACAAAGACATAGAAATTATTCACGATAACTTCCTCCATTAACTGCTACTACCAATCGTCAAAAAATAATGTTGAAATGTCAAGAGATCATTGTGGTCGATATAAAAGTCTCAATACGTTTGGTATTGTCTCTTGAATGTTGATGATTGCTGGCCCAAACTAAGCACGTCAAGCACGCTCAAAGGGGTTAAGTTATTGTTTCTTATATTTCAATAGTTCTTGCGCGTAATTTCATGTTCAATGTTAATCATCCCTTATTGTTGTTTGGATGCTTTAGGGGGACAAAAGTACGGAGGTCATCAGTCCCCATCCTTCAGTTTCGATGCCAATCGTCCATAACGATTCATGGAAGAGAGCCATTGTCCGAGGAGAGAGCGGTGGAGAGTGAGGACCATCTTGGGGATGGGAATGGCGGGGTCATTCAAGCCCACTGCCCCCCCCCTACTCCATTTACCATACTACTACTTCCTAAACAGTCGTCGACATGAAACCTTCTAGTAGCCTCAAGATCCATGAAATATGTCACTACCACTCCTATACAATATGTGAATATCCTGGAAATGGCCATGTTGCGCACAAGCCGATCTGCTTTTGCCACTGCATCCACGTGGGAAATGCCAGACAGCACCGAACACAGCATCTGCAATCGCTCATTGGCATGCAAGATTTCACAGGTCTCTTTTTAATTCACAACTCTACCGCCTCACATTCCATGTGGGCTGCATTTCCTCTCCCCTACAACTTCCTTACCCCTACAACTTCGACCAAGTCTTCTCGATCTATGTGATCACCGCCGAACTCAATATCCATTCCACAGAACTCCGACGGTGACATCAGTTTCTACCCACGATCCTAAGCGACATCGTTCTCCTCCCCCATCACACCCACCCTATCAGCAACACTACCCCTGATGTCGTCATTGCCTTCCCCAACCTCCTTGGGCCATCACTGCCAAAGTCCTTGACCCCATCAACGTATCCAGAAAAGCCCGTACAATATCTGCAACATGCGGTCGTGCATTATCCTACTGAAGTGTAGGGTTTTGCAGGGATCGAATGAAGGGTAGAGCCACGGGTAGTAACACGTCCGAAATGTAACGGCCACTGTTCATAGTGCCGTCGATGATAACAAGAGGTGGCCAAAACGTGTAACCAATGGCACCCCATACCATCACGCCGGGTGATACGCCAGTATGGCGATGACGAAAAAAACGTTTTGCCATTCATGCACCCAGGTTCGTTGTTGCGTACACCATCGCAGACGCTCCTGCCTGTGATGCAGCGTCAAGGGTAACCGCAGCCATGGTCACCCAGCTGATAGTCCATGCTGCTGCATACGTCGTCGAACTGTTCGCGCATATGGTTATTGTCTTGCAAATGTCCCCATCTGTTGACTCTGGGATCGAAAAATGGCTGCTCGATCCGTTACAGCCATGCGAATAAGATACCCGTCATCTCGACTGCTAGTGATATGAGTCCGTTGGGCTCCAGCATGGCGTTCCGTATTGCCCTCCTGAATCCACCGATTCCCTATTCTGCTAACCGTCATTGGATCGCGACCAATGCAAGCAGCAATTTCGCGATACGATAAACCACAATCGCGATAGGCTACAATTTTAATGCCCAGGAGTGTAGTTGTTTGTTAGAAATTGGTGTACCTGCTTAATATCATGTTAGGGCCCCCACAGGTATGCAGAAGAGTCACAATAAGACATAGCATGGACATGACTAATGTCTGAAATAGTGCTGTAGATTATTGACGCTATACATCATTCAGGGCGGTCCACAAAATTCGTAAGAGTACAAGGGGGTATAGAGATCTCTTCTGAACAGCACATTACAAAGCATCCCAGATAGCTCAATGACGTTCATGTGTGGTGAGTTTGGTGGCCAGTGGGAGTATTGAAACTCAGGATAGTGTTCTTCAACCTTTAGCAGTTCTGGACGCCACATTGTCCTGCTGGAATTGGTCAAGTCCACTGGAATGAACAATGGACATGAGTGGAAGCAGATGGAGGGATGAGCCAGAATGTGTAAGTATGTGTCACCTGTTACAGTCAGATCTAGATGTATCAGGGGTCCCAAATCACTCCAACTGCACACACCCCACACCATTACCGAGCCTCCGCCAACTGAAATAATCTTCAGCTGACATGCAGGTTCATGGATTTATGAGGTTGTCTCCATTCCCGTACACATCCAACCGCTTGATACAACTGGAAATGAGACTTGTTTGACCAGGCAACATATTTCCATCCATCAACAGTCTATAGTCCAACCGCTTGATACAACTGGAAATGAGACTTGTTTGACTGGCAACATATTTCCATCTGTCAACAGTCTATTGTCAGTGTTTACATGTCCAGATGACGCATAAAGCTTTCTGTTGTGCAGTCAGCAAAGTTACACGAGTGGGCCTTCAGCTCTAAAAGCCCATATTGATGATGTTACGTTGAATGGTTCACATGCTGATACTTGCTGATGGCCCAGCATTGAAATCCAAAGCAATCTGCACAAGGGTTGGACTTCCATCATGTTGAACAATTCTCTTTAGTTGTCATTGGTCCTGTGCTTGAAGCATCTTTTCCGGCTACAGTAATGTCAAAGATTTGATGTTTTATTGGAATTCTGATATTCATAGTGTGCTCTTGAAATACACTCCTTCGTGGTGTAGCATTAAAATTGCTACACCACGAATATGACGTGCTACAGACGCGAAATTTAACCGACACAAATAAGATGCTGTGATGTGCAAGTGATTAGCTTTTCAGAGCATACACACAAGGTTGGCGCCGGTGGCGACACCTACAACGTGCTGACATGAGGAAAGTATTCAACCGATTCCTGGTGAAAATTCGTTGTGATGTCTCGTGTAAGGAGGAGAAATGCGCACCATCACGTTTCCGACTTTGACAAAGGTCGGATTATAGCCTATCGCGATTGCGGTTTATCATATCGCGACATTATTGTTCGCGTTGGTCGCAATCCAATGACTGTTAGCAAAATATGGAATCGCTGGATTCAGAAGGGCAATACGGAACGCCGTTCAGGATCCCAACGGCCTCGTATCACTAGTAGTCGAGATGACAGGCATCTTATCCGCATGTCTATAAAGGATCGTACAGCCACGTCTCGATCCCTGAGCCAACAGATGGGGACGTTTGCAAGACAAAAACCATCTGCACGAACAGTTCGACGACGTTTGCAGCAGCATGGATTATCAGCTCAGAGGCCGTGGCTGCGGTTACCTTGACGCTACATCACAGACAGGAGTGGCTGAGATGGTGTATATAACGATGAACCTGGGTTCACGAATGGCAAAACGCCACTTTTTCGGATGAATCCTGGTTCTGTTTACAGCATCATGATGGTCGCATCCGTTTTTGGCGACATCGCTATAAACGCACATTGGAAGCGTGTATTCGTCATCGCCATACTTGCGTATCACCCAGCGTGATGGTACAGGGTGCCATTTGTTACACGTCTCGGTCACCTTTTGGTGGCACTTTGAACAGTGGCCATTACATTTCAGATGTGTTACGACCCGTGCCTCTACCCTTAATTCGACCCCTGTGAAACCCTACATTTCAGCAGGATAATGGACGAGCGCATGTTGCAGGTCCTGTACGGGCCTTTCTGGATAAGGAAAATGTTAGACTGCTGCCCTGGCCAGCACATTCTCCAGATCTCTCACTATTTGAAAACGTCTGGTCAATGGTGGCCGAGCAACTGGCTCGTCACAATATGCCAGCCACTACTCTTGATGAACTGTGGTATCGTGTTGAAGCTGCATGGGCATCTGCACCTGTAGACGCCATCTAAGCTCAGTTTGACTCAATGCCCAGGCGTATCAAGGCCGTTATTACGGCCAGAGGTGGTTGTTCTGGGCACTGATTTCTCAGGATCTATGCACCCAAACTGTGTGAAAATGTAATCACATGTCAGTTCTAGTGTAATATATTTGTCCAATGAATACCCGTTTTTCATCTGCATTTCTTCTTCGTGTAGAATTTTAAGGGCCAGTAGTGTAGTCTTACAAGAAAATCCCCACGTCATTACTACCTCCGATATGCTGTGTTCCGTCTCTCATGCAACGGCTATAGCACCATGTTCTAACTCATTAAATCGTGAAAACCTGCCATTGTAGCAGACACGCCTATATAGGCGTTGCCAACAGCAGTGCTGTCCTCTGAGTGTATACATTTCTCTGTGTTTGCATACACATGCTTTCAACATTTACTTTGGCTCTTAGTGGTGCAGCCAGGATTTGGTTCTGGGGGGTCTCATTTTTTAAAAATGAAGCCCACTGAATTTATTAATGGTAAAGGGTTCTAATCATTCGCTATCACAAATGTAAGAGGCGTACTGATGTTATAACTGTGTAATTAACATGAGACTCAATGTGTAAAAGTTGAACTAAAATAACACTACTGTTGTTCCTAGTTTCAGGGGTCTTCATAAGATCTAACTCGGTGGCGCCGCTGACCTGCTAAGCAGCGGGTCGCCGCTCGCAGCATATGAACTAGAGTTGTCTACTGAGTTGATGTTTCGACTCAGTCAATCGAATAAGCGAACTGTCCGACTGAGTCGAAACTTGAAGCGGCACTGTTTCGAAACAACGAATCTTGTGATTCATGTATCGGACGCTAGGTACCGTTAACACGCGTTTTGCTGTCCGTCTACCTGGGTGAGTTCGACACAGCGCCCAGGCGTGCAACGGGTTTCAAGTTGTTCCCTTATCGCGCCACGCGAGATTTTGAATTATGCTACCCTTCAACTGAGGTTTGAAGACTTGGGATACCACCGAGAAAAGTTGTGAAGTCCTTCGGTGTTTTGAGGTAGTTACGCGTGAACAAAGCGTTGTTATACATTGTTGCTACATCTGTGCCATGTGAACGAATCTTTTCAATGCAAGGGCACTCATTCTCAATAAGGAGTTGTCAAAAATAACGTTTTTGAATTTCAATTTAAAGAAACTATAATTGAATCTCTTTTATTTGACTAACTGAAGATGAATCTGATTGTCAGAATACCTATCTGGGCATTGAAAAATTGTAGTTCAGTTTTGAGGTTTCGTCACGTAAATTGTGAAATGTTCCCTTATGTTGATACTTGTAATAATATCTTTTGCTTGCATTAAATATGTCCTTGGGACAAATCTTAAATATTTTGTTTATGTTTATTGGTTCGAAAAGTTATTCATTTCTGGATGGCGTAGACATTTGAACCAATGATCTTTCTTGTTTTATTTAAATTTAACTGTGGGATTTTGAAGGTTGGAAAAAGTTTCATGACTTTGGCATTTGAACATTACTGTTTTGTGCTTCCTTTGTTACAGTACTTAGTAAACGTTTTTGCTTTAACACGATTGTAAAATCGTAGTAGCAAACAAATTCTGCGCCGTTCAGTTCAGTATACTGAACAAGGTATTAAAACTCCGTTGATATTTCATAGATGTTTCGTCTTTGCTGTATCGCGCTACTATGCCATGCCCTGCAGCTTTCTCGGCTCACGCGAATCAGCGGGGGGCAGGACGTCTCGTGTTTTGAGTGCCGAAATAGTGATTCGACTCACTGCGACGCCCTGCAGCTGCCGCGGTTCACGTGAATCAGGGAAGGTAGCACCACACAAGATTCTGCGGCACGCCAGATGTTTCGTGTGCCGAAACAGTGAGTCGACTCACTAAACTCGGAAGATCCGTATGTTTCCAAACAGTGAAATAATCCGAACTGCCCATCGACAATATGAACAATCGGCTCCTAACTTCAGCATAGCAGTAACAATAACGGCAGCATCAAAGCTGGTCGCGGCGGCAATAAAACCGCTCACAGTAACAGCAGCACAAGTTGTCAGTGGCGTCATCACGTTGACGACTCATTGTCACGTTAACCTGTGCTTGGCAAACTATAGTTATGTTGTGAATTTATTACATGTGGCTCCAAAATATCCTTTTTTCCAGGAGCGTTACTCCTGCAACACGTACACAAAGCCGAGGGATGTCAGAGTGGTTGAACCCCCCCCCCCCCGAAATTTTCCAAAGATAATTATTTTTAAACACGTAGAAATGAAATTTGCTCAGATTATCATTGATCTTCATAAGTAAATAACCAAGAGTTTCAAAACAGTGTCTGATTCAATTCGACTTAAAACGTACATTTCAATACTTCATTATTTCGTATCGAAGGACTGACAATACGTAACCGAGAGTACAACCACAGTCTAATATATTAGACTGTGGTACAACTGTGCATGCGCGAGCAGCGGAGACGAGCTGCGCTATTAGTTGTTACGAAAGTTGGCGAACCGCCCCTAGCGGCAAAAACCAGCAATAGCTACAATGGACACGTTTCGATGTTTTTTTTTTCTCCCCTCTTTGGTTGCCAACATCTTCTGGGTAACAATCCGCGACTTCAGTAGCCTTTGCGCTGTTACGATGTAACATTGTTGTTTCGTCAATAACAAACACTCTTCTACAGACTTATCTTGTGTTATCCCTATATATTTTATTCTTATTACTATATAACATTAATAAATGATGTAATCGACCTTATGGAGATATACCGGAAAGGTCAATTTCCCTTGTCTTGTATTATTGAAATTTGCAATTTTCTATCTCCAAAATGGTTGAGACTGGAATATTTTGGCTCGTGGGAAAGTTGTTGCCGGCCGCGGTGGCCGAGGGGACTGAGGCGCTCCAGTCACGGTCTGCACGGGCACTACGGTCGGGGGTTCGAATCCCCCTCAGGCATGGATATTTGTGCCGTCCTTAGGATAAGCTAGTCGAAAAGTAGTTTGTAAGTTTAGGGACTGATGACCCCGTAGTTAAGTCCCATAAGCTTAACAAACATTTGAATTTGGAAAGTTGTTCGGCTCTTCTTCGTGAGTAATTCCGTCTTCAAAACATTTTGATAGATTGGTTCCTTTTCGAGTTATTTTGATATTCATTTGAGACTTCATCCGGCCCTAGGGCCTTCCACATTAGAGATAGCGAAAAATTTTGCTAACAACAGTTATTTGTCTTGCGATTCTTATCATTTCATAAAGAATAACTTTTTTCCGTTGAACCAACGGTTTTCAAGTTATATCCGATTAAACATTTAGGCCTTATGGCGGATGTGACTTCCGGTCGGCCAATTCTAGCCCATAAGTTGATACGATCTACCGATTTTGATATAAGGCAGGTGTGAAAATTTCATTCAAATCGATTCGCGCCTTTTTGATCTAGAAAATTTACACACAGACATCACTCCTAAAATGGTCGGAATGGCTTCCAAGCATCCTGAAAGGTAAAGATCTGTGAAAAACCGGAGATCGAAAAAATTGTGATCATTATACTTTCTAGTTTCTATACTTTGTATATGAAAGTACAAACTCGCTCGCAACTATTCTGTCAATTAATATGACAGCCCTGAGCGCGTTCGGCGACCGAAACCCACATGTCAGTGAAAAAAAAAAATACCGCAGTAGTAACAAAATAGGAACTTTACAGGTGAGACAAAAAACTGTCTAGAATGCTTAATACGGTACATGACTTAGAGGTGCTAAATTTGGATCGTGACACAGTTATTAAATTTCTGATCATATTACAAATTTTGCCACTTGTTTTATAAACAATATGCGCTTGGCTACTCATTCTCAGATTTTTTTTTTGGCGTTTTTCTTCCAATCTGCTGGGGAAACTTTATATTTCCTTTTCCTGTCATTCTTAAGTCACCGCAATATTCTGATTATTCACTTTCAACAACCTTGCGTTCATCATCTCCCGATAAGTTGCCCGAATTTTCTGGTCCGTGATTAGCACAAACGTGCTACTGTCGTTTCACATTGCCAACTAAATTACTTGTAGCATTCTTGCATACAGACAGCTGTGTAATTTGTAAATTAATTTAGGAGCATTAGAGATTTAGCTCAGATTCGCGTATTGATAAGAATGAGAATATCAATAGTATTATTGATAAAAACCGGAAGAAAAGCTGCACTGACAGTACTAGGTTTCATACTTTCTATTATTCGGATAAAGTTAATAAAATATCTTTCTCATCTTTGTGACTCACTTGAAAAAGGTATCTCCACAATTCATATGCTAAATTCAACCATGAAACAATTACATCCTCAGTGACGTCTTGAGGCACATTGTCCGATAACCAAGGAGACTCTTTCGAAAACTGTAGATGCGTAACAGACGGTAACAATGTACTGCGTGCGCTTTCGCAATAACGCGCTATTTTAGTCTCTTGCAAATACGCGGAATTTGCATGAATTTTTTCGTTGTTTCAGATATGTTTTTTTTTTTTTTTTTTTTTTTTTTTTTTTTTTTTTTTTTTAATGCTTAAACATTTGACACTCCGGCAGCTTCATTCAGTGTATGCGCTGAGACTAAGGATATCAACTAACTGAAAAACGCTCAATCAGTGTAAAATGGCCTATAAATGTGTTATTTGACGATTTTTTTCATTTTTTGAGGGAGGGTCCACGGACCCCCAGCCTGGTACCATAACCCCCCCCCCCCCCCACGCCAGAAATTTTTTTCTGGGTACGGCCTTGCATGTTGCATGTACATGAGAAATTCCGTCAAGTATGAAGATAGGCATCGAGGTGCTTGCAGAAGTGAAGTGGATTTTTAGCTGCTGGCCGCGGTGGCCGAGCGGTCACAGTCACAGTCTGCACGGCCGCGACGGTTGGGAGTTCGAATCCCCCCTCGGGCATGGATGTTTGTGTCGTCTTTAGTATAAGGTAGTTCATAAGTAGTTTGTAAGTTTAGGGACTGATGACCCCGCAGTTAAGTCCCTTAAGCTTAACAAACATCTGCTTATTCAATTGTTGGCGGGGTAGCTCAGTGGGCAATGTTAGAATAAGGCGGCCAACCGTCCCAGATTCTGCGGGACCGTCGCGGATTCTGCCGCATCATCCCGCGTTGGGAGACTCAATAAAAGTGTCCCGCAAAACGCCTGATTTGTCCCGCATTTTGGTAATTTTCATATCCAACTGTCTGCAGATTATTCCCAAGTATCTTAAGCATATGTTCATATCCTGGATCGGATTCATGAGTGAGATTATATGCAGTAACTGATAAAAACAGAAATAAATACGCAATACAGCTGAGTGAAACAACACTTGATGTTAGAGCGGGGCACCAGTCATAGTTCTCGGAAGTTGGCAGAGATCTTAATAGGTTCCAGACGAAAAATTCCGGGTGATGCTGAAGTTCAACCGGCGATTGTTTAGGTTTTAAGTTAGTCCCCGCGGAGACTCGACATTGTTGATTTGTATTTGCGTGCTTCCCCGATTTCGGTTCGGTGAACTAATTTACACCTAAACTATTGACTTCTCTTCCTTCAATACAGCTCAAGTACTCTGAAAATAAACAGGAAGCTTATGAAAACTACCGTCGAAGTGCCTATTATTGTGTTCTACGTTTCTAGTGCCCGTGTCACAAATCGAGGCACCAATTTCTCGCACCAGGAAACTACACTCAGCTAATGAAGGCATACAGCAAAACAAGAATTTAATAGAAAAGTAAAACATTCGAAGCGGTACAAATGTGGGTCCTGCGAGACATGAAGGACATTTATTATTATTATTATTATTATTTATTTTTTTTATTTTTGTTCTATGTCCTCATCCACATTCTCGAAACGTTCCGAATTTTTCATAATCCTTTTTCGTTACTTTGAAGTGGACCTGATAGCGCCACTTACAGTTTATTGCTTATTGTAGGACATGGTGATGAGAAACACAGCACACTTGTTTCTTCTGTACATAACACATTTGTAATCTCTTGTTGAGTTACAGTTTTCTCAGATACATAGCTTTAGGTTTGACCACCATGTTTTAATATCAAACATGCACTTTGATTGTAGATGCCATGTGTTCTTCAGTACACAATCTTACTTTTTGTAAACTCTTTTTCTAGCCATTTCGGCCCTATAATCACACTAAAATACTTCCAATGTCCAATTATTTTGGTCTGCTTACAATTCATATTTATTTCATGAATGTTAAATTCGATATGGATTAAATTAGTTTGTCCAAAGGCTATTTGTAAGCCAGCTTTTCCAGCATATTCTTTGAGCAATACATTCTGTTTGACTTGCTGGGATGTCTGCAAAAACTAAGCAATAAACCTTAACATCATCGTCTCTTCATCTAACATAAGTAAGTACAATTCCAGAGATTTAGAATGTTTCAATTATTTTCTCATTCCATTGTTACTATATCCAGAACAAGACTGAGGATGATTGGAGACAATCCATCTCCTTGATGAACTTCGTTTTTTATTCAAAAGGGCTTTGTTTGATGTTGCTTCCAAAAATTTTAATTTGAACTTTGTGTTCATAAATGTTTGTTTGATGAGCCATAATCTCTTTAGTTTCTAGTCCAGATCTTCCTAGGAGTCAGAGAGAGACCTTAAGTCTCTCAACTAACTCTAACACCTTCCTAATGTCGACGAAAATGGTATTTATTCGAATGTTTCGAGCTGTCTTGGTTTTAGGCAGATCTGTTCTGCACAAGTGTGCACTGTGTGGAAGGCCATTCATATTCACTGATCTTCTGGTCAAACTGTACTTACGAACTTTCAAGTAAACAACAAATTGTTATACATTCCATCAACTAATTCAGAAAGTACTCAGGTCAACTTTCTAGGTACTTTTCCAAGACAAGTGGGAGCTACTCCAGCAAGCAAAATCTATATTCTTGGATATGAATATTGCGCATTATTCACTTTGCTACTACTGCCCTCCTACATATTCATCTTTCAACTATGAATACACCTTAGATATTACATGATCCAGCGAACAATATTTTCAAATAAATGCAACTGCAGCAACCTCCCATCATCACTTAACGTAGTCCCGTCATATTCAGTGGCGGCTGGTGATACTGTGCTAATGTGCTGCAGCACACTGTAAATATATTACTAAAATTATGCCATTTCTCTTCGAAAGCAAGCGAGAAATCGCTGTAAAATTACATCCTTTCTCTTGGTATGCGATCCAGATATCACAATAAAATTATGCCAATTCCCTTCCAATACGTATTACAATGCTAGTAATAAGGATGAAAACGCATTTTGGAGCGCTCTCGCTGCGATAGCTGGAAACCAGCTCCGTGTTCTGAAGTGGGATTCAGCCGCACTGGTACGTGCGCAGAGAGGCGGCGCAGTCGTCTGTTCGCTAGTGCGCATGCGCAGACGTGACGTCAGGCCTGGCGGCTCATGTGTGCTGAGACCGACTGCAGCACTAGATCAATATTTCTCTTCGCACATCGTGTAACGATTGCGGAAGAATAGTATATGACGAATATTGCGGCATACAGAGTCAAATAGCCCGGTTTCAGGCGTCTTGCGCTTTGTCTCTCAAATCTACTTGTGTGAGGCTCGTATTCAAATACCTCTGAGTCCAAATTTTTAATTTCTGTAAATAAAACTTCAACCACAAACAACATTAGTAATGTATAGCCAACAAGTGAGTGAAACTGCGCTTTTCAGCCAAGCAGTTTCATTGGTCACTTGTGTAGAACGCAGATGACGTGGTGGGGCTATTGCTAAGCTCCGTTATTTCCATTGTCAGTCACGCTTTTTATTTTAGAATATTTTGTTTCCTGTTTATTTTTGTAATATTGTAGCACACTGGTAAAATTTTGTACGAGCCGCCACTGATATATTGTTGATACTAATGCATCCCTTATTACGATTTCTGGGTGGGAGCAGAATCAAAAGGATATTATTATCCTCCTGTTAATCCGCGAATATTTGTCGACACTATATGTTTGGAAGAAATGACACTATCTTTCTGCAGTCTCCAAATTCACAATTACCATTTATATCCGTTTCTGTCAAATAGCAATTATTACATCGCTGCTGTCAATGCCACAGATGCGTATTAAAGCTGTCTGCGCCCTGCGGCAAAGACCACGTAGCCACGAGGAATGGAGTGCCGTATGTCAATTGGGAACACAATGCAGGTATCGAAATAGGTATCTGTCAGAATGGGAAGACAAGTACTTGCCGAAGAAGGCATTCTGTCGAATCTTCAAGCACTTGCCAAGCCAGATTGTTATGAAGTCGGTTTGGTTATTGGCCAGGTGTGTGCGAATGAGATTTCGCTTGTAGTTGTTGACATTTAATATGTGAACAGTATAGGTTATGTTTATCCGTAGACATCTGGACAGCGAGATTATGTGATACATCTGGCGAGAACGCCAAGACCTGCTAATAAGGATGAAACTGAGGATACGCAAGATGAACGAAAGAGATCCAGCGATCATGTTGTGATAAAATCATTTAAAGATCTTCAAGAACATTGGATTGCAGAACACGCAAAACATGTAAGTCCAAACAACGCATGCATAGGCCTTGTAAGGTACGCTAAAATATTAGTGAGACAGAAGTATTCTACTGTAGTAAACTACTAGCAAAAATGAATTTATAAATTGTAGTAATATGAGCGATCACGTATTTCAATTTCAGCTTACTAGTGTCTGTGGATATCACTCTAGCGTGGGACATTGTCAGTAACTTGTAGAGCATTTATAAAATAACATATTCTCTGAACAGGGATAGCAGAAAGATTTGAATTCTTCGTTGTGCGCTCTTATACAGTAACAACTTGCAGAATACCCCAAACCTACAATCCACTTTAGCAGTATGATAGCTACCTAGTAGCTGATTTGAACTTCAAAGTTTTTAAATTTTTTTTTGTGATCCCACGTTTTACTAAACTCGCAGGAATAATTAAAACAAAACAATGCTTTTATTTTTTGTATTTTTTAGTATTTTAAGAATTAATTTTATAGATGTTCCTTAATTATGTATTATAAAGCACGGTTGAGTTGAAAACATGCTGGTTGTTGCCATTGAAGTTCATCAATATAATTTAGTGTTGCCATGTGTATCATTGTGTACATGCTTATTTTATTAAACTATGGAGACAGAAATTAAAGAAAAAATATAGAATAACCATGTCACCAATGTTTTAGAATTTCTAATGAAAGTTGATTCATCTATGCACTCTTTTCATTACTATCCTAGATGACGTTACGCTAACAGGGATACTTGTTTACATTTGTCTTTAAATACATTCATTACATATGCACAATGCACATCATGAGTTGACTGAAAGTATTCTGTCGAAACACAGTGGGAGGTAAAATCTTTCTTACGCCATTGGCAGTGTAGTGTGCCCTTTGAAAACTCAATCACATAGAATGGGACAGAATAATTTTTCATGTGCTTTGTGAAATAAATATTTCATGTGGTTCCTGCTGCATGTTGGCCAATTCTTGTTCAGTCAGTAAATTAAGTATTCTCATAAGCAACTTTTTGCCAGCTTTATCACACTACACTGCTGATGCCATAAGTAATATTTAATTTAGCAGGATATTCATTGTGTGAGGAGCAAGGCATGATTTGTATTTATGGTCACACAAATGGTAATGGAAACAGGGCTGCATCAGAAGGCTTTACCTGAGCGAAAACAGCAAAATAATCCAACATTTGTTGCTGTGTATTATTAGATTCTGGAACGGGATCTATAGCTTCGTAGACTGTCAAAGAAAAGCCAGGTGTCTGTGCAAGAAAAGTGGCTCTGGCATGTGGTATGTCACCAAGGTCAGCATTGAGAATACTTCATGTGCTAGCTGTATGTCAATATCATCTTCATCTTGTACAGGTGGTCTTGTGCTGATAGTTTGTTGCACAAATTTCAAATCCTCCATTTTTAATTTAGAGTAATATCAATCTAATTTGTTATTATACAGCCCCGGCCAAATATTTCAAGGTATTTATTACAGTTTCCCTGTGAATGCTTTTTAACATCTACAAAAGTCAAAGGTTTTCACCTCTCTTTGATGTTATTAACAACTGTCTCAAGATTGTGAATTTGCTCTGGATACTATCTTGAGGTCATTTATAGGAAGTGATTCCACCTGTTGGCTTTGACCTGTGCAATCAGTTTGTTGTGTACTAGACTATGAAGTGCCGAGCTGTGTTTTTTACAAGGGGAATTACTTTAACCAGTAAAAGTCTCGGATCAGTGGCATGGCTTAATGTATTTACGTGACGTGAAGCGGCAGTGTTGGCAACTGTCTCTCTGGATGCTGGGATGAATGTTAACACCACGTGTGAATGATTTTATTTTCGAAATGAATCACACCGTTAGAATGTAGAAGATCGCACACTACAAAACTAAGTTTCTCCACATGCACTGTCTTTCTGTTCAGATGTAACACTTTCTTGTTATATAAATCGAAATACGTGTGTGTCTGACTCTCAAATGATACAAATTACAATAATTTTTTCAATGGTCATAATTTGGTAAAACGCTTACAACAATTTAATCTGTACTCTTCGGTTCCTGCCTAACCACTTCCTTTAATATCATGACATATTCGTAAAAATCATAACATTCGCTCACAACAATTTAAGCTGTACGCTTATGTTCCTGCCTAAGCACAACCCTTCAAATCATGACATATTTGTAACAACAATAATATTCGTCGATGTACCCTTGTACAGTCAGTAACTGAATTGTCGTACACGCCTAGGCTACTCGAAATGTACTATGTTGCCAACCTAACACTTCTACGGACGAACCGCGACACTACCCATGCCAGTGATCGAGACTTTAGCCACTTTAACCGAGTGGAAAAGGGTAGGCCTACATCGAAAATCTGTCAACCATAGAGGTACTACCCATTATTAATCTGACACTGTTAACAGTCGCTAATTTTCTATAACCGTATCTGCATGGACGGTTCATTCTCTAGTGCTGGCACAAAGCCATAGTCATTCCCATACCTAAGCCTGGGAAAGACAAAATATCTTTCTTCCAGCTAACATCCAATTTCCCTCACCAGTAGCATTTGAAAAATGGGTAACAGACAGTTGGTATAGTTGCTTGAACCTTGGAATCTCCTTGCTAATACCAAATCTGGTTTTCACAAACACTGCTCTGCTGTTGACAACCTTGTAACCCTTTCAACCCATGTTATGAACTATTTTTTGTGGAAGTGCCAAACAGTGATTGTGTTTTTTGATTTGTAGAAGGCATAAAATAGCTGTTGGAGTACAGGTATCCTCCAGACATTACATGCCTGGGGATTCCGGGATCACCTACCCATTTTTATTCAGCACTTTTTACGAGATCGTGTTTTTAAACTACATGTGAGCTCAGTCCTGTCAAAATGTTTCAGCTTCTTTATTCGTTGATGACTTTGCAATTTACTGCAGCTCTCAATGAACCTCTTTACTTGAGCGGAATCTTCAGCATTGTCTTAACTGTCTCTCTTCATTGAGCATCAATAATGGCTTTCATTTTTCTGCTGACAAGATAGTGTGTGAATTTGTTGGGCACATTGAATTTAAATCACCATCCCTTCAGTTTGTTAATACAACTAGATTCCTGGAGCTAGAGTTTGACAGGAAACTCAGCTGGTCAGCCCACATTTCTTACCTGGCATCTCGTACCCCCTCTCTCGATGTACTATGTGCACTGTGTGGTACTTCCTGTGGAGTTGACCAGGCCACCCCTCTCCACATGTGCCAATCCATTGTCCGCTCAAAACTGGAGTATGTGTGTATTGTCTATTCATCTGCATGCTCATCCATTTTACATCATTTGAGCATGTTCCATCATCACAGGGTTCGTCTAGCCTCGATGCTGAATCTGCTGAATTACCGCTGTCCTATCCATGGGAAATCCTCTTTAGCCACTATGCATACCTGTTATCATCTATGCATGGTCATCCATCTTGCACTGTATCTTTCGATGATTTCCTGGACCGTCGGTATGCAGCTAGTCTGTCTTCTCTACTACCTCCAGGAGTTAGCTTTCGGTTGCTGCTTCGGTGGATTGACTATACACTCCCTGTCACGTTCTCAATGGGCGTGGGTCCTTCAGCCTCTGGCTCCGTTCTGACATCTGTTAACCGTGCACTCCATTAACTCCCCAAAGACACTACCCCAGGGTCGGTGTATCACAGCCAGTTTCTTGCACTTCACACACAGCTTCGGGAAAATTTCTTTTTCTACACCGATGGTCCCAAGACCAACCATGTTGTTTGGGTGTACCTTCGTACTCAGCAACAATTCTTTCCAATATCGTCTTCTTGACCAATCTTTATTGTGAAATTCTTTGCCCTCTATTAGGCCATACAGTACATCAGATGACATATAGCTATCTAATAGTGTCATCTGCTCAGATTCTGACTGCTCTCCAGAGCCAACGCATGCTGTATGCCATACACCCCTTGGTACAGAGAATCCAAGTGTGCTTTCACTCCCTTATTGACAGTGGAACCAGTGTGGAGTTCCTGTGGGTTCCTGGCCAAATTGGTGTGTCTGGTAACAAGAAGGTGAATTCTGATGCAAAGGGTATAGCCCTCCTTCCCTCGGTTTGCTACCTACTCAGACCCCTCGGATGATCTGTGTCTGTGTCTCTGGGCAAGTGGTATTGCTCTGGTGCTCCCATTGTCCTTCTCTTGAAGGGAACAAACTTAAGAACATTAAACCTCTTCCAACTGTTTGGCTGACCTCCTCTCAGACACTTCGTCGTGAAGACGTCATTCTTCCCCAGTTACGTATAGGACACTGTTTTTTCAGCCACCGCTACTTACTAGCTGATGACACACGAGCAGTGCTAGAGTTTTGCGTTTTATCAACATGGCTAATTTATCAAAGGATATTTAACCCTTCTATTTGTTTATTTTTATCCTTCTGTTTTAGCTTTCTCTTGATACTCTCCTTTCTGGCAGTTATAAATTTTTTCGAGATCTAGCAAATCTCTGTTCCGATCTGGGTGCTAATGACCTGAGAAGTTGTGCGCCCTAAAACCACAAAAAAAAAAAAAAAAAAAAAAAAAAAAAAAACGCCACTTACTAAGTGGTGACCCTGCTCCTATTTGTGGGCACTGTTTCCAACAATTGACTGTACACCATCTTCTGGTCGAACACTCATTTTTTTAATAGTCTATGCTCCATTCTGTTTTTCCCATCAGAGTTGCCCGATATCTTAGCAGATGATATGCAGTCTGCAGATCGTGTTTTACTTTTTATCTACCGTAGCAATATGGCAGAGGAAATTTAACATCCCCCAGCAATTTTCCTACAGTGAAATATAAATCTACTTATGGATTGCCTGGTTTTTTTTTTTACCTTATCCTTTTAGAAAGTTGACTGAGTGCAAAGAGCCTTCTCCTTTTATTTGCCTTTGGATCATCATAACACGATAAATTTAAAACACGTTTCCACCAGTCTGCTTTGACCCATAACGTCTTCAACATGTCAGAAAGCCAAATTTCACTCATAGCCAACTTCAGTTAATGTTTGAATTGGTTAATGTTTTCAATTAAATCACAGGGCTTGTTAAAATTTTACTGGTAGTTTGGAAGAAGCGTTGCATATCGCAGTTGTGGCCTACTATTGGTACATTTCGAACACACGAGCATTGCATTGGCATCATTGCTTGTTCACTCCCAACAATTTAAGCTGTACTCGTAGGTTCCTGCCTAACCACATCCTTTATCATATTCATAAGAAAATATTAAGGCACTTTTGTCAATCCCAATAGACATCTACAGTCTAGCTTATCGAAAGTACTTCGCCACAGGTCAAAGCCAGCGGGTGGAATCTTGTTCTGTAAATGACCCAGTATAATATGTTTAAAATGGAACAATCATTTTATACATTACAGGTTATTTTTAAATATTTTCTGTTTATGTTAGTAGAATTTTATATTCAGAATGTATGTAGTTTGAAACTGTTCTGTAGTAATCTAATGCTGTTTGTAAATGAAGATTTTAAAGGCAATTATATTAACTTGATTATTTATGTGTTTGTTGTTGTCCAGGTCACTCGAATGTTGCCAGGTGGTTTCTCTGTTTTGGGAGTCTTTACAGTGGGCCCTGGGGATGTTTTTGCAGATTCAACAGGAATGAAACAGCTGCGACAAGTTCTGGTCCGCATTAAAAAGCATCTTTCCACAAATCATTTCCTTTTTGGTGATGGCTGCTCAGTTGACAAGTTGTTACTTCACTTTGACAGCAAAACACACAAGTATGTTTTTTGACTCCAATGCCTTCATTAGTTTCTTTACAAAACCTTAGTTTAAAAATTTTGTTGTTTATGGCTCACAATTCTAATGCTGCTGAAATTTACTGATACTAGACAAGTTTTCTTGTAGAATTTTAGTATGTAGAAACATATCTTAAGTTGCATGATAATATGCAAAAAGAGTATTTACACATTTGACGCAGAATGATTAACTTTTCACCCTTTTTCATAACTTTCCTATAAAATAATGAACTGTTAGTTTCCTTTTTCTGTTTAGTAATAAGTACATAACAAAGTAACTAGAATGTGTACATTGTAATTAATATTTGTAAATGTGGCCTAGACATGATCTAACTTGGCTATATATTAGCCACCAAGAATGCATCCGATTTCTGTGCCTAAAAAGTATTTAATTTTAATATGATGATGTCACATACTGAGTGTTCTGTAGCACATCTGAAGTGAGGGATTGTTGGATGGAGTGGGTAAGAAGAGGAATGGAGACGAGGGAATGTGTAGACATTGGTGGCAGAGATGTGGTGTAGTGTGGCATCAGTGGAATAGAATAAAAACTAAGCTTTCTTTCTTTAATTCTTTTTGGTGTCTCGTTGACAGCACAGTGGTACTAGAGACAGAACTCGTGCTCGGCTATTGGGTAAGAATGGGAAAGGAAATCTGCCGTGCCCTTTCAAAGAAGCCATCCCAGTATTTGCCTACAGTGATTTAGAGAAATCACGGAAAACCTAAATCTGGATGGCTGGAGGTGGATTTGAACTACTGCCTTTCCAAATGAGAGTCCAGCGTGTTACTACTGTGCTACCTTGCTTGGTGGGAATAGGACAGAAATGTGACACATGAGGAGGTGGGGTACAGAACTTAGGAAAAGGGAAATTGTGGAAGGGAAATGTGACTGATGTGTGATAGGGGAAAATCGAGAACTTTCACATCCCAGGACACACATTTCCTTCTTTGTCTGTTGTCCCCATCCTACTGCAAAGTGAATCTCTGCCCATCACCTTGGATGTCACCTCTTTACCCCCCGCCCCCCTCCGTATATCTAGTCTTGCTCCTGTCAAACAGGGCCTGTCACAGTGTACTGCTGACTCCATACCTTCCCCTCATACCTCATTCACATGGCTAACTATCTCATGATCCAAAAATACTTCGTCTAGTGAGGGGAATAATAGTAGTAGTCTCATATGTATTGTCTACCACGTGTGAGTTACCATGTGGAGTACAGATGTATGTCTAAAAGATTTATCAGTAAATCCAAAGATAGTAAAGTCTGGTTGGAATATCAGTAATATTATAAAAGGATATAATTCTACTGACTGTAAAGATGATACACTAAGGGAAGATATGCAAACAAATCTGGGGCACAGTCATGCACAGCACCCTCCTATACCAAACCGTTTTATGGGCTATCCAAAGAAAACCTTCAGAGCTTCCCCAAGCTCCTGTTCTGGCGATATATTCATGATCTAGACTCTGGGCCAAGACTCCCTAGCCTCTTTCTTTCACAACCTCAACAACTTGTCTCACACCTTCTTTACCTGGTCATCCTCAGTCCATTGTCCACCTTCTTAGAGGATACACTACTTATCATGACTCCATCTTCTATTTATATTAAAGCTACCAACCATCAACCTTGCATTCCAACAACTGTCATATCTCTCTCTCTCTCTCTCTCTCTCTCTCTCTCTCACGCGCATCGACAACATTGATTTCTCACAATACCTCGGTGATCTTTGACCTCCCCCTGTGGAAGGTATTCCAGCCCATGGAGGGGCTATGTTGCTCATTCGAGAACACATCTATTATCATCCCACCCCATTGCACACTCATCTTCAGGCAGTTGCCATCTGCATCACTCTCATCGCTTTTTCCATTTCTCTTTGTAATATCTATACTCCATCGTCGCCTGCCTTTACAAGGGCAGATGTGCTGCAACAAGTTTCTCAGCTTCATATCCCTTTTTTGTTGATTGACAACTTCAATGCCCACCACCCCCTATAGGGTTTTCCAGCCTCTTGCCAGAGGCTCACTTTTAGCAGACCTTTTCAACCATCTTAATCTTGTCTGCCTAAATACCAGTGCAACTACTTTTCTTTCAGACTCGGTGTGTACCTATTCCCACTTGGACCACGCGATACATACTGCTCAACTTGCACAATGGTTTGAGTGGTATGCTCTCTTATTATGTATTGAGCACCCATTTCCTCTGCATGATCCATCATCTTCATCATACACCATCTCTGTGTTCCACCAGGTGGAACATCTTGAAAGTTGACTGGGGACTTTATTCCTCCATGACAGTTTCCCATGATCATAATTTCCCCAGCTGCGACATTCAGGTCAAATACCTCACAAACGTTATTCTCTCCAATGTTGAATATTCCATACCATGTACTTCCTCTTCTCCATGTCGAGTCCCAGTCCCCTTGTGGACTGCGGCATGTAGCGACACTATAAGAGCCCGGCGACGTGTTCTGCACACCTTTCAATGATGGCGAATTGTATCGGTTACAAGCGACTATGAGAGCAATGCTGTCGTGTTATCAAGGAAAGTAAAAAAGCTTGCTGGACTGCTTTCACTAGTTCGTTCAACAGATTTACTCCTTCGGCTGTCTGAGGGTGGCCTGTGCCGGTTATCTGGCTCTTAAGTTCCACTTCCTGATTCCTGGCCTGACTGTAGCAAATGAAGTCTTCGTGTTCCCTGTTGATATTGTTCCGTTGAAATGGAAGCAGGCTTGACTTCGAAGGCAACTGAACACAGCACTTATACTGAAAGCACGTTTATTATGAACTTAACGTACACGCAGCACTGACTGCTTCTTGGGCAGAGTGCTCTGTTATTTATACACAGGCAGAATGTACCAGAAATTAGAACAACAGTTCACATAAGATGCAAGTAGAATTTACAAGTGAACATAAGAAAGATGCAGACATTCCGGAATTGTTAATTACAAAGAAATAATTTTTTTTGCTGGTGGGTGGGATTGAACCGGCGACCTTCAGCACTGCAGTCGGTGACGCTATTCCCTGCACCATGTCAGCAGTCGGTTTACGTTGTCTCGCGGCAACATACCCAACACTCTAGGCCGATCTTTTGCAGGAGTTTCAAGCTCTGCTCATCAGCACCCTGCCTTCCTCCCTCGAAAACAGACATAGGAGGCATGGCCACCTTCTTTCCAATTTCTAAATTGTGTAAGTTGTAACGCCTCCTTTACCGTGCAGGAGTAGAACATACTCTGACCCTGTTCCGCTCTTCTGCTCCAGAGTCAGATATCATTCATATTCAGATGCTGAAGAACCTGTCTCCTGCGGGTAAATGCTTTCTTCTTTGCACCTATATTCGCATATGGATTAGGGAAAGACAAACATCTTCATTCTAGTTATCGCCCCATTTCTCTCACCAGCTGTGTCTGCAAGTGGATGGATCACATGCTTAATGCTCGGTTGGTTTGGCTACTCGATCTCACTGCCTCCTCACCAATGTCCAATGCGCATTTTGCAGACAGCGTTCTGCTGTCGACTACCTTGACGCCTTATATTATGAATAACTTTTTGCAAAAGTACCAGATGGTGCCTGAATTCTTTGATTTAGAGAAGTCTAAGACACCTGTTGGAGGGCAGGCATTCTCTGCACCCTCCACACATGGAGCTTTCCTGGCCACCTCCCCATTTTTATTCAAGCATTTTTAATGGACTGAAGGTTCAGGGTACGAGTGGGCTCTGTTTTTCCTGACACCTTTTGCCAGGAGACTGGGGTGTCACATGGATCTTTGTTGATCATCACACTTTTTGCCATAACAATCAACCCAATTATTGATTGCCTTCCAGCTGACGTCTCAAGCTCCCTCTTTGTGGACGACTTTGCGATCTACTGCAGCGTGCAGCACCCCTCTGTGCACCACCTTATGATATTCAAGGGCCTATTTGCCGATGCATTTTATTGTCATGGCATAGTTTGTGGTTCTCACTTCATGCCAGTAGGCTTAGAAACCATTAAACTGATCCTAACGACTTGGAAGACCTCCTCGAGCCTCTTTCGGTGAGAGGAAGTAACTTGGCCCATTTGCAGATCGGTCATTGCCGTTTCAGCCACTGCCACTTACTGACAAGTGACCCCTCACCATTGCATTCCTGTGGTAACCCGCTGATGGTGTGCCATGTTTTAATGCCCTGTTCTAATTTTAACCATGTCCATGTTGCCATTAATCTGCCATACACTCTAGAGGTAATTTTAGCCGACAATGCAAGTGCAGCTGCTTGAGTTTTGCATTTTGTACAGATTACTAATTTATCAAAAGAGATTTAATTTCTCCTCTTGATGTATTGTATCCTATATTTTTAGCGATATCCTGGTATCATCCTTATTGGCAGTTGTCTTAACATACCCCTGCCACCCCCTCTTCCCTACAGTCTCCCAATGACACACCTAACAGTCTTATCCTAGTCATTCAGTCCCTCCTCACTTTGTCATGCAATACTCCACCTCTTGTACCCTGCGTCCCAAGGTAAGTGAGGCAACCAATTTAGGACCCCTTGAATAGGTCAGGCATGTACTACACACAGGAACCGGTTAGTAGGGTAGTGGAATACACTTGGAGTGCATGTGCAGGTTTTTTTAGATTAGAGAAATCCCTCCACAGGACCGTTTAAGATGTTTACTGATTCTGATCAGGGCAGCACTCGGCTCAATAGAACGGAGAAAGAAAAGATAAATACAGTAATTGTTAACTGCTGGAGCTTGTATGGAAAGATGGCTCCCACACAGTACTGGGGATGGAAAGCTGGCTCAAACTGTATGTCAATGGTAATGAATTCCTAAACCCAGACTCAAAAGTATACCACAAAGATAGATTGAACAGTGAAAGGGGGGGGGGGTGTTTATAGCGATAAAGAAGAAGATTGTACCAAATGAAATTAGTACAGATTCGGAATATGAAAATTTTTATGCAAGGTTTGTATGAATAGTGGCTCATGTATGATGATTGGAAGTTCTTATAGACAACCAGGCTCAGCAGCTGTAGTGACAGAGCATCTGAGGGAAAACCTAGGAAATATTTCCTAGTTATGTTATAATATAGTAATAGAACAGTTTACAACTCACCACAAAGATGTGACAAGAAGCTGTGAGAGGCACATAGACACACACACACACACACACACACACACACACACACACACACACACTAAGTGATGACAAAATTAGTATACCGCTTGCCATGTGAAAGGTGTTAGACGACTTTGATCTTAAAGTTTTGTGTAGCAACTTGAAAGAAAATCCTAAGACATTTTGGTCCTTTGTCAAATCGAGTGAAGGGTCGAAACCAGATATTCACACACTCTGTAACCATTGTGGCGTTGAAACAGAGGATGTCACACACAAGGCTGAAATATTAAATGTCTTTTTCCAAAACTTACACAGAGGAAGATTACACAGTAGCTCCTCCTCTAAACCATCACACAATTGACAGAGTGCCCAATTTGGAAATAACTGTCCTTGAAATAGAAAAGCAATTGAAATGATTCAACAGAGGAAAGGCTACTGGACCTGATGGATACCAAACTAATTTTACATGGAGTACGCGAAGGAACTTGCCCCCCTTCTAACAGCAGTGCATCAAAAGTCTCTAGAGGAGCAAATGTTCCAAAGGATTGGAGGAAACCGCTGGTCATTCTTGTTTACAAGAAGTGTCATCAATCGGATGCATAGGCTTATAACTTTGACATTAGTCAGTCGCAGAATTTTGGAGCACATATTATTTTTGAGTATTATTTCATTTCTGGATACCGTAAATATACTTTGTAGGTATCAACTTGGTTTCCAAAAGCAGCAATCATGTGAACACAACTCTCACTATTCATCCACAAGATCCATATGGCAGTGATACAGGATCCTAAATAGATGTCATGTTTATAGACTTCTGCGAAGTGTTAGATACCGTTATGCATTGTCACCCGATGAACAAAGTGCGAGCATATGGAGTATCAGACCAATTGTGTGACTGGATTGAGACGTTTCTAGATAACAGAACACATCATCTCATTCTCATTGGAGAGAAGTCTTCAGACATTAAAGTGATTTTAGGCATGCCCCAGGGGAGTGTTATAGGACTGTTCATTTTCACAATATATGTAAATGACCTCGTAGATAACATCGGAAGTTCGATGAGGCTTTTTGTGGATGATGATGTTGTTTATTGAGAAGTTGCAACACTGGAAAGGTACCAAAATTCAGGAGCATATTGACACATGGTGCAGGGAATGGCAGTTAAGTCTCTACATAAAGTGTAAAGTGCTACTTTATGTAGAAAGAGAACTCCTTTATTATGAGGGTAAGTCAATTATTATCCGCAAAGTAGTTATAAAATTTTATTGTAATAAAATATGAAACTTACAAGAACATCATTTTTCGACATAGTCTCCTTGCTTTTCAATGCACTTCGTCCATCGCTCTACAAGCTTCCTTATGCCCTCATAAAAGAAGGTTTTCGGCTGAGCTGCGAGCCAGGAATGCACCGCTTCCTTCACTGCTTCATCAGAGTCAAATTGACGGCCCCTTAATGCCTGTTTGAGTGGACCAAACAAGTGATAGTCAGAAGGGGCAAGATCAGGACACTATGGGAGGATGATCCAGTACTTCAAATTTGAGTTTCTGGAGCGTTTCAGCAGTGTGGACAGCAGTATGCGGACGGGTATTGTTGTGCAACAACACAACACCTTCTGACAGCAATCCTTGGCGTTTGCTTTGAATTGCAGGCTTTAGCCTGTCAGTAAGCATCTCACTGTGACATACACTGTTTATTGTTGTGCCCCTTTCACCATAATTTTCCAGTACAGGACCTCGTGCATCCCAAAAAACCGTAAGCATCAGTTTTCCTGCGGATGGTTGGGTCTTGAACTTTTTCTTGCATGGCAAATTTGGATGTTTCCATTCCATACTCTGCCGTTTACTCTCCGGCTCGTAATGATGGATCCATGTTTCATCACCAGTAATGATTCTGTCTACCATACCATAGCGAACCAATTTTTTTTTCTTTTTTTTTTTTTGCAGATGTCAAGGCATGTTTTTGCTTATGCAACTGTGTGAATTGTTTTGGAACCCATATTGCACAAACTTTACGAAACCGAAGTCTGTTGTTAATAATTTCGTAAGCAGAACCATGACTAATTTGAAGACGATGAGCCACTTCATCAATAGTTAATTGTCTGTCTTAAGAGAATCATTTCACATGCTCGCTCAATGGTGTCTTCATTTGTGGCGGTAAACAGTCGTCCAGCTCCTTCATCGTGCGTAACACTCGTACGACCATTTCGGAATTTTTCAATCCACTCGTACACACTTCGTTGTGGCAAAACACTGCTCCCGTACTGTACTGAAAGTCTTCTATGAATTTTGGCCCCTGATACACCTTCCGCCCACAAAAAAAAAGTATCACTGAACGTTGCTCTTCTTTGGTGCAAATAGACAGCAGAGCAGCCATGATTAACAGCATGGCAGTGACAATGAATCTAACGTAGCAGCTTGAAAATTGCAAAGATATAACAACAAATAAACAAAGGATGTGCCACCAACAAAAAACGATAGTACTACCAACATAAACAAAAATATAACTAAATTGCAGATAATAATTGACTTACCCTTGTATGTATCTACACATTAGCAGGACAAACAATGCAAGCAGTTAATTCCATAAAATATCTGGGAGTAGACGTAAGAGTTGATTTGAGATGCAATGACCGTATAACATCAATCATGGGTAAGACAGATGCCAGACTGAGATCACTGCAAGAATCTTCAGGAAGTGTAGTCTGTCAACAAAGAAACTACATGACAAAACTCTTGTTTGGCTAGTGCTTGAGTATTGCTCATCAGTGAGGGATCTGTACCAGGTGGGGTTGATAGAGGAAGTGGACAGGATCCAGTGGAAAGTAGTATACTTTGTTGTTGTTGTCTTCAGTCCACAGACTGGTTCGATGCAGCTCTCCACGCTACTCTGTCCTGTGCAAGTTTCTTCATCAGAGAATGCGTTCGGCAACCTACATCCTTTTGAATCTGCTTACTATATTCGTCCCTCGGTCTTCCGCTATGATTTTTTCCCCACGCGCTTCCTTCTAATGCTAAGTTCACAATTCCTTGATGTCTCGTAATGTGTCCAACCAATCTATTCCTTCTCTTAGTCAGGATATGCCATAAACTCCTTTTCTCCCCGATTCTGTTAACTACATTTTATGGGCTCATTTAGTAAGAACAAATTGTCACGGATGTGATCAGGATGTGGCAGACAATGCAAGAGATATTATGTATCGCGCTACGGGCTTCTGTCAAAGTTCAAAGAACGTATGTTTCATGAAGAGTCAACCAATATATTACTTCCTCCTTTGTATATTGTGTGAAGTGACCACAAGTATAAAATTAGAGACTTGGGTGCACATGGAGACATAAAGGCAATCATTTTTCCTGCAAACTATATGCGACTGGAATAATAGGAAGTGACAGTGGTACACAAGGTACCCTCCTCCACATACCGTGAGGTGGCTTGTGGAAGTCAGATGCAGATGTAAATCCTAGTTTCAATTATTGTATGGATAAGGTAATCAGGCATGAGGACATGTCTGATTTAAGAATTTCTCTGCTAATTGGGCTGTAGGGCAAGAGATTGTTTTGGTTTCAGTATTCCTTTGAAACAGAATTGCACTTTTCTTATCCTCAAATATGATCCTCGAGGCTTCTTTGTCTTTTTGTTTTATTCACCTATGCTGTACATTAACAGGCATAAGCAGCTGATAGATATGTTTTACATATAGCCTAACACCAATTTATGATTAATGCTAATTTATTGTGTGAATGCTCTCTATTCTGAGGAATGCCAGTGTCCAATAACTTAGGTGTTGTAAAATTTCCTCATTATATAGTTGAATTTCGGTCTGGACTTTCCATTATTAGATTTAATATCTTCTTTTGTTCAAGATGTATGTTATTAGCAACTGCATGACTTTATTAATTTATGTCATTTCATCATTTGAGATATTATAATGAATTGTACACTTTAGAGATTTTGAGCCAATGACAACACAAATGGTTTTCCAGTACTCTACTCTTCCACTACTTAACACTGCTTGCTTATAACTTAACATTTGAGTGCACATCCACAGGTTAGCCAACGATTCAGGAATATGTTTTGGAACTAAGTTTAAGCTGGGGATAGCTTGTACTCTGAGTTGATGTGAGTAGATACAGAAGAGTTCCTTGGGACAGTTGTGCAGCCCTAAAAGTAAATTACATTACTTTAGGGAGTGCTCATTGAGGTTAAAAAAGTGTACATTCACACACTGGTAAGAGGTAAATGCTAAAAGCGAAAATGTGAAGTGAATTAGGAAATAAGAAGGTATTTTTAATGGAGTAAGAGAAACTTTAAGAAAGTAAATTGTTGTTGTTGTTGTCTTCAGTTCAGACTGGTTTGATGCAGCTCTCCATGCTACCTTGTCCTGTGGTACAACAACGTACAGCCTTTTGAACCTGCTTACTGTATTCGTCTGTCTCCCTCTATGATTTTTACCCCACACACTTCCTTCTAATGCCAAGTTGATGATTCCTTGGTGTCTCAGAATGTGTTCCACCAATCTATCCTTTCTCTTACAAGGAAACATTCCAATAAGAAACCTACGTTGAAATTCTTTTACATAGAAAGAAGACAATGAAAGAAATCCACTGTCAAAATTGTAGCTGCTAATGGGCTCTGCAAGTATTAAAAAAAGTTACACATTCTTGCCACACAAAGAAGAGGCTCGGCAAATCACTCTCACAGTTCTGTGTAGCAGAATTATCCAGAGTTCAAGACACCAATTTTAAGCCCTAAAGCGTGGGTTACAAAGGAGTGAATGGAAGTGAAAACGAGCGAATGAGCATTTGCAGAAAATTCACTACCATTCTTTTGTATCTGTAGAATCAATTGTACTTTAGGGAATGGAAGGGAACACGAGGTAACAAACATTGCTTGTGAATGCTGTTTTATTAGTTTTTGGAGCTAATATTCAACACACAGGTTACAACTCTATCCTTTTAGTGCCACAATGCAAAACTTTGCTGCTCAGTGAGAACTATTGTGCATGGCGAGTGCACTGTTCTTGACAGAGTATGCAAAATGGCGAAGGGAAGAAGAATAAGTCTCTCAGTTAGTACGGAAGTGTGACATGTGTGGAGATCATGCACTTTATACAGAATTACATCTCCATCTCTCGTTAGCCATTTTTCTCTGGCTTCAAACCAATTTTTTTTTTCTCTCTCTCTCTCTCTCTCTCTATGATTTTTAACCGAACATTAACTTCTCAAAGATGTTGGAGTTTCTACGAAAGATGTGTGGTTCGGATTCCACATTAAACTGCAGGTCATCATTTTCTGATCAAGTAACTGGTAAAGGTCAGGGACGCTTAAGTAGCAGCAGTGGCATCCAGTCGAAAGACCTGCTAGAGGCCTACCGGTTACACTAGACAGAATTCTGTTTTGCACATCCTTCTTAGTTTGTAATAGTTGAAGCCAGGTGTTCAGTGAAGCAAACAAACATTTTTTTTACATAACTTGATATCGACAGTTCAATTCTTGAACATGTAATTCTGATAAAAGTGGCTAGCAGAAAAAAATCATGGCAGTGTTTGATGTCGTAGACAACTTCCATCAATGGGGACCTGTAATTTTTTGAAATGAAATATCTTGCAGTTTCACATTTTATAACAATTCCTGTCGGCCTTTCCTTAAAATAATTTTTGAATGTTGTGCATTTGACTATCAGTTAAACAGTTCTTTATTCCATGTAGTCATCACTAAAATGCTAAGTGTCAATTGAATGACAAAAAAACATTTTTCTTGCGCCAAGCACACTGGACAAAGGAAAAGTCATGTATTCAGACACTTCACAGAACTGGGATGGTGTCAGAAATGGTCCTGGCCGTTGTTCTGCATATTGTGCTGCATACCAGGTATACTTGATCAAATTTCTAAAGTGTGCCAAAAGAAACTGGTAATTCACAAATGACTGGATCTTCCGCTGATAGACCAGAACTCAGAGAGAGGTATCAGAAATTGTGTTTTCTGATAATTTTCTGAAAAAAAAATCTTTATCGAGAGGTTGAAGAATCACACTAGTAGTTCTGGGTGGAATCCACATTACGTCTACAGATTTTTTGCCGTCCTCCTCAAAAACAGAGGTGTCATTATGTCCAGACCATGAATACAACAAAAGCAATGAATTAGTTTCTGCAACTTGCAGGAATACATTGAAAATTATTCTTTTCCATTTTTCCAATTTTTGATACATAGATTACAAGATTTTTGCAACTAAACAGTCCATTATTTGTCCTAATTTGCCTTAAGATTCTTGAAGACAGATATACAGCTGCGGAAACAGTACACCACTCATCACTGGCATTATCGTATATGATTGTGTCATTGCATTCGTTGACTGGGCAATCACTGCATCTATTTTTCACCCCAAAATAATGAAGTGCAGTGTGCACACAGTTCTCTCATGAAACCTGACAGATCAGCATTATAAACAGCAGCTGTGGGGATAACAGCAAATTTCGTCTTTGTCAGCTATGAATTCTTCTTGAATTCTTCTATGGCATTTTCTATCACTGGCAGCTGCTCTACACATTTGTATGATGTAAACTTGGTAATTTTGCGACTTCCTGTTCTTTTGAACCTGTGTAGCCACATTGACGAAGGCTAGAAATTAGCAATGTTCATGCCAGATGCAATGTGGAAGGCCAGCCTTGTTGACCTCCAACGGTAATGGTGCACTGCCTCTCACGAGCAGTTCTAAATGTTTCGAGCAGTTTTTCTTTCAGATGTTTTAGAGTTTCCCTTAGCACATATTTCTTACTTCATGTAATTCTTTCTTCCATTTATAAATTTCATGCTCAGATTTTACAAAACAAAAATGTCTTTGTTCGTTGCTTAACTTCAAGTGTTTATTACCCTCCTTCACAGCCTTTTCTTTGTCTCTGAAAGCTGTTGCAGTATGTGTTGTTTTAGGCTTGGAAGGTATTCTTCTTCATAACTTTTACTTGCACAGCTGTCATCATCAGAACCACAACTGGTGGAATCGTCACAGTTATTTCCTATATCTTCTAACATTTCCAAAATTCTAAATGAAATGTCGGTATCATTTGAATGAATGTCATAGAAATCAATCAACAAATGACACATATGTAGGTCCTCAGGAGAAGTAGGACATTTCGGCTGGTAACCACGTTCTTCTTCATCTTTGCTAATTTGAGAATGTTAATTGGTTTCCACATTACTGTGTAACTTGAAGAAGAAATAAAAATTCTATTAGCAGGCATGCCATAATAAATATTAATTTAACTTCATTGTCAATACTTACCAATACTGCAAAAAGCAATTGATAATTTTTAATAGTTGCTAGTTGAGTGGCTCATTCGAAAGAATAGTAACTTCGTACTGCTTTGTTAGGGAAACTATCAACATACGACAACCTGAAATGTCCTTTACAAATTACAATCGGGTTGTCATTTTTCCTGTTTACAAATGTACATCTCTGACCTTGGCTGCGTGTTTGTGCTCATTTAGTTGTGCATGCACAGTTGCTACACTGCCAGTAGGAGTGTACATTTCCACGGCTGCCTGGAGCACTACGACTTTGGCAATTTTCAGTAAATTTTTTTGTACTTGTTGTGTCTCGTAGCAGCTAAAATTTTGACACTGCATTTCTTTCGTTGTCTCCTTTCTGTGTTATATATCTCGGTAGGTTTTGACATGTCTTATTGCACCATTCGCTTGTTAGTTAGGATATGCCAGAAACTCCTTTTCTCTCTGATTCTGTTAAACACCCTCTCAAAAGCTCATCATTAATTTGTTGAGTATGGGCTTGGTGAGCCCAGAGTCCCAAGTTGGGGACTGTCACACCCTACAGTCCTCCACATCGTAAGCCCTGGACGTGCTTCAGCGTGTGGGGCAACGGTGGAATATTGCGAGTTTCAGGGAGCGGAGATCTTGACTTTTTTGCCCCGATCACGAGGATGGAAAAAAATCTCAATCCTGAGATGTGCTGCATGCTGTTGGGATGCATGGCTGTTGAGGTTACAGTTATTACCGGGCAACCTCTGGGGATACTGCCGCACCTCAGTTGTAATAGGCTTACGCAGGCAAGCGTGGCTCTGCCTGGATGGACTGAGATGGACCTTTTGAGTAATTTAAACAGCGGTGGGATGGGTGTATCGTCCGGGAGTACTCGCACCCATGCAACTAAGCATATGAGGGAGGCAAGTCATCCTGAGAAACCGCTAGGTAAAAGTAGCAGGGCTCAAGAAGTCATAATGTATTTTTGGCCGTGAAGAGGAAAGATGGTACATTTGAAAAGATATTTGCCTTTTTCATTCATAAAAGATTAGAGGATCTTGCAGGTACTTTAAAATCAGTTAAGTGGCTGCACAATACTTCTCTCCTCTTTGAGACCAAAATAGCAGTGCAGGTGGATCTTCTCATCAAGACCACAAAACTGGGTGATTATGAAATAGTGGCAGAGTGGCATAACTCGCTCAATTCGAGGATAGATGTGGTCACACTTCATGATATTATGGGTATTGTCATTGCCGAGCTTAAACAAGAATGGGCGTCACAGAGCATAAACAATGTGGAACAAAGAATTGGGAGAATCAGTGGAGTCGTCAAGAAAACTGCCACATTCATTGTGACATTTAATTCTCTGACATTGCCAGAAAACGTTATGGCTGGGTTCCTCTAAGTGCCAGCATTTCAGTCACACGACTCAGAATTGTGGTGGTCAACCAACCTGTGGGAAGTGTGCTCAGGTGGTCCATGAATCTACAGCTGACTGTGCATCTCCAGAAATCGGCATCAACTGCTCTCGGAGTCATCCCGTCCGGAGCTAAGGGCTCCCTGTTTTTGCAGAGGAATAGAAATAAAAGAAATAAATGATTCCATATGTAGACACTAAAAAAGAATACCAAATTTTTTAAAAATGTTGAACCTCAACCATCGTCAATTTTACCAGAATATTGCACAAAATTTTAGGCTGATATCTAAAGTGGTCGAGGCTCCAGGGCTGCTTTTGTTGAAGTGTGTCATGCGTCGTGCGTGTGCCTGAGGAACTTTTGGCCAAATTTGCGCTTTCATTTCTCAGCGGCTGAGGTACTTCACGTTTCCAAATCTGGGTTTCTAGATCAGTTTGGTGCAGAGAATTGAAAAATATCATTATCATGGGCAAATATTAATTCTTTTTTAATTTTTTCAAAGTCAGGCGAAAATTTCTTGACCCATAATTTAAGGCTGACTTTGGCAGTTTCTTACTAAACGACTGATCCGTTGTACACCTTGATATTCCATATCTGTGTACAGGTTCTGCCTGGTAAGCCAGTGTAAAAATGGTAAAACTGTGTCTTCTATAGTTTTTGAGATTAAGATCCAGAAAGTTGCCTCCAAAAAACCAGAACCCGACAAAGTTTGGTGGCAAATATCTCCAAATATGTTTGATTTTAATTTAAATATCACCATTAGAAAGAGCAGCTTTTTCTCTGCTAGAATATTGATTGTTTGTCCTGGGCCCTCTATGAGTTGACTTGCAAAATGGTTTGGAAAATGACGGTCGGATCGCTGCAAATGCCTGTTTGACAAATTTTCGTTCAAGTTTTCACTCTCACTGCTTTGCATCTAACGTACTTCAAATTTCAAAATCTAGGTTTCTAGATCAGTTTTGTGCAGATAATTCAAAAATTACATTATAATGGGTAAAGATTAATAAAAAAAACTACTTAAATTCAGACATAAATTCCATTACCGAAAATATAAGGTAAACTTTGGCATTCCCTTTTCATACAGTTTGTCCTTTTTACATCTTGTTATTCCACGTTTATGGATCATTATCTCAAAAACTACTTAATCTTTACCCATGATCATGTTATTTTTCAATTCTCTGCTCCAAAATGACCTAAAAACCCAGATTTGAAAATGTGAAGTGCCTTAGCTGCTGAGAAATGGGAGCGCAAACTTGGCCAAAAGTTCCTCAGGCACACGCGCAATGCAAGACCACCCTTCCACAAAAGCGGCCCTGGAGCCTCGACCACTTATAGATATCGGCCTAATATTTTGTATAACGTCCTTTAAGAAAATTCTGGTAAAAATTGAAAAAAATTAAAGATGGTCGAGCTTCCACCCCTAGGTGATTTGACATGGAATGACCCACTGTACATGCCAGTCAGATCAGCAATGTCATGGTGATCTAAGCAGATCTCACAGTACAACAAGAAGAGATACTAACAGTAATAATTGAGAAGGCACCCCAAAAGCAGGGTGCCCCCCAAAACCCCTCTTCCTTAAATATCTTCAAAGAAGAAGTGATTGAAGAAAGCTTCGTGATGTTATGGCAGCCTTAACTGATGACGAGAATATCATTATGGAGCTAGATGCCTCATCACCAGAACCAGGCAACCTATCTGATGCCTCTTGCTCACAGTGCCTCGCCATTTCAACACAAGCAGAGGGGTAAACTAGAGCCACATAAGTGACATGGTTACCATACTCTAGTGGATTATGAATGGTTTAAGGACTTGTTTGGAGGAATTGCAGCTTCTTGTGAAAGATAGGCCCTTCTGTACATCCCTCCAACAGACACATTTTAAACTGGATGATACACCTGTACTTAAAGGATATCACCTCTACAGAAAAGACAGCCTCGCTGGTGACAGGGTGTATGGTGGTGTGGCAGTGTTTGGCGGGGACACATTTCAACTTTAATCACTACACTAAAAGCAGTTTTTGTTCATGTAATGGCCCATCTTAGTATCATAGTGTGCTCCCTTTGTTTGCCACCCAGTGAGTACATTGACATTGGTGATCTGACAGAAATTATTGGAGAACTCTCAAGACCATTTCTCCTGTTAGGCGATTTCAATGCACACAATCAACTATGGGGCACTAATGACGATTGCCAACATTACATCTGATTCCAGCCGGGATCCAACCTTCCGTTAATATCAGGCGGTACAAGAGAGGATTGGGTTTGACTTCCATTCTTTCAATTTGGAAGATTACTCACTGTGGGAGCTGGAGTTTGCACGGTTCGTCACTTGTGATACTGCACCTGATCACGACGAGATTATATACAGCATGCTACGACATTTAAACACACGTTCCAAGGAGGTCCTCCTTCAGCTTTATTTTATAATTTGGATGACAGGAATATTTCCCAGTTTGTGGAAAGAATCTATTTTAATTCTACTTTTAAAACCAGGGAAAAACCGTACTGACCCCAGTAGTTATTAGTCTAAAAAGTTGCTTAGGAAAGACTTTGGACCATATGGTCAACAAGTGCTTAGTATGGGTCCTCGAGAGCAGGTCCTTACTGAGCTGCTCCCAGTGCAGTTTCAGGAGTATTACTCCACTCTTGATAATCTCTGCTTCTCAAAGCAGAGGTTCAGCACGCTTTCTTACATGAGCAACACCTCACTGATTTATTTTTCGATCTAGAAAAGGCTTAAGATACTACATGGAGGTGTCATGTTTAGCAGTAGCTCTGAGTAGGGTTTTTGTGGGCACACTTTTATTAGGTCTTTCCTTTCAGAAAGGTACTTCTGATAAAAGGTCAGAAGTGCCTTGTCTGACAGCTTTAAACATGAGACTGGTATCCCTCAATGGAGTGTTCTAAGTATTTCGGTGTTTGCCATTGCAATCAACAGCATTACGTCCACCGTACAATGACTCATACAGTATTGTTTGTTTGGGGACAATTTTTGCATCTTCTGTATATCCTCCTCCATTGCAACAGCTGCTTGTCAATTGCACCTGATGATCAGGCAATTGGAGGAATGGTGTAACACCACAGGTTGTAAATTCTCTTTGGAAAAAAAAACTGTTTGTATTGATTTTAATTGCTCCCGTTCTTTTTAATTTACCTTTTTTTAAAATTAGGGGACCCTGTTCTCACCTTTCAGGGCAAGGTGAAATATCTTGGTCTCACTTTTGACGCGAGACTAACATGGTTCTGCACCTTCAAGAAGTCAAACTGTGATGCCTCAGTTCACAGGCAACAAAACCATTTGGGTTCCGAGCACATGAAAGCCTTGAGTTGCTGCTAGTACAGGGCATTAAGGTTCAACGCCAGGGGTGGAGTAGGGGATCTCCCTGGCTCCTTCGTAGTTGTAGATTGATTTTAGATCTGACTGCTTTTAGGAAGCCTTGCACCTCTAATTTTATGAAAATTGTCAGATTTTTGAAACTTTAAACCTCCATGCAGATTTTATCAGCATTTATACAGATGGAGCCAAGCAAGCCAATCATATAGATTGCTCAATTATGTTCCCTGATGTTGTCCTTCAGATAGGGCTGACAGAACAGTTTTTTGTTTATTATGCGGAACTGTTTGCTATCCTGAGGACACTAGAACAATCACAAGGCATCGAGGTGTGAAATTCCTGATCTGTTAAAGACTCCTACACCACCCTTCTCACTGTCGACCAAAGGTAGCCAGCAGATCGTATGGTGCTGGACATACACAACGCTCTCCTTGTACTGCAACAACACCACAAGGAGATAATTTTCTGTTGGGTTCCTGGGCACATAGGGATACAGAGCAATGAGCTGGCCGATGCAGGGGCTAAAGAAGCTTGCTTCCTCCTCCCTGCCGTACGTTGTCCTGTCTCCCTGAAGGCTGTTACCTCATTTGTGACACAGAAGACCATGGGTTTGTTGGAGAATTAGTGGCTGGATGTGGCAGATAATAAATTATGCACACTAAAATGTTAAGTGTGTCTATGGCATACTTCCTTCTGCCCTTGATGAGCCGATGAAGTCACCCTCACCTGTTTAAGAATTGGACATTGTTCACTGGCGCATGGTTTTCTTTTACATGAGGAGGAACTGCCAGTGTATGACACAACTGTCAATATGACATATTTTAACAGAATGCATTTTATATACTGGTCCAAGGGCAAATTTAGGTCTCTCACTGGATCTGAAATCTATTTTAGGTGACAATGAAGCATCTGTGGAGCATGTTTTAAGATTTTGTATGACATCTGGACTTCTTCCTAAAATATTGGGTGTGAAATCTTAATGTGTGGCAGATATTTTATACTTATTTGTAGTCTTCATAACAGTTGTTTTAAGACATCCCTACAACTCTTTTTGTACTTTAAAATTTCACAAGTCTTACAAAGTGCACAATTTTGCTTCCATCTGTGTACATTTGAGCACGGGAGCTGATGACCTAGCTGATGAGTGCCCTAAAACACCAATCATCATCATCATCGTATGTTAAGCACCTCCTCATTAGTTACGTGATCTACCCATCTAATCTTAGTCCCTTATCTGTATCACCACATTACAAAAGTTTCTATTGTCTTTTTGTCTGAACTCCTTATCGTCCACATTTCACTCCCATGCAATTCTACACTTTTCTTGCAGTATCGTATCACCCATCTCATCTTCCTCTACTTAATTTTTCATTTCTATAATACTACCTTAGGGTTAATTTCCTTCTTATAGACCCTTTATATATTCTTTCCATCTTTTAGCTTTCCCGTCTTTTGATTAGTACCTGTTTCCATATGAGTTCTTGATATTCATTGCAGCTGGATTTTGTGTCTCCTTTATTTTCCTGTAGGGGGCATGTATCTTCCCCCTGGTTATACATTCTTTGTCTACAGTCTTGCATTTGTCCTCTAGCCACTCCTGCTTAGCCAGTCTCCACTTTCTGTCAACCACATTTTTCATCCCTCTGTATCTCCTTTTATCTGCTTCAATTGTTGATTTTTTTTATATTTTTCCTTTCTTCAATTAAGTTTAGTATCTCCTGTGTTACCAAGGGATTTCTATTAGGCCTTGGCCTTCTACTTACATGATCCTCTGTGGCCTTCACTTCTCTCTAAGCTACGCATTCCCCTTCCACTGTATTACTTTCCCCATTTTGGTCAATTCTTTCCTAATGTTACTTCTGAAACTCTCAAACCCCTCTGGTTCCTTCAATTTGTCCAGATTCTATCTCCTCAATTTTCTATCTTTTTTGCAGTTTCTTTAGTTTTAATCTACAGTTCATAATCAATAAGTTATGATTTATCTATATGTGCCCCTGGATGTTGTTACAGTTCGAAACCTGATTTCTAAACCTATGTCTTACCATTATAAAGTCAATCTGGTACTTTCCAGTGTCTCCTGGTCTCTTCAAAGTATGCAACCTTCTGTCTTATTGATTACAACAAGTGTTTGTAATGATTAAATTGTGCTCGGCACAAAATTCTACAGGCAAGCTCCTTTTTCAACCCTTACCGCAGTACATATTAAACTACTACATTTCCTTCTCTTCCCTTTCCTATTATAGAGTTTGTCCCCCATCACAATCAAGTTTTCATATCCCTCAACTGTCTGAATAATTTCGTTTATATCTTCATACATTTTTTCAATGTCCTCATCATCGGCAGAACTAGTCAGCATATAAACTTGTACAAGTGCGGTCAGTGTTGGCTATCTTTGCTACGATAATGTGTTTGCTATGCTGTTCATAATAACTTACCAGCATTCCTATTTTCTTATTCATTATCAGACCATCTCCTGCTTTACCACCTACTGATTTTGTATTTATAATCCTGTACTCACCTGACCAGAAATCCTGTTCATTGGGCCACTGAACTTCACTAATCCCTACCATATCTAACTTTAACCTATCAATTTCTCTTTTCAAATTTTCTAATTTACCTACCTAATTAAGGGTTAGAACATTCCATCCTCCAATCTGTAGAATGCCCGTTTTGTTTTTTTTATTACGACATCCTCCTGAGTGGTCTCTGCCTAGAGATCCGAATGGGGGACTTTTTTACCTCCAGAATATTTTACCCAAGAGGATGCCACATTCATATTTCATACAGTCGAGTTGCATGTCCTTGAGAGAAGTAAATGCTGTAGTTTCCCCTTGTTTTCAGCTGTTCACAGTAACTGCACCGCAAAGCAACATAATCTGATGTAGCAAGGTCAGCTCAGTCAATGACCCAGACCATTGCCCCAGTAACTACTGAAAAGGCTGCTGGCCCTCTTCAGTAACCACGTGTGTCTGTCTGGTCTCTCCACAGATACCCCTCCACTCTGGTTGCACCTATGATACAGCTGTCTGTTTTGTTGAGGCACGCAAGCCACCACACCTCGGCAATGTCTGTGGTTTATGAGGGTGGAAAAACTACAAAATGCATATTTTTTCATTTTCCAACATCATCACCATAGTCATCATGAACATTTAAACATTTTTCAGGTTGTGGTAGCAGCTTTGTGAACTGATCACTTATTATTATTATTACTTTTTTTTATTGTAAAGTTTGTCATTAACATTGTGGTATACTGTACTACTGATCTTGATACATTTGAAAATTTTTGATGCTGCTAGTCAATAATGAAGTTCCTGTATTGGTGAATAAATGACATTAGGCACTGTAGATCAGAACAGGCACTTCACTGTTGTCAAGTTGCATCAGAAATTTTCAGAAGTTTCAAGATCAGTAGTTTATCTCATTGTTACTGCCAAACTTTCACTTATAAAAAAAGTTATTGTCTGGTGGCAAAATTATTTAATACTGGGATCTAGAAGCTGTGCCACAACTTAATAAATGCTTAAATGTTCATGGTGACTGTGTTTAGTGAAAAAATGTCCATGTTGTAGTTTGAGACAATTTACTTACATAGGGTAAGTTGCTCTTACCCCATTATAAATTAGTTTTTAAAAAATCGCCCTTATACATATGAGATTGTGTCAAGGTCTTTGGATAACTATTTGAAAGGGTTGAGAAATGTAATGGCAAAAAGTTATATAATGGGCTGCAGGATAGTTACATCGCTTGATAATATTTTGGTGACTTTCTTTTATCAGTGTGGGGCAAGGAGGGGGAGGGCACCTTGCTTTGTTAGCTATATTAATCCAGTCATTATATATTGTGAATAATAGAGTTACAACTACATATAAGAGAGGTGGATAAGTAAAGGGCAAAATGAGGCCATTTAGTTATCAAAACATGTAACAATAATATGCTGTGTAATCAAAGTAGCTGTTACTAAAGGCTCCCACAAAAATATTAAAAGTAAATTTCACTACTGAGAGGTAGCAATGCACTTGTGTAAAGAAAGGCAACAAGGATAAGAAGATATGGATGTGATTAAGATAATAAAATGTAAAATTTGGGACAGCAAAAAAGAGCAGATGGTACAACGTAATTTGATGAATGGTAGTTTTAATATCCTGGAAAGTGGTGGGTAGAACAAAAATAATGAAAATAATAAAGATAGCCACTCATTGTAGAGATGCCTTATTTTGGAAAGAATACTTCCAAAAAAAAGTTAAATGTAAGATTCAACTATCCATATTTTGTATTCAGTATTTCCTCTGCTTGTGTCTCTTATTCTGGGTATCTTGATACTCTTAAAATGTAGCTACCATGATCTTTCCCATTCTCAGGCATACATGCAGACTGTTTAGTGCTGATAACACCACACCAAGTTCTGGCACATCAGTAGACTGGAAATTCCAAACAGCACCTACTAGATGGCACCAAATTGAATGTCAGTATGAATTAGATCAGTTTTTCCCAGTCACTGAAGGCAAGGTTGCACAACCTATCAAAAAGTCATTGCAGGTTTGTATTATGACTACTTTTTTTATAGATTTTCTTGTGAACATCCTGTAAACCTATTTTTCCTCCTAATATGTAAGAGTTGGATGTAGCATTTTCATCTGAGTATGGATAAAAGTACTACTTAATATGTTCATATTCATTTGTAATAAAACACCCATCTCTCTGGTTTTAGATCACAAGCTTTATTTTTTACTGGCTGTCCACTGTACAATATAGCAAATCATTCTGCAGATATGTGATGTATAACACGCTTCGTATGTGTTTCCACACCTATGTAATAATTTAGGCAGCGTATTTTCAATTTCTAAAATTGTATAAAAGTCAATAACAAAAATTTCACTAATTGTGTGAAGTAATTAAATCTCACTGAAAAGGTTATAGCATGACCACAATTAAAGTGAGGTTTGAATTCAGATCTTTTGTTCAACTACAATGAATAAAGATAATGATGAGAGAATAAAAAATAAAAGTAATTGTTCAGACAGTCAATTCAGATTTTATGTAATGTAATTAGGTCAGCCTAGTTTTTTTATTTAATCGTATGGTAATTTAATTTTACCTTGTTATGTATAATTGTATTAATGTCCATTCTTGTCAACTGTTCAGTTAAACTCGGTGTGAGAGCAAACAAATTGTCAGGAATGCCAAGATACGAATGAAGAGGACAGCATTGGACCAGAAGTTTGATCATTTGTCCTTCCACGTTACTCTCACACATTGGTGAACTGATTCAGCCCCACTTGTGCCTGAAGTAATTGGAGCAATCCTGTCCAGTCCTCAACCTGTTGATGTGACACCATAATTTCCTCAGTAGGTCAAAACAGTTTGGCTTCTTTGTGGGATCAAGATGGTGGGCACTTGGTCCCAATGGTTTTGTTGACCATTCATGCCTCCAGCTTTCATTTGGGTCAAATCCATCGCCAATGAGTTGCCCACAGTGATACTGGTCTTCTTGATTGCAGTCATTGCTGTGATGGATGGCAGAATTCTTGGTGCAATGACAGAGAGGGTGATGCAAAGATTTTCTTAGCTTTCCTTAGTAGAGCTTGCTTTCTCGTTCAGTGAGGTGGAGGGATGTTACTCAGCATAGATAAACAGTGAAATGGAATTTATCTGTTGGTACTAGTAATGCAATGTATTTCATCATTCAGGTTTGTGTGTACCTTCTTCACATTTACACTTTCGAACCAGACGGGTGCACAGTACTCAACAGCCGAGTGTACAAGACTTATGGCAGATAAGCATAAACAGTCAGCAGAGGCTGCCCAGGATGTACCACTGAGCTTATGCAATATGTTTTTTTTTCTTCAACTTTGTGGGAAAGCTTAGTAATGTGCTCTTTGTAGCTCATGGCTCTATCTAAAATGACTTTAAGGTATTTTGGAAAAGTATTGTACCTCAGATTTTGTCCATTTAGAAGTACTCTTGCAGTTTTCAGCACGATTCACTAGATGAAAACAAGAGACTTTAAGTTTTTTGTAGTGCTGGAGATTAATCACCAGGTCTTAAATAATGTTGAAATATTCTCGAGATCCTCTGTAAGAATTTGTTCGCCGTCTTTGAAGTTTTTACTCTGTGCTAAAAGTGCAAAGTAGTCGGCATACATGAACTTATATGTATGTTTAAATTGAAGAGCACTGGTGCTAGAACAGATCCCTGTGGTAGACCATTAATTTGTTTTCGTTGGTGGCTTTTAGGGCTGCCGAAGAAGAAGCATACTAGATATAAAGTCATTGACTTAGTACAACGTGCAATAGTTTGTAGGTAAGTTCTTGTCTCCACTCAGTTTCATAGCCTCAGTTCAGTTGATGAAAACAGATGTAGGTTTCAGTTGTCTTTGAAAATCTTATTTGATGTGTGTAGTTAGAGCAAGAACTTGATCGATGCTCCTGCATCCATGTCGGAATCCTGCTTGTTCCAGAGATGTGACAGCTTCAATGAAATATGCTACACACTTTCACTTTTAAAGAAGAGTTCCTCGTCAGAGGAGGTTGTTAAGAAACTTCACCCTGGAGCTGCTGTCCCTCTGAGACTGTATGGCCTACCTAAGGTTCACAAGCATGGAATTCCTCTTCGTCCTATTGTGAGCAATTTGGGTGCCCCTACCTATAATTTGGCCAAATATTTAGCTTCTGTTCTCGCTCCTCATGTTGGAAAGTGTGAATATCACATACTGAACTCGTCACATTTTATTCAACGGCTGAAGTCAGCTTGTCTTGGTCCATCAGACTTGCTTGTCAGTTTTGATGTTGTTTCCCTTTTTACTCAGGTTCCTCTTGAAGAGTCCTTGTTATTAAGTAGTGATAAATTGGATGATGAAACAGTCAAGTTATGTCGTCATGTGCTGACTTCGACGAATTTCCTTTTTAATTATGTCTTTTTTTTAACAAACTGATGGAGGGGCTATAGGGAGTCCTCTTTCCCCCATAGTTGCAAACCTTTTTATGGAGGACTTTGAAGATATGACTCTAAGGACGTTGTTTCTTAAGCCTACATGTTTTTGGAGATACGTCGATGACATTTTCATGGTGTGGCTTCATGGAATGGATGCCTTAAATCATTTTTTAGATCATTTTAATTGTCTCCATCCCAATATTAAATTTACAATGGAGGTTGAAAAAGATGGGAAACTTCCTTTTTTGGATGTTTTGGTTGAAAAGAACAGTGATGAGACCCTAGCACATGGAGTGTATTGCAAGCCCACACATACCAATCTTTATTTTCATGCGACGTGCTGTCATCCACCACACTAACATATGGGGGTCTTATGTACTCTAGTGAAAAGAGCGTACACCATCTCTGATGCTGAACATCTGGGTGAAGAACTCGACCATCTCAAAGTTGTCTTTAAACAGAATGGTTGCACTGCTCAACAAATTTGTCATGTGTTTCAATTTGGTCCAAAAAGTGAACCATTAGAGGACTACTAAGTCTGTTGCCTTTTTGTCTTTTGTAGGGGATATTTCCTCAAGAATTTTGAGATGATTTGACCTTAAGTGTTTTTATGCCCCTACCAAAGACTAGGGCCCTCCTTGGGTCAGTCAAAGATGATTTAGGACTGAGGAAACCCGGTGTTTATAGAATATCATGTTATTGTAGTAAAACTTACATTGGCCAAACGATCCGCACAGTTCAGGGTCGATGTGTGGGACACCAAAAGTCAGCTGTTGCTGAACATTGTCTGAAGGAGGGACGTAAGATGTTATATGATGAAACTAAACTGATTGCTCCTATTCCCACTACTGGGAATGTGTTCTTAATGAATCCATAGAAATTCGTATGGCCAATAATATTATTAATAGGGACTAGGGATTCCCTCTAAGTAAAACTTTGAACCCAATCTTACGTGATATTAAGCAACAATGGTCTTCATTTCGACCTGCTGTTTCTTTTAACTAGTCTTGTTTCAACCAATTGTTTTGCTGATCTTCTCTACCGGCGCGCTACTAGTTCTATTGCACCTAGAGGGCCTCTACTTTGGTTTCGTGCACGCGCAGTGGGTCGTCAGCGGTGTATAAAGGGGCCGCTGTTTCTGTTCTGCCTCAGTTTCTGGCAAGTAAGTGTATCAGTGCACTCACTTGAAGATGACAGCCAGTTGGTCTGCCAAAATATCATGTTTAGTTGACGACGGTATTCGGCTGCGCACAAGAGATGAATATGGTGTGATACTCTCATTATGATGATTTGTTCAAGGAACTTGAATGTGCAACTAAGCAGTTCTAACATTTGGGGTTATCTTCAGATTTGCCGGGTTTGAGAATGGCTATAACTTCTGATAATTTGAATTGCCTGGGCAGTCTGTGCTCTTGGAGTACGTAAATGAAGAGAGAAGTGTGCCAGCATATGCAATATGGGCACATGTTCATAATAAATTCAATATAGATGTTGTCGGGACCAGCAGCCTTCTTCTTTTTCAGTTGTTTAATTGCCTTTTCTGCTTCCACTGTCGAGAAGGGCCTGGAAAGTGACTTGTTTCTTGGGGCACTGCACTTGAGTTTAGAGAGGTTACATTTTACTATTCTGGTATGATTCTTGTTCCTCTTTGCCTTTGTGAGGTCTATGATCCTGTTGGCAACAATATCAATGATTCAGTTTAGGATGTAGCTTTTAAGGGTGTTGTTTGCCAGTTAGCCCATTTAAGATTCTCCAGGCTTTCCTGCTTGATTTTGAGAAGTTCAGTTCTTTGGGTGTTGTTTCCCATTTCTCTCATCTGTTCTTGTTTATGGAGTGAAGTAGCTGTGAACCCACTATTTGATTTACAGAACTTTGGTATTCTTGGTATAGGGCCTCACTTTCTTCATTCCTTTCTGTAACCCATACGACTGTTGGACTTAGCAGCTTTGATAATTGTTCAACAAATTTGTCGTAGTTATTTGTTGTCGGTTAAAGGTTTTCCACAGCTAAACTGCAGTCAAGGTCTTTTGTGAATCCATCCAATTTGGCTCATTGGAAGTTCCATCTTGGTAAGGGGAATTGCGGATTTGCGGATTCGAAGTGCAGCAGCCGGAGGTAATGGTTGTATGACTGTGTTGTATGCCTGTGTGATTGTTCTATTTTCTGAAGGCCATGGCCGATAGCTGAAAGTGTTGTATGTGTGTGTCTTTTGTATGTGCCTGTCGCAGCTCGTCACCACATCTTTGCGGCGAGTTGTAAACTGTCCTCATTACTATATTATTAATTCCAACCTGGACTTTCCATTATTAGTTAATACCATATTTATCTGTTATATTGTCCATATAAAGCTTGAAGCCTATCCTTTCCCTCAATTGACACATTCCTGTGATTGTTACAGCTTTCTTTGGGTAGTAAATATTTTCAAATGTTTCAATGTTACAGAGAACACGTAACTTCATAAACTGCATCAAATACTTGTTCAGTTTTTTCACCATTGTTACCATTCAGGTGAGACATGGATTATCTGCTTATAAAACCTTCACTTGGAAAACCAATGGGGCAAAAATTAAAATTGTGAAAAAAATCACTGTTACAGTTATTCATTTCTTGCCTCATATTGTCATATTTTACTCATTTCTGCTTTCGTTTCAATATTCCATTATTTGAACCCAGAACTAGACAAACTTGTTTTCAGACTGTAGCTGTAGAGGATCTGCATTGATACATGTTCTACTGAAGTCACTTTTACACCTTATTCCCCTTGCATTCATGTAGCAGACACCCCGCAGGGGGCTCACCGCTCTGTGGTGAGTACGTTTGTGGCGATCACGAGCCCCCAGCCTTTGTGGCGCTCCTTCTTTTCCGTGCTACATGACGCGTCTCCGACTGTCCTTTTCCCCCTCTCTTGGGGACCGAGTCTTGTGCTTCCTTCAGGGAACCGAAGTTCAACAAGTTTTAGATAGAGCTCTTCTTTCACCTCTTTCTTTGCCTCCGCATCAGCGTTTGAGGCTTCTCCTCCTACTATTTCTTTCTTCCTCCTCCCTGTACGCACCTGAAGGCCACCCGTATAGGTGACTGGGTAATGCGTAAGTCCCCAATCGTGGGGGATACATCCGCAATGGTTTTCACCAAAAAAAGAAAATGTAAAGTGTCTCTGGAAGTTGACATACTGGATATTAGTGTATCTGAACAGAAGCATTTACAATCGACATTAAAGTTCCTTGTGGTTACCCGTTCTGACGAAGGACAATCCTTCTTGTCAGTAAACCCATTTATCATTCAGAAAGGGGTTGATGTCATTGCCAGCCCAGTTAAAACCTGCAACCGCCTGCATGATGGGACACTACTGTTGGAAACAGAAAGTGGCTCCCAGGCACAGTGGCTGCTCAAGGCTAATTTGCTCCATAGTTACCTGGTTTGTGTTGAGCTTCATTCAACCCTCAATTATTCCTGAGGAGTAGTCTACTCAGCCCGTTTGGATGGTTTGACTGAGGATGAATTAAAGGACTATCTGCCAGCGCAAGGCATCATCGCAGTACACAGAGTGATGAAAAAAAGAGAACAACGTTTTAGTCCCCACTCGCACAGAGTTCCTGACCTTGGACCGACAGGCTCTGCCGCCGAAGATCAAGGCAGGATAGGAGGCAGTCACAGTCCAACCTTATATCCCTAACCCTACTCGGTGTTACCAATGCCATTGCTTTAATCACACAAATCAGTTGTGCTAGAACCTGGTAACATGTCACCTGTGGTAAAGATGCACATGAGGGGAATTGTCCACCACCATCCCCCCCCATTGCATCAATTGTAACGGGAATTATGCTGCCTTCTCCCAGGAATGTCCCATATTTGCCGATGAACGGGCCATACAGGAAATACGTGTCAAGGAAAAGGTTTCTATACAACATGTAAGATGTACGCCACTCGTAAGCCTACTACCCCACCGTGTGGTAACTACAGTACTGTAGTTGCAGCGCCTCCACCAACATGGGACATGGCCACACAGACATGTCACCTCCAGTTTACTACTGTAGTCGTCAAACAGTCTACATTGACAATGGCATTACGTTTGACGAAAAGTGTGAATACCTCTTCCAAATCTTCACCTTCAGCTGTGAAACCACAGATTGAGACCCGTAAGTCTAAGGAGAAGCATTCGCACAAAGATTTCCTCCGCACCCCTTCCAAATCATCTGAGTCTACCAAGGAACTTCACCAGGGCTCCAAGAAATCAAGTATATGGAAAACGTCGCCCATCCCCCCCCCCTTGTACCTCACAATGCGACTGCGACGATGGCTTCCCCCGGAAGCCTAAAGTCTCTCCAGGTGCATCAGCCAAAGATGGGGCTGCCAACCACCCTCGCGCAACTGCCGTGGTCGCCTCTTGAGAATATGGAGCAAGACCCTCCCGTCTCGGACACCACCAGTTGCGAACATTCGCATTGTGGCCCGCCGCCTTCGTCGGGCTGATGTTCACCTCCATCTCTTTTTATCCTACTATGGATATTCTTCAATGGAACATTTGTGGTATCCAGCCGAATTGGACAGAACTGCAGCTTCTTACACGAACATATCACCCAATTATCTTCTCTCTACAGGAGACCAAATTGCATCCTGGTACTCGAATTATTTTCCCATGCTACACTGTCGTTCGCTTTGACCTTCCTCTTGTGGCAGGAATTCCAGCCCATGGGGGCGTAATGTTGCTCATTCAGGATGACGTACACAGTACACCCGTCCCTTTTTGTACTCCACTACCAGCTGTCACTTTCTGGATAAACCTTCATGGATTTATCTTCACACTGTGCAATATTTACGCTTTTTCCTCCTTTCCCGTCACTAAATCTGATCTTCTAGATCTTATTGACCAGCTTCCACATCTGTTTTTGTTGGTGGTCGATTTCAATGCCCACCGCCCCCTTTGGGACTCCCCACAACCATGTCCACGGGGCTCCCTCCTCACAGATATACTGAAGCACCTTCAACTCATCTGCCTTAACACGGGTAAACCAACTTATCTTCCGGACTCCACAAACACTTTCAGCCACATAGATCTATCTATCTGCACTGCTCAGCTGGCACCGCGTCTTGAATGGTATGTTCTCTCAGGCACACATTAGAGCGATCATTTCCCGTGTTTAATTCACCTAATGATGTCTGGCACCCTTGAGCATCCACACCGCTGGCAAATAACCAAAGCGGAGTGGGAGCTCTACTCGTCACTGGTGAATTTTGGTACTCATCAATATCCTAGTAGACGACAAAGTGGAACACCTTACCACAATTATTCTCACAGCCGCGGAAGGTTTCATTCCCTGTAAGACTTCCCAAGCACGTCGTCCCCTTGTCCCGTGGTGGACTGTGGAATGCCGTGATGCTCTGCAAGCATGACGAAGTGCCCTTAGAAACTTCAAACAATGACCCACGCTCGACAACTGCGTCCGATACAAACGGCTGCGGGCCTATTGTCATTGCCTCTTTCGCGACTGTAAACACGCCAGTTGGCACTCATTCATGAGCTCTTTTAATAGGTCTACCCCTTCCTCCATCATTTGGGGTAACCTCAGAAAAATTTTCAGGTACTATGGCTCATTCTTCGATTCCCGGTCTCTGTGTTGCAACTGACACCATTGTCGACCCTCCACAAATAGCCAACGCACTGGCTCGACATTTTGCAGAGGTCTCTAGTTCTTCACACTACACTGACGCTTTCCTCACTAGGAAACGGACGGTGGAGGCGACTCCATTGCTCTTTACCTCTCAGAACCGTGAATGCTACAATACTGAGTTTACTGTGCAAGAACTCCACGACGCACTCTCGTCTGTCTTCGCGAACCTCTGCTCCAGGACCAAATGGCTTTCTGATAGCGATGTTGCAACACCTTTCACTTATGGGCTTGCATTTCCTACTGACCACCTACAACCTCATATGGATAGAAGGCACCTTTCCGCGATGCTGGTGTGAAGCTATAGTCATTCCCATACCAAAGCCTGGGAAGGACAAATTTCTCCCTTCCAGCTACTGCCCCATTTCCCTCACCATTAGCGTATGCAAGGTGATGGAACGCATGATTCACGAGCCCCTGGTATGGTGGCTTGAGTGTCGACGTCCCTCTTTGTTGACGACTTCACGATCTACAGCAGTTCTGAGCAAATGGGTCTCCTGGAGCGGTGTGTTCAGTAGTGCCTAGACACTCTCTACACGTGGAGTATGGACACTTGCTTTCGATTCTCGGCTGACAAGACAGTCTGCATGAACTTCTGGCAGCGGAAGGAGTTCCTTCCACCATCCCTGCATCTGGGCCCCATAGTACTTCCATATGTGGAGACCACAACGTTCTTGGGACTTGTTTTCGACAGGAAGTTAAGTTGGTCTCCCCACATATCTCATTTGGCAGCTCGCTGTACCCGCTCTCTCAATGTGCTGCGAGTGTTAAGTGGCACCTCGTGGGGAGCTGATCGGTCTACTCTCCTCCATCTGTATCGCACCATAGTTCGGTCCAAACTGGACTATGGAAGCATAGTTTATTCTTCGGCTCAACCGTACATACTGCGCCGCCTTAACACAATCCACAACCCTTTCTTACTGTCGGGAACTCCTGCTTAGCCGTTACGCTAGCCGTTTGTCATCCATGCGAGGACACCCAATGTACGCAGTTTTCTTTAATGACTCACTTGTCGGTCTCTTTGCCATGCACCCGTCTGCTCTGCTACCACCGGGAGTTTGCTTTTGTTCGTTACTTGGCCAGCTCGGTGTTAAAATGCCTGCCATTTTCTCGACTGGAGAGAGGACCTCTCCACCATGGCTAAGCCCTGAAGTCCGTATTAACTTGCACCTTCATTCTCTTCCAAAGGACTCCACACCTAGTTTCGTTTACCGGAGAGAATTTCTCGCACTCCGGTTAAATTTGATGACAATTTCTTCATCTGCACTGATGGCTTAAAGACAGACGAGAGTGTAGGGTGTCCTTTGTACTTGGAAATGCCTCGTTTAAATATCATCTCCCTGAGTGGAGTTCCATTTTTACAGCTGAGCTGTATGCATTATATCAAGCCACCCAAAACGTCCAGTGAAACTCATTCAATAAGACTGTCATTTGCCTGGACTCTGAGTGCTCTTTTGTGCCTTCGCACACTATATCCTGTCCATCCCCTGGTACAAAGCATCCGCAATTGCCTTACCTTTCTTTCAGCGAGCGGAACTACTGTGACGTTTCTGTGGATCCTTGGCCACGTGGGAGTGTTGGGGAATGAGTCTGCGGATACGGCTGCCAAGGAGGCAGTTCTCCTTCCTTGGCTATCTACCTTTTTTACTAGCTCTGATGACCTTCACGCTGGCATCTCCCGGCGTATCATCTCCCGTTGGTTTTTACGTTGGTCATCCCTGTCAGGGAACAAATTGCGGGCCATTAAACCTGTGCCTGATCTTTGGTCATCATTATCTTGACCCTCTCGTCGAGAGGAGATTGTCCTGGCCCGGCTTTGTATTGACTACTGCCATTATAGCCACCAGTATTTACTTCGTGGTGATCCTGCTCCCTCCTCACTTAAGTGAGCACTGTGATGAACCTTTTAGTGCAATGTGCATTTTTAATCGTCTATGTCATGATCTATGTTTACCATTTGAAATGTCTGATATTTTAGTTGATGATCCGGATTCTGCTGACAGATTTACTATTTATACATTGTGCAAATATGGCAAAAGCCATTTAAGTTCTAACCGTGGTTCGATTTTACTATGGGCAGTGTTGGGCGCTAATGACCTCAGCAGTTGTGTGCCCTAAAACCACAATTAAAAAATTATGTAGCAGACAACAGTTCTTGAAATCACTTCCTAATGTACTTGTAGAGAAATATTTTGGTAACACAACTGTGACAATAATACTGCAAACATATGTAGTAACTCTGCTACAAAAATAAATACATAAAATTCTAGACTTACCACAATTTTTAGGTGATGTGCAATTTCAGTTGGCATCAAATATTACTTTTTCATCATCTGTAGCCTTGAAACATTGCTTTCCTTCACTGCTCATCTTGAGCACTAAATCAGCACACACCTAACAGAGGAAATGGATATGAGCTAATGCCTATGAATAGAGGTTTGCTTGCATAAGAAAAGTGTTATCCATGTCTCCAAGGCCCATATCCGCAATCGCATCTGCAGCACTTATTCCGCATCTGCAAGTTCGTTATCCACATCCGGGTAAAGGGGAGTAGTGATAGATAGCAGTATTTACTCCAAAACGGGCTATTCTGAACAGGAAAACATTCTCGTTCCAGATACACACAGTACTGCTTTGGAGCCCGTGTGGTTGGAACACCTGTTTAATACAGGCTGCTTCTTAAATTTCAGTGGTTAAAACTGATTGGCATAGAGGAGATTTGACTTTTTTTTTTACATTCAGAAAAAGATATTTCTTTCAGAGTTTTACAAAAGGTACACTTCATTTTCCCCATAGTAATGCACAAGAGGTTATTTGACACAAACTAAAACATGTCATTTCAAGTGTTAAAACTACCGTGTACTTCTAATTGGTAACTGTCAGCAAACAGAGACAATGTCGGCTGCAGCTACGGCTGGCCTATACAATCTTAAATTGTGTACCTTCCTAAACACGTTATTTCCACTGTACACTGTATCTGATTATGAATGTTGCTATAAAAGACTATTGTCAATCTTTATTACTTCCGTCACCATTTATCTAATACATAAATATGAGACTGTTAACCCCGTAGTAAAGTCCCATAAGCTATACAAACAAACATAAATATGAATGTTTGTTTCTATGTGTGTTCGTATTTTATGTGTGGCTGTACCATTTGTTCAGTTGCAGTGAAACAGTGTGAGAACATACTTTTTTACATTCCAAACAGGACACTATATCATTGATCATTTCCTTGCCATCAAATACATATCCAATTTTTTTTTTCCAAATTGAGGATTTAAATCTGTTTTCATTCGCTAACGTCAAATCGCCTCTTTTTCAATTTACACGATATAGAATCCATTGAGGCTGTGTTCATTTTAAGAAAGAACTGTCACTGAATTGACTACGATATACATTTGTCACTTGGACACTACAAAGCAATAACTAAAGGCAGTGGAAATTTGGCATTTCGCCTCTGGTTTGCCACCCAGGAAGCACTTGACAGAATGCAGATAAAACATGGTCATGTAAATGGATTAGGCGCAGGTTCCTGGGGTACAGCTACGTCCGCTGGGGCCAGGGAATGAGGAGGACAGACTTCCACCCTGCCTGGGCCCTGCAAGGATTCCAAGAATGTCCACAGGCTTGAAGTTTTCAGCTAACATTTCGACAGACGTACTGGGCAGATACCTCGCTCTTTATCTGCATTTAACAAGCGGATATCTGCGTCGCTTACAATTTTATCCACAAAGTATGAAATACTGTGGATATCCGCATCCACGCAGGCCTCTACCTATGAAGTAAGTTAAAATATTTCAAAAATGAGGTACTACTGACATCTAGTGATCACAGTAGAAACTATAAAAGCTGTGGACCTGACAGAGGTTTGCAATGCTGTAAATATTTGTTTGACACTGCAGAAAATCATCACTATTTCCCACAGTCAGTGTAAGATTACTTAAACGAGACATTAATTTTTAAGAAATTCCTCTCCACCCATTAAGATGTGGTAATGTATTCCGTCGTAACCCTGCTACAATTTGTAGGGATTGAGAAGTAACACATGGTGGAGGTTTCCTCGCCAATGCCGATGAGCACTTTTCCTACCTCCTCTCTTGTTCCCCAGCCACCGGACATGCCTGACCCATATAGTATTCTCTTTCATGCAATGATATCGCATCTCTGACATCAATATCACTTTGTGATTCAATTTTACCAGTTAGTGGCTCTAGATGAAATGAACAAATGATGTCTTGTTCTGTGAACCCAATAAATGACCAATCAACATATTTTTAAAATTAAAATTTATTATTAGTCAGTATGTTGCTAAAATTCAGAACTCTGTTGTTGAAAATGTGTATGAGAGTTGGGACATTTTTTTTGCATTTTCACAGGAAATTTTGCAAACAGTAGAAGAATCTGTTCAAGCATCAGCCTGCATTATAGAAGGTCAGGCGCCAGATCTGTCTGATGGTATTGAAACTGTGGACTGGACTGGAACAGGGCACAAGTCAAGAGGGAAAAAAGAACAATTGACACTGTCTGCAGTTTTGTATCAACCATGCAAATTGGTAAGTCTCCAGAAATTAATGGTGAATGAAGTAGTTCTAACAACAGATTTTTTTCTGTGGGTAATTAAAGGTGGGAGACAGCTCTCTCCCCACTGAAGTGTTCAGTGTTTTCTTCTCTTCCCTTCTTTTGGTGCAGCAGTGATAATGGTGTGTTCTCTCACTGTGTATCCTGTTCTGAATAAGGTGTCCCATTGTCATCCCTGGGAAAGCATCTGTTCTGTCAGAATTCTTGTTTTAATAACTGCTGTTTCATGCATTTTGCAACTTTATTTTACTTGTATGTCTTGAAAATGCTTTTTGTGAGGATTATTTTCACTCTAGGTCCTTGAAAAAATCATAAGATGCTAGATCAAGTAAGTAACACCAGTCTCTGCCATTGCCATTTTCTGTTTGGAAGAAAAAACATGAACAAATAAATCTGCTTGTCTTTGTCCCACTTTACTAGTTGAATAAGTAAATACAGATTATATGAATCATTTGCATACAAAAAAGAACTGGACAGCAGAAAGGTGGACTGACTTTCACAATTATTCCACACAACATTAATCAGTATAATTTCATAAAAGGTTATTATTCAAAGAACAATTTACATAGCCATACCAAAAATTACACAGATGCTAATCAAAGGATACCATGAAGCTTAAAACAAGGATGTATATAATTATAACTTCTTGCATATAGAGTAGAAGAGCAGTCTGATATAAGACCTCCTCGTGTGTGTGGGGAGGTGGAGGTGGGGTTAATGTCACCCAATATTTTACCTTCCAATTTTGGAAAACCTGAAAATAACTGACATTAATTCAGAGACAAAGGGATTTAGCAAGTTAGTAACATCTCTCTCTCTCTCTCTCTCTCTCTCTCTCTCTCTCTCTCTCTCTCTCTCTCTCTCTCTCTCTCTCCCCCCACTGGTAGCAGTACTGTCACACATAGGCAGATGTGTGCATCCTTCCTACTCCACCGAGAGTGTCTTTCCGCCGCCCACCTAACCTCCATAACCTCCTAGTCCACCCCTATGAAATCCCCAAACCACCTTCTCTACCTTCTGGCTCCTACCCTTGTAACTGCCTCCGTTGTAAAACCTGCCCTATGCACCCTTCCACCACCACCTACTCCAGTCCCGTAGCCCGGAAGGTGTACACGATCAAAGGCAGAGCCCCTTGCGATAGTACCCATGTGATCTACCAACTGACATGCCTGCACTGTGAAGCATTCTATGTGGGAATGACCAGCAACAAACTGTCCATTCGCATGAATGGACACAGGCAGACAGTGTTTGTTGGTAACGAGGATCACCCTGTGGCTAAACATGCCTTGGTGCACGGCCAGCACATCTTGGCACAGTGCTACACCGTCCGGGTTATCTGGATACTTCCCACTGACACCAATCCTTCAGAACTCCGGAGATGGGAACTAGCCCTTCAGTATATTCTCTCTTCCCGTTGCCCACCTGGTCTCAACCTCCGCTAAATTCGAATTCCCACCCACCATCTTAACATCTTTGCCTTGGTTCTCTGGACAGAGCCTCTGCCTCAAGTGGCATCTCTGTCTAACTTCTAACTTCTTTGCTTTCTACAGTTCTACAGTATGTCTGCCTAAGTGTACTTGTGTCTGTGTAAATGTGTGGGTGTGTGTTTGCATTTGTTTACCCTCCATTTTTTCCCCCAAGGTAAGTCTTTCCTGTCCCGGGATTGGAATGGCTCCTTACCCCCTTCCTTAAAACCCTCATCATTTCCTTTTCCCTCTCCTTCCCTTCTGCCTGATGAAGCAGCTAGGCTGCGAAAGCTAGCGTGTGTGTGTGTGTGTGTGTGTGTGTGTGTGTGTGTGTGTGTGTGTGTGTTTTTATTTGTTGCTATCACTGCCTGTGCCCCTTCGTCTGGTAAGTGTACTTCATCTATTTTTTACGTGAACATTGTTCATTATTTGACAAGATGAAGTTGGTTGACTTACATGGCAAAGTACTCAATCACAAGTCCATTAATACTTCATTCTAATAAGGCAGTGAGTCAGTGCTTCTGTAACATTCAATAGCCACAACCATAGGTTCATATGATTTAGCATACCCTTAATACAAGGAACCATTTATCACATTCCTGCCTTAATCATCATGTGACACCGTTTCCTCGTGGCATTCATTGTTAGCAGAGAGTAATAGCATTATACCTGTTAATTACTCTGTGAAGTTGTCAGCTGATTTTTGAAATACATCACCCTACTGAAACTTCTCATAACAACGCCACTTCTGATACCTCATAACACTTATTCAGAGAGTTTTAGAATGTGACAAAACACACTAAATCTTGCTCAATAACTTCAAACATGTCAGCATCCAATAACCTTCAGTTTAAACAGCACTTGTTTAGACAGAATGTAAAATTATTTTTAAAAGTTGATTTTGAACAGGACCACCACCATGAAATGTGCCATATAGTTGGCTACGTGAACATGTGTTGATGTTAGAAACCTTCAGTGTGAACAGCACTTTGGGGAGTACGTTAAACTACCTTTAAAGGTTCCTTTTGAGTGCGAACAAACATCGAGAAACATACCATATAATTGTACAGTGATAAATGTATTACACTTTCAACCATCTTGTTGAACAATCAGTATCCAAGTGATTGGCTGTTAGTGCTGGTTGTACACAACACTTGGCAAAGTTCAACAGGACACTGTAGACACTGCCAGACAGCACGCAAACCCAGCTCTGCACCACTCGGCATGGTGCCACCACCGAGCCAAGGCACATCCCCGCTGAAAGCAACACAGTCACCCAAACATCACAATGTGCCTTAAGAGGCACAACTTCCAGATGCTACATAACCAGGATTATTATTGTGGTGGAACAGCTAATTTTTTAACATTTATTCTGGCATTGGGTCATATAATCTTTCAGCCTTTTCTAGTGTTCAGTGTTTTTCCTGTGGAATTTAATGACAGTTAATGAAAAGAATCAATGACAACGGGCATGCTGCAATGGATACATCAGTTCCTGTTAGATCACCAAAGTTAAACACTGTCTGCCTTTGCTAGCACTTGGGTGAGCACTCTTGTCAAGTGGGGTGCATTCAAAACTTGTGAGGCCAACTGAAGAGCTACTTACTTAATTTTGGAACATATTCTCAGTTCGAATATAGTAAATTTCCTTGAAACGGAAAAGCTTCTTTCCATGAATCAGCACGGGTTTAGGAAACATCGTTCATGTGAAACTCAGCTTGCCCTTTTCTCACATGACATCTTGCGAGCCATGGACGAAGGGCAACAGGCGGATTGTGTTTTTCTCGACTTCAAAAAGGTGTTCGACATGGTGCCACACTGCAGACTGCTAACGAAGATACGAGCTTATGGAATAGGTTCACAGATTTGTGACTGGCTGGAAGACTTCCTAAGTAATAGAACGCAGTACGTTGTTCTCGACGGCGATTGTTCATCAGAGACGAGTGTATCGTCAGGCGTGCCCCAGGGGAGTGTGATAGGACCGCTATTATTTTCTATCTATATAAATGATCTGATGGACAGAGTAAGTTGTAATTTGCGGCTGTTTGCTGATGATGCTGTGGTGTATAGGAGGGTGTCGTCTGTAACTGACTGTAATAGCATACAGGTTGACTTAGACAAAATTTCTAGTTGGTGCGAAGAATGGCAGCTAGCTCTCAATGTAGAAAAATGTAAGGTGATGCGCATGAGTAGAAAAAACAATCCTATAATGTTCGAATACAGCATCAGTAGTGAGCTTCTTGATGCTGTCGCATCGTTCAAATATCTAGGCGTAACATTACAGAGCGATATGAAATGGAACGAGCATGTAAGGACAGTTGTGAGTAAGGCAGACAGCCAACTTCGGTTTATTGGGAGAATTTTGGGAAGATGTACTTCACCTGTAAAGGAGACCACGTATAAAACGCTTGTACGACCACGTCTTGAGTATTGCTCAAGTATTTGGGACCTGCAGCAGATCGGTTTGAAGGAAGACATAGAGGCGGTTCAGAGGCGAGCAGCTAGATTTGTTACTGGTAGGTTCGACCAATGCGCGAGTGTCACGGAAATGCTCCGGCAACTCAATTGGGGATCGCTGGAAGAAAGACAACGTTCTTTTCGTGAATTTCTGTTAAGTAAATTTAGAGGGCCGGAATTTGAAGCTGAGTGTAGTGCGATCTTGCTGCCGCCTACTTACATTTCGCGTAAAGATCACAAAGACAAGATAAGAGAAATTAGGGCTCGTACAGAGGCATATAGGCATTCTTTTTTTCCTCGTTCAATTTGGGAGTGGAATAGGAAAGGAAATGTCTAGTAGTGGTACGGTGTACCCTCCGCCACGCACCTTACGGTGAATTGCGGAGTATGTATGTAGATGTAGATGTACTTGAGGTGGGGCACTGACCACATCCCCCTCCACATCGCATCCAGTGTTGCCTTCAGGTGGAGGATGACACGCGGCCAGTCGGTACATGTTGGTCCTCGAGGCCTGTGTGGGACGGAGTTCAGTTTTTACTTTTAATGAAAAGAATCAAAACTTGTTGTGATATTTGTAGAGAGAACCCATTGTTTGGTTCCTCAGCAAATCACGAGAAATTTATCATTACTTTCCATTATCAATTCATAGTTTAACCATACTTCTCACCATCATCCTGATAGAATTAGTCACTGTACATGAAAGAGAAAATGTACACATCACAGTACTTGTGTTGCATCATGTGCTGCAATTGATGTAATTAAATACCATACAAAGGTGCCTGCCTTCAGGTTCCTGATGTGAAGGAGGAGGAAAAGTGTCAAAATTTGTAAATATTCTCATGTTCAGAAGAAGGGGAAAACACACAAGCACAAACGGCATGTTGTGGAAAAATAAATAGCATTTCTGCCACAATTGTGCATTATCTAGTTCACCATGTATCAGATAATTTGTTTCATGTGTGATGGTATCAACACACAAGTTATGAACACTGTACTAGGGTATAGTCATCCATGCTGCATTCACCTGGTTCCAAATTCCATCTGGTGGAGGCATTGGGTCACCACGCTGCACTTGTCTTTGCGCCATATCCCACACCTTTTCGGTTGGTAACAAGTTTGGTGATATGGCAGACCATGGCAAAATGCTGACAGCATGTGACACTTGGAAGGCATATGTTCTTAGCAACATGTAGTTGTACATTGTCTTTGCTGAAAAATGTCAAAGGTGGGGAGAATACATGGGCTAGTTATCAACACTAGAAATTGATATCACATGAAAATTTGGGCCATTATTTAGATACTATGTAGTTACGGCCTCCTCAAAGAACAGCTTTTAAACATTCGCGCGCTGGGGTTGTTTCTCACTCGGACTGCTTCAGTGTGGCAACGTAATGCCCAAACATCTAGTACTGTCAGCAGAGTCTAGTAAGAGGTTTGTGTTTGTGATGTGAATTAACCCACAGGCTGTCGGACAACACCTCTAAGAGCGGTATGGAATGATGACTAATCGGCAACTATTAAATGTCAAAGAATTAGAGCTCTTTAAAGTCGTCTCTGGTAAGTATAATCATTTGTAGTTATTAGATATACCGTATTTCCTCAAATATAGGCCGCTCTTTTTTTTCCAAATTTTGGCTTAAAAAATCATGGTGCGGCCTATAATCGAGGTTCCATCCTACCCCTCCCCCTCCTTCCCCTCCAAACACCACCCCCACAGCCCCTCCTTTTCTCAAAGTCAGTAATTTCAAAAATAACACATTCAAATTTATTTTGGTTTGAGAAACTTAATAAACTAGATAGTCTTCAAAAATGCTACAGTAACTGTTTCAGAGAACTGCATCTATGTTTTGTACACGTTCGTGGAAACAGTGCGGAAATTTGTGGAAGCCGATATTTTGATACAAACAGAATGGTCTCATTCTGCACCGCAGCCAACCATAACAGACAACAGTTTTTAATACGTCTGCATGGCATTAAACAAAAGCAGTACGTAACACACGCTGTCTAGGCAAAAAAAAATATATATATATATATATAAATATATATATATAATTTCCATTTGATGTGGTCAGTGAAGTTAGACTTCGCGATAAAATTTCATTGTGTGCCATGAGAGATCTTAGCGTGACATGTACGTTACGGTAACACCTACCGCGAGCGGTGATGGGAGGTTAAGATAGCAGAACAACTGATTTCTCTAGCTAATACTGATGTTGAGTTCAAATGCTACATTTTAAAATAACATATTTTACTACAACCACATTCACTGGTTTGACATTCTTTGGGGGTAATTTCCATGACATGATGTCCATGGAACTCGGATCTATTTTGCAGCCTTGCAACTGAATCACTTCTGTTGTAACAGTTCCTATTTTGAATTACGAAGTCAAACAAGTATTTTTCGCCATAGAGATATTTACATTTTAGGCCTTGAAGTGCACAATGACTCTTTGAATATTTCAATAGTTTGTCCTCACTTACTAGCGTCAAACTCGTGTCCATCTTCCCGCTTTCCATGTCCATTACTGTGACTGGACAACCTGAAGCTTACATTTGGTGGTGTAACTCGTACATTCTTTTCCCGCTACCACTTATAAGCCAAAAACATTCTCTCTCTCTCTCTCTCTCTCTCTCTCTCTCACACACACCGAAAAAATTTGATATTTGTGCCACACGTGCCTATGCTATATAACAGTTGAAATGCCTGGTAATACGCCTTGGTTCAGTGACTCCTTACTTGGGGTGCCCAAATCGGCCTGTCATCTCACTTTCTTATTCGTTGATTTACAGTTTTCCATATTTGTTTTGAGTTTATTGAAAAGAAAACATGATTTCGTTAACATTGTGTTTCTGATTATGAAAAAAGTTTGTTTGTACAAAAAAGAAATAAAAATTAAACAACCTGCAGCCTATACTCGATATTTTCTTTTCTATAATATCATGTCAAAAGTTTAGGTACGGCCTATATTCGTGCAAATATGGTACTATACACGGTAAAAGAAAATACATGGTTCTTTCTTTATGCTTTTTGTTATCTTTCAACTGTGTTGCAGACATCATTGACAATTGCACTCATTAAGACATACTGGATATAGAAGAAAATAGTGGCTTGACGTTCGGTGCAGATTTACAAGAGGATGACAGTGATGATAATGACACTGCCATTTCACCACTGTCGAGATTTAGATTTGATGATCATTTTTATTGCTTCAACAGGGCTTGGGCGTGGAATTGAGGTCATCATTGATGGTGAAAACTGCTTTGACGATTTTAAATCATCGAATACCACTTTTCTCATCTCCATAACAGAAGATATATGCAACGAGCCGTTGCATTTTGGAAAAGTGGAGAAAAGGGGAATCTATCTTTCAAGACTGAAAAGAGTAACTTTAAATTTTTAGAACAGAAAAGGTAGCTGTAAGATTGGCACAAATACGTTCAAAATAGTGGTACACATCATCAAAAGCCTAAAAAATTTAAAGGCATCTGCTGGGTGGGTTTACAGTTTCAAGAAGAAATATGGTATTGTGTCACAAAAGATGATTTATTTTACTACAACAAAAAAGTTGTGCTGTTTCAGGCTTTCCCAACGTACATATTCTTGAATGGTTCACGGGAGTACCGTCGGATCCTCTTGTAATAATCTCACAATATTTCTGCGAGACTGCCGCTTGCCATCTTCAGGTGTACTGCTGCTGTTGCTTCTCTGCTTGCAATATATATGTTGGCTTGTTACCATGGCACAGGCACTGCCGCTGTGACGTCATCGTAGACCAGAGCATCGACGGCGTAAACATGGAGAGCTCTCTACCAGAGCACCGTTGAACGGGCCGCTGGTGGTCTGCACGGAGTCCTTGTGCGCATGCCAATCTGAGGAAAAAGTGCGTGTGTTACACGTCTTGACTTCAATGACCCATCTGCGTCAATAGGTGACCATCATCTGTCTGCGGCTGATGCTGCCTCAGTACTGCCAAGGCCGGTTCCCATGCTTTACTAAGTTGCAATCCCGTGTCCCTATTAATTAAATCTTTTGCGATGCATATTTCGACGGCCTCTTTAATTATTGAGTCCCAATAGGTGGAAGCGGAAGAAATGATCTTGGTCTCTTTGTAATTCGTGCAGTGTCCCAAATCAAGACTATGTTCAGCGACAGACAGATTTTTCTAGATGAGACAATCTTGTGTGGCGTTTATGTTCATCGCATCTGTCTTTCACAGTGCAATACGTCTGTTCAATATAAAACATTCCACACTGGCAAGGGATTTTGTATATTCCCGGTCTCCTCAGGCCGAGGTTGTCTTTAACAGAGCCCAGCATTGTCTGCACTCTCGCTTCGCTGGACGGTGTAGGTTTACGAAGCGCACCATGGCCCAAGGAACTGTCTTCATTTCGGTGAACCATGATGTCTTCCACTTCCATGGTAAAACAGATGTTCAGGTGGAGTGAGTTGAGATGTTCTAAGACCCGAAGGCAGCGTGACAGACCCATGTGGCCATACAACAAAGTTATCGTCTACATACCTCCAAAAGCATTTAGGTTTCAATAGCACCATCTGAAGTGCCTTGTCCTCGAAATCTTCCATGAAAAGATTAGCTACTATGGGAGACAGAGGGCTGTCCATAGCAACACCATCAGCCTGCTCAAAATATTGGTTGTTAAATAAAAAGTAGGTCGAGGTGAGCATGTGTTTAAAAAGATGTAAAATGTCCTCTTCCAGTGCGGCCCTTATGAGTTGTAAGGAGTCCATTAGAGGGCACCCTTGTGAACAGGGACACCATGTCAAAGCTCACCAATAAGTCTGTAGGTTCAAGGCATAGGTTCTTCAGATGCCATATAAAATCTTCAGGGTTCCGAATGTGGTGTTCACATTTTCCAACCAAAGGACTGAGGAGAGCTGGATGATAGGTTGGGGCTCCAGTGTTGCTGACAATCGGTCTTAGCGAAACTCCACTTTTGTGAACCTTTGGTAAACTGTAAAGGCGAGGTGGGACAGGTGCTCGTTCTCTTAAATTCTTTTTTTAGATGTTCCGGAAAGTCACTGGATTTGAGGAGGGCGGATGTATTCTGTTGTATTGCATCTGTCGGATCTTTCTGGAGGCGATAATGTGCTGAGTCCTGTAGTAAGTTCATCATATTGTCAATGTAAGACGTTGCAGGCAGGAGAACAGTAGCGTTGCCCTTGTCAAGCTTTGATGAGCAATTGCAAGTAGAGGTGTTTAATAAAATCATCTGAGATGATAACAGATCAGTTGTAATAGTAGACTCATTTTCTGGTCATGAAGATACGAAGTTGAAGACACTGCAGTTTCCATATTGACAATACCACGCGGTGGCACAAGATACTGTTAACCACTAGATGTATTTGACTTCCGTGTGTTCAAGGGTTTTGTTTGGAGGTTTACCAACTGCGTAAGACTTATGGGTGTCACTTATTCACAGGCAGTTATGTGCACCAGTCTTTAGGTCAGTGTTCCAGTACACTTGGTATCTAAGCGGCTACACCAGAAACCGGACGAAACACTGTGAACATACTGTGAAATACTGTTTTGATGCTGGTGGAGTGCTATTTTCGTTATGTCAAGGTGTGTGATTTTTAATGTGTTGCTTTGAACATCTTTTATACCGCACTACACAACTGCAGTGGAAATAAATGAGACAGTTTTTCAAGAAGCAGTGTTACGTAATTTAATTTTTAATACCTTTTATGACAATCATTTTGTTATATCAAACAATGGAAACACCTTAAATGATTCAACAATATGTAAGAAAGGATAGGTTGCTACTCACCACAGAAATGGCCAACGAAGCTTTTGGCTGTTAACACACACACACACACACACACACACACACACACACACACACACACACACACACGTTACCATATTTATCCGAATGCAAGTCGCACTTTTTTTCAAGTGTTCGGGATCTAAAAATAAGCCTGTAGTTTAGATTGCTAGGCAAAGCTTCAGGAAGTTCCATAAAATGCCGCTACAAGCTGCCACAAGTAGGTTTTGTGTGAATTTCACCCTTTGTTGCATTGTTTCCGGCCTACTTTTGAACTATCGTGTGTGTGTGTGTGTGTGTGTGTGTGTGTGTAGTGCTACATTGTATGCGATCGTGAAGCAGCATATTTTTTTCTACACCTCGAAGTTTAAGAGAGAAGTAATTTCTTTCGCCTAGGTGACATTAAATCGCGCCAATGCACTTATTATGCAGGTGAAAACACACGAAATTGCTCAGGAACAGAAGATAAAGGATTTCAAAGGAAACAGCAATTGCTGCGTGTAGCTCTGAAATATTTTAAACCTTTCACTGCTCTATATGTAAATATACGCTAATCGTTTCAGTGCGACTCTGACATTATAAAATCAAGCTGTGTTGTAAATAATTAATTCTATTCCTGCATTGTGGCGTATAGTTTATTGTATGTACCCTTGTCCACTCAGTAAATTATTAAAGCTTGTAAAGCAAATTTATTTATTTATTTTTTATTTTATTTTGTACCATCATATAAGATGATCTCATATTTTGGGGCCTTTTTTATGAGTCAGCCATCGTCTTATGTGCAGAAATATACGTTACTAATCTACATGTCCTGTGAGAATATGAACTTCCTGATTCTAGTCTTTCAAGATGTTCTGTATTTCCTGTACAAGAGTATACACAAATGAGTGCCATACTAAGCGTTTACTGGCAGTGGCAGAAATGCCAGTGTGCAAGCAATACCTAAAATTCAACTTAAAAAAAAACTGTGCAAAACTAAATAAATAAAAATGAAAGATTTCTCTCGTGCATAATTAATGCTGCAAAAAGTCTCATCTGTCATCAAGAGGCAAAGACTTTGACACTGAATTTACGACATTAACTATGAGTGGGCATTTAAATAATTTAATGAAGGAAGATGAAAATTTACACCCCAGCTGGAATTCAAACCCTGATTCTTCAACTTTTATATACACACTACTGATGTAGTTCCGCTACCCATGGACACTAGGCCCTAACTCTTACAGAAATTGGCTGCATGCTGAAGTATGAATGATAATGTGTAGGAGCACTATAGTAGTTGAAAATTTGTGTCTGGTGGTAGGCGAGCAGAGGTAGCCCAAGCGGCAGTGGTGATTGTTTACGTCCCAAGTGGCATAGTCATCAGCACATCTGCCTAGTAAGCAGGAGGACCAGGGTTCAAATCCCAGCTGGGGTGTAAATTTGGAACTTTCTTCGTTGAATTATTTCAGTGGCCACTTGCAGTTAATGCCATAAATTCTTTGATAATAACTGCAGGATCAAAATGGTGTCTATCCTTTTGGAATTTACAATGCCACAAGAAATATATTGGAAGTATGAAAGTACTTGATTTACAAACTATATAAAATAAAGTATTTCATTTACAAGCAGTGTAATATCAGATCCGGGAGAGAGTTTTCTCTCATCTGTAGTATGAAGATAAGTTTGGTTTTATAGACACAATCTCCTCAGTGTCTCACAAAATAAGGGTATAAGATACTGTTGAAGATTGTTTGCTTTATGGAACACTTAAGTTCAGAAGGCCTCTTACTGATTCATGAGAACAGTAGGCTAGGTTCCAGTACTTGCTTTAGCCATAGACTGGAGAAAGACCAGTGGCAATCTTCTGCTATAAATGATGTTTGATTTTACTACTCTTATATTTAATTATTTCAATCACTGTAGGGAGCTGGTGATGCGGAAGAAGAAATGCAACTTTTGCCATGTGGAGCCAGTATGGAGGTGTGTGGTACCTTGGCGAGTCGTGTGTTTGTTAATGAGAAGGCTACCGTTGGTGATGCAATACAGGTTTGTAAGATTTGTATTATCTTTAAGAGATGAGTAATAAATAATTAACATGCTGGAATATTTTTCTTTTTCCATTCATTGTTTAAATATCTTGATAAGTAGTGATAAGAAAGGCCATTACTACAGAAAATAATCCAAAAGAAAATACTTAAATCAATAGTTGTCCATGAACAATTTATTTACTGAAAGAACAAAACAATAGACTTTTTAAAGTTTACATAATATTTTCAAGGTACTTTGTACATCTGTGTCATTGTGTACCGTCCTGCTTCACCTTTACCAGGCCATTGTTCAGTCGAAGCTCGACTACGGAAGCCTTGTATACTCTTCTGCACGGCCGTCGATTCTCCGCCGTCTCAACTCTAACCACCATCGGGGTTTACGTCTTGCGACCGGTGCATTTTATACTAGCCCTGTTGAGTCTGTATGCCGAGGCTGCTGTATTACCCTTGACCACTCGGCGTGACATACTCTTGTGTCGGTACGCATGCCGCCTGCGGTCGATGCCCAACCATCCATCTTACCGATTATTTTTTGACGACTCACTCGATCGCCAATATCAGTTGTCTGCGATTGCCTTGCTTCCACCTGGGGTTCGGTTTCGCCGCCTACTACAGCGGCTCGATTTTACCCTTCCTTCCACCTTTTGGTTGAGCGAAAGCCCATTGCCACCGTGGCATCAGCCCCAGGTTCACACTCACCTCGAACTTAGTTCGCTCCCCAAGGAGAGCACTCCGGATTTGGTATACCGCTCGAGGCTTGTCGAACTTCGTTCGCGGTTCGATAATGCCATATTTATTTACACTGATGGTTCCAAGAGCACTGCCGGTGTCGGATCTGCCTTCGTCGTCGGGGACAACCGGTTCCAATACAAGCTCCCTGACCGGTGTTCGAGTTTCATGGCTGAGCTTTTTGCCCTCCACCAGGCCGTTTTGTACACCTGCCGCCACCGCGAACCATTCTATGCCATATGTTCGGACTCCCTTTGTGCCCTGCAGAGTCTTAAGGACCCTTTCTCGAACCATCCTCTCGTGTATCGGATCCAGCGCTCCCTCCAGTTGCTAGCAGATGACAGCTGTCACGTTTCTTTCCTGTGGGTCCCTCGCCACGTGGGAGTGCCCGGGAATGAGACCGCCGACATAGCAGCCAAGGCCGCAGCTATTTTGCCTCGCATGGCTACCTTTTGCGTCCCATCGGACGATGTTCAACGGGCTCTTCACCGGAGTATCGTGTCGCAATGGCACAGTGCGTGGTTTTCAATGTACAACAATAAATTGAGAACTGTAAAACCGATCCCGACCGCTTGGAGGACCTCCTCACGCCCCTCTCGGCGAGAGGAGGTCATCCTGGCCCGGTTGCGGATAGATCACTGCCGTTTCAGCCACCGACACTTGCTCTCTGCCGACCCTGCACCGCTGTGCTCCTGCGGTGAACTGCTGACAGTGCGACATGTTTTACTGACTTGTGTTAATTTTAATAATCTCCATGTAGCCCTTCACTTGCCGTCTACTCTGGAGGAAATTTTAGCTGATGACACACGAGCAGCTGCTAGAGTTTTGCGTTTTATCAACCTGGCCAACTTATCTAAGGATATTTAACCCTTTTAATTGTCTTTTATCTTTCGTTTTTAGCCTCTTGTTGATGTTCTGACAGTCACCTTTTTTCTTTGAGATCATAGCGAATCTATGTTCTTGGCTGGGCGCTAATGACCATAGAAGTTGTGCGCCCTAAAACCACAAAAAAAAAAAAAAAAAAAAAAAAAAATCTGTGTCATTGTTCAGTGTGTCAGAAGCAGGCTACTGAAGAATCATAAAATTACTTTTTTCTATTTTCTAGGCATAGTGTTTCAATTTGTAGATGGTTTTGCTGCATCTTAGAGTTGATATGAACTTTTCAACATACCCTTTGTGTATCGTCATTTTATTTTGGCAAACATGTGCAACCATCTGCGTTTAGTGATGTGTTTTATTTGTCCATAACTATTTTTTGAGCCACTGCTGGCTCAGCATCAGTGGGAATGTTACAGGATCATTATATTATCTTACACCAATTGTAGGAAGATGCTGTGATGGTGGTTCTGGCCAGTTCACCTTACAGCTGCAGTATGCAATCCAACATGGATATTTTGAAACTTCCATTACTTTTGGGGGCACCATATATTTTTCCTTCTTCTGCTTGACTGTCTTATCAACTTGGTGGTCGATGCACTTAAAAGTTGAGGTGTTGACTTAAAATTTGTGCTGCTGCCGGGATTTGAACCTGGGACCTCCTGCTTACCAAGCAGACACTTTATCCACTTAGCTAATTATTGTTTGATATTTATATAATCTCTGCCTGAGGTACAAGGTAGGATCACTCCTATCAGTGTTCATTTCTGGGATGCTATTCTGATTTTGGAAAGCTTTGGCAACATTGATATTATTACATAGGAGAACACCGAGACAGATTTAAAGTTCATGTTATGAAAGAAGACATGCCCTTAATGCAGGCTGTGTCGCTACATGATCTAAAAGGCCACAATAGTTGAGTGGATAAAGCATTTTCCTTGTAAGCAAGAGGTGCCTGGTTTGAATCCTGGCCAAGGCACAAATTTTAATTCAACTCCTATCTATTCAATATCTTCGATATAATGAGACAACATTTATCTCAGGAAACTGAATTATTGATTGAACTTGAAAGTCTTTGCATATCCTTTAAATTTATTGCTTTACTCCAGATGTCTCTATTTAGTATTGTTGTATGAACCCACTTCTTCTTGAAGTCCTTGGTTGTCTTCTTGAATTGTTGTGGCCACCAATCCTTGAAGTTCAGCACTTAGTGGTTTGGAGGCTCCTAAATAGAAAGGTGAATTTGCAATTCCTTGCAGTTTGTAATTTCCTCATACTCTCAAGGCAGATAAATCCAATAGTCATCAAATGACTATTGACAACTGAGAAGTTTGTCACAGGGCAAGAAACAATGTCCTGTAATTGGCTAGTAGATAACTTAGATTCTGTCATTCATGATGAATCTCAAAAACAGCCTTCTTACTGTGTGGTAGGGAGTCTATCCAGCACATGCTTCACTAAACACATGCAGTTCTTTCACTTCTGCAGGTATTCCACAAATTAAGTAGAGGACAAAATGTGTATCTCGTTAGGGCCTATTACCTCTCTCTTCTACATTTATGTAGAAATCTAAAGTCTCATTTCCTATATCATGAACCTTAAAAACATAAAACCAAAGTTTAGTCAGATAGAAAATTTGCTAAATTCTTGGATTTTTGCCATTGCCATGGCTAATGTATGGGTTCTTGCATTATCTTGATGAAATACCACTGTTCTGCATGCCAGCTTTGGTCTTTTTTTCAGTCAATGTACTTTTCAAATGAATCAATAATAGACATAGTTCTGCCTATTTCCAAGTAATCTGAAGATCATACCTTGGGAATATCAAAATACTGTGACCATCAGCTAAACAACTAAAAATATGGTCTTGACATTCTTCATTGGTCTATCATCTGCTTTTGTCCATTGTTTTGACTACAGTTTTGACTCTTGTGTATAATTATAGATCCAGTTTTGTCAGTTGTCACAGATTGGAACTAAAAGTTTCCCGGATTGCAGTTAAATTTTGCCAGACATAGTGTCGAAATGTTGTGTGGTACGCAAATTTTCATTATGTGCAATCACAGTACCCACCTTGCATACAACTACTTCGTACCAAATTTTATACACAAGATATTATGTGCTCATTTGTAATACCTACAGTCCCAGAATTATTACACATTTTAATTTGAAACTCTTACAATTACACTAACATGAATTTTGTCAGTGGTTTTCATTTTGGTGATATCGATAAAATGTTTAATAGGAGCACAAAACTCAGGTTTATCCATTTTCTGTTGCAGTTCATAAACTGAATAATTCAGAGAGCTGTCAACAATCAGCTGTATCCTTCAGATTGTTGAAATAATCGGCATTATTTTTCAAATAATCAAACTCAAAACTATAAAGACACAACAGAAGTGTTTAATACTTTCATGAAAACTTGACAAATTTATCAAATCACACAAATAGATTTAATTACATCATTAGAGCCACCATATTCTGTAAAATCTCAACACCACCCATGCTAACTGATTCTTCTATTTCCCATTATTTCTTAAAATTTTAGTTTTAGTGTTTTATGATTTAAACAAATATAAAAAATAGAAAATGGATGACTTACCCACAGGGCAGGCTCATCAACAGACACAAATAAAATCAATCAATCTCTCTCTCTCTCTCTCTCTCTCTCTCTCTCTCTCTCTCTCTCTCTCTCTCTCTCTCTCTCTCTTTCTCTCTCTCACACACACACACACAAGCTTTCGCAACCGTTGGTCGCTTCTTCAGGAAAAGAGGAAGAAAGGGGAGGATATGGATTTTAAGGAAGTGGAAAAGGAGTCATACCAATCCCAGGAGTGGAAGGACTTACCTTCTTTTTTTCCCATAAGGTAAACAAATACACACACACACTCACACATATCCAAACGCACATAAACACCTAGACGGACACTTGTCAAACTTTTGTCAGACTTTGATTTGGAATATGATACACTACTTGTCTACAGTTTAAAGACACACAACATATGTAATGGTTTTAGAAATGTCAGGTTGTTACTTTTGCACTTGTGCAGAATTTTTTTGTTGCCATAAAAACTTGAAAATATTTATGAAAGAAGTAGGCAGAAAAAAATTCAATAGAAGAAATCGAAAAATCGAAACTATAATTCTCAATGTGTCATACAGAAAGAATGAACACCTTTTTTGTGTGACCATCTTCTGCAGCAGGTACCAAATTATTTGTGATTATAAATAAAAGTGCCTTTTTCTTGCAACAAGAAAATGGCATTTTATTTGCAAAAATGAAATGCAATTAATGAAGTATAAAACTTCTATTTATTTATTTATTTATTTATTTATTAACACAAATTGGCTAACTAAGGACCATGTTACAAATTTTATTTCATTTTCAGATTCTTCTTTCTCTTCTCCGGGGCTGCTCTTCTGCCTGTTGCCATTTTTGCCAGATGTTCAGCAGTCACTTTCCTGTTGGTCTTCTTTCATGGGGCCTACTGAAAAACCTCAAATTCAGTTATTGCCTTTGAGTACTTGTCCCTATTCATCGCGTCCATTTCTGAGAGTCAAAGTTCCACTAGATCTTTCTTTATGCCTTGCAATCAACAGTTAGGTGTTGTCCTCTGTTGAATTAAATTGAAGATTTTCTTTGTTAATCTGCTGTCATCCATTCTCACCAGATGACCGAAGAACATAAGGCTTCTCTTTCTCATTTCTGTTGTAACTGGTTTAATAAATTGATAGATCTTCTCATTGCTCATCTTTACCCATGTTTCGCCTTCTCATAATTACCCTTTCCTTCCTCTCGAGCTCATTTACTAGTCCTTTGTTCTTGAGGGAGAGTGTAATAACTTCGCATTTCGAGATCTGCATTTTTTGTTGTACAACTTCATTGTTAAAATTTGCGCACTCTTAAGTTTAGCTACTCGAAGTTTGACAGCTTCTATTTCTAGGCCAGTATCAGTTATTGTTTCTCCCAAATATTTAAAGTGTTTGACCCTTTCAATACCTCCAATAATTGTGTGAATTTGTTAACTTCCTTAAATTTGTTACACCTGAATTTAGTTTTTTCTTGTGACATCTGTAAACCAAATTTAGCTGCATGCTTTGCTAAGATTGCTATTTTTTAATTGAATCTGATATATTCGTGGACAGTAGCGCAATATCGCCTGCAAGATCTAGTGCTTGTATTTGTAAGACCTTTGACTGATCCTCCAAAAGAAATTCTCTTAACTTTTTCTTGTGTGTATTCCACCAATGTCTCCATTATTATCTTTTCTAGAGTGATGTTGAATAAGATAGGGGTGAGTCCATCCCTTGTCTCAACCTATTTGGACTTTGAAAGGGTCTGTAATCTTGCTTCGAATTTCACCTTGTACTTTGTATCTGTCAATGTTTGCTTAACAATCTCTCTAGTTTTCCTATCAATTCCGAATTCCTCCAGAGTTCTAATGAGGCTTTCTCTGTCTATTGAGTCATATGCTTTTCTAAAATCAATAAATGTTGTAACATGTGGTTGACCAGCGTATGTTCTAATTATATTTTTAAGATTTATGATTTGCTCTGAACAGCTCCTCCCTTTTCTAAATCCACCTTTATATTCTCCTATTTGTGCACTGAGAACTGGTTCAATTCTGTTTAATATAATCTTGGAAAACACCTTGTATGGAACGGATAGAAGGGAAATCCTCTTGTAATTGTTCACATCTGATCTATCACCCTTTTTGCAGAGTGGATGTACAAGTGCCATCCTCCAATCTTATGGGATCTTCGCAGTTCACCAAATTTCTTTTCTAATAGTGCCGAGGTGTAGTGTTACTTTTTCCTAGCCTAGTTTTAACAGTTCAGTTGTGATTCCATCTTCACCAGAAGATTTTTTTGTTCTTGAGGGATTTTATAACTTAACGAACTTCATCTTAAGTTGGTGGATGTGATTCTGCAGGAATTTCTTCTGTAGTTTTGAATTCGTTTCTCGGGGGCGCTTTTCTCAAATGACAAGGTCTTTGAAATACTGTGCTAAAATATTGCAGTTTTCATGGTCATTTGTACCTAATTTTCCAGATTTGTCACGAAAATTTAAACTGGGTGGTTGATACCCATTCAAGCATCTTTTGAAGGATTGGTAATTGTCTCTTGATTTGTGTGAGTGAAGTGTACCTGTATTTGTTGAAGGGATAATTTTTTGAAAAGTCTCTTTTTGTTTCTAATTGTGTAGGATGCTATTTTTCTACCTTCTCTGAACCTTTCCAGGTTGATTTGTGTCAGATTTGATTTAAATTTTTGCCAAAGTGTTTGTCTGTTGTCCAATGCTTCATTGCACTTGTCATTCCACCAGATATTCTTCCTTTCAATTTTAGTTTGACTAGATTCTTCTGCTGCTTTTATTATTTGAGTTTTCATTTCCTCCCATGCCTCGCCTTGCAATTTTGATTTGAAGTTATTTTTGGTGTCTGCATCAATATTATAGGTTTCAAAATTCTTTCTTGTAGGTTTATTATTATTTTTTACTGAATTTTGGATGAATTTAATTTGGATTTAACAAGATAGTGATCCGAATCTATTTTAGCTCCTTTCTGAACCTTAATAATTTGAATTGTCTTAAATTCTCTTCTAGAAATGGCTACATGGTCAATTTGGAACTCTCCAATGAGCTGATTTGATGCTTTCTACGTCTTCATCTTCTTCGGATGTTTCTTGAAGTGTGTAGTCATAATTTTGAGCTTCAAGGCTTACCACAGTTCCACAAGTCTTTTTTCATTGTTATTTGTCCTCTTATGTGCTGGATATTCACCAGTGATCATCTTGTATTTCCAATCCTTGCCGAGTGTTAAAATCTCTGAGCAGGATGATGACGTTTTCCTTTGGAACCTTCTGAATCGTGTCTTCTAGTTCTTCCCAGAAAGTCTGTACTTTGATAGGATGGAAACTAGCCCTTCAGCATATTCTCTCTTCCCGTTGCCCACCTGGACTCAACCCCCGCTATATTCAAATTCCCGCCCACTATCTTTAACATCTTTGCCTCAGTTCTCTGGACAGAGCCTCTGCCTCAAGTGGTATCTCTGTCCAACTTCTTTGCTTTCTACAGTATGTCTGCCTAAGTTGTGTGTGTGTGTGTGTGTGTGTGTGTGTGTGTGTGTGTGTCGGTATTGGAATGGCTCCTCACCCACTCCCTTAAAACCCTCATTATTTCCTTTTCCCCTCTCCTTCCCCTTCTGCCTGAAGACGCAACTGGGTTGCAAAAGCTTGCGTTTATGTGTGTGTATGTGTTTTATTTGTTACTATCACTACCTGTACTCCTTCACCTGGTAAGTAAACTTCATCTATTTTTATATATATTTTCCTGTAAGGAATTTTTCCTCATATATATATATTATTTTTCCTTGGCAAAATTTAAGGTGTGCGGATTACTTGAGTATATATGGTATGTTGTTTTTGACATGTCATGGTTTCTGTAGAATTCCACGAATCTTATGCCATACTTGTTTGTTCTTTGTGCTGGCCATTCATTATTACATCTTTATATCTCTCTTCCCTTTCCAATTGGGTATTAGTCTCCAATTAAAATTTTGGTGTGATTTTTGTTGATGTCTGATCTAAAAGCTCCCAGGCTCATCCACATCTTCTGAGGTCTTTGCTATTATTTTACGATTAGGTGGTGTTAGAGCATTTATTGTTTGAATATTCTACTTGCAGCTTAGTGTTGAGAGTGTAGGAGATTATGCTTTGAATTCTATTATGATATTTATTATTCTGAGGTTAGCCACATGCTTCATTATTCTTTTCCCCAGTGTTCCCTTGTAAATCCTGTATCCTTGTGATCCCATTGGTTCTTGACCAATGTTTCTCATTTCATGATTCTTGTTATCAGAATCCCTTGTTGTCCCATTTAGTCTGTCAAATTTTGAGTTTATCAAGGTGGATGATATGTTGTGTGTTGCTATTTCATTTATTTGTTCTGTCAGTCTTGGTTGTATGTATTTGGTGAAGAAAAATTTTCATGAAATTTTAACCCTGGATAGTTGATGCCAGTAGGAATAAAAATTACTAATGTAAGTCAAAAACTACTATTTTTAAACCATAGAAACTTAGTGCCACGTGCTCTGATTGGCTGCGAGATTGCCTCTATTGCCAGATACTCTGGACAATGCATGGCAACGGCCAATTGGAGCATGTGGTGACCAGTGTCCGTTGTTTAACAATGGCGTGTTTTTGACCTACACAATGTTGGTAATTTTGGTACCTTCTGGCATCAAGCTAGCCAAGGTTAAAATTTCGTGACATAATTTTTCTCCGCTTTGCATCTGAGTGTGAGTAAAATTAGAACAGTTTTATGCCATGTAATCTTCAGACTGTGTATATAGAATGACATTGAGGTTTGACTTCAGGGTGTTGGTGTAAAATCTATTTCTACTTAGTGCTCTATTCAGACAAAAATATAGTAAATATTTATGAAATTGGTGGAAAGTATATTTTTGAGTGTAAATTTGAGCTGATTAGAGTATGGTACATATTTATGTGAATGAACAAACATTTGATTTTTCTTGTAATACTTCTAGGCACTGAAAGAAGATATAATACGGTCATTGGCAGCTAGACTTGAACTGCATTGGGACAGTCTAATAGAAGAGGAACAAGGGTCTCCTGAAGGTAAAATACATCAGAAAATTACATGGATATGCCGATATTTGTAATTAAATCTTCTTGGGGACTATGCTTCTCGAAGAAAATCTGTTACACAATGATAGTAATTGAGCAACGAATGAAGAACTCAATAAAATTTTAGAAGTGCAGCCAGATAAGGTTGACCTCCTGGCAAGATATTTTGACTGACAATCATTCAGCCATCTTCAGGTGAGTGTCAGCCACTGAAGATTGTTAGGTTGTGGTGAAAATTGGCATGGAGATAAATGTGTAAAAGTGGCCATTACATGAGCGCATTGGGCACATGCTGTGTCTGATGGAGACAATCTTGCTAAGGAGTTGGAACATCTGCAGTCCATGTTCAAAGAAAATTGATATTCATCACATCAGATTATCACAGCACTGAGGAGGAACAGATACAGCATCAAAAGTATAAGAAGTTTTACAGGTCCAGGTCATTCTCTCCATACGTTGGAAACGTCTTGTCGAACTTGGGGCAGGATCCTAAAAAAACAAAGTCAGAGTAATCTTCCACCCCTCCCCCCTCCTGGTGGGATTAGTGCTCTTCTCATTTCACTTAACGATGATTTGGGATGCTGGAATCTACCGAATACCCTGCAGGCGTGGCAAAGCCTACAATGGTCAGATGTGACACAGTGCATTACAGGTGCACAGGACTTGGTGACACCTGTCTTTGTAGCCCAGTAAGTTGGTTTTATCTGAACATTGTATTTCTACAGGACATTCTGTGAGTTATTCTGCCACAGGAATTTTGGCCATGACAAGTTTCCTTCGGGATACATTGATTAAATAATCTGTGGAAATATACTTGGCAAAAAAATCTTAACTGTGACAGTTGATTTCAATCAGACAAAACTTTGGACCCAGTGATCTCTTTAATATCTTTGGAGAGAAATCGTTTTATTTATAATGGCATGACTAGCAGCAATTTTTTTTAACTGATTTGACATCTGTGTTTTAGTGCACATTCAAAGGATGGACATATAGTTTCATCTTTTTGCATGCTCCTGCACGCCACATTTAGATCTGCATATGCAAAGGGTGTGAAATGTAATAGAGGGTGGTCATGTAACAGCTACTTTTGTGCATCTGTTTCTCTGTCAACTTCTGCTAAAAAAATGTCACCATGCACTAGCAATCTGCAGTGGCTGCCACTCACCTGAAGATGGGTGAATGATTCTTAGCAGAAATATTGTGCCAGGAGGTCACAGATATCCTGCTGCAGTACCAAAACTTTAATGAGTACTCCTTATGCCAGGAAAACTTAAAGAATCGCAACTGATGATGATGTTTTTAATGACTGTATATTTTGGATCCAAGTTGGGCCTGGTGGTCTTAGGGTAGAGTACTCGAATGGAAACCGAAGGGTCACAGGTCCAAAAACTGGTCTGGCCTCAGATTTTTTCAGTCTGCATTTTAACCCTTCTTTCACCTCTCAACCATGTGAAGTTACCAGAAATGGCACGTGGTTCGGATTCCATGTTAAGCTGTAGGTTCCCTTTCGCCAGTTGGATAACTGGAGTAGGCTAGGGACATGAAAGTTACCGAAGTGCTGTCTAATTGAAAGACTTGCACCAGGCCAATGAGCCACACAACTTTCTTCTGCTAGATCCACATAGAGACTAAAATGTTAACAATACAACTTACCATATATAGTCGAGTAATCCACATATTTTTTTCTGAATTTATGAACGAAAAACTGGGTATTACTGCGCTTTAAAAAACAGATCCCTTTAGGCTGGTATTACACATTATTTTCGATCAAATTTTTGACAAAGAAATATTATCAAATTTTTGTAATATTTCTTAGACGTAAATCTTCATCGTGCTGTTGAAAAGGAGCATTATGGTCATCATATTCCAATATAGCGGATAATAATAACTTTTTATTGTGCGCTGCCTTAGCCACTATCAAAACTGCATATGATTTTCTTGACAATGACAGTGATACAATGTATCAGTAATTTCACGGTAAAGGGTCTCCTCATGTCACAAACCAGTGTGGCAGAGTAGCATCTCTTTCTGCCAGTTTCTTTGCCATCGTGGCTGGTGCGTACGAACATTTGCTTTGTTGATGTAAACCTGACTAGTTCCATTTGTTGTGATACCATCTCACTGAGTAATAAAGTACGTTATCTACCTAAGTTTGGTATTATTTGGTTCAGTGATTTCTTGCCACTGGGGTTAAATGTTAATTACTGCGCGGTGATGCAGTTATGCTCAAACACACGCAAACATTGATTAGCAACTGTGATGCTAGCTCTCAGAGCGGTTACATTTTGCATTGCAGCGAACAAAGACAAGCCACTTTTATAATCAAATATATGGCGAGGTGCTACATTTGATGATATTTCTTTGATGAAATACCAGTATGTCTAAGTTCCCTATTACAATATCAAATATTTCTTTCTATTGGATGATTTTAACACCCATAATCCCTTGTGGGGCGGTTCCACGATCACTGGCCGCAGCAGAGTTGTCGAGAACCTACTATCTCAACTTTACCTCTGCATCTTAATACTAGCCCCCCCCCCCCCCCCCACACACACACACATTTTAGTGTGGCACATGGCATGTTTTCAGCCATTGATTTATCAATCTGCAGCCACAGCCTTCATCATCTGTCTAACAAGCACCCGCAATGACTTGGGCAGCAGTGATCATTTTCTCATTTTCATGTTGCTCCCACGCATCAGTCCCCGAGGCACCTGCTCAGGTGGGCTCTAAACAGGACTAACTGGGAAGACTACACCTCTGCTGCCATTGTTGGACCTCCCCCTATTGACAACATTGATGTGATAGAGTGTGTCACGCAATCTACTGTTTCAGCTGTAGCAGCTACAATTCCTTGTACCTCAGGGTGCCCACAACGGAAGACAGTGCCGTGATGGTAGCTAGAAGTCGTTGAGGCCATTAAAGAACATAGGTGGGCCTTACAGTGCTTCAAGTGCCACCCCTCTCTGGAGCACCTCATCAGTTTTAAATGGCTCCATGCTCACCAGTTAAGACGTAAACAGGAGTGTTGGGAGAGATACATCTCCACTATTGGGTCAGGTTCCTCCATCTCATAGGTCTGGAGCAAATTCAGGCACTTAAAGGGATATCAGATCCCAGGGATACCTGCTGGCATCTCCATGAATGGAGCTGTATTTACAGACCCAGCTGCACTTAACCAAGATGTTTGCTGAACATAACACTTGCACCTCTGCCTCTCTGAATTACCAACCATCTTTCCATACATTGAAAGCGCGGGTATAACGCCAGCCCTTTTCCTTTACCTTCCGCTGCTCTGAGACGTATAATGCTCCATTCAGTGAGTGGGATTTCGTCAGCGTGCGACCTTCCTATCGGTATTTACCAATAACAATTGGGCAATACATAACTCGGGTAGTAAAAGTTATGGCTCGTTGTCTCTGTACATAGGGGTGAGTTATGTATGACAGCTTCTATACGCTAAACAGCTACCCAATCAAAACAAATCAATAATTAATCTGTAGTTTAGCCAGTCTATTAATCTGCATATGAAGACGTGAAAATATATTTAAACATACATAAATTAAACTTCTGAATAACCAACAAAATGGATTCTAAGATAAAAAAAAGTGGTTCACTCGCGAAGTAATTCTTTATAAATAGTTTATTTCTCTTTCTGGACAAGAAAATGCGGAGGTAGTCCTACTTTATACATCAGTAAATAACTGAATAATTCCCCAACTATTATTCATGAGAGGCACAATAAGTATCAAATGCGCTTAAAGTATTTGTTATAAAACACAGTTTGTAATCGCATGAGTACACGATTGCTGAATTATTACAGTTCCACAGCCCTACTACCGTGCATAGTGTATCACATTTCAAGCAGAGATTAAGTTCTGCAGCCACAGTCCCGTAAATTTTCAAAGTTCACACATGCCTATCTCTTAGTCGCAAGCTCATAACGCAGCTTAGAGTGCTCAGCGTCACAACCTTTCACCACCACACCCAAGTTAAGAGTCCCTTCCCAAGCGTTCAAAATCGTGCTCTCTCTGCTTCCAAATTGTATCCTCCTGCGCATCCTAATGCCTCATCTTTAAAATGTAATTTCCCTTCCAAAATATTATACATTTGAATATCACAGAATTAAATGCTTTGACCACCTCCCTACAAATGTTGTTTACATTTAACAAACAAATATATATTTAACAAAACGGTTGAGACAAGCTCTTTGCTCAGATAGCCATTAAGTGTGGCGTCTCACTGTTCAGATATACTGCCGCCATTGAAATATAGTTACACAATTAATATTTAATTTAGCATGGCTTTTTGTACAAATATAGTCAGTTCTTGTCCACAAATCCTTATAATTTTTTATATGTAAGTTATCTGCATATCTACTATTTTTAGGCGGCCATGAAATATTTAAGTGGCAGTCTACAACATAAAAAATGAAAGTTACTAAGAATAATATTAAATATAATAAAATACACATATAAATGTAGTGCGCTTTGCTGAGTTCATGTTTCGTGTTTCTGTGGTGGAATCTATGTTCTGATACAAGAATATTACTACCTCAACGAAAAGCAGAACAACAGAGTAAAACAAAGTTTATTGAAAGAATGTGGTAATAACCTGGTATGTCTTTTAAGATAGGTAGCGTGGTGCAATGCTGCCCATTTGCTTCTTAATCTGTTACTGACAAACACTATGTATCAATAATTGTAAAGATAAGTCTTATAATATTACCATTATAGTTATGAAATTTGTCAGATTTTTATCTGTAAGGGATACTGAACTGTAATTACTGTGTTTGATTCTCCCAAGTCTCCTGAATCCATTCATATAATTATATTTGCCATATTATCATTCCCAAATTTTATACGGATTTCTAGAATAATGTGTGTGGCTATATTGTATTTTAGTTGCAATCTGGAACAGACGCTCTCACTCAGCCAAGAGCACTTCCAGTTTCCGAGCACATTAGGAAAACCCTTGACTACCTGTTCATTCACTAGATTCAAACTGTTAGCCGGCCGGCTGGGGAACCTAACGGCCTGGCAAAACTCGACTTTTGCATGGAAACAATCAGCTTCCCCCTGTATCTGTAATGTCACAAGCACTCTTGCACAATGCCAGCGCCTGGGCCTGATAGCTTCCATGCTCAAATGCTGACACACCTCTCAGCAGAGAGCCAGCACAATCTTCTTGCTCTCTTTAACTGCATCTGGAGTGATGATTTTCCTTCACAGTGGAGAGAGAGAGAGAGAGAGAGAGAGAGAGAGAGAGAGAGAGAGAGAGAGAGAGAGAAATACATGAAGTTTATATATATACAAACCTGGCAACACCACATACTCACTATTTTACATGAGAGGGGTCTCCGGAGCTCGCTCAAGATTTTTATAAAAAAATCTTTTTAGCTCTGTACCTTTCATGTTAAAGTTGGTGCATCCCGCAGCACCTCTCATGTTCAAGAGAATGGGGTTCCACAGGACTGTCTTGAGCATTCCATTATTTTTAGTGGCCATTAATGGCTTAGCGACAGCAGTTGCTTATGGTTCTGCATCACGTTCGGCATTGTGCTTGCTGGATCCTATTCACAACTGTGGGGTCTACGTCACAATGGGTGCCCTCCTTACCAGCCCCGTAAACAGTTTACTTGTTGAGGCTGGGGGCCCTTGCGAGCCTGCTGACAGCCTATGCAGTCCGTGTGCATAGCTTGCCAGGCCCCCAAACCATTCTGCTTTTGTCTAACGTGGGCGTCAATCCCCAATACCAACGACCCAGATCGGGCAATACAATCGCCTTTCACATCTGGTCCCTTCTTTTGGAATTGGAGTCTTTCCCCTCTTTCATCTCCCTATCGGGCCCGCACACGTACACCTCCGTGGTGTATGCCAAGGCCACATACTCAGCTAGTTCCCCCGAGGCACTCTGCCATCAGTTCTTTGCTGTCGTTGCTGAGTTCACTGGGTATGACTTGGTCTACCCGGATGGTTCAATGATTGAGGGCTGCATTAGCTTTGCATACACTCATGACGGCCATGTCAAACAGCACTCTTGCCGGATGGCCGCACTGTTTACATTGTGGAGCTGGTGGCTATTTACCAAGCTCTTCAGCACTTACACAATCCTACTCAGGTAAGTCTTTCCTTATCTGCAGCTATTCCCTGAGCAGCCTTAGAGCTCTGGACCAGTGCTACCCACAGTCTCCACTGGTGTTATCCATTCAGGAGACCCTTTCTGCCCTTGACCAATCCGGTCGATCAGTGGTTTTTTTGTCTTGTCTTTGGTCACGTTGGTATATATCGGGCAATGAACATGCCGACAGACACACGAAACCAGCTGTCGATGAGTCTATCTTGGAGATTGGTATTCCATCTTCTGATCTCTGGTCAGCATTGCAATTTAATGTTTACGGCCTTGGGATACGGAATGGCGTACCCTGACAATCCCCAACAAACTCCGGGGGTAAAGAAGACCGTGGCCATGTGGAGTTCCTCCATGTGGGTCTCACGCCGGGGCTCTGTAGTTCTGTGCCGGATCCGATCCCCTCTCCAGTATCAATGTGGCTCGCACTTGATTGTAGTCCACATCTTGTTGCACTGCCCTATTTTATCCACCTTGCGGTGGATTGTTAATTTTCCTGCAGTTTTATCAAATGTCTTATGTGACTATGCCATAATGACTCATTCAGTTTTAAGTTTTATTCATGCTGGCAATTTTCATCATTGTGAAGCTTCACTGCAGTCCACCATCTAGGTTCCTCTTGTCTTGTGTCCTCTGATTGGAGGTTTCCTTTGATTGCTTTGTAGTTGACTTTTCCTCTTTTTAATCTCATGGTCGGTCAACCAGACATCGGCTTTATTGTATAGTTTCATTTAGTAATTATCTGTTTCTGTGTGACCATCTCATTTCGTGTTGTCTAGTCAACTTCGTAGACATTTTGCTGACTGGGATTGTCCTCCCCTTTGCTCTTTTAAACTCTGGACACTTTTATCCACATTTATGCCTCTTCTTGTGACGCCCAGTGATGAAATGGGGGACTGATTATCTCTGCAGTTTTGTCCCCCTAAAACGTCTAACCAATCGTACCCCATCAGAGGCTGCATCACCTGGAAAATCAGTCATGACATTTACCACCTGTGCTAGACTCAATGCACTGGCTTTCTATTTGTATGATTTCCAACCAACTATCCATCAGAATGAGTGACCACTGCCAAAATGTAGTCAAGATGGCATAACACACAACAGAACACAATTTGCTTGATTTTAATTGTTGCATCACAACCTGAGCCCGCTAGATTGTAGCAAGATGGATGGACAATCAGTAGCATCTACCTGTGAAGGAGTGGTACCTGTGTCATGAGTAAAAAGATACTCTGCAAAGGAGAAAAGAAAATACAGAGCCTCAAATTATTGCAGCTGGAAGGCAAAAAGACTGTTGCAGTTGGTTCCCCACTTTTCTGCCGTAGTTTTTTTACAGGATCATATTTGCCTCTTTTGTACTCAGAAAGAAGCATTTTCCAGCTGGTTCTCTTTAGTTCATTACTACAGCAGGATGTGATGTTTATGTAATATGAATTCTGTAAATAGGTAAAGATTTGACAATTACTTATGTTTTGACACAATGATATGTATAATTATGAATAACTGAAAGAAATTATCTATAATATGTGTCAGATGTACAATGTCTGAAGTTGAATTTCTTTACAGTGTAGTTTTCAGACACATTCTGAGTCATGGCCATCTTTTTACTCAGGCAGCAAAGACTACCATACCTACCAGTTAGTCCCTTAGCCATTAGGGGTAACATCCAATGGGACCCTGGGCAAGTAAGGCTAGTAACCTGCTCCTTGGGTACTTGGATCTGATCTGGCAACAATCGGAGCAAAATGCCTTGGACTTTTGTAGGTGACTGAGTTCCACCTCTAATTGACAGACCAGGGACTCCTCAGATAAGACTTGGAAAATGATGTGGAGTGAGATAGGGAGCTATTAATATCAATGGGGGCTACATGTGGAAGAAGGAAGAACTGGCAGAGTCTGCAAGTAGATGGGTTTAGATGTTTTAGCTATCAGTGACATTCAGGTAAGTGGGAGAATAAAAGTCCTACCTCTCAGGATCCAAAGCAGGAGGAGCACAGTGGAGCGTAGGGTTTTACATCAGAAAAGCAATTGAATCCAGCATAATTGCAATAAGGCATATAAACAAATGACTGATGTGGATATATTTGGCAGTTACCAGCAAGAAAACGAGGATTGTCAGTGTATTCAGCATACAAAGGGACAGATAAGATGAAATGGAGAGATTATACAATGCGCTCATGATGCCAGTATAGGATATCAAACAAAAGGGTATGAAAAGATTATGGGTAAGTTCAGAGAGGATATGGAGGCCAACAGGAACAGAAAACAGCTCTTAGATTTCTGTGCCAGTATGGATGTAATTATCACAAACTCCACTTTTAAGTATAAGAACATTCACTAGTATACTTAGAACGACAAGGGAACTAGATCTGTCATTGACTATATAATAATAGATCAGGAAGGCACTGGGGGACACACGTCATCGTAGGGTTCTTTGATGACACTGATTATTATTTAATCTGCAGTGAAATTAGTTTTGTGAGGCCAAAAGTGCAGAAAGTCAGGTCCATATGTATAAGGATAAGAGCGGAGAAGTTTCAGGACATAAAAATCTGGCACAAATATATAACAATGATCTCAGAAAGGTACCAGTTAGTTGAATGTAGTTATTTACAGTCACTGGAAGAGAAATGGAAAAGGTACAGTGACACACTACTGGAATTGGCTAGAGAATGTCTCGGAACTGTAGTGTGTATAGGAAGGAATGACACAGTCAAAGGAAGCCTCTAAAAGGATAAAGGTGTTTCAAGTATGGCTCCATATTAGAATTGAGACAGCCAGAGAAAGTTATGTAGAAAAAAGAAACGAAGCTAAATGGATAATTGTAGAATCCAACCAGAAATCATGGGAAGACTTTGGAAATAAGTTACAAACTTTGAGGCACGCCACAGGGAAACTATTGTGGACTGTAATTAGTAGTCTTTGAAAGGGAGGGCAGAAGGAATTGATAAGTGTTTTGGACAAGTCAGGAAAGCTGCTAGCAAATGCTATAGGTGCCTTGGGCAGATGGAGGGAATAATTTGAAGAGGTGCTCAATATAGGTGAAATGTTCAATGATGTCAGATTTTGAGGAAACAGAATCAAAGTGGAGAGAATGGTCAATAGATTACAGTGCAATAAAGTAGGTGGGTTAAAAGAAATTGTCAGATCTCACCAAATTCAGTGGAATATCAGGTCTTAACTGTTGCACAGGATCACTGAAATGGTGTGGAAGTCGGGACAGGTTCCATCTGACTGGACGAAAGCGGTAGTGACACTAATTTTGAAGCATGGAAACAGGAAAAATTGTAACTACTACAGAGGTATCTCATTGATTAGCATTGTGAACAAAATATTCTCAGATTTTGTTGAAAGGAGAGTGTGATATGTCATTCAAGACAAGCTGGATGAAAATCAGTGTGGGTATAGGCCTCTTAGAGGCTATCAGGACCAGATCTTTGGCTTAGAGCAGATAATGGCGAATTATTATGAGAAGAACAAGGAACTTTCTGTTTTATAGATCTAGAAAAGGCTTATGACTGTGTTCGTAGGAGGAAGCTATTGTCAGTTCTAAAAGATTAGGGACTAGGGGGCAAACTTCTGCATGCAATTAAAGGGATGAGACAAGACTGTAACCTGTCACCACTGTTGTTCATACTATTCATGGATCATGTGTTGAAAACAGTAGACTGGCAGAACTGGATTAAAATAAGTGAAAACAAAAAAGCAGTTTCGCATATGCAGATGACTTAGTTGTGATGGCAGATTAGATTGAAAGGTTGCAATCTAATATTTCAGAGCTCGATCAGAGGTGTAAGGGTTATGATATGAAAATCGGTATCTCCAAAATGAAAGTAATGTCTGTGGGAAATAGATTTAAACAAACAGAGTGCAAAATAGAAGGAACAAGGGGACAGTTCCAAGTACTTAAGATGTATTTTCTCATACGATGGAAATATAATAAAAGAACTGGAATCAAGGGGCAGCAAAGCTAATGTAGTGAGTGCTCAGCAAAGAGCTACTCTTTTCTGCAAGAAGGAAATTACTACCAAGACTAAGTTAGCAGTGCACCTCTCTCTCTCTCTCTCTCTCTCTCTCTCTCTCTCTCTCTCTCTCTCTCTCTCTCTCTCTCTCTCTCTCTCAGCCAATTTCGTTGTATGGGAGTGAAAACTGGGTGGATAGAGGTTACCTTGTTAACAAGGTTGAGCTTATAAATATGAAAGTAGCAAGGATGATTGCAGGTACTAACAGATAGAAACCATGTCAGGAGGGTTTCCATAATGGGGGCAAATGAACATTGTGAAAAAAGGAAATTTGATGGAACGGACAGAGTATTGCAAATGGCAGTAAAATTTTAATTCTGGGAATGTAAAAGTGGGGTTATACTGTATTTAGTATTGCCCCCTTCATCCTCCGTCACATGAGATCTCATCCATGACAACTGCTGGTTCTGCATTTCCATGTAAATTCTATCAGCCTTAGAAGGTTTTGCGTCATCTATTATATATATCTTAATATATTCTAGACATTCGAACTTTAATGTTAAGATTCATGGACTCTGTGGAGAAATAAAAGGGATGAAAGAAGCAGCTGGAGCAGCCAGATACAGCAGTCATGTGTACATAAGGTGATGAAGGCTTTGGTCAGTCATGTGAAAATTGTGTGGTGTCTTGCTGCTTCAACCATCCTCACATCTCATAGCAATCTATACTTTTCACAGTGTTGTTCAGTTTTTACCCTGTTTTTTTCCTAATGGAAACAACTGAAATATTTATGATGCAGTCACTAAATATATTTTGGTATACTGCAAGCAGTTTTACTTGGAACAATGATGATATTCTTGATATAAAAAAGACTTACATTATCTCAATACTTTCTAACTCTTCTGCCTAAGCACAAACTACAATAAAGATTGTCACAAACACTATGACACAGTAAATGTTTGAAGAGACTACATGATTGCTAAAATTAAAAATTAGCTTAAGTTGACAACAAGGAAAGAAATAGTTGAGTCCATATGGACCCACGGGCAGTTAATGGTAAACTAAGAATTGGAGGACAGGCAAGAATAAAAAGAACCTGGAGTGTTTCTGGTAAACTGAAAGCTTAAGATGGGTCTTAAAATGAAAGTTTACAATCAATTTGTATTGTTGTGTAAGTGACATGATATCAAAACAGCTTATTTGAATACTATTCAAAACCCAAGGGTTTCCCACCAGCAGTTAAGAGATATATGCTAACAATTTCTAGGAAACAAACAAATGAATCAAGGAACTGACTGGAGAGGAAGATGTAACTATAATGATAATGTAGTGGAAGAGTGGGCAAAGGGGTATTTATTTGTAGAAATATGCAAAGACTCGGACAATGATTTAACAGAATGTGGGCAGATGAAATTAGAAAATGTGTAATAGCATGCTACTTGTAAACTTGTAGAATACAGAGCATAAGTGAACAAATAGTATAGATTCCATTAAATATTTACTCTACTATTGTTTGCAGAAAGAATCACCTTGCATGAGCCTCCACGAAGAGTATTAGTGCCACTACCTCACTGTCGAGTGGCACTTTCAGACTACTTATTTCCTGGTGAAGGTCCCAGTGAGGCTCTTGTATCACTTCAAGAGCTACTTGACCTAGATATGAGTGAGGATGATGTTCAGAAGGATTTGGAACTTCAAGCAGGTAATTTTTTCTTGCTTAGCTCATTGGCATTCAATTTTTATTTACATTTTCTCACAATTGTACACTTATTTTTGACAACTTTTGACTGTCGGTATAGGGCCGTTCCATGTCAGTTCAACCACACCATGACACCCATGATATTAGATTTTTGTATAACTTAGCATTTTTTCCATTTATGAACTTAAGTACTAATTTATTTTTGCTCTATCCCTGATAGTTTGGGTTCTGCAACTAACTAAAATTGTTGTAATTTCACTGTTTTTGCTTGTCGGGCAGAGGATATACACTGGTTCATATGTAAAAATAACTTCATTTACCAACAAATACAGATAAAAAAATTCTGTATATGCATCAGTATGCTGGGAGTTCAGAAAAATGTGAATTAAAACATCACAGTCCACATGACCACGGAGGGGGGTGGGGGGGGGAATTGGTCATTGCAGTTTTCAGTTCTTTTTTTAACCAAATATGGAAATCAACACCAAGAGCAATATCATCAAAAGGGGAAAATGATAATCACAAAACTTTTCTTTTTTTCCTTTGTCTTTTTTCTAAAAGGTGTAGGAAGTGAGGAAATAAAATTTTTTCACCCCTTCATTGTTTATTATTTAATAAACAGAACTAGTTAACAAAATTCACTTGCTGGCTTACAGTCTATTAAATTTACATTATCTTTTGTTTAACAACATCCATTTTCCTTTACAAACTTGAAAAGTAAATAGCATTGAGTAACTCAAACAAGAGTCAATGCTTTGTTCGATGGAAAGTGATTTTAAACTAACAAAAGAAAACTCTTCTGGTAAAAACATGTTCAGAATTATATTTAATGTATTACTGCAAAAACTATCATTAAAATAATTCAACTTTCCAGGACATTGTTCTGTAAGGGACTTCAGTATTTTCGAAACTTGAATATTAATGTATATAATGCATTATGGGCTGAATCTGTAAGTCCTCCCAATCATAGAGTTTGGAGGATCTGCAGTTTTAACAATATGAGGAATGGGTATCATACAAAAATTTTCTTTCACAGGTCAGAAAAGACTGAGGTTCCATGATGGTGTAAACATTTTATATGCACATCTTCCTTGGCAGTATTTATCACTAACCATACCAAAGTACCATAACTTTATTTATTAAAGCTACGAAATATCAAGCATATAAATATCTGAGTTTCACAAATAGTTTACTTCTTGTTATGTAAGTTGAATGTGAAAGTTAGTTTTGCATCACTACTGAACCTTCTAGCTTCAATTATTCGTAAGTCAAGGATATGAAAAGTTTTTGTTCCTGGTAAGATTTGAACGTTTTTCATGTCATTCTGCAAAGTCTAAAATGGTCGCTAAAAGATGCAAGAAATTAACAATATGAATAATTGTGAATATTACAAACTAGCTCATTAATGTATTAACTGTTGGATTTCGTTAATAACATGATTTAGACATCAGCATGATTTGCTTTATTATGATCTTTACCAACTCTGAGCTAAAGTTTCTAAATGCCAAAATAACATTGTTTGGATTTAAGAAACTTCTAGAATCTGTTTCTTATAAAATTGTAGTTATGACCTTTTTTAAATGTGATTTTGCATTCATGAATGATATCCTATATACAATTATGCAGTCCATTTAGTTAATTACACATCAATTAGACACTTACTTAAATATTTATAAAGGTATTCAGAATGAGTCACATTTACAGCTGGTATCAGAAAAGTACTGACTTGGTTAATTGTCTGCATGTATACAAAGGTGTGTGCCCACAGTGTTTATCTCCTAACACATGAGTCATTACAAATAGTGTTTCCTGTATGTTAGACCACAGTCCATCAGACATCTGATTACAATATTGGTATTGACCATTTCGTTAAATGATGGAGAGTATAGAGTGCTTCATTCTAGATATGACAATGTTATTGAGAAAGATAGGTTGCTTACTCATCACAGAGTCGTCCGATGTGCCGCAGAAAGGCACAAAGAAGACGACAACATTATAGCTTTTTGCCATTTAGGCCTTCGTCGGCCATCTCGTATCTCCTTCATTCTGGCTGAACTGTGCTACCCAACATGACCTAGGTGAGAGCAACCAATAGTGGGGGTGAGAGGATGTGCCAAGGAGAGGGGAGCAGGAGAGGAGGGAGGATGCACGGAGAACTTGGTTTAACTTCTCCAGTCCTGGGTGATACTGGGTCACAAAAGGGGTGCTCCTTTGTGGCCGGACGTTGGGTCTGGGGCAGCTGGTCGGTGACTGGACAGACAGGGCCCGTGAGATCAGTTTCTGGACAAGGTTTGGAGGGTAATTGCGGTCAGTGAAGGCCTCAGTGAGGTGTTTGGCATATTTGGAGAGGGACTGCTTGTCACTGCAGATGCGATGACCACAGGTGGCTAGGCTGCATAGAAGGGACTTCTTGGGGTGGAAGGGGTGGTAGCTGTCAAAATGGAGGTATTTTTGATGGTTGGTAGGTTTGATGTGGACGGAAGTTCACTGATATGGCCATCTTTGCGGAATAGGTCATCGTCAAGGAAGGTGGCTCATTGGGTTGAGTAGGACCAGGTGAAGTGAATGGAGGATGAGGTGTTGAGGTTTTTGAAGGAATGTAGATAGTGTGTCCTCACCTTCGACACACTACCCACATTCCTTCAAAACCTCAACACCTTCTCCTCCATTCACTTCACCTGGTCCTACTCAACCCAACAAGTCACCTTCCTCAAAGATGGCCTTATCAGTATCTTCGTCCACATTAAACCTAGCAACCATCAACAATACATCCATTTTGACAGCTGCCACCCCTTCCACAGAAAAAAGTCCCTTTCATACAGCCTAGCCACCTTTGGTCATCGCATCTGCAGTGACAAGCACTCTCTCTCTCCAAATATACCAAACGCCTCACTGAGGCCTTCACTGGCTGCGGTTACCCTCCAAACCTTGTCCAGAAACAGATCTCATGGGCCCTGTCTGTCCAGTCACCCACCAGCTCCCCCCCACACACACTATCCCTCCACAAAGGAGCATCCCTCTTGTGACCTAGTATCACCCAAGACTGGAACACTTAGTTTTCCACCAGATTTTTGACTACCTTTCATCCTGCCCTGAAATGAAAAATCTTCTACTAAAAATCCTCACCACCCCCCTCTACAGTGGTATTCCGCTGCCCACCAAATCTACGTAATATCCTTGTGCATCCCTACTCCATCCCTGCTCCCAACCCTTTACCTCATAGCTCATACTCCTCCAATAGACCTAGATGCAAAACCTGTCCTATCTGCCACCCCACTATCACCTTCTCCAGTCCTGTCACTAGCATTTCCTATCCAATAAAAGGTGGGCAACCTGTGAAAGCAGTCATGTTATCTACAAATTGAGCTGCAAACATTGTGCATCTTTCTATGTGCTCATGACCAGCACCCGGCTATCTATTTGAATGAATTGTCATTGTCAAATTGTGGCCAGGAGACAGCAAGACCATCCTGTTGCAGAGGAAGCAGCACTGCATAGTGTGGCTCATTTCAATGACTACTACACAGCCTGTGCCATATGAATCCTCCCCACATACACTAGCTTTTCTGAATTGGGCAGATTGGAACTCTACCTACAATATATCCTATGCTCCCACAATCCTCAAGGCTAAACATTCACTAGTCTCTGCCTCTACCACCCTTCTCTCTCTCTCTCTCTCTCTCTCTCTCTCTCTCTCTCTCTCTCTCTCTCTCTCTCTCTCTCTCTCTCTCTCTCTCTCTCCATCCTTAAATACGTCTCCCATCATGCCACACATTTCATTCCCTTCCCTTCCCTTCCCTTCCCTTCCCTTCCCTTCCTTCTGCACTGTCCATCAGACCGCACTGGCACATTCTTCCACCCATACCATGCATCCCCCCCTTCCCTCCTGCTTCCCTCTCCTTTCCACCTCCTCACCCCAGATCAGCCACAGCGACCAGAGACTACGGAATTTCCATTGTTTGATTTCACTCTACATATGGTCTTTTTACACACCTATACCATCACATTCTGTTTTACCAAAACTCGTTGCAAAACAAATGACCATTGGGCTAAGAATTGAAAGCCCTTTTAATGAAAACCATGGTTCATTAAGTTGAATTACTTTTATATTGACCAGCACAGCCAACACTGTAGCAGTGACTGTCTCTTATGTGTGAATAGTTGCTTTTCATAAACATAGTTTGTTTTTATATTTCATTACCATAGACGCATGAAATGACAAAGAGAGGTGGCACAGAGGTAATGCATGGAAGGATGGTGGTTCAAATCTATTTGCAACCATCCAGATTTAGGTTTTTCGTGATTCCTCTAAACATTCCAGGCAAATAGTGTGATGATTCCTGTCAAAGAGCACAGACAATTTCCTTACCCATCCTCTTGAGTGTTAGCTTCATCTTTAATGACCACATTCTCAACCCGGCTGTTAAACCCTAAGCTTCCTTCTATCATCATCATAAATAATACAGAGACAAAACAAGTTTTTCATTGCTTGCATACCTGCAGTGAATCATGTCCGGATGAATAGCGCATGAATCAGGTCCAGTGCAATCTTGAACCTCGTATTATGAAAGCATAGTTTTCACTTAAATCCATTAAAATTACTGCAGTACTTGAGAAAGCAGTTTCCTTTAAAGTTTGAAAAACTGCTTGTGACACAGCTATATATTTAGCATCAACTTTTCAGCTGCTGCACACTTTCTAGTTAACTCCCCAACTGAGCTCCAGCATGCTATCATTTCAGTTTGATCAGTTGACACCCACATGACATCTTGTTCTTTGTCATCCTTATGGGCACTTGTCAGTGTCTCAGTGTACATTCCCTACCTGCTCTTCACAAACAATGTATGACACAAGTTCTTTGTAATTTTCTTGTATACCAGGCCCATGAATCAATAAAAACAGTTTGATATATGGGCCATACACACACCAAGTGTGTACCATTTGCACCAGGCAAACCATACCATTGTGCTCTCTAAAATCAAAATTTTGAAAACCCAATTATTTTAAAGTCAATATGTTCTAATTTAAAAACTATAATAATGGAAAGTCCAGGTTGGAATTAATAATATAGTAAGGACAGTTTACAACTCACCGCAAAGACGTGGCGACGAGTTGCGACAGGCACATACAAAAAACACACACATACAACACTTTCAGCTATTGGGCATGGCCTTCTTCAGAAAATAGAACACTCAAGCAATCACACAGGCACACAGCACAGTCATACAATCATCACCTCCGCCACCTTCGAAGTGCGGCAGCTGGAGGTGATGGTTGTATGACTTATACTCACAACATCCTTCAAACAAGACAAATTCTGGAATATTCATCTTTCTGATAAAATATTTTAACTAATTCGGCCTGATTAACCATATACATTGTAGAGGTGGGGTGGCTTGCGTGCCTCAACACTACAGACGTCAATACTGTAGGTGCAGCCACAGTGGAGGGGTATCTGTGTAGAGGCCAGACAAATGTACGGTTCCTGAAGAGGGTAGCAGTATTTACAGGGGCAACAGTTTGGATGATTCTGTTGGCCTTGCAGCATCAGGTAATGTGGCTTATCATGCAGCGACTGTGAATGGCTTAAAACCAAGGGGAAACGACAGCCCTTACTTTTCCATGAGGACATGTAGCTCCACTGTATGAATATATGATGGCATCTTCTTGGGTAAAATATACAGAGATAATAGTTCACCCTTCAGATCTTTTTGTGGGGACTACTCAGGAGGATGTCACCATCAAGAAAAACAAAGGCATCCTTCAGATCGAAGCATTGAATGTTCTATCCCTTAATAGGGCCGATAAATTAGAACATTTGAAAAGTGGAAATGTATAGGTTAAAGTTAAATATTGTGAGGATAGTGAAGTTCAGTGGCAGGGTGAACAGGATTTCTGATCAGATGAGTACAAGGTTATAAATACAAAATTAATAGGGGAAATACAAGAGTAGGTCTAATAATGAATAAGAAAATAGGAATGTGGGTAAGTTACTATGAACAGCATAGTGAAAGAATTATCGTAGCAAAGACACACGAAGCTTACGCCAACCACATTAGTACAACTTTATTTGCCAACTAGCTCTGCTGATGATGAGACCAAAAAAATGTATGAGGAAATAATAGAAATTATTCAGACAATTAAGGAAGAAGAAAACATGATTGTGATGGGGGACTGGAACTCAGTAGGATGTGAAGGACAAATAGGTGAATATGGACAGGGGAAAATGAATGAAAGAGGAGGTTGCCTGGTAGAATTTTGCACAGAGCACAATTTAATCATCACACACTTGGTTTAGTAATCATGAAAGAAGACTGTATATGTGGAAGAGACCAGGAGACACAAAAAGGCACCAGATGCATTTTATAACGGTAAGACATCCAGGGGGAGTATATAGACTGAATATAACTTATTTGTTATGAACTATAGTTTAAAATTCCAGAGACTGGAAATAGGTAGCAGAGTAAAGAAATGGAACATTGATAAACTGAAGGAACCAAAAGTTTCTGAGAGTTTCAGAGGGAGTACTAGGAAATGATTGACTAAAACAGGGGAAAGTAATACAGTAACCGAAGAATGAATAGATCTGAGAGATATAGTAGTGAAGGCCATAGAGGTTCATATAGGTAAAAGGACAAGGTGTAATAGGAATCCGTCATTAACACAGGAAATACTGAACTTAATTGATGAAAGGAGAAAATATAAGAATGCACCAAGTGAAGCAGGTAAAAGGCATTGCAGATGGCTGAAAAATGAGTTCGACAGGATGTGGAAACTGGCTAAGCAGGACCATAGAAGAATGTATAACTAGGGAAAAGATAGATGCCATCTATGGTAAAATAAGAGATGTTTATAGACAAGGAAAGCACCTGCATGAATATCGAGATTTCGGATGGAAAACCAGTACTAAGCAAAGAAGGGACAACTGTAAGATGACAGAAATGTATTGAGGGCCTATACAAGGGAAATGAACCTAAAGGAAGTAGATCAAGATGTAATAGGAGATATCATACTGCAAGAATAATTTGACATAGCACTGAAAGATTAGAGTCGAAACAAGGTCCCTGGATTAGATGATATTCCCTCTGAACTCCTTACATCATTAGGAGAGTCAGTCATGATGAAACTGTTCCACATTTTATGCAAAATATAAGAGGCAGGAAAAATACCCTGAGACTTCAAGTAGTAGTAAAAATTCCAGTTCCAAAGAAAGCAAGTGCAGTCAAGTGTGAAAATTACAGAAATATCACTTTAATAAGTCATAGTTGCAAAATACTAACACAAATTATTTACAGGCGAATGTAAAAACTGTCAGACTCTGACCTCTGGGAAGACCAGTTTGGATTTAGGAAAAATGTCGGAACACTCGAGAAGGTATTCACCTGATGACTTATCTTAGAAGGTCAGTTAAGGAAAGACTAAGCTAATTTTTTAGGTTTTGTAGGTTTGGGAAAAGCATATGACAAGGTTGACAGGAACATTATTTCAAATTCTGAAGGTAGCAGGTGTTAAATACAGGGAACAAAAAGTTGTGTATAACTTATAGAAAAACTAGACAGCAATTGAGCAGCAGTTGAGAGGCATGAAAGGGATGCTGTGGCTGGGAGAGAAATAAGACAGGATTGTAGCCTTCCCCCAATGTTATTTTATATGTACATTGAGCAAGCTGTGAAGGAATGGAAGGAGAAATTTAGAGAAGGAATTAAACTTCACGGAGAAGAAATAAAACGGACATTGTCTTGAAAGGGGATTATAAGATGAACATTAGGAAGAGCTGAACAAAGTTAATGGAATGTATTGTGGGAAAGCAGGCGATGCAGAAGGAATTAGATTAGGTAAAGAAGATATAAAAGACAGAATGTTAGGTAGTCCTATATGAAAGCATTTGTTTGGAGTGTAGCATTGTATTGGAATAAAATGTGGATGATAGTGTTCAGGCAGAAAGATGAAAGCAGTATTCAAAATATCATGCTATAGATGAATGATGAAGATTAGAAGAGGAGATTGTGTAACTATTGTGGTGGAGCTGAAAGAAAGTGCAGAGAAAAGAAATTTCTGTTATATCGCGACTTCGAGAAGAGAATGACTGGTAGGACACATTCTGAGACATTAATGAATCGTCAGTTTAGGATTGGAAACAAGAGAGTGGGATAAAAATCAGAGGGAGACCTAGAGACAAATACAATAACCAGCTTCAAAAATATGTAGGTTGCCATTCTTACTCAGAGAGGAAAACCTTCACAGGACAGAGTAGTGTGGCGAGCTGCATCAAATTACTCTCGGGACTGAAGACTATAACAAGCCTAATTCAGTAGTTTCAGAACTCAAATTTTTTCCCATTTTTGCAATCAAGGTCTGCTAAAAGTCCTTTTAATTTGAATAATGTTTGAGCTTTAAGAACAGAATCTATACATCTTATAAAATTGTATGTGTGCATGTATATTCCCATATCTCATCCTGAACTACTGGACCGATTTTAACCAAACTGGGTACACATGTTCCTTACTATCAGGCAACAATTGCTGTCAGGGTAAGCACCACCTGTGACACATATGTCAGGAGATACAACATCATAAACAGTGATATTCGTGAAAAACTCAAATGTTGCAATAATGTCCTACATCAGCGGCCGGCAAGTAGTGGACCGCTGTCCACAACTGGACTGCAGAAGGCCAAAAACTGGACCCAAAAGTATTTTCAAAGTGTAAGTTACATACTCTATTTTTTAAAGGGGGGGGGGGGGGGGGCGTAAATTTTTTCCTGTAAATAACACAAAGCTACAAGGTAATCCTATAAATATTATAAATGCGAAAGTTTGTATGTCTGTTACCGCATCACGCTAAAACTGCAGCACTGATTTAGATGAAATTTGATATAGAGATTTCTTATGTTTTGGATTAGGACATAGGCTACTTTTCAAAATGTTTATTACAAGTTATTTATTTGAAATATATCCACAGAAATACATAACGGTTGTAAGAAACTTCTGATACAACATCAGAGATGCTCTGTAGTGTATGTCATGTTTAGCCGCGAGGGTTAACGCATCATGACATCAACTTTCATTATTTTGGGCAATGGTTCGTGTCCTGCTATAGTGAAATTTTTTTCTTTGTTATTGTTATCTTTTTTACTTTCGAATATACAAAAAGATACTGGGATACTGCCACAACGGCTTAACTGACATATAATTACGTACGCAAGAAATCTGAATGTTGGTGTTTATGCCACATTCATTTTCATTTGTTGTATCAAATGAAGGAAGTATGTATATAAATTGATGACTTTAAATAAAATATGCTCTAAGTACCATGGCAAGAAAAAACATTGACGTTTTGTGTAGAATGGGATCTAGATACCAAGCCCTATTTTGTGTACAAAGCGCGAGCTGCCACGTATAAATAGCGTATGTAAACTGCAACGAAAGTAGTAGCAAATGCACTAAACAGATGACAGGCAGTATAACACTCATGAAAATATTTCTCAGGACGTATAATGTGTATTCAATTGTGATATTATCCAGGTTCTTAAATATTGTTTTCTCCTTGGTTTTTGATGACGTGTATTGGACTGTCACCTCCAACTATAGATGTTCGAACATTGTGATGTTATCGTAATTCTTTAAAAGTGTATTCTCTTGAGATTTCAAAGAATAATAGTTTCTTTGGTGATTTTGAATATATATAACATTCGAACGTTTGCTTTTAGTGCTGGTGACTTTGCTGGTTAGATTTCACTGATTCAATCTTTCTCTGGTGATTTCGTTGGTTTGTAAGACTTTGTTGGTTTCTTTCCCTGTTATATTTATTGTTTCTTTCACTTGTTTAGTTCTATTTATAGGATCAAGAGAGAGTCTTTATTCGCTACATTTGTTGTTTCTTCTGTTGCTTCGCTTTGCATTTGTATGATCTCAACAGCTCGTTTCTCCATTAGAATTCTTTTTTATTTTGTTACTTTTCTCCGTTAGAGCTGTCAGGGGTACCATCCCACAAGTTGGAGCTGAAGGTGGGTGTGCCTGTTTTATTGATGCGTAACTTGGATGCACCACGATTGTGCAATGGCACCAGGTTACGCATCACGGACCTGAGAATGCATATCGTGCAAGTCTCCATTATCACCAGTGAAGCCAAGGGAGAGACTGCATTAATACCACGAATTCCCATCATCCCAACAAACTTGCCGTTCCAGTTTAAACGGTTACAGTTCCCACTGAATGTGGCCTTCTCGATTACTATAAACAAGAGCCAAGGACAAACATTAGAAGTGGCAGGTATTCATCTGGCCACCCCTTGTTTCTCGCACGGACAGCTCTACGTAGGCTGCTCCCGTGTATCGAGAGCTAGAAATCTCTATGTATACTCGGAGAGCAAGAAGTCTCGAAACGTCATTTACAGGGACGTATTGCAATAGATTTTTGGCTCTCCATCCATTCCAAGACAATTATATATTCCATGCTAACAATGTCGCAAACAGTCATGTAGTTATTTATGCCCTTTCTTGGAACTTTAATGTGTGACTACTGAACCACGGGTAACACCGCGGGGAGCAGCTAGTGGGAAATAAAAATGTGATTTCGTTCAAAGTTTATCATCATTCCTTCACAAGCTGTTTCTTTGAAAGAGACGTTTCAAGTCAAGAATTTCTTCCTTTTGCAACAATTTCTGAATATAAAAATAATCCTGAAATAGACATTTCCATATTATCAACTTTCTTTGTGGATCTTAAAAAGAAATTTGCAATAAGATTCAAAGAAATATATGTATCGTCACGATTCTTAAAATCGCTGTTTGAGGTTTCTCCTGTAGCAGAATGGACAGTCTGGCTGCAAAACTGTTTCACTTTTTAAAGTCTTTACTCCAAATGGAGATAATAGAATTTCAGAACGACATTTCCTTGCATACATATCAAACTGTAGCCACTGAAGAATTTAGGAGTCAACGTATCTCGGAAAAATATCTACCTGGCTGCTATGTTTGGCTCAACATATATTTGTGAAATTTCAGTTTCAAAAATGAATTTCTTGGAGAATACTTTTTGCTCATGACTAACGGGAACCAATTTTGAAGACATTATTTGCATAAGCTACTCCGCAGGTGAACCTAACTTGAAGATCCTCCTCAAGACCGCAAATGTAATTTTTTCCCATGGTTTTTTTTAACAGATATATGCACATTTTGTTGTATTTCATACTTTCTTAGTGCAAATAAAAAGTAGGTTCTATAATGCATGACCTGTTTCTGGTCTCTTCAATAAGAGATTATCCATTTTTCATACTTTTTGTTACTGAAAAAATAATTAAATAGCAAATAATGTTTTCTGGATCTTTTATCCATTATTATTATTTTACATCTGTTATATTTCATATCAGTTTGAGAGTGAATATTAAACTAAATAAATTAATAAGGGATAGGAGCTTTAACTTCTAGATCTTGATAAAAAATTTCAAAAGTATCCAGACCCCATTAAGATTACTTGCCAACCTCTGTTCTACATGGTCAAGAACCATCATTTCGATATCATATGAACTATGTATCGTGTCATAAAAAAAGAAAACTGCCCCATCTTGTGGCACATGATAGTGATATTTTATTCATCAACTATTTGAGAATGAGAGCACTTAGCGATTTGCAATAAACTTTAAACATAATTTCAAATCATTACAAAATTTTTCTCACTGACTACCCCCAATAAAATGATGAAAGGAAGAAAGTTTATTGCTTACTACTTTCCCAATGTTCATGATGTGTATATGTACAGCTTTTGGCATGAAATTACAAGTAATTACTTCTACACTGTAAATTGTCTTTGTGAGGTATTTCAGATGGGACACATACATATCACTGAATTTTCCTTCGATAATATATCATAGTTAGACATATAGTTCATGAGATATGAAGTCATGAACAATTTGGTTCATGAAAAACTGCATCATCAGGCATGAGTTCTCGAGTTTTACATCTTTACTAGTAACACCAAGACTGTGTGTTGGGAAGATAATGGATTATTTGATTGCCTCAAGCATCCTACAAGGAAAGGATGAGAATGAAACTGTGTACATCCCATCTACATCTACATACATACTCCGCAATCTGCCATAAGGTGCGTGATGGAGGGTACACTGTACCACTGCAAGGCATTTCCTTTCCTATTCCACTCCCAAATAGAACGAGGAAAAAAAGAATGCCTATATGCCTCCATTCGAGCCCTAATTTCTCTTATCTTGTATTTGTGATCTCTACGCGAAATGTAAGTAGGCGGCAGCATGATCGTACTACACTCAACTTCAAATTCCGGCCCTCTGAATTTCCTCTACAGAAATTCACGAAAAGAACATCTTTCCTCCAGTGATCCCCAGTTGAGTTGCCAGAGCATTTCCGTGACACTCGCGGATTGGTCGTACCTACCAGTAACAAACCTAGCTGCTCGCCTCTGAACTGCCTCTGTCATCCTTTAAACTGATCTGCTGCGGTTGCCAAACACTTGAGCAATACTCAAGACGTGGTCGTACAAGCGTTTTATACACAGTCTCCTTTACAGGTGAAGTACATCTTCCCAAAATTCTCCCAATAAACCGAAGTCGGTTGTCCCCTTACTCACAACTGTCCTTAAATGTTCGTTCCATTTCATATCGCTCTGTAATGTTATGCCTACATATTTGAACTATGCGACAGTATCAAGAAGCTCACTACTAATGCTCTATTCAAACATTATGGGATTGTTTTTCCTACTCATGTGCATCACCTTACATTTTTCTACATTGCCATTCTTCACACCAACTAGAAATTTTTTCTAAGTTATCCTGCATGCTATTACAGTGAGTTAAAGACAACACCCTTCCATACACCACAGCATCATCAGCAAACAGCCGCAAATTACAACTTACTCTGCCCATCAGATCATTTATATAGAAAGAAAATAATAATAGCAGTCCTATCACACTGCCCTGGGGCACGCCTGACGATACACTCATCTCTGATGAACACTCGCCGTTGAGAACAATGTACTGTGTTCTATAACTTAGGAAGTCTTCCAGCTAGTCACAAATCTGTCAACCTATTGCATAAGCTCGTATCTTCGTTAGCAGTCTGCAGTGTGGCACCGCGTCAAACACCTTTTTGAAGTCAAGAAATACAGAATCCGCCTGTTGCCCTTCATCCATGGCTCGCCAGATGTCATGTGAGAAAAGGGTAAGCTGAGTTTCACATGAATTATGTTTCCTAAACCCGTGCTGATTCATAGAAAGAAGCTTTTCCGTTTCAAGGAAATTTACTATATTCGAACTGAGAATATGCTCAAAAATTCTACAGGAAACTGATGTCAACGATATCGGCCTGTCAGTTCTCTTTCCTTTGTTATAAACGGGAGTCACCTGTGCTTTTTTACAGTCACTAGGAACTTTGCGCTGAATTAAAGATTCGCGAGAAATGCAAGCTTAAGTAGGGGGCCAATGCCGCAGAATACTCTTTGTAAAACCGAACTGGTATTCCATCCGGACCAGCAGACTTTTTCATACTTAGCTCTCTCAGCTGCTTCTCTACACTGGAAATACCTATTACTATGTCCTCCATTTTGGAATTAGTATGTTGATCAAATGATGGTACATTTGTGCGGTCCTCCTGTGTGTAAGATTTCTTAAAGGGTTAAATTTAGAGCTTCAGCTTTCCGTTTGCTTTCTTCTATTATTGCCCTGGAATGATCGAGTGACTGGACAATGGGCTTTGACCCGCTTATCGATTTTACATAGGACCAAAATTTTTTTGGTTTCTCGGAAAGATCTTTTAGTAAGGCATGGCTGTGGTAATTATTGTATGCTTCGCACATTGATCTTTTTATAGACGCACAAATCTCTACTAACTTTTGCCTGTCATTATTTGCATCGAGAGTGTAACTGTCTTTGCTTTCTCCACAGCTTTCTAATATTATTATTATTATAATACCATGGTGGATCTTTCCCATCCTTAATCGTCTTTACTGGCACATATTTCTCTAACCCTTTATTTACAATGCACTTAAATTTAGTCTACAATTCCTCTACATCTGTAGTCCCGGAATTAAACGATGCCCATTCATTTTCTAAATGCGATCCTAACATTTGCTTATCAGCTCTTCCCAACAAAAGCACGCTCCTAGCATTCTTGATTGGTTTATGAACTTTGGTCACCATCGACGCTATGACGATATCATGATCACTAATTCGTCTCTACACAGACATTGTTAATAAGGTCAGGCCTGTTTGTGGCTATAAGGTGTATTTCCATTGTGGGTGGGTTGCTGGTTTAACTGCTCAAGACAGATTTACCTTTTAACTTCCAGTGACTGCAGTTTCCAGTGAGCCTTTCTATTGCAATTAACAAATCACAGGGTCAATCTGTTACATACTCCAGAGTGGATTTGACATCTCCATGTTTCTCACTTGGACAACTGTTCCCTGCTCAACAGTGGGCTCACTAAATAATTCATTCATACTAACTCCTGGACAAGCAATATTGTTTATAGTCATTTTGAATTAAATAGATGTTATACATCATTTGTATTTTATTGCTATGTTCTTTCTTTGGATACTGCACTTGCAATTTTGTATACTATGCATATTTCTTTGTTTTACTGTTACATAATTTCTAAGCTGTTTTCATGAATACATTATCCTAGACCAATTTCATGCATCTGGAATTTTCACATCTTAATTTGTTTGTATCATGGTGCAGTCAGTAACTCCTTTTTAATTAAATTAACTAGCTCGTCCATATCTGAGGTTTTTTCCTCTTGTGTATTTTAATGTAATTTTTTCCCTCTGATGGTAAATAAACTTTGAGAACAGTTTCAGTTTTTCATGTTTATGTACACTTTTCAGTTTCCCTTTGCCGTGGGGAAGCGTGCTATGTTTGACAAGGGCATTCAGTTTCCTAGAAAAACATCTATTTTCACTGAATGAAGTTTTTAATTTATCAGTGACAGTTTTTTCATAACTAGAGTAATTAATCAGGTGATAATCTGAAACCATCCACTGCCTTATCTTTGACATTTAATGTACTTTCATCAAGACATTCATCAGGTTTTTTTGGTTTCAAGTAGTCGTGCAGGATGTACAGTTTTTATCTCACCCCCCCTCCCACTACCAAACACAATGCCACATAGAGAGAATACAGTTGTGCACCTTTATTAGTGGTATAACAGGTAGTAATTATCAGATATTTTTAAACTATAGATTTTTTTCCTTTTAATAAATGTCTTACATGTACTCAACGGCTAAGTTCTGCAACCCAAATGTCCAAAGTCAGATACTGGAATAAGTCTTACCATCTTGAATGTTAAATTTGCCACAATATTTTTGAATTGATATGGTTTACTAAAACAGTTAATGCATATTTGTACACAAGTTGCAACAACACCTGAACACTTGTGTGTTAACTTACTGCCACCACCACCACCAATGACAATGGCACAAATAAGTAGGCTAAAGTTGCTGCTCAAAATAAAAGTTCAAACATTAGATAATGGATCAGATATTACACTGGGAGTAAGAGAGAACAGATAAATGTTTATTTGTAATCTTCTGGGCCCGCTGCCTCAAGTCATTTAGACACATCTTAAATTATTATTGCATCTTTGGCATTAATAATTTACAATGTCTCTAAATGATCAGTTTCTGTTAAAAGTATATTTTGTAATAAAAAAAAGCTGCATAATAAAAAAAAGCTGCATACAGTTTGATAGTTAATAGGAAAGTTTCTTTATTCATGGGGAAGAGCCTACATAGTAGGTGTCACTCCTTGGTCATCAGGCATATTTTTTCTGGTATTTTTGCAGTGTGTCAGCTCAAGCAAATCTCGCCATGCTTTTCATGTGAAGTCAAGTGTCCACAAAGCATTTGTTTGTTTTCTGTTACAAACAAAACAGAACCTAAAGTGAAATTTTACATACACATTTACTAGAGGCCCCACATTAGTATAGCACAATATTCAGTTCAGCAACATGCACTAACAGGTTCAGTAAAACACAAAAACCTGTACTACAGCAGCAGAACTTAGGTGGTAGCAGTTAGCACAGACAAGGGTGGTGCTGACACTGCTGGAGTACTGGCTATTCTCATTGTTTCACTGTCCCTCTAAAAACATACAGGTACACTGTGGGATTGCCCTGCTGAATATGCACATAAAAGTTCCACTTCTAATCTTTTCATGTGTAATGGAAAACAATTACTGTTTGTTGAGATTAGGAGTACTGTGAAAGATTGGGCAGTATTTTATAGCTTGACTCCAGCTACACACTACAAGAATATCAGGAAATGTAACTGAAAACTCTTCAGAGAGACTCTGTCTGTCTGTATGTGTGTGTTTTATTCTGGCTGAAATAAAATTAATTACAAAATTCTCTGTGTGTTTAGATCCAGAAGATTTCTGTCCCCCAGAAGTGGAGAGAGAATCTTCAGATGTGGCCTCAGCTGCACCTTTATCAAAAAATCGAGGAAAGGTATCACCTTCACAACAATACCAACAGCAAACAAATGTTCTTCTTGCTGGACTAATTGTGGCAGCAGTTGTTTTAATCCTATCTGTAACTGCACAACTGACGGGATGGTTTGACAAAACATAAGTCTGAAAATATATTTGTAGAAACTGACTAATAAAGTTTTTGTTATACCTTTCCAGTATTCACTGTGGAAGTTTGTCTCCTCAGATTCCTGTGATAAATCTTCCCTCCAATTTTACAAATAAGGTGCTGGCAAGGCAAGATGTTAACACCAAAAACTCTAAATCCTACCCTGCTTACAAGGAGAGGTCATCCCAGTATTGTGACAACATTTTGAAACCAAATGTAAACCAACCTAGTGGGCCCTCTTTTTCAGGTAATTGACAAAAATCATTTTGTTTCTGAATCTAGAGGATCAGAATTGGAAAAATGATGAAAAATGTGGATAATATGCAACTGATTGTAGTTGGCTATCCTCATTTGTCATAGTTTACATTAACTGTGCGCATTTTTTCTTTTGTCTTTCTTTTAGGAATCAAATCTGATTTAGTATTTTGATTTATTTATTTCTCCCTGCTCTTTCTGAAGAAGCAACCTAAGGTTGTGAAAGCTTGTGTGTGTGTGTGTGTGTGTGTGTGTGTGTGTGTGTGTGTCTCAAACAACAGCTGGTGCCTTTTTTCTTGTTAAGTCAAACTTACATTCTTAGAGGGAAATTCCTAGCAGGAAAAATATATATAAAAAGTAGATGAAGATTACTTACCAGGCGAAGGAGCACAGGTAGTGATAGTAACACAAATAAAAACACACACACACACACACACACACACACACACACACACACACACACACACACACACACCAAGGCAGACATACTGTAGAAAGCAAAGAAGTTGGACAGAGATACCACATGAGGCAGAGGCTCTGTCCAGAGAATCGAGGCAAAGATGTTAAAGATGGTGGGCGGTAATTTGAATTTAGCGGAGGTTGAGACCAGGTGGGCAATGGGAAGAGAGAATATGCTGAAGGGCAAGTTCCCATCTCTGGAGTTCTGAAAGACTGGTGTCGGTGGGAAGTACCCAGATAACCCGGATGGTGTAACACTGTGCCAAGATGTGCTGGCCGTGCACCAAGGCCTGTTTAGTCACAGGGTGATCTTCATTAGCAACAAACACTGTCTGCCTGTGACCATTCATGCGAATGGACAGTTTTTTGCTGGCCATTCCCACATAGAATGCTTCACAGTGCAGTAAATCACATGGGTGCTGTCACAAGTGGCTCTGCCCTTGATTGTGTACACCTTCCAGGTTACTGGACTGTAGTAAGTGGTGGAAGGGTGCACAGAGGAGGCTTTACAATGGGAGTAGTAACATGGGTAGGAGCTGGAGGGTTAGGGAAGGTGGTTTTGGGATTTCATAGGGATGAACTCGGAGGTTACAAAGGTTAGGTGGGCAGTGGAAAGACACTCTTGGTGGAGTGGGAAGGATGTAATGAAGGATGGATCTCATTTTGGGGCATGATTTAAGGAAGTTGTATCCTTTTTGAAGAGCCACATTTAGAGTCTGCTCCAGTCCAAGAAAGTATCTGGTGATGAGGGGCACTTTTGGGGTTCTTCTGCAGAAGGTTCTGGGTGTGGGGGGGGGGGCATGTGGAAGTGGCCCTGGCAATTTGCTTCTGTACCAGATCAGGAGGATAGCTGCAGGATGTGAAAGCTCTTATTACGTTATTGGTGTACTGGTTCAGAGATTGACATGGAGCACACTCGTTTGCCACAAAAACCTAAACTGTAGGGAAAGGTACGTTTGACGTGGAATGGATGACAGCTGTCATAATGGAGGTCCTGTTGTTTATTGGTGGGTTTAATGTGAACGGATTGTGAAGTTGGCCATTGGACAGATGCAGGTCGACATTGACGAAAGTGGCATGGAATTTGTAATAGGACTGTGTGAATCTGATGGAACCAAAAGAGTTGAGGTTGGAGGGGAAATTCTGGAGTTCTTCTTCACTGTGAATCCACATCATGAAGATGTCATCAATAAATCTATACCAAACTTTGGGTTGACAGGCTTCGGTATCCAAGAAGGCTTCCTTGAAGTGTCCCATAAATAAGTCGGCATAGGAGGGGCCATCCTGGTTCCCATATCTGTTCCTTTTAGTTGTTGTTATGTCTGGCCCTCAAAGGTGAAGAAGTTGTGTGTTAGGATGAAGCTGGCTAGGGTGATAATGAAAGAGGTTTTAGGTAGGGTTGCAGGTGGTCGGCGGGAAAGGAAGTACTCCATCGCAGCTAGGCCCTGGGCATGTGGGATGTTTGTGTATAACGAAGTAGCATCAATAATTACAAGAATGGATTCCAGAGGTAACAGGTTGGGTAAGGATTTCAGGTGGTGTCTTTTATGAAGGATGGGAGACTGCACATAATGGGTTGAAGGTGTTGGTCTGTGTATGCAGAACTTCGTTTTGTTGGGGCTTGGTAACTGCCACAATGGGCCGCCCTCGATGATTAGGTTTGTGAATCTTAGGAAGTAGATTGAAGGTAGGGGTGTGGGGCGTCAGCAGGGTCATGAGGTTGATGGACTCAGGTGAAAGATTTTGCAGGGGGGGCTAAGGTTCAGAGGTTTCCTTGAAGCTCAGCTTGGACACCGGGAATGGTATTGCCTTGACAAACTTTGTATGTAGTATTGTGTGAAAGCAGATGCAGCCCCTCAGCCACATACTCCCGCCGGTCAAGTACCAGGGTCGTGGATCCCTTGTCGCCCAGGAGAATGACAATGGAATGGTCAGCCTTCAGATCATGGATAGCCTGGGATTCACCTATGGTAATGTTGGGAGTTGGATTAAGGTTTTTCATGAAAGACTTGAGAGGCAAGATTGGAAGTGAGAAATTCCTGGAAGGTTAGAAGAGAGTGATTGTGAGGAAGAGGGGGTGGGTCTCACTGTGACGGAGGACGGAACTGTTCCGGGCAGGGTCCAATTTGAATGATGTCTAGGGGAGCTGGATCATTAGGAGTAGCATTATTTTTCTTCTTGACAAAGTGATATCTCCAGCAAAGACTACAAGTATAGGGTAGTAGCTCTTTGACAAGAGCTGTTTTTGTTTGAATTTGGGAGTGGGGCTAAAGATGAGGCCTTTGGATAGCACAGAGGTTTCAGATTGGGAGAGAGGTTGACAACTGAATTGGGTTGTTATGGTTCCAGATTGTGTGGATTAGGATTTAGAGGTTTGGGGGAAATGGAGCTCGACGTGGAAGATTGAGTAGATGGGAGAGACTGGGGATTCTGTGTGCTATAAGAGGAGCTTGAGGTTTATTGGAGAGGTTGTTGAGGGAGAGCATATTGCCTTTCTGGAGGTGGGTGACCAGGAGTTTGGCTACTTTTTTGAGGTGGAGGGTAGCATGCTGTTCTAATTTGCAATTGTCCTGTAAGAGGATGTTCTGAACTGTAGGTGTGGCTGTGGGAGTGGAAAGGTTGAGGATTTTGATTAGGAATAGGAGTTAAGGTGTGTTCATTGGCAGAGTTGTGTATGTTAAGGATTAGGCAGGTGAGGGCTGTGGATTGTTCTGTTTGGAATTGGTATAAGGCATGATGAAAGGATGGGTTACAGCCGGAGAAGAGAACTTTTAAGTGTGAGGCCCTTGGGGGTAATGTCAGGCAAGCCTGAGTAAATAAAATGTGGGACCATAATGTGGCTAGGGAGAAAGCATGCTTGCGAACAGAATGTAGATAAAACTTGATGGGGTCGTTGTAGGGATGTTGTGAGGGTGGCATGATGTATGGGGTCGAAAAGTATATATATATCCGCTGATTATATATAATAGAGAAAAAAATTCGTAGCCTTGCCTCTCAATAATTCCTGAAAAACCTGAATCCAACTCCCAACATCACCACAGTTGAAGCCCAGGCTATCCGTGATCTGAGGGCTGACCGGTCCATCGTCGTTCTCCCGGCTGACAAGGGATCCATGACCGAAGTACTTAATCGGCGGGAGTATGTGGCTAAGGGACTGTGGCAGCTTTCAGACAGTACCACATACAAAATTTGTCAAGGCAGTCCCATTCCTAATGTCCAGGCAGAGTTTCAAGGAATCCTCAGAGCATTAGGCCCCCTAAAAAACCTTTCACCTGACTCCATTAACCTCATGACCCCACAGACACCCTACATTCTCACCTTCTACCTACATCCCAAGATTCACAAACCCAATCATCCCGGCCAGCCCATTGTGACCGGTTACCAAAGCCCTACAGAATGAACTCTGCCTACATAAACCAACACCTTCAACCCATTATCTGCAGTCTCCCATCCTTCATCAAAGACACCAAACACTTTCTCGATCGCCTGAAATCCTCACCCAGCCTGTTACCTCCAGGTAACCATTGATGCCTCTTTCCTATACACAAATATCCCACATGCCCAGGGCCTCGCTGCGATTTAGGATTTCCTTTCATGTCGACCACTGGCAACAACCCTACCTAAAACCTCTTTCCTTATTACCCTAGCCAGCTTCAGCCTAATGCACAACTTCTCTTTTGAGGGCCAGACATACCAAATACTAAAGGGAACAGCCATGGGAACCAGGATGGCCCCCTCGTATGCCAACTTATTTATGGGACACTTAGAGGAAGCCTTCCTGGACACCCAGGTGTGTCAACCCAAAGTTTGGTATAGATTTATTGATGATATCTTCATGATCTGGACTCACAGTGAAGAAGAAGAAGAAGAAGAACTCCATAATTTCCTCTCCAATCTCAACTCCTTTGATTCCATCAAATTGGTCCTATTCCAAATTCCATGCCACTTTCCATGATGTTGACCTCCATTTATCCAATGACCAGCTTTACACATCTGTCCACATCAAACCAACCAACATAAAGTACCTCCATTATGACAGCTGCCATCCATTCCATATCAAACAGTCCCTTTCCTACAGCTTAGGTCTTCGTGGCAAATGAGTGCTCCAGTCCTGAATCCCTAAACCATTACACCAATAACCTGATGACAACTTTCAATCCCGCAACTACCCTCCTGATCTGGTAGAAAAGCAAATTTCCAGGGCCACTTCCTCTTCCCCTTCCCCCCAAACCCAAAACATCCCACAGAGGGACCCTAAAAGTGCCCCTCTTGTCACTGGTTACTTTCCGGGACTGGGACGGACTCTAAATGTGGCTCTCCAGCAAGGATATGACTTTCTTAAATCCTGTCCCGAAATGAGATCCATCCTTCACGATATTCATCACACTCCACTGGGAGTGTCTTTCTGCCGCCTACCTAACCTATGTAACCTCCTAGTCCATCCCTATGAAATCCCCAAACCATCTTCCCTACCCTCTGGTTCCTACCCATGTAAATGGCCCTGGTGTAAAACCTGCCCTATGCATCCTCTCACCACAACTTATTCCAGTCCTGTAACCCGAAAGGTGTACACAATTAAGGGCAGAGGCACTTGTGACAGCACCCAAGTGATTTACCAGCTGACATACCTGCACTGTGAGGCCTTCTATGTGGAAATGACCATCAACAAACTGTCCATTCACATGAACAGTCACAGGCAGACTGTGTTTGTTGGTAATGAGGATCACCCTGTGGCTAAGCATGCCTTGGTGCACAACCAACACATCTTGTCACAGTGTTATATGGATACATTCCATTGACACCAACCTTTCAGAACTCTGGAGATGGGAACTTGCCCTTCAATATATTCTCTCTTCCTGTTGCCCACCTGGTCTCAACCTTAGTTAGTTTTAAACTCCCACCCACCATACAACAACATCTTTGCCTCCAATCTCTGGACAGAGCCTCTCCCTCAACTAGCATCTCTGTCCAACTTCTTTGCATTTTGCATATGTCTGCCTTGGTGTGTGTGTGCGTGTGTATATATGTGAGGATGTGGGTGTTGGTTATGTATCCTTTTTCCCAAAGGTAAGTCTTTCCTCTTCCTGGATTGTAATGACTCCTTACTCGCTCCTTTAAACCCACGTCCTTTCCTTTTCCCTCAACTTCCCTGTTCTTTGCCTGAAGATGCAACAGGTGGTAGCAAAAGCTTGCATTTGTGTGTGTGCGCGTGCGCGCGCGCGTGCGCGCGTGTGTGTGTGTGTGTGTGTGTGTGTGTGTGTGTGTGTGTGTGTGTGTGTGTGTGTGTTTTATTTATGTTACTGTTATGTACCTGTGTTTTGCAAAATGTCTCTATATAATACATGAACATATTTAAAAACACTGATGAGGGTTGAATTCAGCAATCAAAACTTGTACACTGACCACCGCAACTCATGGTAAGGTTGCAGTGAATGGACACACAATCTATAGTAAAGCGATAAGATCACAGGTGGAAGTGGGGGAGGGGGTAAATTCTGTGTACGAATGGCTAGATAGCCTAATTTACGGGTCAGACTGAAAGCAGTAAGAAAGAGATTATTGTTTAAGAAAATTTTAACATGATGAAAATTAAAATACACGATTTTGTGTTTGTTCTACAGATTTGTTTATTTTGTGAATCGATTTTCAGCTTATTAGGACATCATCAGACATTTACTCTAGTTCAGTCAAAGAACTTGTGTTGTCAGTAAACCAGAAGAGATGTTACATACAGAAAAGTAAAAATATTGCTAGTAGACAAGATGGAAAGAAAAATGTATAAAAAATAGAGGAATTTGTTGACACAATTTTGAGTGTTAGGAAGTCGTTTGAAACATGGATCATAAATAGTTCACACAAGTAGTAGTGCTTACAGACAAGTGCTGAAGATTCTGTGAGTATATTAGATCACTAAACAGATGGTACCGAACCGAATTGAGGAGAAAGGAAATTTCTGACATACCCTGATAAAGAGAAGGAATCGAGGACAAATTATTAGACATCAATGAATTGTTAATTTAGCCCTGGAGGGAAGTGTATGCGTTAAAAAATAGATATGGGTTGCTGTTCTTATGAGGAGATGAAGAGTCATTACTCAGGATGGAGTAGTGTCGAAACCTGAAGCAAACCAGTCTCCAGACTGAAGGCCACAAGATGTCACGTCTGAAATGTGATTCTTTCACAATGTCTTATAATGGTTCATAGAAACACACACATTTTATGCATGTTTAATGCTAATTGTTCTATGTCATATAGTGCACTTCCTCTGTTTCCAGCTTTGGGAATTCTTCACAGGGCTCAAGAGGTAGGTACAATGGTACAAAGTGGTTATAAGTAACCTTTTACTACTTGCGAAAGCAACCCACAACAATTAATTATCCTAAGATACATTTAGAAGAGAAATAACAAATAAGCCATTAAAAAAGAAACATTTTAATTTCCTCGTCACGGGAAATGTTAAATGTATATGATGTTGTTGATTTAGGTTACAAACACTGCTCAGTGTGACGATTACCTTCACCCACAATGGCCCAGAAATGTACTAGAGATGCCATTTCACAATTGTTTGCAGCACTTTGTGAACATTAGACCATAAAATTTTTAGTTGTGATACAGCTTATGCACTGCTCAAAGATCATGCAATGTGCCCAGCATTCTTAGCCATCGCAACAGTAACTTCAGTGGTTTGTCGTGCAAATGCTGTTTGCCTCTCCTAGTAGTAATTTGAACTTCAGTTAATGTTCAATTGTGGTGCAAAAAGGACGCCTCTTGGTATTCTTTTAAATGCATTGATACTCCAGGAGAATGGCAATACTATTGCTGCTGATTAGATAAAATACTTTTATGAGTAAAGCTCTTCTCAACTTATCCAGGCTTTTATTGATTGTCTACAACTGTAATAAACACTATTGCTTGCTTCAGCCAGTGATCTCTATCCTAACTGGAAGTTGAACTTCAGCTGTCTGTCTGCATTAATGTTGTTGCGGTATTTAGTCCGGAGACTGGTTTGATGCAGTCCTCCATCCTAATCTATCCTGAGCAAGCCTCTTCATCTCCTCATACGAACAGCAATCCACAGCCATTTGAACTGTTTACTGTATTCGTCTCTTGGTCTCCCGCTGTGATTTCTCTCCCCCACCCCACTCACTTCTCTCCAATGCTAAATTCATGATTCCTGATGTCTAAGAATGTGGCTTATCAGTTGATCCTTTCTTTTAGTCAAGGAAAGCCACAAATTCCTTTTCTCTCCAATTCTGTTCAGTATTATTAGTTACGCTAGCTACCTAATCTAAAGCATTCCTCTGTATCACTACATTTCAAAACCCTCTTCCCGTCTATTTATTGTCAGTGTTTCACTCCTGTAAAAGGCAACACTCCACACAGACACTGTTGGGCAGCCAGAGATGACTGACATATGTGGATGAGTGATCCCTTTCTGAGGAAGGCCGCTGCCGAAAATTTAGAATATTGTGTGTGTGTGTGTGTGTGTGTGTGTGTGTGTGTGTGTGTGTGTGTCTTTTATTTGTGGCTGTCGGCGGCTCAATGTTCGTCTTTATGGCGAGTTGTTCCCTATCTATATGTTGTTATTAAACTGTGTGTGCCTACTTCTTTGAAATAGAGATGACTTAATTTTTTTCTA